>NC_069404.1:78819492-78960818 GCF_026875155.1 Cherax quadricarinatus
CAGCCTAGATAGAACAAGTGACCTGAGAGTGTCATCATGGGCTTGGCCTCCCTAGTTTTGAAGGTTCTCATTATCCATCCTGTCATTTTTCTAGCAGATGCGATTGATACAATGTTATGGTCCTTGAAGGTGAGATCCTCCGACATGATCACTCCCAGGTCTTTGACGTTGGTGTTTCGCTCTATTTTGTGGCCAGAATTTGTTTTGTACTCTGATGAAGATTTAATTTCCTCGTGTTTACCATATCTGAGTAATTGAAATTTCTCATCGTTGAACTTCATATTGTTTTCTGCAGCCCACTGAAAGATTTGGTTGATGTCCGCCTGGAGCCTTGCAGTGTCTGCAATGGAAGACACTGTCATGCAGATTCGGGTGTCATCTGCAAAGGAAGACACGGTGCTGTGGCTGACATCCTTGTCTATGTCGGATATGAGGATGAGGAACAAGATGGGAGCGAGTACTGTGCCTTGTGGAACAGAGCTTTTCACCGTAGCTGCCTCGGACTTTACTCTGTTGACGACTACTCTCTGTGTTCTGTTAGTGAGGAAATTATAGATCCATCGACCGACTTTTCCTGTTATTCCTTTAGCACGCATTTTGTGCGCTATTACGCCATGGTCACACTTATCGAAGGCTTTTGCAAAGTCTGTATATATTACATCTGCATTCTTTTTGTCTTCTAGTGCATTTAGGACCTTGTCGTAGTGATCCAATAGTTGAGACAGACAGGAGCGACCTGTTCCAAACCCATGTTGCCCTGGGTTGTGTAACTGATGGGTTTCTAGATGGGTGGTGATCTTGCTTCTTAGGACCCTTTCAAAGATTTTTATGATATGGGATGTTAGTGCTATTGGTCTGTAGTTCTTTGCTGTTGCTTTACTGCCCCCTTTGTGGTGTGGGGCTATGTCTGTTGTTTTTAGTAACTGTGGGACGAACCCCGTGTCCATGCTCCCTCTCCATAGGATGGAAAAGGCTCGTGATAGCCCCTTGATGAACACAGAGTTCCATGAGTCTGGCCCTGGGGCAGAGTGCATGGGCATGTCATTTATCGCCTGTTCGAAGTCATTTGGCGTCAGGATAACATCGGATAGGCTTGTGTTAATCAAATTTTGTGGCTCTCTCATAAAAAATTCATTTTGATCTTCGACTCTCAGTCTGGTTAGCGGCTTGCTAAAAACTGAGTCATATTGGGACTTGAGTAGCTCACTCATTTCCTTGCTGTCATCTGTGTAGGACCCATCTTGTTTAAGTAGGGGCCCAATACTGGACGTTGTTCTCGATTTTGATTTGGCATAGGAGAAGAAATACTTTGGGTTTCTTTCGATTTCATTTATGGCTTTTAGTTCTTCCCGCGATTCCTGACTCCTAAAGGATTCTTTTAGCTTAAGTTCGATGCTTGCTATTTCTCTGACCAGTGTCTCCCTACGCATTTCAGATATATTGACCTCTTTTAGCCGCTCTGTTATTCTTTTCCGTCGCCTGTAAAGGGAGCGCATGTCTCTTTCTATTTTACATCTACTCCTCCTTTTTCTTAGAGGAATAAGCCTTGTGCATACATCGAGTGCCACCGAGTTAATCTATTCTAGGCATAAGTTGGGGTCTGTGTTGCTTAGTATATCTTCCCAGCTTATATCGGTTAGGACTTGGTTTACTTGGTCCCACTTTATGTTTTTATTATTGAAGTTGAATTTGGTGAATGCTCCCTCGTGACTAGTCTCATTATGTCGGTCTGGGGCTCCACGCATACATGTCTGAACCTCAATTATGTTGTGATCTGAGTATATTGTTTTTGATATGGTGACATTTCTTATCAGATCATCATTGTTAGTGAAGATGAGGTCTAGTGTATTCTCCAGTCTAGTAGGCTCTATTATTTGCTGGTTTAAATTGAATTTTGTGCAGAGATTTAAAAGCTCGTGTGAGTGTGAGTTTTCATCAGAGCTGCCTCCTGGTGTTATTACTGCAACAATATTATTTGCTATATTCCTCCATTTTAGGTGCCTTAAGTTGAAATCCCCCAGGAGCAAGATGTTGGGTGCAGGAGCTGGAAGATTTTCCAGACAGTGGTCAATTTTTAACAGCTGTTCCTGGAATTGCTGGGATGTTGCATCCGGAGGCTTGTAGACTACCACAATGACTAGGTTTTGGTTCTCGACCTTTACTGCTAAAACTTCCACTACATCATTTGAGGCATTAAGCAGTTCTGTGCAAACAAGTGCAAACAAGCCACTGTGTGGCGAAATGTTTCCTCATTAAAGATACCCAAATGTTGCACATATGTCTAATTTATCAACTTGTCGGTTCTCTGAACCATTCATCTACACAGGTTCACAGGTACATTCTTGAAATATTTTATCCATGTAATTTAAGGGGGGCACAACTAAACAACAATTTAGTGAATTTACTTATGTATGGCTCGTACGTTGGCTTGCGTGCAGCCAGCAGTAACAGCCTGGTTGATCAGGCTCTAATCCACCAGGAGGCCTGGTCACAGACCGGGCCGCGGGGACGTTGACCCCCGGAACTCTCTTCAGGTAAACTCCAGGTATGTTAGTTGTACCTCTGAGCAAGGTGGAGTTTTAGAGAGTATAGACTGCAGAATGCCTCTCCTTCCAGACACACACACACTCCCACCCACAAAGTCGGGCCTATCAAATTTTGAATGTATAAAATTTAATACCAGTAACTTTGGTAAATTATATAGTAAGTGGACTGTATGATGGGTTTGTGACACGAAGGGGAATCTGTCAAGTCCGTCGCTGGTAAATGTTGATATATGCTTATCATTTAAAAAAGTTATAGAATATAATATGACTGGAATACTCACAATAGACAGATTAGCTCTTCATTAGTCATCTGTAGAGCAGATCCTAATGCCTACCTAACAATTAGAACTTAAACTGGCCAGTCGTACTACTCTAGTTTCTAGGTAACAATGGCGTACTTTCCTGGGTGAACTCTGATGGCACAGCATTTCAATGAAATCCCCAATGCCGTCTTATTGTGACTGCTTCAAGGACAAATTTCTCAACATTCCAGTACACAAACCTTTAGTGAGGTCTTCCCACACTATTTTGGCCTCGTAAACACTCAAATTAATAAAACACTCTGTGACGAATGGTTTTGAAAACTGACAAGTTGAAGATTGAGACACTTATGCAACATATGGGAATCTTTATTTAGGAAACATTTTGCCACACAGTGGCTTCATCATTCCAATACAAAGTAGAAAGGTGAAAGGAGAGGAGGAGTTTCCTAAATAAAGATTCCCATATGTTGCATAAGTGTCTCAATCTTCAACTTGTCGGTTTTCAAAACCATTTGTCACAACTGTCAGATACTGCATCATCATGGGATCCTGATACAAAGAATTCTTCAACCTTGTCTAACCTTTGGACGAAGACCTACTTCGACTAGTGGATGGTACTACTATGACCCCGCCTCCTCCTCCTTCGCCTCCTCCTGCTTCGCCTCACCTGACTACAGTATATAAGCCACGTCTATGGCCCTATGTTGTACATTCTACAAGATTGATGAACTGAACACATCGACTCCAGGCTGAGGGACTGATTACCTCAAGCTCCTCCTCTCCTTTCACCTTTCTGCTTTGTATTGGACTGATGAAGCCACTGTGTGGCAAAACGTTTCCTCAATAAAGATTCCCATATGTTGCATAAGTGTCTTAATCTTCAATAAAACACTCTATTGTACCACCAGTGAATTATTGCCATATTTTGCGTCTCTTCCCCACCGGTGTGACAGTTCATTTTGCAATTTCCGTTTTTATTTACGGTCACATTATTATTATTATTATTAAAGATTCGCCGGTATTCTCCCAGCCCGGGCCCTTTCCAAGTGGTGGCCCGGCCTTGGCTCCCTCTTTAGGGAGTGTCTGAGACCTAAGTCTCCCATGGGAGGAGGCACAAGTACCTCCTCATCTTTGGGACCAACTGTCCCCAGGCCTAGCCACAAGCTAAGCCTCTCTGGTCTGCCATCCCCGCCCCTAGGGGGCAAATGGGAATGACAGTCTCATGAGCTAAAGGCTCGGGCTCAGGCACCTACCCTACCCTAGAAGGGTTAGGCATGATGTCGATTTACGGTCACATTATTATTATTATTATTAAAGATTAGCCGGTATTCTCCCGGCCCGGGCCTTTTCCAAGTGGTGGCCCGGCCTTGGCTCCCTCTTTAGGGAGTGTCTGAGACCTAAGTCTCCCATGGGAGGAGGCACAAGTGCCTCCTCATCTTTGGGACCAACTGTCCCCAGGCCTAGCCACAAGCTAGGCCTCTCTGGTCTGTCATCCCCGCCTCAAGGGGGCTAATGGGAATGACAGTCTTATGAGCTAAAGGCTCGGGCTCAGGCACCTACCCTACCCTAGAAGGGCTGGGCATGGTGTCGATCTTACGGTCACACCAACAATACATTTTAAATATTATATTATTTATTTTTTTTACACTAAACTTATGAAAATTATACAAATTTTCCACAATCCTAATGATTTTTTAGTCTTTAGTTTGTCCATTTAGAATTATTTTTGTTTGATTTAATTTCTCTGTTAGGGATAGATGGGATATGGGCAGCTTGTACAATACTGGAAAAATGTCGTAGTGATAACCATCTTTATCACCACCATTCATCAGGATTCCCCTCACAGTAATCTATAACCAGGTTGTTCCTTAACTTCCTACAGTCTGCAGAGTGAAAATCAGGGATCTTTACATTGTAGTAGCTATCAAGAAATTTCCATGAAATGTTAATAATAAATGATACATATGTGATTGTTTTTTCTACTAAATCTGCTGACCTCGATATTACTTACCACCAATTTCTTGATTGTGAGAACCAAGGCAAGCAGTCTATTTACCTTAGTCCTTTCTGTCACAGATTGCTCTAAATAACAGGATGGGAGTGAGTACTGTGACTTGTGGAACAGAGCTTTTCACAGTAGCCACCTCAGACTTTACTTTGCTTACAACTACTCTTTGTGTCCTATTTGTTAAGAAATTATTGATCTATCTACCAACTCTTCCTGTTATCCCTGTATCACGCATTTTGTGCACTATTACACCATGGTCACATTTGTTAAAGGCTTTTGCAAAGTCTGTGTATACTATACCTGCATTTTGTTTGTCTTCTAGGGCATCCAGGACCTTGTCATAGTGGTCCAGTAGTTGAAACAGGCAGAAGCAACCTGCTCTAAACCCACATTGCTCTGGTTTGTGTAACTGTTGGGTATCTAGATGAATGGCAGTCTTACTTCTTAGAACCCTTTCAAAGATTTTTATGACATGAGATGTTAGTGATATCAGTCTGTAGTTCTTTGCTATTGCTTTACTACCCCCTTTGTAGAGTGGGACTATGTCTGTTGTTTTTAGCAGCTATGGGATGACCTCTGTGTCCATGCTCCCTCTCTATAGAATGTTAAAAGTACATGATAGGGGTTTCTTGCAGTTCTTGATGAACATGGAGTTCCACAAGTCTGGGCCTGGGGCAGAGTGCATGGGCATATCATTTATCGCCTTTTCGAAGTCATTTGGTGTTAGGATAATATCAGAAAGGTTTGAATCTACCAAATTCTGAGTCTTGCTCATAAAAAATTAATTTCGGTCTTCGACTTTTAGTCTGGTTAGTGGCTCACTAAAAACTGAGTTATACTGGGACTTGAATAGTTCACTCATTTTTTGCTGTCATCTGTGTAGGACCCATCTCATCTAAGTAGGGGCACAATACTGGATGTTGTTCTCGGCTTAGATTTGGCATGAAAGAAGTAATTTTGGGCTTCTTTCAATTTCATTCAAGGCTTTTAGTTCTTTCCACATTTCTTGACACCTGTAAGATTCCTTTTGCTTAAGTTCGATGTTTGCTATTTCTCTGACTAGTGCCTCCCTTGTATTACAGATATATTGGTCTCTTTTAGTCTCTGTTATTCTTTGCTTCGCCTATATAAGGAGTGCTTCTTTCTTTCTAGTTTACATCTTCTCTTACTTTTTCTTAAAGGAATATGACTGTGAGTGCATTGTTTTGCATGTGTCTGCCAAATTTTGTATATTGGACATAGGAATTTTATATCAGGTTTTAGTACATGCAGCAAGGCCCCACTTATGTGGCAGATTAGGTTCCAGGCTATCACCAGAAAGCGAACACCATTTTTTCCACTATAAATACCAGATAACAAATTTACGCTAATATATATTAAGTTAGCAATAGAACTAGGCATTAAAAACAATAAAAAGTAAAATACACACACAGTACACCCATTACTTACCTTAAAATATTTGTAGTCTTAATGTGTTGGAACTTATTCGGTCTGAGAAGTCCCAACGGGGAAAAAACACACCGTTCGAGGTCCCTTACACCCAACACAAACATTCTCTCCCGAGTTGGCGTGGGTGGATGGTAGGTACTTCTTGATTTATAGATTTACCCTTCAGGGAAGAAGTAGGTAGTTTTACTGTTAGTACACTAATATTAGGATTATTAAGGCAACTGTAGATAATAATAATGTAGACCTAAGACCTTAACATAGGTAGTAATAGGCCGATAATGTAGGCAAACACTAGGTTAAGTTAGCTAGGGAGAACTGGCAGCCCTAGTTTGAATGACGAGGCACGGGTCTTGAAGACATGAGAGAGCCCTTATTAGACCAGACATCACCTGGGCAAGATGTGCAGTGATCAGAAGATGGCGCCCCCACGTGTCTTCACATATGAGACCTGGGGAAATCTGGTAGAGGCACTCGATGTACCGTAGATGACCTCCTCCATCAGGCCCATACAGTAAGGCAAGACCTCCACTCTTTTGTAGGATTCCGGCCAGTTTCTGGGGAAAATTGTGGGCTGAACTGTGGGCCTTTGTGCAGCTGGCAGTGCATGCCCAGTACATACCAGTGTCTCTTGCCTACTTAGAAGCTAGTGTCCATTCCTGCATAGTTATACTAGGGGATACACACCCTCTTGGATATAGGAATTTCTGAGGTGCAGGCAGGTCACTAATAACGACTGAATATTGCAGGAATTAAGGCTCCCAGTTGCACGTGGTTTCTGAGGGGAAGTCCAAAGGGGCTAAGCTTAGGGAGGTTGAAGATCAGCATATATGCTGCAACACCAAGTAAATTAGTCCTTTAAACGTGCATGCAGGCGAGATTTCTTGCAACATCAATCATTTAAGAAAACTGTCCTATAAGCCACTTGTGAGGCTGAGGTACCGACCTCAGAGCTCGGTGTCAACAGAGCTTGCCAGGGTAGGCGACTCACTTGGAGGCAGTCCACACAAATTTTCACAAAGTGGTCCTTCAAACCGGATGTGGAATAGCTAGGTTGCTAGGCCACAGTTAGGAACCAATTTAAGAGTTAGGTTAAGTTAGCACACCTAGGCCTAGAGTTACACAGAGGCTAGGCCAAGCTGGCTATACACAAAAGTTATTTGCGGTAATTTAAAGGCAGGCCAGGTTGGCTAGAGAAGCTTGTGTATTTAAGTAATCCAGAGTAGGAGACTTGTATGTTAATTACTTACAGTGGATTTGCAAGGTAGCCACAGTTAGGCTAGGCTTGTGCAATATTTACAACAGTTATAGTAGCTAGGACAGATTTAACCTTGTTATTATTTACAGGGGGTTCTAAAAGCCAGGTTTAAGCTATAGCACACTAGTTAGGTTAGGATTTACCTTATCCAACCATCCACACTAGACTGAGTAAGCTGGGCAGTTAGGCCAAGCTGTTTACATACATTATTCATTTGCTGTTTCGCAAGTTGAATTGTTGAATTTATTTGAGCTAACCAAGTGATTTTAATTTGTATACTGCATTTTCATTGTGTGATTTTCACTGTCTTTGATTAATTTTAATTAGGGATTTGTGAATTGTACCTGAGACTAGGTTAAGTCCTGTAATTATTTGCTGGCATTGTACAGGAAATTGCTAGGTTAAGCTTTCACATCGATACACATTTTGATTGGGATTTGAGAGCTAACAGTGTACATTTTAAGTCAGAGTAGAGTCAATATAACAAAGGGAATCGTTAAACTTGTTGAGGAGCCTTGAGACTCGTTCATTCTTGCCTAACACCGTAATGTGCTGTGGGGTGGACTGGGTAAAGTACAATTAGTGTCACACTCCTCATTAAACCTCGACAATGGCAGATGGGAGTTCAGAAGAGTCTGGTTCAGTGTTAGCAAAATTAAAACGGTCAGTGGCGGCATACAAAGGGCATCTGAACAGAATGCATAACAGGTGCAAGGCTACTTGCCAACGCAGTAAAGTAGACTGTGATGATTTGCAAGACTGCTTGAAGCGTTTGGGGGAAAAATGGGAAGCCTACGAACAAGCATTCTCAGCATATGAGCTACAGGCTATTGAGGATGAGGAATCCCAGGATAGTCTTTGGCAGGCTCTGGACGAATTCACTAAGGATGATGTAGATTGTCAACAGGAGATGAATACGTACAAAGATAAGTTAAGTACATTAAAGGCTAGTATTCCAAGGGTGGTGTCGAACACCACAGGTACCCCAAACAGCCACACACCTGTCGATATGTTGCCCAGGTTGCCTCAGTTGAATTTACCGACATTTGACGGAACCCTAACTGAGTACATTGCTTTCTGGGATCAGTTTAAAGCCCTGATAGATAACAGGAACGATTTGTCAGATGCCGTCAAATTGCAGTATTTGCGGTCACAGCTCAAGGGTAAAGCCTTAGACTTGGTCCGGCACTACCAGATTACTGACACTAATTACCAACATGCCAAAAACTAATTAGAAGACATGTTTGGCAACACTGAAGAGATAAAAGTGGCCATACTTTATCGGTTGTTGGATCTAGAGGCTTGCCGACATGACCGTCAGAGCCTAGAGAAGTTCTGTATTGAAATTATGAGCCTGACAAATAGTTTCAGAGATTTGCATGATGAGGATGATTCAGAATGGGTCCTTAGCCAGGTGATTCAGAGGAAACTGGCTAGCACTACAGTGCTACTTAAAATATCGG
Source organism: Cherax quadricarinatus (assembly GCF_026875155.1). Lineage (NCBI taxonomy): Eukaryota > Metazoa > Arthropoda > Malacostraca > Decapoda > Parastacidae > Cherax > Cherax quadricarinatus. Next base: position 78,828,477 of record NC_069404.1, read on the forward strand.
ACAAATAGGTTCACGATACGACAAATTATTGAAGGGTTGGGGGATTTCATATCTCACCTGAGCGTAGGTCAGGGGGAGAAATTACCTACCAAGGACAAGTCGGTCAACTTCCCCAGACATTCAAGAGATAGACCTAAACCACCTCCTACTAGGGTCGGCACGTATTATGCCCAGGGCGAGTCCTCCACCCACAGGGCCAAGGGAGAAGCCACTAAAGCGGCCAGTATGAGACAGTGCTTGTTTTGTGAAGGAGAACACGCTAGTTCAGGGTGCTCGAGCTTCATCACCTATCACAAAAGGGTTCAACGACTAAGGGAGTTGAGACTTTGTTTCAAGTGTTGTGGAGAACATTTTGCCAGGGACTGTAGCGCCCAACTCAATGAATGCCGGGGCTGCCGGAAAGGTAAGCACCACAGTGCACTGTGTCCTAATGACACCAGATCAGCACAAGCTAAGGAGAGCAAACCGCAAGAAAGGGCGGAGAGCAAGGACGAGCCTGAAGTAGTGATGAGTGTGGTGAGGGCGGCACCGGGAATTTGTTCTGGTGAGCAGTTTCAAGGATCGGTGGCCTTGCCCACCATAATGGCGGTGGTTACGAATGGGAAGAAGTCTGAAACGACCCATTTGTTCTTCGACAGTGGGGCACAGAGATCCTTTATAACAGAGAGTCTAGCAACTAGGTTGAAGCTGAAGACAGGTGGTAAAGTTGACATGAAGGTGGAAGGGTTTAGTGGGGAAGTCCCACGCAGGTCTTATTCAGTAGTCAATGTGACGGTCAGGTTAGCCGGGCATCGACGGGAAATTTCAGCCTTGATAGTGAAGAGGCTGCCCAATATCATTACCACTAAGGGACTGGCTACAGCAGTCAAACGTTTGAGGGAGTTGGGTGTGAAGCTAGCGGAACCAGACATTGCTACAGACAACATTAGTAATGTAGGAATCTTGGTAGGAGGAGATTACATAGATGAGTTCGTATAAATGAGAACAGTTATCAAGGAGGGTGTTGGCCTGTACAGGACTCCAGAGGGAAAAAAATCGTAGGAGGCAGGGTACCAGCTCACTTCCCTGCGACCCCAGGAAAGGAGGGCTCCGGTATTACAGCGACTGAGGCTGTACTGGTGATGCGGATTGGGGTGCACGAAGACCTGTCAGAGACGCAAGTTGGCATATCTGATGGTGAGCCGGTCCATAAACTATGGGACCTGGATGTAGCAGGGATTAAGGGTGACCAGCCACCCCCTGAACACGAAGAGACCTATCGAGATTACTTGAACCATGTGCAGTTCAGGACGGACAGTACTGGGTGCGACTCCCATGGAAACCAGTACACCCAACGCTGCCCACTAATTTCAAGAAGGCACGGGGTCAGTTGAATTCATTGGTGAACAGCCTGACCAAGAAGGGTCTGGTGGGGAAATATGATGATATTAAGGAACAGTTGGCCCTTGGGTTCATTGAGAAAGTGCCCAATGCCAGCCCTGGTGAAAACACCCATTATCTTCCACACATGGCAGTCACCAAGGAGTCAGTAACCACTCCCATCAGAGTGGTCTTCAACTGCAGCTCACAGGCGAGTCCCCAAGAGCCATCGTTGAATGACTGTCTGCTCACCGGGCCCTCCCTGATGCAGAGATTAGCAGATGTGTTGTTGAGATTCAGGACAGAACAGTATGCCTATGCGGCAGATATCAGCAAAGCCTTCCTACGTATTGGGTTGCAGCCACAAGACAGGGTTTACACAAGGTTCTTGTGGTTGGCTGACAGGGAGGTGCCCGAGCAAGGGTATGATACCTACAGATTCAGGGCAGTGTTGTTTGGTGCCACTAGTTCACCATTCCTATTACAGGCCACCATAGACTACCACCTTGCAAACTGTAACATCCTGCTTAAAGAATTACTGAAGACCCTATTTTATGTAGACAACATGCAAGGTACCACCTCAGATGAAAGGCTGTTGATGGACATTTACCGAGAGTCGAATCAGGAGATTCTCTCGGCTAACATACCATTGAGAGAATGGGTGACAAACAATCCAACGCTGCAAGGCACGATGGAACATGACTATGCTGGCTACTCAGTACCTGAGGTAACGTCAGTGTTGAGACTGGAGTGGGAAATCAAGGAAGACAGACTTAGGCTAAAGAGGAAATGTGATGGGGAAGGGAAGCTGACCAGGAGGTCCTTGCTGAGTAAAGTGCAGACTGCCTTCGATCCTTTGGGTTTGTTGACACCCATCACCATTCGAGGGAGGATGCTAGTGCAAGAGACCTGGGAGCTGAACCTAGGTTGGGACGACCCACTGCCAGAAACAGTCTGCCAGGAGTGGGATCTGGTTAGCAGAGATCTAGCAGAATTGCATGAGTTCACATTCCCCAGGTCCATCGGGTGCACCGGGCGGGACTATGACTTGCATATCTTCTGTGATGCCTCCTCCAGGGCTTATGGGGCAATAGCGTATTTGGTGGCTGGGGACCAGGTCATTCTGGCCGCCAGTCGTGCGCGGGTGACACCCCTGAAGGATTGCTCGATCCCAAAGCTAGAGCTCATGGCGATGTTGCTGGGAGCAAGACTGGGTAAGTACGTAGAGGAGGTGTTGAGAAACCTGAGAGTGACACACTCCTATGTATGGACAGGCTCAGAGGTGGCCTTACAATGGGTCCAGAACGACAGGTCTAAGCTCCCCTATGTCAGGAATCGGGTGAAGGAGATATGGGAGCTACAGTCAACATCAACAATTCTGTACATGCCTACAGATCAAAACCCAGCCGACCTGATAAGCCGAGGGGTAACACACAAAAAGCTGAGCAAAAGTGAGATTTGGTTCAAAGGCCCAGACTGGTTGCCGGCAAAGGATTGCTGGCCGGAGCAGAAATTCAGGGAGACAACCAGCAGCATAGTATACTTTGTGGGGGAACCCGACACTGAATTATTTGACCCCAGATGCTACTCCTCTTGGAGGAAACTTATAGGAGTCACGGAAATGGTATTTCGATTTGTGAGGAAGCTGCATGACAAGGTAAGCCAAGGTCGACAGTTGTTTCTCGTGGGTCCCAGAGAATATTGGATAAGGCAGTACCAAAGGGAGAGGTTTCCAGGAGTGCTGGAAGTACTGGCGACAGGGCAGCAGGTTATGGCGTCAGGACGTGTGTCCAACGACGACTCAGGGAACAGTAAATTGGTCCACTCGTTGGGATTGTTCCTAGATCATGCTGGGCTAATAAGATGCAGGGGAAGAATACAAAACTCTGAGCTCAGCTATGGGGCCAAACATCCCGTGTTACTGGGAAAGGAGGGATGGGCGTCAGAGCTATTGATACAAGATGCCCATCAGAGGACCTTACATGGGGGGTTTGAAGATACCCTCACCTGCCTACATCAGAATTACTGGGTACTGAAGGGCCGAGCTGCCATCAAAAAGATCCTAAAGAGTTGCATGGTCTGCCGGCGGTATGATGGGAGGACCCTACCGTACCTAGGTCCACCACCGCTGCCTCAGGAGCGGGTACATAGTGACAGGCCCTTTGAGACTGTGGGAATAGACTATACTGGGGCTATCATGTTGAAGAACCCAGGAGACGATAGGGTGGGCCCTCAGAAAGTATATGTCTGCCTGTTTACTTGTGCCACTACTCGAGCCGTGCATTTGGAGTTGGTGGAAGATATGTCGACAGAGACTTTTGTGAAGTTGTTCAGGAGGTTTACAGCCAGATTCTCATGCCCACGATTGATTATCTTGGACAATGGCACGAGCTTCAGAGCAGCCGATAAAGTTTTCAGGAATCTTAGGGACAACGGAGAAGTACGAGAATATCTGAAGAGAATAGAGTGCGAGTGGAGGTTCATAGTTCCCAGAGCGCCTTGGCAAGGGGGATTCTATGAATGCATGGTGGGCACAGTCAAAAGGTGCATTCGGAAGGTCTTGCATGGCAGGAGAGTGAGCTTTGATGAACTGAGGACAGTGTTAGCTGAGATAGAGGCAAGAGTCAATAACAGGCCTCTGACCTACGTGCAAAATGGGATTGATGAGCAGGAAGCTCTCACCCCAATCACATGCTCTTTGGAAGGAGGATTGAGCCCTTCCCTGAAATTCTGAGTCAGTCTTCCAAGGAGCTGGATTATTATGGGCCAGATGGTCCCCCCATCAATGAAGAACTGCACAGGAGTCACAACAGACTAGTGAACATCCTGGACAAATGGAACCAGGTGTGGTGCAGGGATTACTTGACAGCCCTGCGAGAACATTTCTATGGTGCAGACCCCGAGGCAAATAAGATGATGCTAAGTGAAGGGGACCTGGTGCTAGTAGAATCCGAGGCACCCAGGGCATACTGGCCTCTTGGCCTGGTGGTGTCGACCCACCCAGACAAGGCTTGGCGGTTGAGAATGGTGAAGGTGAGAATGAATGGTGTCGAGACTATAAGACCCATCAACAGGCTTTTGCCTCTCGAGGTCCACACGGTGGGACCGGGACATGAGAAGTTAGACCAGAGGCTGACCGAACTGAGTGGCCGGACCCATCGAATGGCGCTCAAGTCCAGGGCCCACTGGGAGGGCCTGCGGGAGGCAGATTTGATCTAGACTTAGTACCTACCTTCGCCGGCAGGAGGATGTTGCAACTTATTCAGTCCAAGAAGTCCCAACGGGGAAAAACACACCGTTCAAGGGCCCTTACACCCAACACAAACATTCTCTCCCGAGTTGGCGTGGGTGGATGGTAGGTACTTCTTGATTTATAGATTTACCCTTCAGGGAAGAAGTAGGTAGTTTTACTGTTAGTACACTAATATTAGGATTATTAAGGCAACTGTAGATAATAATAATGTAGACCTAAGACCTTAACATAGGTAGTAATAGGCCGATAATGTAGGCAAACACTAGGTTAAGTTAGCTAGGGAGAACTGGCAGCCCTAGTTTGAACAATGAGGCGCGGGTCTCGAAGACACGAGAGAGCCCTTCTTAGACCAGACATCACCTGGACAAGACGTGCAGTGATCAGCAGATGGCGCCCCCCACGTGTCTTCACATATGAGACCTGGGGAAATCTGGTAGAGGCACCTCGATGTACCGTAGATGACCTCCTCTGTCAGGCCCATACAGTAAGACAAGATCTCCACTCTTTCGTAGGATTCTGGCCAGTTTCTGGGGAAAATTGCGAGTGAGTTGAACTGTGGGCCTTTGTGCAGCTGGCAGTGCATGCCCAGTACGTATCAGTGTCTCTTGTCTACTTAGAAGCTAGTGTCCGTTCCTGCATAGTTATACTAGGGGATACACACCCTCTTGGATGTAGGAATTTCTGAGGTGCAGGCAGGTCACTAATAACGATTGAATATTGCAGGAATTAAGGCTCCCGGTTGCACGTGGTTTCTGAGGGGAAGTCCAAAGGGGCTAAGCTTAGGGAGGTTGAAGATCAGGATATTTGCTGCAACACCAAGTAAGTTAGTCCTTTAAACGTGCATGAAGGCGAGATTTCTTGCAACATCAATCATTTAAGAAAACTGTCCTATAAGCCACTTGTGAGGCTGAGGTACCGACCTCAGAGCTCGGTGTCAACAGAGCTTGCCAGGGTAAGCGACTCACTTGGAGGCAGTCCAGACAAATTTTCACATAATGTAGGGAGAAAGGTGAGTAAACAATGTAAAACAAATGAGAGAGAGAACGAGTAAATGAGAGAGAAGAGAGATGCAGAGTGTGTAAACAAGCAGATGAACCCGCCTGGTTTTGGTTCATACATATTCATCTACACCTATCCTCTCATATTTATGTTAATTTATTTACTGTGGGGTGTATTTATCATGTTTATATGTTAGCATATTTATTATATAATTTTGAAAAAATATCATTGATGGATTAATGAAAATGTTTATATTAGTGTAATATATGACATTTAATACACCTCATAGCCATCATTATTGTGTATTATTATTATCATCATTATTGATATGGAGTCCTCAAGACTACTAAGACACTCTTAGTGATTTTAATGTGTACCTGCATGCCAGCACAGTGTGTAAGTTTATTTAGGTACAGGTACACATAAGTATAATTATCAGAAAATAAAACATGAAATAACTTTAAAACACTTAAAATTTTGGAAAGTTTCCAGACATAATGGAGAGACGTGATGCTCATGGAGCTCACTGAGAATATAAACAAACTAGGTGGGGCACGGTGAATGTATTAGAAAGTCAGTTGGGGGGGGGCCATATAGTGAGTTTTGGTCATAATTTAAAATGTCTGTACAGTATTAGCAAAACGCTTTAAGGTGAAAAGCCATAAAGCGGGGCCCTACTGAATTGTCAAGAGGAACTTGCAATGGACCCCTTGGTTATCGGCCATTCCACTTATCGGCCAACTCAGTTATCGGCTGGTTTTTTGGCTTCCAGTTATAAGCCGTTATTTCGCTTATTGGCCATATGAGATGTGTCAATCTGCTGCCACCAGCCACTCACGCATCAGTCTGGCTGTGTCTCTGGGCGAGTGAGGAAGCTTCTGCTCATTCATCCAAACATTTTGCTATAATCCATTGTTTTTTGTGGTTATTGATTAAGTGCAACTGTGAAATAAGTAACCATGGCCTCAAAGAAAGTTCCTAGTAAAGTTTCTTTGGTAAAGAAAGTGGGAAACACAATGGAATTTAAGAAAGAAGTTGTTGAAAAGTATGAGAGTGAAGGAGGGAGAGAGAGGGGAGAATGTGCCTTCTTCGGTGATTCTACAATATGTACGATACTAAAGCGGGGGCATGCCCTCCCAAATTATTTGAGATTTTAAAGCCGATATATATATATATATATATATATATATATATATATATATATATATATATATATATATATATATATTTACTTTTCTAGACACAAAACTATGCAGATACTCCTTTTCAAGTGGGGGGGGGCCCACAGCTCTAGTGAGGGAGAGGGGGCGGACCCCCCAGGCTCCCCGTAGTTACGCCACTGCTTTGGGATGCATTTAAATTTGTTTTGCAACTTTGCAAGTTTACAGACCACTAATACCTCTAGCTCCATAACAATACAAAAATGCTTTTTAAGGTTGGATACTTATAATAAACATTTTGGAGCTGTATTGATGCTGAGAATAATGAGATGTGGCAAAAAAAATCGTGGAAATGTCCTAACTTGAAAGAAATTTTGCATAACACCCAGAGAGGCAGGCAGGCTCTGAGAGAGCGAGGCTCAGCCTCAGCGAGCGTCAAGCAGTGTTGCATGTTGAGAGCATGTGGTAACATCAGATGGCTGATGCGGTGTGACCCCGTGATGGTGAGTCACCGTCCCCCGGTATTTCAAGGCTCCAACACACATACTGATTCACTGCGAGCCGGGCACGAACCAGGATGAGAGGGTAAGGGAAGGTGACCTGGTATGTGCGTACGCACTGATTCGTGAAATCAGGACTCTATTCTCCAAATTTAGAGCGGATGCCGAGGAGTACTTCCACGCTGTGTTCGTGAAAGCCAAAGATCTTCTAGTTGAAGTGGGCTCAGCTCACGATGACGTCCCTATTCCCAGAGTCTGTGCATGACAGACACATCGGCGCTCGGTGTATATTCCGTTCGTTGACCATGTGATCGCTGAGTTGAAGAGCAGATTTGATGATGACACTGTGCCCGTTGCTCTCCGATTGAAGGAGCTGCTCAGGGGCTCAAAAGCAAACGTGGATGCTGTTCTTAAAGCCACTAAACTCTACGAAAGTGACGTTGAGTCACTTTTGCTCGTGCAGACGGAAACACAGCGGTGGACATGTTCCGCTCCGGCCTTCGAATCTGTCAAGAAAGCAAAGGAATACGCCGAGGCCCGTATGTTTCTGAACATCGCGAAGCTCCTTACCATCCTACTGATCCTGCCAGTCTCAAATGCAGAAGCCGAACGATCGTTCTCAGCCCTGAAACGCCTGAAGACATACTTGAGGAGCACCATAGGTCAGGATCGCCTCAACGGCCTCGCACTACTCGCCGTCCATAACGATGTACATGTTCCTGTTGATCGTGTGATCAACAAGTTTGCGGAAAGGAACCGCCGTCTTCTCTTTGCTTAGGCTGCAGTGTGATTAATCCTTTCAGTGTAATAACCTTTGCATGTTACTTTTAAGGCTTACTATTATAGGTAATATTATAAAGTATAATGCTTACTGTCTTAAGCAGGTAAAATATATATATATATTATATATATTTATATATATATATATATATATATATTATATATATATATATATATATATATATATATATATATATATGTATGTATATATAACATTTTACATTTAAGTTAATGTCTAATGTAAAAGTCTCTAGCTATTAAATTCTTACTTTCAATAAAATTTTAATAAGATACAAAATTCCTCACATTGTAAGGTCAGTGTTTTTTTTCTCAGAAAAATCGGCCCTCTCATTTGGATCCGAAGAGAAACACTGGCACCTAGAGCAGATGGTTAGCCCATTCATTTAGGTCAGTCCGCCAGTAATTAACAAATAAGAATCCCGTTAGTGGAGAAACGGTAATGCTAATGCTCTTTAAACAACGAAAATTCTGCCGTCGGGCCCCCCCCCCCCCAAATTTTGTTCCTAGATCCGCGCCTGTTGGTGGTGTTTTGGTTTTTCATTATTTGCTATTAACTACAGTAAAATAATGAAAACCCATTCATTTGATATTGGAAAGACTATTCGGACAGGGATTGGACATGAATATTGTTGACTCTTTAACACAGCAAAAAATCAAACATTTCTGTACTGTAAAATAACAATAGAGTGTAGTAATTATAATAAAATAATAATTTTTTAATAATAATAATAATAATAAAATAAAAAATACGATAGAAAAAAAAAAGAAAATTTACAAAAAAATTTAAGGATGGGTTGACACATCGTCAGTGTGGCTTTTTTTATTCTGGTGAATATTATTTTTTGTGCCTTTTCCCAAACATTCACAATAATTTATTGTTTTGGTGCTTGTAATTGAGTTGATGGAGTGGGGAAAGGGAGTGGTTAGGCAGGGTTGAGGCAGTGGGTGACAGTGGGTGAGGGGTGGGTTTAGGCGGGGTTGAGGCAGTGGTTGAGGGAGTGGGTAGACAGGGGGGAGGGAGTGGGTGAGGGGTGGTGAGGATGGCGGGGAGTGTTTTAAAAAATACTGTTAAAAATAATTAAAATAAAAATACATGTTTTAGAAAATTTTATTATTATTTAAAAATGTTATTAAACCACTGCCTCAACCCCTGCCTCACCCCCTGCCTCACCCCTGCCTCAACCCTGCCTCACCGCTTTTCCCCAACCCCGCCTCTACCACTCCATCCATCAATCACAAGCACCAAACACAATGAATTATTGTGAAATGTTTGGAAGAGCAGGGAGACTAATGTTCACTCCAGAATAAACAAAGCCACACTGACGATGTGTGAACCACTCCCTCCTATTTTTGTACAATTTCCTTCTTCAATTCTATCGTATTATTATTATTATTATTATTAGTAGCAGTAGTAGTAGTAGTAGTAGTATTACTACTGCTACTATTGTTATTAGCAGTAGCAGAAATGTTTGATTCTTTGCTGTGTTCAAGAGTCAACACATGTCACTGTCCAATACCTGTCCGAATAGTCATTCCAATATGCAATCATGAATGGGTTTACATTATTTATACTGTAGTTTAATAGCAAATAATGAACAAACAAAACACTCACCACACTGGTAGGAGGGCTGGCTGCCAGTTGGGGGGGTCGGAGGGAGGGTAGTAGGGATTGGCAATGGTCGAGGAAGTGGAGGCAGTGGTGGAGGCAGTGGTATTTAATAACATACCCGTTATTAAACCATAACATGTATGTATTTAGTACAATTTACGACGTTTTCATGTATTTTATGATTGTTCATGGTTCAACAAGTTAAGGAAGAAGTATTGTATTACATTTCCCTACAATATATTGGGGCACCAAATATTCACGATTTTTCAACATTCGCGAGGCTCTTGATCCCCTAACCCTCGCGAATGTTGAGGGAGACCTGTATATAATGTGTGAGTGGGGTAGCCAGATGGGGGTTACCTACCACACTTTCATACCTACCTACCTTACTATTCACCTTGCACCCTATATTAAGACCATTAAGACTACAAATATTTTAAGGTAAATAATGAGTGTACTGTATATGCATTTTATCGCTCTAGGGCAGTTTAAATGCCTAGTATATAATGTAATGTTCACTCGAGGAGAAACAAAGCCACACTGACTCACTACGGCTGCGTGGGGAGGCGTGCAGGCACAGGCAGGCGGGCAGGTCTGGTACGTGGGACGAAACATGGGGCACAGTGCGAAACTTGGGACAAAATTTAGCTGAAAAAAACGGTTCTAAACTCAAAGCATATGATACTCAGGGCGTATGAAACTCGGGATACCACTGTACATTGTTTGTGTGAATAGTGGAGGTGGCTTCTGCTGCCGCCTAAATTACCACTAATATGTATGGCTTGTGCTCTCAATGGCCCCTATAAACCCAACAACACACCACCACCACTCGTGACATAAGCAATGACATATTTTGTTCATTCTAGAGTATATAACATGTTTCTATGTTATTAATATTGTTTATTATGTCACATTAGATGAATTGCGAGAAATAAATAAACCGTAGAATTTATATTAGCATCATATTGAAGGAGTATTTTGTCCTCCAAATAATACTCTCCTCCCTCTCTTCTCTTCCATCTTCCATAAACCAACAAGTCTACAATAAAAGGTATGTAATAGTGATTTAAATGTTCATTTATTTATTTTATTTAGTCCTCATAGTTTTATGTATGTAAAACTATAGTTAATCTTTAAAAAATGTATTTTCTGTTAATATTTTTGGGTGTCTGAAATGGATTAACTGTACAGTGGTACCTCAGGATACGAACAGCACAAAGTACGAACAATTATGTAAGTGTATTTATGTAAATGCTTTTGTAAGTGTATTTTTGGGGGTCTGAAATGGATTAATCTAATTTACATTATTCCTTATGAGAACAAATTCTTTTGTTATCAGCAATTGAACAGCCTTCTGGAATGAAATAAGTTTGCATCCTGAGGTACCACTGTATTTACATTAATTCTTAATGGGAAATATTTTGCTTTTCGGCCATTTCGGTTTTAAGAAGACCTGGAACAGATTATGGCCGATAACTGAGGGTTCACACTATCGGAGTTTACGTCTCAGCATTTTTGTCCACTTGTGTATTTCTGTGTATTTTTTGTAGTGGGTTACTTTGTATTTGGGATTGTATTTGGTGTTGTTATGTTTGTGTTGGCTGACTTGTTATCTAGCAGGGTTGTTTTTCTTGTTCATTCACTGTCAATCTTATGCACCTTTTTGAGAAAGGGCCATTACATTTAAGTTTAAAGACTTACACTTAACTTAAAAGGACAACTCATCGCCTGCACAGCCCCCCCTGCAGACGAGGTCTAGAAGCTGTCGAAACCTTTCTCAACATGGGCTGTCAAGAAATATAATTTGTAAGATTATAAATTACCCTAGGGGGTGTTATGTCAGCATATTTCTTCAATGATGGCTGCGACTTATTTGTGTGGACTCAATGGTCCGCATATCCCCGGGGTTTATGATAAGTGACTAACTCACGACTTTATACTCAACTGCGCAGTCAATAGTAGTACATCACGAGTTAGAACACTTCCTGGGTATGTATCTGCCCCGTAATTACGCCGGATATCTGTGAGTTGATTGAAAAATAGTGTTCTTTGAAGAATGTCGCACTACACTCTGTTGGATCGCAACCTCGTTGTTACACTGTTCATCAATAATTGTTCACAAAATATCAAAAGAAGTTGATCACACTTTCTGTAGTGTTTATCGTGTTTTGTGAGAACTTTGTCCACACTAACGAAAAGATCAGTGTTCTTTGTTGGTTATCCGGGCGTCAGTGTTCACTCAGTAGAGTCAAAAGTAATCTGCAAGAGCCACAGTGCCCACCCCGTTGCTCCCCTAGCACAAAAAAAAAAAGCTGACCTAGTACCTTGCTTCCTTGCCACATCCTCGATGAAGAAAAGCAAAATTTTTGTTTTCTTGCTGTCTTAAGCATAGACAACAATGTCCACTATTTTACCATGGAAATAAAGTGGGAGCAGGATTTTCCTTAATTGTCCTGCAAAAATAAGAAATATACTGTCTCTTATTAGAATACACTCTGCAAACTGGACTGCAAGGAAGAGGTCATTTGACCACGTCGCAGTACGGCATCTGTGATCAATTACTCTCTGTAGCAGTAAACAAGACGCTCGCCCTTCTGAGAGGGCTGGCCCTCAGGGTGAAAGGGGCTGATGGGGGTGATACCCCTCCTGGAGAAAATTTTCCCCCACTGGGGGGCGGCGGAGGTTCGCTGCGTTTAAACTATTCATCACTTAACATTAATTTAATTTTCTCACTCGCCACCACTGCTGCTTGTCTTTTCTGAACAGCTTTGTCTGTGTGGTTTCTGGAGAATCACTAATTTTGTTTTCAACACTGTGTAATTCCTAACGGCACTAGTTTATTTATTGTCCGCTTATTCACTACACCTTTGCTCAAAAATCAACGTCCTGATGATTCCATTTGCATCAGGATATATGGTCACAATTTTTCCAAGTGCCATTGGGACCCCGGACCTTTATTGTTGATAATCACCCAGTCACCGGTCTTAAGGGGACTTATGATTTTCAGGAACACCAGCTCCATAGAATGAGGTGAGATAGTCTTCTCGCCAAATTTTTCCCAACGTTCATTCACTTTATTAAGGTGTTTGATTTAGTCTGAGTTGCTCAGGTTCGAAATAAGTGGATCCTCTATGATTTTCTTTATCATTATGGGAGGAACAGGTTCGAGCCTTCTGCCATGGAGTAATTGAGATGGACTTAACACTTCTAAATTGTCCAGATCATCGGTAACATTAATTAGAGGTTGTTGTTGACTCTATTTTTCTATTCAGTCACAAAATGTACGGAATTCTTCTAAGTCTATTCTCTTTACGATGAAGAGTCTTCCTTAAACAAGTTTTACAATGCCGATATTCTTTCATAAAATCCGCCGTGCCATGGAGATTTAGGTGGAATGTATCTCCAACGACAAATGCGTTGATTCAGGGATCTGTTGTACTTCTGGTTGATCAAAGGATCTTGCTTATATAAGCAGCACCCGCAACAAAGTCGTTGCATTATCTGAATCATCAGTCTGGGACATGCCCCTTTTGGCTGCATACCTTCTGAATATTTGATAAAGGTTTCAGCAGACATGTCAGTGGCTGCTTCTGATGTAATGCTCTAGTTGTAGCACAAGTGAACAAACAGATGTACAACAGATGCTGAATCAACGCAGTTGTCGTTGGGGGATACATTCCACCTAAATCTCCATGGCACGGCGAATTTTTTGAAAGAAATGATCGGCATTGTAAAACGTGTTTTAAGGAAAACTCTTCATCGTCAGAGAATAGACTTAGAAGAATTCCGTTTTCAGTTGTGACTGTAAATAGAAAATAGAGTCAACAACAGACCTCTAATTTATGTTACCGATGATCTGGACAATTTAGAAGTGTTAAGTCCATCTCATTTACTCCATGGCAGAAGGCTCGAACCTGTTCCTCCCATGAATGATAAAGAAATCATAGAGGATCCTACTTATTTCGAACCTGAGCAACTCAGACGTAAATTCAAACACCTTAATAAAGTGATTGAACGTTGGGAGAAAATTTGGCGAGAAGACTATCTCACCTCATTGAGAGAACACTTCTATGGAGCTGGTGTTCCTGAAAATCATAAGTCCTTAAGACCTGGTGACATAGTGATTATCGACAATGATGGTCCGAGGTCCCAATGGCCACTTGGAAAAATTGTGACCATATATCCTGATGCAAATGGAATCATCAGGACAGTTGATGTTTTAAGCAAAGGTGTAGTGAATAAGCGGACAATAAATAAACTAGTGCTGTTAGAATTACACAGTGTTGAAAACAAAATTAGTGATTCTCCAGAAACCACACAGACTAAAGCTGTTCAGAAAAGACAAGCAGCAGTGGTGGCGAGTGAGAAAATTAAATTAATGTTAAGTGATGAATAGTTCACCTGCAGCGAACCTCCGCCGCCCCCAGTGTGGAGAAATTTTCTCCAGGAGGGGGGTATCAGCCCCCTTCAGCCCCTTCAGCCCCTTTCAGCCCTGAGGGGCCAAGCCCTCTCAGAAGGGGCGAGCGTCTTGTTTACTGCTACAGTGAGTAATTGATCACAGATGCCGTACTGCGACGTGGTCAAATGACCTCTGCTCCTTGCAGTCCAGTGTTGCAGAGTGTATTCTAATAAGAGACAGTATATTTCTTATTTTAGCAGGAAAATTAAGGAAAATCCTGCTCCCACTTTATTACCATGGTAAAAATAGTGGACATTGTTGTCTATGCTTAAGACTCCTGGAGAAAATTTCTCCACAGCACCTATCATTTTTATATATTTTTTGTATGCTTAAAATTATCACTCTGTTATATATATGCAATGTTTTAAATAAAATATATAAAAAAATTACATCTAGACATCTATTCTGGGCAGTGTTATATATGATTGAGATTCCTCTCTTAACCTAATTAAATCAACAGCTGTTTCATTCTTGGCAAGCAACTAACTCCTTGCATTGCCCATCATCGCAGCCTCTATCACTGAGGCAGATAATGGGAGTGTTCCCATTACCTGATATGATTTAATCTAACCTATAACTATATCAGCTCTGGGGAGACACTCTGTCTCACCTTCCTTTCTCTTTTAGCACAGAATGCTCAAGTATAAAAATTGTAAATATCCATCAAAGAGTATGTCCTTTTCTTTTATGTGTGGAAGTATTTGGTTTTATGTTTCTATGTCAACAACTGCACACATACTGAAGAACAACAAAGAAATGTTTGTTCTTCAACCCTACTTCTTCATACTTTATTATTGTAGATGGTATTGGACTATGGAAAAAGTTCATGTAGTTGTACATAATTTTGTGGTGTTGGTTGTTCGTGTGTGAAATTCTTGTTATATAGAAATGCTGGTGACAGTGCAGCCTACCTGCTTCTTGCCACACTACTTTCTAGGGTGCCACGTGTGCCGGCTCTGAATGTGTTCTGGAAAACACTTTGGGACAGACAGCTTGACAGACTTGAGACACACCATGACTATTGGACTTCCTTGCCAGTACACTATCAGATTCCTCACAAACCTGAAAACTTCTGCAGAGCTCATTACAATCCTGTTCCTTCCCACTATACATTTAATCTTCTTTAAGCTGCTTATCTCTCTTTTTTTAAAGCACTTCTCTTGCTCTTTTCATGCACTTTTACTTGCTTTTTATACTATATGACCTTAAAGCAATTAATTTCTTTGCTTTAAAATTCTTACATCTTTCCATCTGTTCTTTGAAATGCTATAGCCACAGAGGGGCATCTTTATGCAGTTCAGTTGACAGTTTGCATAGTGTCACTTAGGAACACCACACAGTCCGACCTTTTGCTGAACTTACACAACAGTCTTGCTAAAGAGAGACATGGTGAGCACCAGCACATGCCTTGACATAATGCTTACAATGCACTTGTTGTAAGGTCTAGCCCCAAACTCTTTTCCTTTCTCTGTAATTCTCTCCTCTCCTCCACATATTTGTCGACTATCCCTACTTTCTCCTCGCCCCTAGTGGGTCCTTACCTTTGTCCCTTCTGTTCTGTTCTGGGGTGGTAGGTGATGTGTACTAGGGAGCGTGGGGAAGTTACATTGCTGCAAAGCTCTCTGACGATCATAGGTATTCATTCTTTTGTGTAATATTTAGTATATCTTATTTTTACAGCTATTATCTGTTAGACTATTTGTTTATTTATCTCCCCCATGCCCTGACTTTTAAGCAGTAAAAACACATAATACATTACAACAATGAACTACAATTACACATTCACTTTTATTTTTGTAAGATCTGGAGATCTAAAAAAAGTTTGGCTTTTTTGGGACTCCCAGGAACATAATCCTATTTTTCCTATAAGCTTTTCAGTTTATCTAACACAGATTTACTTAACTTGTTGTTTTCAGGAATGTAACTACCGTGTAATACAGTGGACCCCCGCATAGCGAACGCCTTGCATAGCGAACATTCCGCATAGCGAACGCTTTGTCCGCTAAAATTTTGCCCCGCATAGTAGACAAAAACCCGCTCAGCGAACTTCGTTCGAGACGCATCCAATGTGGGCCCTCAGCCAGCCTCACATGTGCCGCCCGTCCCATTGTTTACCAGCTAGCCTCCGCGGTAACATTCAAGCATACACTCGGAATATTTCGTATTATTACAGTGTTTTTGGTGCTGTTTGTGGAAAATAAGTGACCATGGGCCCCAAGAAAGCTTCTAGTGCCAACCCTACACCTCAAAGGGTAAGAATACCCATTGAAATTAAGAAAGAAATCATTGATAAGTATGAAAGTGGAGTACGTATCACCGACCGAAAGAAGTCCAGTGACTCTGAAGCTGGTCCTAGTGGCATTAAAAGAAGAAGGGAAGTAACCCCAGAAAAGGACTTGCTACCTCAAGTCCTAATGGAAGGGGATTCCCCTTCTAAACACTAACACTCTCTCTCCCCTCCTCCCATCCCATCAATCATCACCAGATCTTCAATAAAAGTAAGTGTCATGTAATTGTGCATGCCTTTTTCAGTTTGTGTGTACTAAAATTAACATTTTTTTGTGGTAAAAAAATTTTTTTTCATACTTTTGGGTGTCTTGCACGGATTAATTTTTATTTCCATTATTTCTTATGGGGAAAATTAATTCGCATAGCGAACATTTCGCATAACGACCAGCCCTCTTGCACGGATTAAGTTCGCTATGCGGGGGTCCACTGTATAACGGTCTACTGTAAAATCTGTTTCTGGTGAATCTGGTATATTTCCTGGAACTGGAATACAGTGGACCCCTGCGAATTCACGACTTCAGTAATTCGCAGATTTTTCCTTAGAACTTAACTAATAATTGTTCACAGAAATCCCTGCAAATTCGCAATTTTTTTTTTTGGGGGGGAGGGCTTTTTCTGTGGCAATATACACCTACCATCTGACTTACGACCAAGCTTGGTTCCGACCAACCGGTCGTAAGTCAAAATGGACGTAAGTCGAACCTTTGAAAATTGCCGACATACTGGGTAGAGAATAATGTCAAACCTTTGCTACATAAAGTACAGGTCCGCCATCACAAGTCCAGCAATCAGTTATTTGGTTCCTTCAGTTATTTGGCACTAATTTCGGCTAGCATGATTTCAAATTTCCAGGGCCGCCACACCAACCTGCTGGTACTGTTTGGTGGCGCTACTTGCTGCATAAGTCATTCTAATTTCTTTTTCTCCATTTATTGTTATAACCTGCTTACTTTTAGCCCTAGCCATGCTTCCAATGAATAAAAGAAATGCTTTTCGTTGTGTAAAGCACCTACACAGTACATTGTCCATTAAAGATAAGGTGGCTTTGAAGCCACTGTCAGCTGCTATGAGCTCAGTCTCGTGATGCAGGAGAATATGCTTTATTATTACGCTAATATCAACACTACAGCTTATTTGGCTATCACAATTGATCTAATATGACATAATAAACAATATAAATAACATAAAACATGTTAAATACTCCAGAATGAATAATATTGGCATAATACCAAGCAGTTCGACGGATTTATGAAGAGGATACGAGATACAAGTACCATTCTCCTATCCCTGTCTTGGGGCTTATATTAGAGAAAACGGAGTGTAGCACAGGGCTAACTGTGATATACTCGTACTGCACCATAAACCTGAAACAAAAAAGCTATTTTCTCTTTATAGATTACCACACATAGCAGCATATGTGTAGAGAACCTAGGATGACCCAAAAAAGTCAGACAACATGGCTTATTTCTAGTACCTGGCTTGGGCTAGCCATATATGATTTTTGGTAAATATTCGATTCCCAGCCAGGGTAGAAACATTGGGCGTGTTTCTTTACACCTGTTGTCTATGTTCACCCATCAGTAAATGGGTACCTGGGTGTTAGTCGACTAGTGTGGGTGTTATCCTGGGACACTGACCTAATTTGCTTGAAATACTCTGCATAACAAGCAGCTTTCTATATAGTAGTATGTTACTGATGTCAGCTATGTCTGTATCCCATATACATGTACGTGTAGTACTATTATTATTATTTTATTATTATTATTATTTATTATTATTATCATTATTATTATATTTTCTCATTTGTTTGTTGGGTTATCTTATTGAAAACTTGGGGAATGTATGATGGAAAGATACTTCTTAATGTACACCAAAAATGAAAGAAATCAGTCCATAAACAGCAGAGTTCACTTCTCGGCCATTAGCGGCCGCTTAGCGGTATATTTTTGTATGGTTTTTATGGTTATATTCTTATTTTTTCAGTCTCATTTGATTGCTTTCATGATGAAAAGTATCTTGAAATTGTGCTCACAGTAGCAGAAAAGTTTTATTCTTTAGCGATGCTCGAGTAAACAAATGACATCACCGTCTAATACCTGTCCGCCTGCCAGTCCAAATTCCAATACACAGTCAAGAATGGGTTGACATTATTTATACAATTATTACAATAATGCAGTAGTCTTTATAACTGTAAACCTTCTATTTTTTTGTGTGAATAAAAATTCCAAATGGTAAGCAAGAGTAATATAAGAGGGGCCTGGAGCCATGACTAATGAACAGAGAAAATGTTATTTTAGTGCCAGGAATGTCTGCATTGTCTATTCTAGACCCTATTTTGAAATTGGCATCTGTGAAATTGGCCAAATTGCCAATTTCTGACCACTTTATTGGGTAGTTGAAATAGGTGAACAAGCGGTTTCCTGTACTCAGTCGACAGACTAGAAGTAAATAAGTTTATTCAGGTACTATACACAAATACAGTTACATAGATTATCATTCTCAGCCATTAGCCACCTCTTTGTGGTATATTTTCATATGGTTTTTATGGTTGTATTCTCATTTTTTTGGTCTCATTTGATAGAATGGAAGATATATTACAGAAATAGATATGATTTTGATTGCTTTCATAATGAAAAATACCTTGAAATTTAGCTCAAAGTACCGGAAATGTTCAATTTTTGCCGATGTTCAATGAACTTTGTGCAAGTCAAGTTGGTTAATTTTATTAAGTGTATTCTAACCTAACCACTTTGTAATCCGGCAAACTCCGTAATCCGGCACACTACAGGTCCCAATGATGCTGGATTTGTGATGGAGGACCTTTACCTACATAGTCCTATAATGTAATGTACAATCATTATTTCATTCTTTTTACCATAATGTACTTCTATTGATATATTTTAATAATTTATTTACTGCATATTATGTATACATGGTAGTGAACTGTAGTATTGTAAATTTTACGTCTCATACAGTATCGATGTTACTGTTATCTTTAAGTATTGTCGACACAGTGGAATGGGAGAATACCACTGGTAGTGTCATCCTGCCAGAATGTCCTATAACCTATGCCCTAAGGGAAACATCTCTGGAACATGTGTAATATGTATTCGGCCGGCCGGCTGGGTGGGGGGTTGGCTACCTGGCTGACTGACTTTGGCTGTCTCTCCATCTGTATCTGTCTCTGTCTATCCCTGTCTCTCTCACAGGTACACATAAGTAAAGTTATACATAGTGTAAATTACCTATGATAACCCAAAAAATCCAGACAAAGTGCTATACTGTGCTTGTGCATTTTCACTTGATCAGGAATCAGACGTGATGACTCTGCTTCGTGTGTAATACCTGTTGGTTCATGAGCAGCTCTCTGAGACAGAGAGACAAGCAGACACAAAGACAGACACACAGGTAGATAGACACACACACAGGTAGACAGACACACACAGGAAGAGATAAAGACAGATCTAGACAGGTAAACAGACAGACAAATAGACAGACAGATACACAGACAGACAGACATACAGGTTTATGTGCAACAGTGAAAACAAATAGAGGTCGAGAGTAAGAGCCTTTCTTGCCACAACCTCCAGTGCAAGATTCAGACTTCCTCTTAGGGGCCATGGTGAAATTTACTGTCCAGTTAGTACAGTTAATACAGTATGATGCTACTGATATAGCAGGGTAACTCAAAGTGATGCTGCCTGCATGGCGCGTTGCCATGGGTAATGGTCAAATATCGTACAGTGGTATGCATCAGCCGGCCCAGCCCTGCTGCCAGATGCATGGTCGTAAGTCGAGTGGACATATGTTGAGCAGGTCGTAAGTCGGATGGTAAGTGTATAATTTTTTATGCATTTTGATGCTATATATTAAGAAAAATATAATTTAATAATTTTGTAACATAAGTATTAACATAAATTCAGCAAAATTTCCATATAAAATATAGTACTGTATAAAGAAGACCCTCCTGAAGAGGAGTATTATTCATTATTGATGAGTACCCATGCAATAAACTTTACTTTTACTAAATTAACCCTTTAATTGTCGCAACCCCCAATCCTGAGGTGTCTCCTGGTGTCGCAAAATTTAAAAAAAAAAAAAAAAAAAAA
The DNA here is from genome assembly GCF_026875155.1 of Cherax quadricarinatus. Taxonomy (NCBI): domain Eukaryota; kingdom Metazoa; phylum Arthropoda; class Malacostraca; order Decapoda; family Parastacidae; genus Cherax; species Cherax quadricarinatus. Next base: position 78,849,015 of record NC_069404.1, read on the forward strand.
AAAAAAAATTATTTTTTATGAAATGATAGAGAATCTTTTCCCGATTGTAATGACACCAAAAAAAACGAAATTTGATGGAAAACTGACAGAATTATGCTCTCGCGAGTTAGCCACCTCAGCGAGTTTACAATCGGCGATTTCGCATTTGAGGCCCTATTTTGGCTAATTGTCTGTTGTCCAGTTCCCCCAAATAAGCATAATTTCAACTCCATTTTTTCCTCGATTGAGTACAAGACCTGCCATTTACCGATTTCAGCTCCCTATATATAATGTGTCAGATAATATGCAATCTTCGGCAATTCACGAAAACTAAACATTGACAATTTCACAAATAAGGCAGAATGACATATGCAGCATTCCTGGCTCTAATAACATTTTCTTTGCTATCATCCTTGTCTCCAGCCCCTCTGATATTACTCTTGCTTTCTATTTTGAATTTTTATTCAAACAAAAAATAGAAGACTTACTATTATGCAGACTACTGCAATACTGTAATAATTGTATAAATAACATCAACCCATTCATGACTGCATATTAGAATGGCTAGTTGGACAGTTATTGGACAATGGCATCATTTGTTTACTTTTGAACATTGACAAAAATCAAACATTTCCCCTAATTTGAGCTCCATTTCTAGGTTCTTTTTATAGTAAAATCAATCAAAATCACCTCTATTTCTATAATACGTTTTCCATTCTATCAAATGAGACCAAGAAAACGAGAATACAACCATAAATACTATACGAAAATAGACCACAAAGTCGGCATTTTAATTAAAAAAACGGTCGGAGTTTTTTTTTTCTCATTATGCACTGCGTGCTCCAGGATTTTTTTTATATGGTGCACACTGACCACACAGACCCATTCTCTCACATGTGGGCCTACCAGCTTTCTCCTGCTTGATTTGAAGCCGCTAGAATTTATGAGTATATATATGTCAAACACGGTACCTCGTAAGACGTATATATACGGCCGCGACAGTCAAAGGGTTAAATAATTACTGTATATTTACTGTACGTATACCAAAGAAAATGAGGTTGCATGAATTACAGTATACCAAAGAAAACAGGTTTGCATAAATTACAGTACATATGGGGGTAACATCGGTATTTTACATTCTAGCACTGCAGGAGACATAGCAGTACAGTGCTGTACAGTGGACCCCCGGTATTCGATATTAATCCCTTCCTGAGAGCTCATTGAATACCGATAATATCAAAAACCGAATCAATTTTCCTCATAAGAAATAATGGAAATCAAATTAATCCGTGCAAGACACCCAAAAGTATGAAAAAAAAAAATTTTACTACATGGAATATTAAGTTTAATGCAATAGAATAATAACAATAAAATAATTGACACTTACCTTTAATGAAGATCTGGTGATGATTGACGGGATGGGAGGAGGGGAGAGGTGTTAGTGTTTAGAAGGGGAATCCCCTTCCATTAGGACTTGAGGTAGCAAGTCCTTTTCCGGGGTTACTTCCCTTCTTCTTTTAATGCCACTAGGACCAGCTTCAGAGTCACTGGATTTCTGTCGCACAACATATCTGTCCATAGTTGCCTGTACCTCCCGTTCCTTTATGACATCCCTAAAGTGTTTCACAACATTGTTAGTGTAATAGTCACCAGCACGGCTTGCAATAGCTGTGTTAGGGTGATTGTCATCAAAAAATGTTTGCACTTTAAGCCACATTGCACATATTTCCTTAATCTTTGAAGTAGGCAACTTCTTCAATTTCTCTATCCCATCCTCCAAAGCAGTTTCCTCAGGTCTGGCCTCTTGCTTTTCAAGATGATCTTGCAGCTCATCAGTGGTTAGTTCTTCACTGTCCTCCTCCACCAACTCTTCCACATCCTCCCCACTAACCTCCAACCCCAAGGACTTCCCCAATGCCACAGTGGATTCCTCAACTGGCATAGGATTTTCAGTTATTATTATTATTATAATCAAGGGGGAAGCACTAAACCCGTAGGATTATACAGCGCCTATGGGGGGATGGAAGGCATTCAGGCTTAATTCAGGGAACTGGAGCACAGATCCAATTCCCTAGATCAAGAGCCCCTCACAGCGTCAAGGAGCCTTCCTTGAGGGGGATAGGATTTTCAGGATTAGCCTCAAATCCTTCAAAATCCCTTTTGTCTACACATTCTGACCACAGTTTTTTCCAAGCAGAGTTCAAGGTCCTCTTAGTCACTCCCTCCCAAGCCGTACCTATCAAATTTATACAATTGAGGATATTAAAGTGATCCTTCCAAAACTCTTTTAGAGTCAGTTGAGTTTCTGTGGTCACTATAAAGCACTTTTGAAACATAGCTTTTGTGTACAGTTTCTTGAAGTTGGAAATGACCTGCTAGTCCATGGGCTGCAGGAGAGGAGTGATATTAGGAGGCAAAAACTTGACCTTAATGAAGCTCATGTCCCCAGAAAGTCACTCTGAGAAGTCTGTAGGATGACCAGGGGCATTGTCTAATACCAGGAGGCACTTAAGGTCTAATTTCTTTTCAGTTAGGTAATTTTTCACAGTGGGGGCAAATGCTTGGTGTAACCAGTCATAGAAAAAGTCCCTAGTGACCCATGCCTTACTGTTTGCCCTCCACAGCACACACAAATTAGCTTGAGGACATTGTTTTTCCTGAACACTCTGGGAGTTTTAGAGTGATACACCAATAAAGGCTTCACTTTGCAATCACCACTAGCATTGGCACACATCAACAGAGTAAGCCTGTCTTTCATAGGCTTATGTCCTGGGAGTGCCTTTTCCTCCTCAGTAATGTAGGTCCTGATTGGCATTTTTTTCCAAAACAGGCCTGTTTTGTCGCAATTAAACACTTGTTCAGGTTTCAGTCCTTCACTGTCTATGTAATCCTTGAATTCCTTCACATATTTTTCAGCTGCTTTTTGGTCAGAACTGGCAGCCTCACCATGCCTAATCACACTATGTATGCCACTACGATTCTTAAATCTTTCAAACCAACCTTTGCTGGCCTTAAATTCACTCACATCACCACTATTTGCAGGCAATTTCTTTACCAAATCGTCATGCAACTGCCTAGCCTTTTCACAAATGATAGCTTGAGAGATGCTATCTCCTGCTATCTGTCTTTCATTTATCCACACCAATAACAATCTCTCAGCATTTTCTAACACTTGCGGTCGCTGTTTCATAATCACAGTTGCACCTTTTGCAAGAACAGCTTCCTTGATTGTCGTTTTCCTGGTCACTATAGTAGAGATGGTTGATTGGGGTTTATTATACAACCTAACCAGCTCCGACACACGCACTCCACTTTCGTACTTTGCAATTATCTCTTTCTTCATTTCATAAGTCATTAGCGACTTTTTTCTTGAAGGGTTGGCACTAGAAGCTTTCTTGGGACCCATGGTGACTTATTTTGCAGAAACAAACACCAAACACAGTGATAATATGGAATGTACCGAATGTATCCTTAGATGCGCGCACACTGGCTGGCTAGTAAACACTGGCAGACATGGGGCAGTTCAGGCCACACGTGGACACGTCTCGTACGAATCGTATAGAATACCGGGTTTTCAATCGAATACCGAGGAAATTTTTTTGCGATATAATGCATCGAATACCGGATTTATCGAATACCGATGCCATCGAATACCGGGGGTCCACTGTATAAGGGTTTATCTTTACATTTTTTTTTTTTTAAGGGTGATGTATGAAGCTGAGTTTGAAATTAAATTAAAGTGTTTTGGGGGCATATTTAGGGTTTAAACTATAAAAATAAGCATTTATAGACTTTTTTTTAACCGCGTCTAGAATTCGCGGTTTTTCCAAATTCGCGGGTGGTCTCAGAATATAACCCCCACGAATTTGGGGGGACTACTATACTATTTAAGTACTGTACTAACAAGGTGAAATGAATGTCACCAAGATGCAGGGAATTCCTTTATTAATGACAGCTTTTTGCTCACTCAGATTTCATGAAGCTGAAGTGTACAAAACATTGTCGTTAATAATGGTATCCACTGCATCAAAGCATCAAAGTTAAGTTTCTTTCTCTCATGTTATAATTTTTCTCCTTTCTTTAGCCTCTCTCTCTTTCCTTACCCTTATTTCTTCAAAATATTAATTTTATACATTGCTAATGAATGCAGAAAAATTTAACAAATTATCTTTGTAAAGATGAATGCCAAAATGTATTCGTAATTTGAAATGTTTGGATGTAGACCAAAATCACATCTAAATACTGCACAGTAGCTGTCATAAATATGCACATGCACAAACTAATCACACAGGTAATGAGAACACATGCCCTAATATATTTGTTTAACAATCAAATACAGCCTCACCTAACCCTTTGAGGGTTCGTGCCGTAGATCTACGGCTTTACATTGAGGGTCCAAACTATAGATCTACGTCATGAGCTCAGCTCACTCTGATAAGCTGTGAGTGGTAAATTTTGGCCTAGATATGAGAAAATACATCTATGTGGTATGTGTGCACCACATAAACCAAATCCTGCAGCACATAGTGCATAATGAGAGAAAAAACCCGAGACCATAATTTTTTATTAAACAAGGACTTTGCAGTGTTTTTTCATATATTTTTTATAGTTGTATTTCTTGGTCTCATTTGATAGAATGGAAGACATATTACAGAAATAGAGATGCTTTTGACTGGTTTTAGTATTGGAAATGGCTTGAAACTGAGCTCAAAGTAGTGGAAATGTTAAATTTTTGCTGATATTTGTAGACAGCCTGTACTGTCTGCACAGACAGCCTATGCTGTCTGCCAGCTTAGTTCATATTTTGCAGCACTCAGATGCTGCCCTCTAGATCAGCCCAAAGTCAGGGGACGCTGGTCCCACACTCGCTCACTCACTCAGCGGCCTAGCAGCAAGACACAAGTCCTACTAGCTCTCTCCCTCGTGGGCATGGCCCTACCGGGCCATGGGCACACAACACACAAGCCTGTGTACCCACCACGAATTTGTAAATAAAGTAAAGAAGGCTCTGAAGACATCTATAACTGAACCCTGCTCTGCAAGAGCCACCAATAATCTGTTTTACATTGGTGGGAAGTGGTGGTCGCAGCGGTTGTGTTGCCCGAGAGGAAGGAAATAGGATGAAGTCATCTTCATCCTATTTCCTTCACCCTACACAACAAGCATCCGTCTCTCAATGAGTTATCCTGATGTCGTGTCTGCATGTTTCAGCATCCAGACACAGGTACAAGCAGTATTTAGCCGAAATTTGCCAAATATCTTCGAGAATTATAAGTGGTGTCCCAGTGACCCCATGCTACAGCGTCCCACGCTGTTTCTCAAGTCACGTGTTCAGCATCACTCATGTGTTCTGCTGTTGTTGTTCAGCTCAGCACAGCTATTTCAGCAAGCCAGAAGTGAGTTTTGTGGTAATTTCTGCGTCCAGTGTGAGTTTCTCCACGTGTTTGTGGAGAGAAGAGGAGGAAGTGACCGTTCCTTGCCTCGCCCATGCTCGCCCTGCTGTACACTCACACCTCACTAGCCTACCATACACCACCATGCCATCACTCCCTCTGCTGTGTTTTGTGTGAATTCATTGCCAGAGCTGTGTATCCGAGTGCCCGAGGCCACTCGAAGCCACGTGGATCAGCAAGCCACGTGGATCCCGACACCATGCGGGGTGTGGATGAAGCCACGTGAGTTGCCAGATGCCCCAGGCCTCATGCTGTGGTCTGCTGCCCACATCACATTGACGTCACCAATGCTGCTGCCCGACTTCATGACGTCACGATGTCTGCCTGACGTCACCTCGATATGTCTGCTGACGTCACCTCGCGACGTCATGTTATGATTATAATAATAATAATAATAATCCAGTACTATATCATTTATTATTGCCTGACCTCTAAAGGGGGCTGCCTTTATAATGGTGACAAGCTCTTCATCCAAGAAATTGTACCTATCCTACCTGTCCTTGGATTTAAACTGATTATTTCACATTCCCCTACAGGTTTAAAGCATCTCCTGTAAGTGTAATAATAATAATATTATTGCCAGAGCAGATATTCAAGGTAATACAAATGCATTATTTCTTTTAAATTTATATTATAATCTACCAAAAAATCAACTACGAAAAAACCTAAAAAACATTTAGGCTTTCTTAAAATTGGTCCCAGACATTCACAAAAAGTTTCATTTGAGAAATGCAAACAATGAACAGTAGAAAAATAGCTTAAATTAAGGTTGTGCTCTGTACAATTTGGCACCTTGAAGAAACTGGAGTGTATGGGTCCCTGGGATGGGTGGAGATACAGAAAGTAATCTTGTACTCTCAGACAATATAAAGTCGATTCAAATAGGTACGAGAAACAGTATGATTAAAGCTTAATATATAAAGAACAACAGAATCCTGCATAGGAAATAGTGATCTCCACCACATAGCCCACTTTCCCACCCACTTAAATTTAGTTTTTACACATTTCTATATAAAATTGGCCACTTTATGAGGGGATTCTCAGTGATTTGACTAATGTAATGAAAATATATTTTACAAACTTTTAGGTACCAATTTAGAGTACAATTTAAAGTGTATGTATGGGCATCACATAAATACATTATTTATTCAGCAGAGAATCCCTTCCAGATGAATTTGGATTAAAATTAAACAATTAAGGCACTTTTCAGTGGGGAGGTTCTTGAAAATTTTTTGCAACAGATGTTTCTTAATCTCTTAAACTTTAATTTGTGGAGGATAGCCCATAATTAAAAAAATTATCCCAATTTACAATAAGTACACTTTTTTTAATTTTGACATAACTTCAAAAACGTCAAAGAGGACATACACCCGAACTTGTAAAACATCTATGGAAGTTCTTGTTCATAAGGAGACTAAAACATCTTAATTGTGAAATATTTTGTACTATATGGGTTTTATAATAAAAAACTTCCAGTTTACTCAATTTAAGCATTGTTAGTCCCAAACTCCCCACTGGTAAACTCAGGTGCTTGTCCCCACTGGTAAACATTCAGGTGCTTGTTCCCACTGGTAAACACGCAGGTGCTTGTCCCCAGTTGACTCTTAACACTAGAAGAACAGAGGTCAGAGTTATGTAACAGTTCTGTGGGCTCACCAGGTTAAAAAAATATAAATAAATAAATAAGTGTAAAAAAAAAACATTCTTCCTAACATTTGGACATTTTTTAAATCTAAAAATTTTTTTAACTTTCAGTACTATTCCAAAATTGTGACCTAAGTAATGAATATGGCCAGGTACTAGGCACACTCCAATAGCCAGACCAAGTATCCATAACCTTACTATTACATTTGTGTTTCACACCAGTAACCAAAATATTTTTTGGAAAATTTTGTTCACGGCTCAACTAAGAAAGACGTGTTGAACACAAGAAATTGTAGTAGTAAAACACTACTAACAGTCTTAAAAGATTCACCATGAAATGGTGTAAATGAATACTTAAAAAATAGTAAAGTATGAGAAACTGGGGACAAAAGAGTAATTAATATAAGTAACAAGTAGAGGGAGACAATACAAATAATTTAAATAAAATACATAAATAGTAAAGACAAGTTGGTCCCCTAAATTACACTGAGATCTGTAGTCACTTTGTAAAGTGTTACAAATGCAATGGAATTTCACTGAATGATGGCAAAAGTCGGAGTTATTAGCTACAGTAGTTGTTTACACCCACACAAGCAACTCTGACTGAACTGATGACAAGCAGAATATAAGTGATGAAAAAACACACAAATTAGCCAGTTCTTAAAACTGAGAACTGGCTTACCTGCTAGCATTACTTCAAAACATTTTCTGCTGCCCACCAATATCATAAAAGTTACTCTAAATAAAGAGAATAAAGATGAAGATTGTGAGGTCAAATGACAGCACCATGCCACTGTAGAGGCTGTTGATATTACCCACAGGAAAATTCAAGAAATCTGTGGAGCAACTTTTTTTTTTAAAAGTCCAGCAAAGCTGGTCTGACAGGATCAAGAAACCCAAATTAATTAAGAGTCCACATAAGAAGTAACAGCTTAAATTAATTTGGCAAATCTTAAGAAGAACTCGAGATAAAAAAAAAATTGCTCTGTCATACTGGTTTTGCCATAATTTATTACTTGGTCCTGCTGACCAGTCTTGGGGACAGACAGGCCCGACTCCGCCTTCATGGGGACACTACCCCTCCCAACACCCACAAACTACAGATCAATCAGTACCACTGGAGCACTCACACTGTCTGCTCTTCCTGGAAGTCTAACATGGTGGTTCCAAATTTAGACTTTACTAAGGAAAATCAGAGTCATTATGTCCATGGAACTGACCAAGGTTTCCATAGTCTGCTGGGTGTTCGTGAAGGAGGCCGCCTATGACCTACACTAAGCTACGTGTATACTGTTAATATATACACTATAGAGCTAGACGTCCCTTACCAAGCTCTATATGCTCTGCCTGCTCACCTTTAACCAATTTAATCAGGAGAAGAGCTTTACTGATAAATAATGAATTAAAGGAAACAGAAAGTAAAAGTGAAAATTTGTACTATCAGATTTTCATGACATTTAAGAGGTAAATATTGAAATGGAACAACAACGATTTGGCATTGCCAATTTAAGGCTTTGTATATTCCTTGACATGAATAATCATGTACGGTACCATAACCTGATAACATCACCAATTCTATTCATGGAGAAAAAAAATCATGATACAATTTGTCATGTATGATTAACTATATTATGAACAATTTTGCAACTTTAAAAAATATACAATTTATTGCTTGGTATTAAATTTCTTTAATTTTAAAATATTTTATACGAATTGTGAAGTTAATTTCTCCTTTAATTAGCAATGGGCAATTCTGAGAGAGGATGGGGTCATGGCGGCTGTGTCTTGAAGCATGGATGTTGAATTAGTTCCTTGGCTGGTGGTCGGTTTTCACTTTTGATCTCTAAGCAGCGAAGAGCCAGGTCACGTGTGCTGGCTGATATTGTTTCAGGTACTGTAGGCGGGCCGTTGCTTGTAGCAATCTAGAAAACATTTAAAACTTAATTACTTGAGATTTTGAAACATCACATTATTAATAATCATGGAAAAACATTAAACCTGAAGGGGTTATACAGCATCTAGAGAAAGGGAGATAATCAGGTTTCTTTGGCTCATAACTCTAAAACCCTTCCTCCAACTGGATTAAAATTTTGCCTGTTGTGTAAAGTAATGAGGACCAGATTCTAGGAACAACTGTAATGTGCAGGTGTCCTATAGCCAAAGTTGCTGAACCCATTCCCAGGACCCAGAAATGGATCAGATAAGATTCAAGTACCGTCAGTGGCATAGCTTCAAACATTCAAAAAAGGTGCAACCTCATTCGACGATGGTGGAAAGTGAAATTCAAGTAGCTGGGTGAAGATATGACCATTTTATGAGTAAAATTGTGTGAAATTTTGATTCCCATTTAGCTGTCATGATCAAAATACAGTGGACCCTCCCTTTTCGTTGGGCTCTGTTTTCACTCATTTCCGTTATTGCCGATTTTTTCCATAAAATTATTGGCTCCGTTTTCGTTGCTTTCTTCCGTTCTCGTAAGTGATACAGTACATGTCCGAGTGTGCCGTGCACACAACCTCCCACACGCACATTCTGAGGAGGGAGTGTCGCTTTGATTATGGGTGAGTGAACATTACCCTGTGAGCTCACAGAAATTACTTCATAATAATTCATTGTTTCTTGCACTTGTTCATTCTGTGTTACTGCTAAATAAGCCACCATGAGCCCAAAGCTGTTAGTGCCAGTCCTTTGGTAAAGAAGTTGAGAAACATGATAGAATTAAAGAAAGAAATCACTGAAAAATATGAACGTGGCTTACGTGTGATCAACATTGTGAGGATATACGGCAAGCCTGCATCAACCATCAGTTCCATCGTAGCAAAGAAAAAGAAATCAAGGAAGCTGAGGTTGCGAAAAGGGCTAAAGTGATAACAAAACAGAGATCACAAACACTGGAAGATGTCGAGAAATTGCTGTTAGTGTGGATCAATGAGAAACAATTAGCCGGAGATAGTACTGTGCAGCTGATAATTTGCAAAATGGCAAGGCAGTTGCATGCCGATCTCATAAAGAAAATGCCTCAAACAAGTGATGATGTTAGTGAATTTAAGGGCAGCAAAGGCTGGTTTGAAAAATTCAAGAAGCATAGTGACATACACAGTGTTGTAAGACATGGTGAGGCAGTAAGTTCAGATAAACATGCGGCCAAAAAATTCATGCATGAATTCAAGGAGTACATAAGAGGCTAAAGGATTCGTCCCCCAACAAGTGTTCAATTGTGATGAAACAGGCTTCTTTAGGAAGAAAATGCCAAAGAGGACATACATGATGCAGGAGGAAAAGGCACTGCCAGGACACAAGCCTACAAAAAACAGGCTAACTCTCTTGCTCTGTGGTAATGCTAGTGGGGATTTAAAACTGAAGCTTTTACTGTTATATAACTTTGAAAATCCCAGAGTGTTCAAGAAACAGACTGTCACTCATGATTTTTTGCCTGAGTGGCAGCAAGCAGCAACAAGGCTGCTCCTATATCTTGCCGTCCCCTGGGCCTATCCAAACTCCAGTGATGGCGTAATTGCAAGTACTGCTGCAACAACATGCAAGGAACCCATAGTGATATGAAAACTGACGGTGACGACAACAAATTGGACTAAATATGACCAAAAGAGGGACCGGCATTCAAGTACCAGACCTGCTGCCAGACGTGCAACCAAACATGCGACGTTGTCCACTACACTGAAATAACTGACATCCATATCAACTGCACAGTGTTCAATGGGAAGACAACATGGGAGAAAACCTAACAACAAAACTCCAAAGAAATGACATGTCTGTTGGACTGTTTTTTCCCTCAGTACAAAATGAGGGAAGGAATTGAGCATTTAAACATGGTTGACTGGCACCCAAACACAGCTACTGCCAGATGTACAACTAGCAAAGTGAAATTCTTATCTATATTGACGTTCATCTGTACTGACAGTAGCATCATATCAACTGCACCACCATCATATCACCTGTACCAGGGTTAATGAGAGGGAAACACAGGAGACATCGTCAAATCTACAATACAAAACTCCAAGGAAACTATATAGCAACAGTTATCCCTCAGTGCCAATCGTGGGAAAGAAGTGAATAGTTAAACAGTCAAGGTTAATGTTTTAGTAGCTGACCTATACTCAGCTGACCAGTGTACAGTGAGAGAATCATAGGTGAAAATGCCAAATCTATCTATAAAACTCCAAGGAAAGTCAGGTTGTAGGTGGCATTTCCTTCCCTCAGTGCTTTTAAAAATGGCTGAGGCAGTAGACCAGGTGAGGCAGTCGAACAGCATGACGCAGCCCCGATAAATGGAACTGAGGAGGATTTGGACGGATAAAGCCATTGATTAAAACTTTTGGTCCTGCCAGAATGGAAATGAGTTAGAAGTGTAATAGGTGAAGCCAGTCTGTGAAGTGAGGTGTGAAGGGGGGTGTGAAATAAGGGAATAAGTGAAAGGGGTTTGTGAAGTAGAGGGGAGTGAGGAGTGAAGAGGGTTTTGAAGTAGATACCAGGAAATTTACTAGAAATCAGTGGTGATTGCTAGAGCAGCTACTAGGGTTTGCTAGGTGACTGGGAAAGAGAAATAAATATTGTTGTGTATGATGTGAAGAGTGAAAATGGCAGGCATTAGGGGGGTACAATGCCATAATTATATTTATCTTTCTCCTGCAATTCCATGATGAAGGAAATCAGTCATGAGGGCTGGAAAAGGCAAATGGACAGTAAAAGCCCAACAGCTGCCCTCCTACCAGAAACATAAATGTCACTATTGCCACAAGGTATGGCAACACCACATACCCAAACAAAAACAGTGGCACACAGCTCTTATAGTAGCGCTGTTAAGTGGTGATATCCAAACTAATCCAGGACCTGAAACTATTGTGCAGAGGCCAAACAGGCAGATAAGTGACGGTGATAATGACGGTCTAGTAGCTACAAATGATAACTTTAACTCTATATGTAATGCATGCATAGGCCAATGTGAGACAATACAGCCATTCTTCTAATCTCAAACACCACAAAATAGGTGCATACACTGTACTAAAGTATGAAAGAAGAACAGAAAAGACACCTTATGTAAAATGTGTAAGGGGTGGGTGCATAATGGATGTATGTACAATTATAGTAATGGTACCAAAATTCATTTTGTGTGTAACAAATGCACTTTGGCACAGTTACCCTTTAGCAATGATGACACTGGTTTACCTAATTTTAATACAAATGACCCAGTGCCATATATTGATGATCAAAATTGTTTTATGAAAACAGTCCTTCAATTTATTCATGTCAATGCAAGATCACTTTTTCCAAAATTGGCAGAGATTAGGATTCTAGCTAACAGAACTAGGGCAGCAGTTATGTCCATCTCTGAATCCTGGTTGGATGATACAGTGACTGATGACGAGGTCAAAATAGGTTACAATATAAAACGGTTAGACAGGAACAGAAAAGGTGGTGGGGTATGTGCTTACATAAGAAATGACTTAGCTTACAATCCAAGACCTGATTTAAATAACAATAAACTGGAGATTCTATGGTTTGAAGTGCTGCTTCCCAAGACTAAACCCATCTTAGTAGGAGCTAGTTACCGCCCTCCAACCCATGACCAGTTCTTAGAAGGCTTTTCCAGTGTCTTGTCCGGACTTGAAAACAATTGCGAGACAGCAAAATAACGGACTATGCAAAAGGTATAAGCAAATTCTAGGTTTAAATAGTTACACTCAACTAATTAATACACCAACCCGGATCACACAGTTTTCAACCAAACTAACCTCACTGAGAACATTAGTCAATCAGGCGTCATTACCACAGGCCTTAGTGATCATTTCATCATTTACTGCACCAGGAAAATCACTAGGGATAGGATAGGCCTACACAGGACAATAAAAATGAGGTCAACTAGAAACTACAGTAAAGAAACACTGGTAAATAGGCTACACAATTGTGACTAGACAGTGATAACAAGTTGCATGGACGTAAATGATGCCCGGGAAAAATTCAAAACAAGGTTCACTGCCATCCCTGTTAATACTGCACCAGTTAACCCTTTGAGGGTTTCGGCCGTACTAGTACGACTTACGACCCAGGGTTTTTGACGTACTAGTACGCCTAAATTCTAGCGCCCTCAAATCTAGTGGGAGAAAGCTGGTAGGCCTACATATGAAAGAATGGGTCTATGTGGTCAGTGTGCACAGTATAAAAAGAATCCTGTAGCACAGAGTGCATAATGAGAAAAAAAAAACTTCGACCGTTTTTTTGGAATAAAACAGCGACTTTGCACTGTATTTTCGTATGGTATTTATTGTTGTATTCTAGTTTTCTTGGTCTCATTTTATAGAATGGAAGACATATTACAGAAATTGAGACGATTTTGACTGGTTTTACAGTGAAAAGTACCTTGAAATTGAGCTCAAAGTAGCAGAAATGTTCGATTTTTACCAAAGTTCAAAAGTAAACAAATCATGCCAAGCGTCCAATACACGTCAACTGGTGAGTCTAATATTCTTTTGCAAGTGCGCCAATATTATTTATACCATTTTTCACACTAATGCAGTAGTCTGCATAACAGTAAATCTTCTATTTTTTGTGAGTATAAAAATTCAAAGTGGAAAGCAAAAGAATGTAAGAGGGGCCTTGAGATGTGACTAATGAACAGAGGAAATGTCATTTTAGTGCCAGTAATGTCGTTCTTGTTTATTCTGGACCCTATTCGGAAATTGGCATCTTTTGAAATTTGTGTGAAATTGGCAAAATTGCTAAATTCTGACCACTGTAAACGGATAGTTGAAATTGGTAAATGGGTGGTTTCTTGCACTCATTCGATAGAAAAAATGGAGTTCTAGCGAAATATTCATGTTTTTTGTCGACTAGTACAGTGGAATTGGCCAAAAATGGGGCTCAAAGTGGGCAAAATCGCCGATGCGTAAACATCGCTGAGACCGCTAACTTCACAATTAAACTTTTCTCATTATGCACTGTGTGCTGCAGGATTATTTTTATACTGTGCACACTGGACTATGGACTATGCACTATGGAGAGGGAGCATGGACACGGGGGTCGTCCCTCAGTTACTAAAAACAACAGACATAGCCCCACTCCACAAAGGGGGCAGTAAAGCAACAGCAAAGAACTACAGACCAATAGCACTAACATCCCATATCATAAAAATCTTTGAAAGGGTCCTAAGAAGCAAGATCACCACCCATCTAGAAACCCATTAGTTACACAACCCAGGGCAACATGGGTTTAGAACAGGTCGCTCCTGTCTGTCTCAACTACTGGATCACTACGACAAGGTCCTAAATGCACTAGAAGACAAAAAGAATGCAGATGTAATATATACAGACTTTGCAAAAGCCTTCGACAAGTGTGACCATGGCGTAATAGCGCACAAAATGCGCGCTAAAGGAATAACAGGAAAAGTCGGTCGATGGATCTATAATTTCCTCACTAACAGAACACAGAGAGTAGTCGTCAACAGAGTAAAGTCCGAGGCAGCTACGGTGAAAAGCTCTGTTCCACAAGGCACAGTACTAGCTCCCATCTTGTTCCTCATCCTCATATCCACATAGACAAGGATGTCAGCCACAGCACCGTGTCTTCCTTTGCAGACACTGCAAGGCTCCAGGCGGACATCAACCAAATCTTTCAGTGGGCTGCAGAAAACAATATGAAGTTCAACGATGAGAAATTTCAATTACTCAGATATGGTAAACATGAGGAAATTAAATCTTCATCAGAGTACAAAACAAATTCTGGCCACAAAATAGAGCGAAACACCAACGTCAAAGACCTGGGAGTGATTATGTCGGAGGATCTCACCTTCAAGGACCATAACATTGTATCAATCGCATCTGCTAGAAAAATGACAGGATGGATAATGAGAACCTTCAAAACTAGGGAGGCCAAGCCCATGATGACACTCTTCAGGTCACTTGTTCTATCTAGGCTGGAATATTGCTGCACTCTAACAGCACCTTTCAAGGCAGGTGAAATTGCCGACCTAGAAAATGTACAGAGAACTTTCACGGCACGCATAACGGAGATAAAACACCTCAATTACTGGGAGCGCTTGAGGTTTCTAAACCTGTATTCCCTGGAACGCAGGAGGGAGAGATACATGATTATATACACCTGGAAAATCCTAGAGGGACTAGTACCGAACTTGCACACGAAAATCACTCACTACGAAAGCAAAAGACTTGGCAGACGATGCACCATCCCCCCAATGAAAAGCAGGGGTGTCACTAGCACGTTAAGAGACCATACAATAAGTGTCAGGGGCCCGAGACTGTTCAATTGCCTCCCAGCACACATAAGGGGGATTACCAACAGACCCCTGGCAGTCTTCAAGCTGGCACTGGACAAGCACCTAAAGTCAGTTCCTGATCAGCCGGGCTGTGGCTCGTACGTTGGTTTGCGTGCAGCCAGCAGCAACAGCCTGGTTGATCAGGCGCTGATCCACCAGGAGGCCTGGTCACAGACCGGGCCGCGGGGGCGTTGACCCCCGAAACTCTCTCCAGGTAAACTGACCACATATGCCCATTCTTTCATATGTAGGCCTACCAGCTTTCTCTCACTAGATTTGAGGGCGCTAGAATTTAGGCGTACTAGTACGTCAAAAACCCTGGCTCGTAAGCCGTACTAGTATGGCCGAAACCCTGAAAGGGTTAAATATCTATTGATGAAGTAGACACACTAGTCATAGAAGTTTCCCAAGTAACTGTTTTTACCTTTCAATAGCACCTATATTACTCAAGTGAATGTCTCATTTACACAATATACAATAAGCATGAACATTAGATTTATCATGTTTATGGCCAACTCTTGTATTTTTCAATCTGCATCCACTCATCTTTGAAATAATGATATTTTTTTGGAGAAGAAGACAATTAAATATCCTGATCTTGTTAATCATTGGAATGCTGCTTACCAGCAAAATGTGAGCAGTCATAAAGGTCTCTTCACGAAATTCAATTTCAATAGCAAAAACATACAATGGGATCAAGTAAACCATGTCCTAAATTAAACAAGCTGGGAAGATATCCTAAACAACATGGATCTGAACATTTGCCTTGAAAAAATTAATTCTGTGGTTCTTGAGATCTGCTCAAGGCATATTCCATTAAGAAAAAGAAAGAGAAGATGTAAACCAGAAAGAGAGAGACGTTCCCTATACAGACGAAGGCGAAGAGTCACAGAGCTGCTAAGTGGGGCCAATATATCTGAAATACGAAGGGAGGTACTAGTCAATGAAATTGCAAATATCAAACTTAAGCTGAAGGAATCTTATACGAGACAAGAATCACAGGAAGAACTAAGAGCCATAAAGGAAATTGAAAAAAAAAAAAAATACTTCTTCTCTTATGCCAAATCTAAGGGAAAAACAACATCCAGTATTTGGCCCCTGCTTAGGCGGGATGGGACATACACAGATGATAGCCAAGAAATAAGTGAAATACTAAAGTCCCAATATGACTCAGTGTTCAGCAATCCACTGCCCACTCTAAGGGCCAACAATCCAAATGAATTCTTTATGAACAAAACCCAAAGTTTGGTCATCCCAAAACTCTTGGATATTATTCTAACTCCACAAGATTTTGAAGAGGCAATTAATGATATGCCCATGCACTCTGCCCCAGGCCCAGACTTGTGGAACTCCGTGTTCATCAAGAATTGCAAGAAGTCCCTATCGCGTGCCTTCAGTATTTTATGGAGAGGGAGCATGGACACAGGGGTCATCCCACACACACTAAAAACAAGAGACATAGCCCCACTCCACAAAGGTGGCAGTAAAACAATTGCAAAGAACTACACAGCGATAGCACTAACATCCCATATCATAAAAATCTTTGAGAGGGTTCTAAGAAGCAAGATAGCCAACTACCTAGATATCCATCAATTACACAACCCAGGGCAACACGGGTTTAAAGCAGGTCGCTCCTACCTGTCCCAGCTACTGGACCACTATGACAAGGTCCTGGATGCTGTAGAGGATAAACAAAATACAGATGTAGTTTACACAGACTTTGCAAAAGCTTTCGACAAGTGTGACCATGGTGTAATAGCACTCAAAATGTGGGATAAAGGAATAACGGGAAAAGTTGGTAGATGGAACTACAACTTCCTGACAAATAGAACACAGAGTAATAGTTAACAGAGTAAAGTCCCAGGCAGCCACGGTAAAAAGCTCTGTTCCAAAAGGCACAGTACTTGCTCCCATTCTATTCCTCATCCTTATTTCTGACATAGAGATGTAAGCCATAGCTTCATGTCTTCCTTTGTGGATGACACCCGGATCACCATGGCAGTGACCTCCATCGAAGACACTGCGAGACTCCAAGCAGACATCAACCAAATCTTCGAATGGGCCACTGAAAACAATACGAAATTCAACGAGGAGAAATTTCAACTACTCAGATATGGAAAACTTGAAGAAATTAAAAATGTGTCAGGGTATATCACAAATTCTAACCATACAATAGAGCGGAAGAGTAATGTGAAGGACCTGGGAGTGATGTCAGAGAATCTCGCCTTCAAAGACCACAACAATGTATCTACCTCATCTGCTAGGAAAATGATAGGATGGATAATGAGAACCTTCAAAACTAGGGACGCCAAGCCCATGATGATTCTCTTCAAATCGCTTGTGCTCTCTAGGCTGGAATACTGCTGTACACTAACGGCCCCCTTCAAGGCTGGATACATTGCAGACCTGAAGAGTGTACAAAGAACTTTCACGGCATACATAAGTGTGATAAGGTATCTAAACTACTGGGAACGGTTGAAGCCTTGATCTGTATTCCCTCGAACGCAGGCGAGAGAGAGACCTGGAGTTTACCTGGAGAGAGTTCCGGGGGTCAACGCCCCCGCGGCCCGGTCTGTGACTTGGAAGGTCCTGGAGGGATTGGTACCAAACCTGCACACGAAAATCACTCAATATGAAAGCAAAAGACTCGGCAGGAGATGCAACATTCCCCTGATGAAAAGCAGGGGCGCCACGGGTACAGTGAGAGACAACACAATAAGTGTCCGGGGCCCAAGAATGTTCAATTGCCTCCCAACATACATAAGGGGGATTACCAATAGACCCCTGGTTGTCTTCAAGAAGGCACTGGACAGGCACCTGAAGTCAGTACCTGACCAACCGAGCTGTGGTTCGTACATCAGCTTGCGTGCGGCCAGCAGTAACAGCCTGGTTGATCAGACCCTGATCCACCATGAGGCCTGGTCTCAGACCAGGCCACGGGGGCATTGACCCACAAAACCTTCTCCAGGTAAACTCCAGGTAAACCAGAAAAAAAAAATGAGAGAAATATATGCACTCCAGTGGGGCACATACAGCACCCTCTTTTCAGTGTTTCACACTTTTGCTGGCTTTCAATTGAGCCCGAAATGCCCTGGCATGATAGTGGCTTTCTCTGTACTTATTTATTATCACACACTGGCCGATTCCCACCAAGGCAGGGTGGCCCGAAAAAGAAAAACTTTCACCATCATTCACTCCATCACTGTCTTGCCAGAAGGGTGCTTTACACTACAGTTTTTAAACTGCAACATTAACACCCCTCCTTCAGAGTGCAGGCACTGTACTTCCCATCTCCAGGACTCAAGTCCGGCCTGCCGGTTTCCCTGAATCCCTTCATAAATGTTACTTTGCTCACACTCCAACAGCACGTCAAGTATTAAAAACCATTTGTCTCCATTCACTCCTATCAAACACGCTCACGCATGCCTGCTGGAAGTCCAAGCCCCTCGCACACAAAACCTCCTTTACCCCCTCCCTCCAAACCCCTTTCCCTAGGCCGACCCCTACCCCGCCTTCCTTCCACTACAGACTGATACACTCTTGAAGTTATTCTGTTTCGCTCCATTCTCTCTACATGTCCGAACCACCTCAACAACCCTTCCTCAGCCCTCTGGACAACAGTTTTGGTAATCCCGCACCTCCTCCTAACTTCCAAACTACGAATTCTCTGCATTATATTCACACCACACATTGCCCTCAGACATGACATCTCCACTGCCTCCAGCCTTCTCCTCGCTGCACATTCATCACCCATGCTTCACACCCATATAAGAGCGTTGGTAAAACTATACTCTCATACATTCCCCTCTTTGCCTCCAAGGACAAAGTTCTCTGTCTCCACAGACTCCTAAGTGCACCACTCACTCTTTTTCCCTCATCAATTCTATGATTCACCTCATCTTTCATAGACCCATCCGCTGACACGTCCACTCCCAAATATCTGAATACGTTCACCTCCTCCATACTCTCTCCCTCCAATCTGATATTCAATCTTTCATCACCTAATCTTTTTGTTATCCTCATAACCTTACTCTTTCCTGTATTCACCTTTAATTTTCTTCTTTTGCACACCCTACCAAATTCATCCACCAATCTCTGCAGCTTCTCTTCAGAATCTCCCAAGAGCACAGTGTCATCAGCAAAGAGCAGCTGTGACAACTCCCACCCTGTGTGTGATTCTTTATCTTTTAACTCCACCTCTTGCCAAGGCCCTCGCATTTACTTCTCTTACAACCCCATCTATAAATATATTAAACAACCACGGTGACATCACACATCCTTGTCTAAGGCCTACTTTTACTGGGAAAAAATTTCCCTCTTTTCTACATACTCTAACTTGAGCCTCACTATCCTCGTAAAAACTCTTCACTGCTTTCAGTAACCTACCTCCTACACCATACACTTGCAACATCTGCCACATTGCCCCCCTATCCACCCTGTCATACGCCTTTTCCAAATCCATAAATGCCACAAAGACCTCTTTAGCCTTATCTAAATACTGTTCACTTATATGTTTCACTGTAAACACCTGGTCCACACACCCCCTACCTTTCCTAAAGCCTCCTTGTTCATCTGCTATCCTATTCTCCGTCTTACTCTTAATTCTTTCAATAATAACTCTACCATACACTTTGCCAGGTATACTCAACAGACTTATCCCCCTATAATTTTTTTGCACTCTCTTGTATCCCCTTTGCCTTTATACAAAGGAACTATGCATGCTCTCTGCCAATCCCTAGGTACCTTACCCTCTTCCATACATTTATTAAATAATTGCACCAACCACTCCAAAACTATATCCCCACCTGCTTTTAACATTTCTATCTTTATCCCATCAATCCCGGCTGCCTTACCCCCTTTCATTTTACCTACTGCCTCACGAACTTCCCCCACACTCACAACTGGCTCTTCCTCACTCCTACAAGATGTTATTCCTCCTTGCCCTATACACGAAATCACAGCTTCCCTATCTTCATCAACATTTAACAATTCCTCAAAATATTCCCTCCATCTTCCCAATACCTCTAACTCTCCATTTAATAACTCTCCTCTCCTATTTTTAACTGACAAATCCATTTGTTCTCTAGGCTTCCTTAACTTGTTAATCTCACTCCAAAACTTTTTCTTATTTTCAACAAAATTTGTTGATAACAGCTCACCCACTCTCTCATTTGCTCTCTTTTTACATTGCTTCACCACTCTCTTAACCTCTCTCTTTTTCTCCATATACTCTTCCCTCCTTGCATCACTTCTACTTTGTAAAAACTTCTCATATGCTAACTTTTTCTCCCTTACTACTCACTTTACATCATCATTCCACCAATCGCTCCTCTTCCCTCCTGCACCCACTTTCCTGTAACCACAAACTTCTGCTGAACACTCTAACACTACATTTTTAAACCTACCCCATTCCTCTTCGACCCCATTGCCTATGCTCTCATTAGCCCATCTATCCTCCAATAGCTGTTTATATCTTACCCTAACTGCCTCCTCTTTTAGTTTATAAACCTTCACCTCTCTCTTCCCTGATGCTTCTATTCTCCTTGTATCCCATCTACCTTTTACTCTCAGTGTAGCTACAACTAGAAAGTGATCTGATATATCTGTGGCCCCTCGATAAACATGTACATCCTGAAGTCTACTCAACAGTCTTTTATCTACCAATACATAATCCAACAAACTACTGTCATTTCGCCCTACATCATATCGTGTATACTTATTTATCCTCTTTTTCTTAAAATATGTATTACCTATAACTAAACCCCTTTCTATACAAAGTTCAATCAAAGGGCTCCCATTATCATTTACACCTGGCACCCCAAACTTACCTACCACACCCTCTCTAAAAGTTTCTCCTACTTTAGCATTCAGGTCCCCTACCACAATTACTCTCTCACTTGGTTCAAAGGCTCCTATACATTCACTTAACATCTCCCAAAATCTCTCTCTCTCCTCTGCATTCCTCTCTTCTCCAGGTGCATACACGCTTATTATGACCCACTTCTCGCATCCAACCTTTACTTTAATCCACATAATTCTCGAATTTACACATTCATATTCTCTTTTCTCCTTCCATAACTGATCATTTAACATTACTGCTACCCCTTCCTTTGCTCTAACTCTCTCAGATACTCCAGATTTAATCCCATTTATTTCCCCCCACTGAAACTCTCCTACCCCTTCAGCTTTGTTTCGCTTAGAGCCAGGACATCCAACTTCTTTTCATTCATAACATCAGCAATCATCTGTTTCTTGTCATCCGCACTACATCCACGCACATTTAAACAACCCAGTTTTATAAAGTTTTTCTTCTTCTCTTTTTTAGTAAATGTATACAGGAGAAGGGGTTACTAGCCCATTGCTCCCGGCATTTTAGTCGCCTCATACGACACGCATGGCTTACGGAGGAAAGATTCTTTTCCACTTCCCCATGGACAATAGAAGAAATAAAAAATAACAAGAGCTATTTAGAATAAGGAGAAAAACCTAGATGTATGTATATATATATATGCATGTGCGTGTCTGTGAAGTGTGACCAAAGTGTAAGTAGGAGTAGCAAGATATCCCTGTTATCTAGCGTGTTTATGAGACAAAAAGAAAACCAGCAATCCTACCATCATGCAAAACAGTTACAGGTTTTTGTTTCACAGTCATCTGGCAGGACGGTAGTACTTCCCTGGGTGGTTGCTGTCTACCAACCTACTACCTATACCAACCTACTACTTATTAAACCAAAATTGTATTTACACACTGTAACCTTTACAAAGAAATAAAATTTTTATCTTCATTTTTTACTGTTCATTTTGTTCAGTGCTTTTACCACTTTTCTGCCATTTCTGTACAACAAATGTGTAATGGAAGGGTGACTGGTGTTGTATTTTAACCCTTTCAGGGTCCAAGGCCCAAATCTGGAGTCACGCACCAGTGTCCAAGAATTTTCAAAAAAAAAATTTGTTATTTTTTCTTATGAAATCGTAGAGAATCTTTTTGTGAAGGTAATAAAACAAAAAGTACGAAATTTGGTGGAAAATTGATGAAATTATGCTCTCGCGAATTTTGATGTGTCAGCGACATTTACGAATCGGCGATTTTGCCGACTTTGACTCCCATTTTAGGCCAATTACATTATTCCAATCAACCAAATTCTTAGCTATTTCACTAGTATTACTTCTATTCTATCGATTGAGCACAAGAAATCGCCAAGTCAACTGTTTCAACTACAAAATAAAGTGATCGGAAATTGTTAATTTGGCCAATTTAACACAAAGTTCAAAATATTCCAATTTCAAAATAGGGTCCAGAATAAACAATGTAGGCATTCCTGGCACTAAACTAACATTTCCTCTGTTCATTAGTTATGTTTTGAGGCTTTACAAATAAATTCCATTTTGATTTTTTATTCACATAATGAATTTTTATTCACACCAAAAAATAGAAGATTTACTGTTATGCAATACTGTAATAATTGTATAAATATCATCATCATATTTGTGAATGTATATTAGACCCACCAGCTGACGTGTATTAGACGTGTGAGGTCGTTTGTTTACTCTTGAATATCGGCAAAAATTTAACATTTCTGCTACTTTGAGCTCAGTTTCAAGCCATTTCCAGTGCTAAAACCAATCAAAGTCATCTCTATTTCTGTAATATGTCTTCCATTCTATCAATGAGACCAAGAAATCGCAAATACAACTATAAAAAACATACGAAAAAACACTGCAAAGTTGCTGTTTTAATCGAAAAATCATGATTTCATTTTTTTTCTCTCATTATACACAGTGTGCTGCAGGATCTGTTTTATGTGGTGCACACATACCACATAGATGTATTCTCTCATATCTAGGCCCAAATGTACCACTCACAGTTTATCAGAGTGAGCTGAGCTCATGGCGTAGATCTACGGTTTGGACCCTGAACGTAAAGCCGTAGATCTACGGGACGGACCCTGAAAGGGTTAAGACAAATATTGTATAGGCTGTGTATTTTTATTGAATGTACTGTATATTTTATAAGCAGCAGGATGCTCTGCCAGGCTTCCTTCCTGACTAAGAAGCATTTTGATAAGATAATATTCATTGTGTTGCTTAAAAAGGAATTAAATATGAAGGACATTTCAAGAGCCCAACTTTTTCCAAGGACAGCCTAGTTTTTAAGGATCCAAGAACACTTCAAGTACGCATGGTTATCCTATATTTCTTTATGTGCTTTTATATTTTGTTTCATAATTTTTCCCTCAAAAATTTACCACAGACTTTTACTTTCAGTTGTCTCAGATGCTTGGAAGTCACAGGTTGCTTCCAGCCCAAAATGAGCTGACTTTTCAGTAAGTATTTTAAACCTTTAAAATCTGAGAGGTCTACATAAAATTATTATACACCACTCAGGGATTTGGTCATTCTGAATGGTAGTGCATTCCAAGATTTTTGCCTTCAATCTAATTTTTCAGGGATGAATCTCTGATGTACAGTATAATAAAAGCTCCCTGCAGTTATCATAGTCCTTGTCAAATACTGAAATATAAATTGTTTACCTTGTACATGAGTTTTAGCTGATTGGAAACATGATCAGCTCCCCAGGGTGGTTTTGTAGTAGCCATCTCTATGACACAGCAGCCTACACTCCATACATCACAGGAACGTCCATAATCCTCTCCACGCAGGACCTCAGGGGCCATAAAGGCTATTGTGCCAAGCAGCTGACCCTGAAATTCTCCTGTGACTGTTGACTTGCTTGCCATTCGAGCAGCTGTCCCAAAGTCACCAATCCTCAACCACTGGCCAGTGCTGTCTACCAGAAGGTTAGCACCTGCATGGTAAGTAGAAAAAAGTGAGAATATTAGTTATCAACTCCATATTAGCTATTAACTCCCTTTAGTACAAACAGAGTCATGCTCCCAGACATCAAGCAAGGTCATGAGCAGAGCTTGACACTTATGGGAACCATCCACTTCTGCCCTCATCATCCTCTAACATTACCCTCAGGTTCACTGAGGTGGAAACTTTACAGGTAATACACCAATAATATTCAATCACCAAAGAACACAGCTTTAACTCTAGGGAAAGTAAAATAAATATACAATTGTCTAAATACAGTGGACCCTCAACCAGCGATATTAATCCGTTCCTGAGAGCTCATCGTTAGTCAGTATTATCGTTAGTCAAGTTAATTTTCCCCATAAGAAATAATGGAAATCAAATTAATCCGTGCAAGACACCCAAAAGTATTGAAAAAAAAAAATTTTACCACATGAAATATTAATTTTAATACACACAAACTGAAGATTACATGCACAGTTACATGACACTTACCTTTATTGAAGATCTGGTGATGATTGATGGGATGGGAGGAGGGGAGAGGTGTTAGTGTTTAGAAGGGGAATCCCCTTCCATTAGCACTTGAGGCAGCAAGTTTTTTTTCTGGGGTTACTTCCCTTGTTCTTTTAATGCCACTAGGACCAGCTTCAGAGTCACTGGACTTCTGTCGCACAACATATCTGTCCATAGAGGCCTGTACCTCTCGTTCCTTTATGACTTTCCTAAAGTGGTTCACAACAGTGTCAGTGTAATAGTCACCAGCATGTCTTGCAGTAGCTGTGTCAGGGTGATTTTCATCAAAAAAGGTTTGCACTTCAAGCCACTTTGCGCACATTTCCTTTATCTTAGAAGTAGGCAACTTCTTCAATTTCTCTCTCCCTTCCTCCGAAGCAGTTTCCTCAGGTGTGCCCTCTTGCTGTTGAAGATGATCTAGCAGCTCATCAGTGGTTAGTTCTTCACTGTCCTCCACCACCAACTCTTCCACATCCTCCCCACTAACCTCCAACCCCAAGGACTTCCCCAATGCCACAATGGATTCCTCAACTGGCATAGGATTCTCAGGGTTAGCCTCAAACCCTTCAAAATACCTTTTGTCTACACATTCTGGCCACAGTTTTTTCCAAGCAGAGTTCAATGTCCTCTTAGTCACTTCCTCCCAAGCCTTACCTATAATGTTTACACAACTGAGGATGGTAAAATGATCTTTCCAAAACTCTCTTAGAGTCAGTTGAGTTTCTGAGGTCACTACAAAGCACCTTTCAAACATAGCTTTTGTGTACAGTTTCTTGAAGTTGGAAATAACCTGCTGGTCCATGGGCTGCAGGAGAGGAGTGGTATTAAGAGGCAAAAACTTCACCTTAATGAAGCTCATGTCCCTAGAAAGTCGCTCTGCCAAGTCTGAAGGATGACCAGGAGCATTGTCTAATACCAGGAGGCACTTAAGGTCTAATTTCTTTTCAATTAGGTAATTTTTCACATTGGGGGCAAATGCATGATGTAACCAGTCATAGAAAAAGTCCCTAGTGACCCATGCCTTACTGTTTGCCCTCCACAGCACACACAAATTAGCCTTGAGGACATTGTTTTTCCTGAACACTCTGGGAGTTTCAGAGTGATACACCAATAAAGGCTTCACTTTGCAATCACCACTAGCATTGGCACACATCAACAGAGTAAGCCTGTCTTTCATAGGCTTATGTCCTGGGAGTGCCTTTTCCTCCTGAGTAATGTACGTCCTGCTTGGCATTTTCTTCCAAAACAGGCCTGTTTCGTCACAATTAAACACTTGTTCAGGTTTCAGTCCTTCACTGTCTTTGTACTCCTTGAAGTCCTGCACATATTTTTCAGCCGATTTGTGGTCCGAACTGGCAGCCTCACCATGCCTTATCACACTATGAATGCCACTACACTTCTTAAATCTCTCAAACCAACCTTTGCTGGCCTTAAATTCACTCACGTCACTAGTTGCTGGCATTTTTGTAATTAAATCGTCATGCAACTTCCTAGCCTTTTCACATATGATCACTTGAGAGATGCTGTCTCCTGCTATCTGTTTCTCATTTATCCACACCAATAAAAGTCTCTCAACATCTTCTATCACTGCCAATCTCAGTTTCGAAAACATAGTTGCACCTTTGGCAAGAACAGCTTCCTTGATTGCCGTTTTCTTGCCCACAATAGTAGCGATGGTTGATTGGGGTTTGTTATACAACCTGACCAGCTCAGAGATATGCACTCCACTTTCATATTTATCAATGATCTCTTTCTTCATCTCCATAGTAATTCTCACCCTTTTTGCTGTAGGGTTGGCACTAGATGCTTTCTTGGGGCCCATGGTGACTTATTTTGCAGGTGCAATCACTAAAAAGGCTGTGATAATATGAAATGTTCCAGTTGTATGTTTGGAAGCGACCGCGGTGGCTGGCTGGCTTGTAAACACTGGCACCAAAGGGACAAGTGAGGCGTGCTCAGGCCAAAGTGGACGCGTATGGTACGGAACGAATAGCGCTGGTCGGGTTTTTAAGCGCTAGTCGAGGCAAAATTTTTGCGTTAAAATGTATCGCTAGTCAGATTTATCGTTAATCGATGCCATCGTTGGTCGAGGGTCCACTGTATACCATTATTCATTATATAGTTACACAAACAAACAAGTGTGCACACACCTATAAATACATGTAGACAGGGATCAGGTAAGCCTACAAAGGGATCTGGAAAGGCTGCAAGCTTGGTCTGACAAATGGCTCCTAGAGTTTAACCCCAGCAAGTGCAAAGTTATGAAGTTTAGGGAAGGACAAAGAAGACTGCAGACAGAGTACAGCCTAAGAGGGCAGAGGCTGCAAAATTCACTCAAGGAAAAGGATCTCAGGGCAAGCATTATACTGAGCAACATACAGGCATCTGGCAAACCTGAGAATACCGTTTCGACATTTAAGTAAGAAGTCATTCACAACACTGTACACAGTGTACGTCAGACCCATATTGGAGTATGCAGCACCAGTATGAAACCCACACCTGGTCAAACATGTCAAAATATTAGAGAAAGTACAAAAGTTTGCAACAAAACTAGTCCTGGAGCTAAGGGATATGTCCTACGAGGAAAGGTTGAGGGAACTCAACCTGATAACACTGGAAGACAGGAAGGATAGAAAGGACATAACAACACATAAAATACTGAGAGGAATTGACAGGATGGATAAGGACAGAATGTTTTGGAGATGTGACACAGCAACAAGGGGTCACAACTGGAAGCTGAAAACTCAGATGAGTCATGGGGATGTTAGGAGGTATTCCATCAGTCATGGAGTTGTTAGGAAGTGGAATAGTCTGGAGAGTGATGTAGTGGAGGCATGATCCTTACATAGCTTTAAGAAGATATATGATAAAGCTCATGGAGCAGGGAAAGAGTGGACCTAGTAGTGACCAGTGAAGAGGCAGGGCCAGAACCTATGAACTGACCCCTGCAACCACAATTAGGTGAGTACAGACAGAGGTGCCACCTGGTGGTGTGTAGTATCTTACTATCTACCACACTGACCTCATAATGAGTACTGTTTTGTTATTAATTTAATGAGTTTTCCTTCAAGGGAACTCCATAGGTGTGCAGACAAGTGGTTGTGACTCACTCATTCTAACCTTTGTGAAACAGCCGAAGACGAAGCCTATTATTTTTCCTCCCTTTGTGACCCCCTTGTTACATCTGGATACCATCTGGAAATCCTCCAAGAAATAAGGGGCTCTTGATCTAAGAAGATGGAGCTACCATTCCACACTCTGGATCAAACCTACTTACCTTTTATTCTCCAGGCTCTGTGTAAGCTTCATGTGTCTGATGCTGCCTTATACTTTTAAAATATAAAAACTTATGAAAGAAGAAGTACTGCAACAAGCCTATTCGCCCATGCCTAGGTATGTCCAAGTCACACCCACTCATGTATTTTTAAAGCTATGCAAGGCTTTTGTTTCAATGATGCTACTCGGAAGGTTGTTCCACTCATCCATAACTCTGTTACCAAACCAATGCTTCCCTATATAGTTAGTGGTCCTAGTCAGACTGAAACATCATCACAAGTTTCATTCCTCTATATGTGGGTTATTTGTGTATGCTTTCCTACATCCTTTCTAAATCTAAATTTTACCAACTTGAGCCCATTGCTGAGAGTCTTGTCTTGGCTAGATATTATTAGCACATTATTTATATCCCTTTTATTTATTCCTGTCTTCCATTTATACATCTCAATCTTATCCCCCCTAATTCTATGCCTTTCTAGAGAGTGCAGATTCAGGGCCCTCAGTTTCTCCTCATAGGAAAGATTTCTGATACACAGGATCAACTCTGCAATCTTTCTGATCAGAACTATACAGCATACTCTAAATGATGCCTTACCATGAATGTACAGTGGAACCTTGACTTACGAGTTTAATCCGTTCCAAGAGCTAGCTCGTAGCTCAATTTACTTGTGTATCAAATTAATTTTCCTCATTGAAATTAAATGAAAAGCCATTAATTCGTTCCTGCACTCTGGAGAGACGAGAAAAAATGCTTGAATATGAAGCTATTATCAACTGAACGGCTTATTTATCTATCACAATTCATCTAATATGATGTAATAAACAATATAATTAGCACAGAAACATGATATATACTCTAGAATGAATAAAATAGGCCATAATATGGTGGCAGAGGCAGCGGCAGAAGCGTCCGCCATTTCTGTCCCAATTTGACTATACTCGATAATAGTAAGGCTCGATAGTTGTAACTTTCAGAAATCATAACGTTATTTTCGTCAAAACACTGGCTCGCGAATCGTGGTTTGACTCACAAATAGTCGTTCGTCCCGGATGCGTACACATGGCTCCGAGCCGCTTCACCCTCCCTTCCCAGCCAGTGTGCCATTATTTACCAGTGAGTGATGGTCCCCTCACTTGTTCATACGAAATATTTCATAATACAGTGGACCCCCGCATATCGTACGCATCACATAACGTTCAATCTGCATACCACTCGCTTTTATCGCAAAAATTTTGCCTCGCATACCGCTCAAAAACCTGCTCACCGCTCTTCGTCGGAGACGCGTCCAATGTGCGCCCTTAGCCAGCCTCACATGTGCCGCCGGTGGCATTGTTTACCAGCCAGCCTCCGCGGTAACATCCAAGCATACAATCGGAACATTTCGTATTATTACAGTGTTTTTGGTGATTTTATCTGCAAAATAAGTGACCATGGGCCCCAAGAAAGCTTCTAGTGCCAACCCTACAGCAATAAGGGTGAGAATTACTATAGAGATGAAGAAGAAGATCATTGATAAGTATGAAAGTGGAGTGTGTGTCTCCGAGCTGGCCAGGTTGTATAATAAACCCCAATCAACCATCGCTACTATTGGTGGTACAGCTGCTGCTGCTGCTGTAGTACCGTCTGCTGCTGCTGTAGCATCGTCTGCTGCTGCTGTAGCATCATCTGCTGCTGCTGTAGCACTGTCAGCTGCTGCTGCTGCTGTACCACCATCAGCTGCTGCTGTAGTACCGTCTGCTGCTGCTGTAGCATCGTCTGCTGCTGCTGTAGCACTGTCAGCTGCTGCTGCTGCTGTAGCACTGTCAGCTGCTGCTGCTGCTGCTGCTGTAGCACCGTTGTTGGTGTGGCTTATTGAGAATACCAAGAAACAATTAACCCCAGAGGATTTGCCACCCAGGATAACCCAAAAAAGTCAGTGTCATCGAAGACTGTCTAACTTATTTCCATTGGGGTCCTTAATCTTGTCTCCCAGGATGCAACCCACACCAGTCGACTAACACCCAGGTGAACAGGGAAAAATGCCTGGAACTAGTGCTCATATTGGTGAATTTAAAGCCAGCAAAGGTTGGTTTGAGAGATTTAAGAATCGTAGTGGCATACACAGTGTGATAAGGCCTGTTCTGGAAGAAAATGCCAAACAGGACCTACAGTACTCTGGAGGAAAAGGCACTCCCAGGACACAGTGTCTCATCAGTCATTGCTGCATCTTCAATAAAGGTAAGTGTCATTTATTCTTCATTTAGTAGAGTAGTACATGCACAATATATATTGTGCATGTACTACTCTACTATTGTGCATGTAACATTCTCTTTGTGTGTAGGAAAATGTATATTTCATGTGGTAAAAATTTTTTTTTCATACTTTTGGGTGTCTTGCACGGATTAATTTGATTTCCATTATTTCTTATGGGGAAAATTCATTCGCATACCGATCATTTCGCATAACAATGAGCCCTCTTGCACGGATTAAAGTCGCTATGCGAGGGTCCACTGTATTCCATTCATTCTAGTGCTTGCAACTGCTAAATAAGCTACCATGGCTCCAAAGAAATCTCCTAGTGCCAGGCCTTTGGTAAAGGTGAGAAATACGACTGAATTCAAGAAAAACATCATTGAACAATATGAAAGTGGCGTACGTGTGGCCGAACTGGCCAGGATGTATAAGAAACCCCATACAACCATAGCTTCCATCGTGGCCAAGAAAAAGGAAATCAAGGAAGCTGTTGTTGCAAAGGGGTAAACATGCTGACAAAAATGAGATCACCAGTACTTGAAGATGTTGAGAAGTTATTATTGGTGTGGATAAATGTAGGTAGTAGGTTGGTAGACAGCAACCACCCAGGGAAGTACTACCGTCCTGCCAGATGACTGTGAAACAAAAACCTGTAACTGTTTTGCATGATGGTAGGATTGCTGGTTTCTTTTTCTGTCTCATAAACACGCTAGATAACAGGGATATCTTGCTACTCCTACTTACACTTTGGTCACACTTCACAGACACGCACATGCATATATATATATACATACATCTAGGTTTTTCTCCTTTTTCTAAATAGCTCTTGTTCTTTTTTATTTCTTCTATTGTCCATGGGGAAGTGGAAAAGAATCTTTCCTCCGTAAGCCATACGTGTCGTATGAGGCGACTAAAATGCCGGGAGCAATGGGCTAGTAACCCCTTCTCCTGTATACATTTACTAAAAAAGAGAAGAAGAAAAACTTTATAAAACTGGGATGCTTAAATGTGCGTGGATGTAGTGCGGATGACAAGAAACAGATGATTGCTGATGTTATGCATGAAAAGAAGTTGGATGTCCTGGTTCTAAGCGAAACAAAGCTGAAGGGGGTAGGAGAGTTTCAGTGGGGGGAAATAAATGGGATTAAATCTGGAGTATCTGAGAGAGTTAGAGCAAAGGAAGGGGTAGCAGTAATGTTAAATGATCAGTTATGGAAGGAGAAAAGAGAATATGAATGTGTAAATTCAAGAATTATGTGGATTAAAGTAAAGGTTGGATGCGAGAAGTGGGTCATAATAAGCGTGTATGCACATGGAGAAGAGAGGAATGCAGAGGAGAGAGAGAGATTTTGGGAGATGTTAAGTGAATGTATAGGAGCCTTTGAACCAAGTGAGAGAGTAATTGTGGTAGGGGACCTGAATGCTAAAGTAGGAGAAACTTTTAGAGAGGGTGTGGTAGGTAAGTTTGGGGTGCCAGGTGTAAATGATAATGGGAGCCCTTTGATTGAACTTTGTATAGAAAGGGGTTTAGTTTATAGGTAATACATATTTTAAGAAAAAGAGGATAAATAAGTATACAAGATATGATGTAGGGCAAAATGACAGTAGTTTGTTGGATTATGTATTGGTAGATAAAAGACTGTTGAGTAGACTTCAGGATGTACATGTTTATAGAGGGGCCACAGATATATCAGATCACTTTCTAGTTGTAGCTACACTGAGAGTAAAAGGTAGATGGGATACAAGGAGAATAGAAGCATCAGGGAAGAGAGAGGTGAAGGTTTATAAACTAAAAGAGGAGGCAGTTAGGATAAGATATAAACAGCTATTGGAGGATAGATGGGCTAATGAGAGCATAGGCAATGGGTTGAAGAGGTATGGGGTAGGATTAAAATGTAGTGTTAGAGTGTTCAGCAGAAGTTTGTGGTTACAGGAAAGTGGGTGCAGGAGGGAAGAGGAGCGATTGGTGGAATGATGATGTAAAGAGAGTAGTAAGGGAGAAAAAGTTAGCATATGAGAAGTTTTTACAAAGTAGAAGTGATGCAAGGAGGGAAGAGTATATGGAGAAAAAGAGAGAGGTTAAGAGAGTGGTGAAGCAATGTAAAAAGAGAGCAAATGAGAGAGTGGGTGAGATGTTATCAACAAATTTTGTTGAAAATAAGAAAAAGTTTTGGAGTGAGATTAACAAGTTAAGAAAGCCTAGAGAACAAATGGATTTGTCAGTTAAAAATAGGAGAGGAGAGTTATTAAATGGAGAGTTAGAGGTATTGGGAAGATGGAGGGAATATTTTGATGAATGGTTAAATGTTGATGAAGATAGGGAAGCTGTGATTTCGTGTATAGGGCAAGGAGGAATACATCTTGTAGGAGTGAGGAAGAGCCAGTTGTGAGTGTGGGGGAAGTTCGTGAGGCAGTAGGTAAAATGAAAGGGGGTAAGGCAGCCGGGATTGATGGGATAAAGATAGAAATGTTAAAAGCAGGTGGGGATATAGTTTTGGAGTGGTTGGTGCAATTATTTAATAAATGTATGGAAGAGGGTAAGGTACCTAGGGATTGGCAGAGAGCATGCATAGTTCCTTTGTATAAAGGCAAAGGGGATAAAAGAGAGTGCAAAAAATTATAGGGGGATAAGTCTGTTGAGTGTACCAGGTAAAGTGTATGGTAGAGTTATAATTGAAAGAATTAAGAGTAAGACGGAGAATAGGATAGCAGATGAACAAGGAGGCTTTAGGAAAGGTAGGGGGTGTGTGGACCAGGTGTTTACAGTGAAACATATAAGTGAACAGTATTTAGATAAGGCTAAAGAGGTCTTTGTGGCATTTATGGATTTGGAAAAGGCGTATGACAGGGTGGATAGGGGGGCAATGTGGCAGATGTTGCAAGTGTATGGTGTAGGAGGTAGGTTACTGAAAGCAGTGAAGAGTTTTTACGAGGATAGTGAGGCTCAAGTTAGAGTATGTAGGAAAGAGGGAAATTTTTTCCCAGTAAAAGTAGGCCTTAGACAAGGATGTGTGATGTCACCGTGGTTGTTTAATATATTTATAGATGGGGTTGTAAGAGAAGTAAATGCGAGGGTCTTGGCAAGAGGCGTGGAGTTAAAAGATAAAGAATCACACACAAAGTGGGAGTTGTCACAGCTGCTCTTTGCTGATGACACTGTGCTCTTGGGAGATTCTGAAGAGAAGTTGCAGAGATTGGTGGATGAATTTGGTAGGGTGTGCAAAAGAAGAAAATTAAAGGTGAATACAGGAAAGAGTAAGGTTATGAGGATAACAAAAAGATTAGGTGATGAAAGATTGAATATCAGATTGGAGGGAGAGAGTATGGAGGAGGTGAACGTATTCAGATATTTGGGAGTGGACGTGTCAGCGGATGGGTCTATGAAAGATGAGGTGAATCATAGAATTGATGAGGGAAAAAGAGTGAGTGGTGCACTTAGGAGTCTGTGGAGACAAAGAACTTTGTCCTTGGAGGCAAAGAGGGGAATGTATGAGAGTATAGTTTTACCAACGCTCTTATATGGGTGTGAAGCGTGGGTGATGAATGTTGCAGCGAGGAGAAGGCTGGAGGCAGTGGAGATGTCATGTCTGAGGGCAATGTGTGGTGTGAATATAATGCAGAGAATTCGTAGTTTGGAAGTTAGGAGGAGGTGCGGGATTACCAAAACTGTTGTCCAGAGGGCTGAGGAAGGGTTGTTGAGGTGGTTCGGACATGTAGAGAGAATGGAGCGAAACAGAATGACTTCAAGAGTGTATCAGTCTGTAGTGGAAGGAAGGCGGGGTAGGGGTCGGCCTAGGAAAGGTTGGAGGGAGGGGGTAAAGGAGGTTTTGTGTGCGAGGGGCTTGGACTTCCAGCAGGCATGCATGAGCGTGTTTGATAGGAGTGAATGGAGACAAATGGTTTTTAATACTTGACGTGCTGTTGGAGTGTGAGCAAAGTAACATTTATGAAGGGATTCAGGGAAACCGGCAGGCCGGACTTGAGTCCTGGAGATGGGAAGTACAGTGCCTGCACTCTGAAGGAGGGGTGTTAATGTTGCAGTTTGAAAACTGTAGTGTAAAGCACCCTTCTGGCAAGACAGTGATGGAGTGAATGATGGTGAAAGTTTTTCTTTTTCGGGCCACCCTGCCTTGGTGGGAATCGGCCAGTGTGATAATAAAAAAAAAAAAATAAATGAGAAACAATTAGCACAAGATAGTCTTATGCAGTCGCTTATTTGTGAAAAGGCTAGGCAGTTGCATGACGATTTCGTAAAGAAATTGCCTGCAACGAGTACTGATATTTGTGAATTTAAGGCCAGCAAAGGCTGGTTTGAGAGATTTAAGAGACGTAGTGGCATACACAGTGTGATAAGGCATGGCGAGGCTGCCAGTTCGGACAAAATTGCAGCTACAAAATTCCTAAGTGAATTCAAGGAGTACATAGAGGCTGAAGGATTGAAACCTGAACAAGTGTTCAATTGTGACGAAACAGGCCTGTTTTGGAAGAAAATGCCAAAGAGGACCTACATTACTCAGGAGGAAAAGGGACTGCCAGGACACAAGCCTATGAAAGACAGGCTGATGCTCATGTTCTGTGCTAATGCTAGTGGGGATTTCAAAGTGAAGCCGTTACTAGTGTACCATTCTGAAAATCCCAGAGTGTTCAAGAAAAACAATGTTATGAAGAGTAAATTGTGTGTGTTCTGTAAAGCTAATAATAAGGCATGGGTCATGAAGGAAATTTTCATCAAGTTGTTCAATGAAGTGTTTGGCCCTAGTGTGAAGGATTACCGCCTGGAAAAGAAATTGGATCTCAAGTGCCTCCTGCTAATGGACAATGCACCTGCTCATCCTCCAAACTTGGATGACCTAATTCTGGAGGAGTTTGGGTTCATCACAGTAAAGTTCTTGCCCCCGAATACCACTCCTCTCCTCCAGCCCATGGACCAGCAGATCATTTCAAACTTTAAAAAACTCTATACCAAAGCAATGTTTCAAAGGTGCTTTAATGTGACCTCAGACACTCACTTGACTCTAAGAGAGTTTTGGAAGGATCACTTCAGTATCCTCCATTGCATAAGCCTTATAGGTAAGGTTTGGGAGGGAGTGACTACCAGGACTTTGAACTCTGCCTGGAGAAAATTGTGGCCAGATTGTGTCCACAAGAGGGATTTTGAAGGGTTTGGGGCTGACCCTGATGAGCCTATGACAGTTGTGAAATCTATTGTGGCACTGGAGTGTTCCATGGGGTTGGATGTGAGTTTGGAGGATGTGGAAGAGTTGGTGGAGGACCACAAAGAAGAGCTAACCACTGAGGAGCTGCAAGAGCTTCAGCAGGAACAGCAATAGACCGCAGCTCAGAATACTGCTGCAGAGGAGGAGGAAGAGAGATGACTTGACTGACTTACTGAACGACTTGACTGACTGAATGACCTGACTGACTTACTGAATGACTTGACTGACTTATTGAGTGACTTGATTGACTTACTGAGTGACTTGACTGATTTACTGAGTGACTTGACTGTAATAATATTATTATTATTATTATTATTATATTATTATTATTGCTGAGAAGAAAAAGAGAATGATTTCCATGGAATTAAAGCATAAAATCATAGATAAACAAGCGAGGTGTCCAGGTTTTGGGTTGAGGGGGAAGAGGGAGGGGAGAGCTGGCTTGTAACTCAGGGCAAAAAATCGACCAAGGGATGGCTCACATCTCAAAAAACTCGTAAGTTGGGACACTCATAAGTCAAGGTTCCACTCTATACAGTTGAAGAATAACCTGAGGACTCCTGTTATTTATACTTTTTTATATGAAGCCCAGAATTCTATTAGCTTTATTGCAAACACTTTTGCACTATTGTCTTAACTTTAGATTACTAACCAGAACTCTACAGCTTTTTTTACATTCAGAGTGATTGAGATGTCCATTATTAAGTTCATAAGTTCCATGGTTATTCTTCTTTCCCAGGCTTAGAACTTTGCATGTGTCTACATTAAACTGCATTTGCCACTTCTCCGACCACTGCATCAACCTATTCAAATGTTCCTGTAGTGCTCTATTGTCATCAGAATTAATACAGCATATTTTGGTGTCATCAGTAAACTTGCTTATGTCATCATTTATTCCCTTATCTATGTTGTTTATGCATATTTTGAACAACAAAGGGCCCAGCACTGACCCCTGTGGAACAATGCTTGTGATGTGTCTCCACTCTGATTTCTCCCCATTTATGCAAACTCTATTGCCCATCTATCAACCAGATCTCTATTTATGAAAAAATTTCCCTCCTAGTCCATGTTCCTCTACTTTCTTCAACAATCTCCAATGTGAAACACTATCAAAAGCTTTACTTAACCCATAAACTGTCCAAACATAGATCTTTGTCCATGTGCATTGCGCTCAGATCGTAGATCTACGTTTTTGTTTTACATAAGAAAGCATGTACATCTACATCCTGAGAGCTACGCACGTGGACGCAGATCTATGTTTAGACAGTTTAAGGGTTAAGTCCATTTACACAATATCATATTCATTAACATGATCCACCTCTTCAAATACCTTAGCAAAAGAAGTTGGTAAACTTGTAAGGCAAGAATGTCCCTTTGTAAAACCGTGCTGAGATTCATTGATCAATTTGTCTTTCAAGGTGGCTCTGAATAGCCTCAGCTATTCCCACAATGGAGGTTAGGCCAAATGGTCTATAATTCACAGCTAATGGCCTGTCTTCTTTGTAAATAGATATCACATTTATAATTTTTCACTTATCTGGCACTATACCAATTTGTATTGATATATTGAAAAGACTAGCTAATAGTCTGCTAAGCTCTACCATACATTCCTTTATAATCCTTGAGAACAGTTTAACAGGGCCCAGGAATTTGTTTGGTCTTAACTCTTTCACTGTTGAGTCCCCCGATCTGAGAACTGCTCTCACTATCCAAGAATTGAAAAAAAAAAAAAATTCTTATGAAATGGTAGAGAATCTTCTTCCAAAGGTAATGAAACCAAAAGTATGAAATTTGATGGAAAACTTACAGAATTATGCTCTCACAAAGTTAGCAGTCGTGGCAATTTTTAATCATCGGCCATTTCACCCACTTTGAGCCCTATTTTCAGATAATTCCATTGTTCCAGTCGACCAAACTCATAACTTTTTCACTAGTATTCCTTCTATTCTATCAACTGAGTACAATGGAACCTCAAATTTTGAACGTATCGGTTATCGAACTCTTCGAAAATAGAACCCTTTTTTCAAACCAACTTTGTCCCTATTATCGAACTTGCCCCTATTTTCGAACCGCCGGGTACCAGACCTGTCCGGCAGCCCACTCTGTCCGTGTCCCCACGTAGGCGCCGTGAGCGAGTCTGGTTTTGTTGATGCTTGAGTGAACACTAACCTACGCTCTCATTCAAACATTTTACGATTATTTCATTGTGTTTAGTGCTTGTGGGACTGTGAAATAAGCTACAATGGGAGGAATGAAACTTGCTAGTGGTACCCCTGAGGTAAAGAAAGTGAGAAACACCATAAATGTGAAGAAGGAAATAATACCGAAGTGGAATGATGTCCAAATGTTGTGGAGAAGTACCACCCTGAGCAAGCTGAAACAAGCCATCTTTGCAACAAGTTCAGTGACAGAACCATGTCCCATTTTAGGGAAATCTTAAAGAGGGCACCAGAAACAGAGGACTGTGACAGTTATTTTGTGAGACAGGGGTCCAGTGACTCTCAAGCTGGTCCTAGTGGCATTAAAAGAGAAGGGAAGTAACCCCAGAGAGGGCTTCGATACCTGAAGTCCTCATGGAGGGGGATTCTCCTTCCAAACACTAACCCCAACTCCCTCTCTCCTCTCTATCTTCCAGATGCCATCACCAAACTTCAATAAAGGTAAGTAAAATGTTATTTTATATGTTTATTTAAATTTATTAATATATAATTGAACACTATATTTGTTGTGTGCATGTAAAACTATAATTAATCTCTATAAAATGTATTTTTTTTGTGAATATTTTTGGGTTTCTGGAATGGATTAATTGTATTTCCATTATTTCTTATGGGAAACAT
Source organism: Cherax quadricarinatus (assembly GCF_026875155.1). NCBI lineage: Eukaryota > Metazoa > Arthropoda > Malacostraca > Decapoda > Parastacidae > Cherax > Cherax quadricarinatus. The sequence goes on from NC_069404.1 coordinate 78,887,269, forward strand.
TGCTTCGCTTTTCAGACTTTTCTAATTTAGAACGAACTCCTGGAACGGATTAAGTTCGATATTTGAGGTTCCACTGTACAAGAAACTGCCCGTTTACCTATTTCAACTACCAAATAAAGCAGTCAGAATTTGGTAATTAGGCCAATTTCACATAAAATTTAAAAATTGCCAATTTAAAAATAGGGACCAGAATAAACAATATAGACATTCCTGGCACTAAAAAACATTTCCTCTGTTCATTAGTTATGTCCCCAGACCTCTCCTATATTATGCTTGCTTTCCATTTTGAGTTTTTGTTCACACAAAAAATAGATTTACTGCTATGCAGACTACTTGAAGGTGAATGTCATCTTAATCCTTTCAGGGTCAAGAGGCCCTCTCCTAAACTTGTTCTCAGGGACGAAAATTTTTCGGAAAAAAAAAAAAAAAATGTTTTTCTTATGAAATGATAGAGAATCTTTTTCCAATCATAATGACACCAAAAGTATGAAATTTGATGGAAAACTTATGGAATTATGCTCTCACGAAGTTAGCGGCTCGACGATGTTTATGCATCAGCGATTTTGCCCACTTGGAGCCCTATTTTCGGCCAATTCCAATGTACCAGTCGACAAAAATCATAACTATTTCGCCAGAACTCCACTTTTTATATTGAGTGAGTACAAGAAATCATCCATTTACAGATTTTGACTATCCAATAAAGTGGTCAGAAATTGGCAATTTTGCCAACTGACACAAATTTCAAAAGATGCCAATTTCCAAATAGGGTCCAGAATAAACAAGACAGACATTCCTGGCACTAAAATAACATTTTCTCTGTTCATTAGTCATGTCCCCACGCCCCTCTTACATTTCTTTTGCTTTCCACTTTGAATTTTTATTCTCACAAAAAAATAGATTTACTGTTATGCTGACTACTGCATTAGTGTTGAAATGGTATAAATAATATCAGCGCACTTGTGAAAGAATATCAGACTCACCAGGTGATGTGTATTGGAAACATGGCATGATTTGTTTACTTTTGAACTTTGGCAAAAATCGAACATCTCTGCTACTTTGAGCTCTATATTAAGGTACTTTTCATAATGAAAACCAATCAAAATCATCTCAATTTCTGTAATATGTCTTCCATTCTATAAAATGAGACCAGGAAAACTAGAATACAACCATAAATACCATACGAAAATACACTGCAAAATCGCTGTTTTAAACCAAAAACACGGTCGGAGTTTTTTTTTTCTCATTATGCACTGTGTGCTGCAGGATTTTTTTTATACTATGCACACTGACTACATAGACCCATTCTTTCATATGTAGGCCTACCAGCTTTCTCTCACTAGATTTGAAGGCACTAGAATTTATGTGTACTAGTATGGCACCAACCCTGGTGTGCAAGCTGTACTAGTATGGCACCAGCCCTGAAAGGGTTAAATCATCGTAAATTTACTTTGCATGCTCACAGATATATCTTGCAGGCACTGTATCTCCCTTCGTCTGCTTCTCTCCTATCTCCTATCTTTTTGTTTGATAATAGTCGAGATGACTCATTGTGATAAGACATACTCACACACCAATACACTAAATTCAAACCCCTTCATCATGTTTTTTCACAATTTCTTGCCTGATCCTCAAAGAAATTGCCTGCTTACTATGCACTTTAGGACCATGACGACTTGCTAACACAAAAGATGGCATAAATAAAATAACAAATGCAGCCACAAAGGATAAATAATTCAGAGTTAGTACAGGTAATACATATGTTAGCTTCAAGCTAAAGTAGAAATAATAAACTGTTGTACACAAGCTGCTACTGGCTGAGATGCTGAGTGGCTGCTAAGCCACTCCCACACCACACCCCCAATGATGCTCCTGTTGGCTCAGACACCACCCAAGAGAAAAGTATTTGCACTGCTGGGTGGCTGAGGCCCACACATGTATGCCGACCATCGTACACATATTGTATATCAAATTTAGTGTGGCAACTAAAACTAAATTTCTCTACAAGGTTAATTCATAACTCAAAATTATTGTAACTCAAGGGACCACTGTATATAAGTGGTGTAATTCCATTTAGTAATTTTGAAGTCTAATAATAAAAGAAAAATAGAGTTCAATAATGGCACAAGGTTGCTATAAAACCAATATTACAAGGAAGGTTTGTTTAACAAAAAATTAGCAAAACTTTAAGCCATTTTTCCTTATGGAGGATGACTAGTTAGAACAGCTTTACTCAAAGAAACTTCTATCAATTTACAATATGTATTGTTAGTTATTTACCTTTAAGGTCACGGTGCAAAATCTTGTTATCGTGAAGGTATGCCAGCCCGGCCAGTACCTGTTTGGTGTACTTCAAGATGACATGTTCAGAGAAGGTACCATACTTGTCCAGCATGGTTGCTACTGAGCCACCAGCCATCCACTCAGTGAAAACTGAGAAAGATGTTGAATGTCTAGAGGCACCCAAGAGCCGCACAATATTGGAATGACGTAAACGAGACATAATAAGGATTTCTTCTTCGACTGATGCTTCCACTCTTTCTTGCTCCTCCTCATTGTTTCGACAGAATGAGACCTGCTTGACAGCCATCAAAGTGCCAGTCTGCACATCACGAGCTTGATAACACGAGGAGAATGCACCTGTGCCCAACAGAGGTCCTCGCACCCAATCCCTGCCCTCCTCATACTGTCCACCCTCCACATTCTGAAAACAGTTACACAATTAGTAAAATGCACATACATATTTAACAAAATTCTTGAATATTATAGCCAAAATGTCTTCAGGTAACTATGTACTATTTTATATAAAATAATTTACAGTGGTACCTTGGGATACGAACTTAATTCGTTCCAAAAGGCTGTTCGAGTGTCAATACTGAATGAATTTGTTCCCATAAGGAATAATGTAAATTAGATTAATCTGTTTCAGACCCCCAAAAATACGCTTACAAAAGCACTTACATAAATACACTTACATAACTGTTCGAGTTTTGAGCTGTTCGTATCCCGAGGTACCACTGTATATATGGTATAGCATATGAGTATCTAAAATGTATTTATTCTCATCCAAGTCGTACTACTAAATAAGTTTCATAAAGTACATAATACTCATTAACCTTAATAATTCCACAGTAAAGAAGACTGATAAGTTTATGTTCATACCTGCTCGTAAGGGTGTAGGGATTCATCAAGGTGGGCCGGAAGAAGGTCGAGGCCTGGGATAATTGGTAGCGGAGCCTCATGTACTGTCCAAGGATCTTTGCTTTCTTGTGCACTACCTTCACTTTGAAATAGTGATGGAGGACTCTCTTGAACTGGTGTACAGTGTGGTACAGTGGGAGTGGCAGGAGTACTCACTACATCTTTGAAGGAGAACTGTGGTGGTGCTACAGACCCTAGAGGTGTCTGAGGAGACACATCTAGAGCATCACTATGGCTCTGTGACAGTCCACCTTTGCTGAGAACACCACCGATTTTTATGGGACTCCATCGCTGATGTCGTTGTATAGGTGACACCAATAAATTTTGTACAATGAAGGGGACATCATTCTTCGGCCTTGTTTTGTGATAGAGACGTAATTTTGCTTGCTTTTCTTTAAATTTGGCTTCAAAACAATCTAATGGCAGATGAGTAGGTCTAGGTGGAGAGGAAGTAGGTCCGGCTGAGCTTTTATTTGTTCTTTCCACATCTTTCTTTAGAGTTGCTGAGATTACAGGTTGACGTGCAGGTGACTGTGAAGATGATCTCAAAGCTGATAACATTCTTGATGGTGAATGAGAAACCGAACGCACAAGTCGTGGTCCAGCAGTGTCACCAAGATCCCACGTACCTAGACTCAACTTCCCCTCCAAGCGTGCAAGAGTGGCTTTCCTGTCACTGTGTTGGCCCTGCATGGAACGTAGTCGTCGTTTGAGACGCATCTGTAATGACACATCCAACTTTGCAAGCATGTCACAAACTTGGTGGAATACTGCAGGTTCAGCTGCAGCAAACCTTGCTCCACATATATACACACGGCGTGCTAACTTACTAACAGTTGCATGGCTACTCCCCAAGGCCTTAAAGGCAAACTCTACTACAGTCATTAAACGGTCATAGTTTTGAAGTTTGTAACCAGACTCTGCTGGCTGAAGTGGCACATACTGCAACTGAAATTCCGATGGGAACTCATCAACAAGGCGGTCAAGTACACAGAGGCGCCCAAGGAGCCACTGCCATGGAGCCTCTGAAGGAGGAGTGTCTTCCAAAATGCAAGAGAGAATAAAAGAGATGCCTCCAAGACCAGGGGTGGAAGCCGACACCTGAGTAGCTAATGCCAGTTCCCCATCCTGACCACGACAGAGCTCCAATATTGAATCCACACTAATCTGTGATGTACGTCTGTTGCCATCAGCACACTTCAGAAGTAATGTGTGGACAAGCGGACGGAACAACTCTTGAAGCGCTGTCACTTGGCTTCCAGATGAAGGACTAAGGTGAGATAACAACACTCTCAAACACCGCAAACATGCCAGGTACACTTTGTAAACAGGATCATTCGCCACCTGGGCGAGAATATTAGCACAACAATGGATTACTTGGCGCCTTTTCTCCTCAGCTGTTACCAGTCTGTCCCAATGTAACACTTTAACCACCTGTAAGATAAAATATATAATACTTTTAGTTCAAATATACCTAAATATATCTACCTGTACTTTCAGTTTGCCATTTAGAAAAGAAAACAAGTGAAATCTTTTTCAAATCAATAATAAATGTTATGAAGTAAGAAAACAGCTTAAGATAATGTTGCATGAGGACACAGCAAAACTCTTTTTACCTTAGTACTGTAAACAGTATATAAAAAGCTAAACCATTTCCCTTATACTTACTTCATGTGCAAGTCTCCTCAGACCAGTTTCTCTCACAGCCCAGTCACGTGAGAAAAGACATGATACAAGTTCTTTGCCGAAGACATGAACCCAGCCAGCAGCAGTTGACTCATGCTCTGCGGGTATAGGCTCACTTCTGGGTAGTGGCACTGGCTCCTCAGAGGCACTCACTACAATGGCTGCTGACACCTCCCCTGTTATATGTGATCAAATTGTGAAAACTGAAAATTTAAAAGTTTAAACAAAGCAACAGTATCCAGGTAAACTTTGAAATTGAAAATAAATACAGGTTTCCCTCGCTCTATTCAAATTTACTGTTTGAATTCGCTTATATTTTGGGACCCAATTTCTACCAGGAATTCACTATAAACGATAAAAATTCAATTATACAAATGGAGTGGTTGGTCAAGGTTAACTTTTTGCTCGTATGTGATCACTCAGGCCCGGCACCACTTGGTATATTAACAATATTATTCTAAACTAGCTTTTATGAATGGTATACAATACAGACAAAATGAAGAATTAGATACATGTGCAACATCTCGGTATCTTTAATTTGTAGACTTTTTGCCATCTAGGATGGCAAAACATCCACAAATTGAAGATACCTAGATGTTGCACATGTGTTTAATTGAACTCTAAACTAGTTTACTTAATAGAAAAAAAAAACAGATTTGGGCACGGTAAATCTGATGAGCCTATTCAAAATTAAATCTTATGGTTGGTTTTCAATTTAAATATTTTGTGCCTAAAAAATGGAAACTGAGCCTGACAGCTTTTAACAATATCTCCAAATATGACTTTTAACTAGTTTATTTTGAAAATAATGAGTATATTTTTACTGAAATCCTATGTTTGGTGTTCAACTGTGGTGTCTTGTGCCAAGACAAAACCAAGGGAACATCTGACTAGAAGTTGTCTTTGACACAAAATTGTCACTAGGGGTGGACCAGAGGGAGGACCCTACATTCACAGGTTCATAACAGCTACACTTCAATGCAGAGACAGGCTGCCAGCTTGGTGGTGGAGGGAGGGTGAGACAGAAGAGGACAATGATTGAACTTTTTATTTTTTCCTTGTTTGTTTTTCAACCAGTTGCATTTATTTTTGTTATATGACTGTTCGGTGTTTATCTGATGTGCTCATAATTTTCTGGTAAAAATGAGTAAATAAATGTGGATTTTTTTAATGATTTATTGTTTATGGATTATGATTGAAAATTTTATTTTATTTTTATCAGTCTCTTACCAACTTTATATCTTTTATCTATACTATATGACCATTTATTACATGTGTGGTAAGTTCATATTATTTTGGAATTTGCAAAGTCTAAGAATGCACATTAATCTTTTTTGGGGTATGATTGGTATGCTTTATTAGAATTCATTTTAGGCACCATCAGATTTTGTATTTATTGATTTTGTATTTATTGAAAGAGTTAAATAGTTTAGGAGAATAATCAGAGTAGACAAGTAATGGAAAATAAGGAAGAATTGTAATTAGACATAAAACATGGTATGCAATAATCATCTACATATTTTCAATTCGTTTGTATTAACTTTCATTATTATAATTATGTGACATGAAAAGTATCAACCTGAGAAAGTGTTCACACCTCTAACAGTTGGTGGATACAGTGATCCACCTGCAGGTGAGGAGTAGGCTGAGTCTGTGTATGGTGACTGGGTGTAGGGGTAACCTGATAAGGAACGCGACATTAATGCAGAACCAGTTGGACTCTGTCGTCCGCTGCTGCAAACTCCTGAAAATATCATACAGGTACCTTTAATAATAATATTAATGCAGTAATAATAATAGTAGTAGTAATAATAATAATGTAATATTCACACACATTTTTTCATTGTATAATTGTATATTTCACAGTATTATCACTAGAGCATTTGCTACTGGTAAAGTTACCCGGTCATACTGACCTGAGAAACTGGCACTCATCAGTGGGTAGGCATAGTCAGGTGCCAGGGGCTGGGACCAGGCAGCTGAAGGAGAGGTAGAATGTACAGATGTGCTGCCTGGTGTGGGTGTGAGGCGAGGGTGGTGTTTGAGAGGCCAAGGTGCCCGACACAGAGGACACAGGAGGGGCTGGCCCTGGGCATTTCGATCAGCAGCCCAGACAGCCATGCAGTGGTGATGTAGCAGGTTACGACACCCAGCCTCACACATTACCAGGCTCTCTCCTTCCACCATACACATTAGGCAGATTGGACACTGAGAGTCGTCATCACTGTAAGAATCAGACACCAAAAATATTAAAGTAAAAATCAGATATCTGAGGTATGTGACTATATTACTGTATGCATGTTAGAATATACTGCTGCATATGTAAGCAACAAAATAAAATAATTACAGCCTCTCCTCACTTAACGACGGAGTTCTGTTCCTGAGACCACGTTGTTCATCGCTAAGTGAGGAGCATACTATAATGGTAGTGGGTTTGTGTCAACCATCTTTGATATTGTTTTAATGTCACTTCTGCACCATTTATAACATTTCTGGTATATTTTTAAATGTTTGGCATGTCAGGCATGCATACTGGTCAGAGAGCCCATCGTAAATCCAAGGCATTGTTGAACGAGAACGTCACTAAGTGAGGAGAGGCTGTAATTCTGAACTGTTTAATCTACAAACATAAGTTTCAAGTTTTGCATGGTACCTTAACATGCACAATTTTTACTGGTTTTCTTTAAATTACAGATTTAAAAATGCACAAGTTTAAAAATGACATCGATGAACCTGTGTGGTATAAATTCAATTGAATGTCATGACAACCAATGCTAGTATACACCTACCATCCGACTTACGACCGAGTTCGGTTCCAAGAAACCGGTCGTAAGTCGAAATGGTCGTAAGTTGAACTTTACTACTGAATATCAACAAAACATTTTTGTAATGACTTTATTTTATTGTTTTATTTTGGTATTTCATGTTTTACTTTACTTTTTATGTTGTTAGTACTGTATTTTATACTGTAAGGTTTAGGATAAACACTGTGTACAACACAAATAGTTGTTTATTTCCCAGAAATTTGGCATAAAAAACACAGTTGTAAGTTGAGTGGTCGTAAGTCGAGCAGGTCGTTAGTCGGATGGTAGGTGTACTTCTATTTACATCACTGAACCCTTCATTACTCTGAAACATGTATTCACATCACCTCGCTGGAACACTTCATCTACTAAACGTCTCTCTGTGGTCAACAGTGTCTGTACATGTCAACAGTGCTCAATGACCCATACAGATTTACTTTTACTTTTCTAATATAATGGATAACTAAAGTGTAATGAACACTTGTCAGTCCTCAATGATAAGCCACATGGAGACACAAGCTCAGAAGATTAATTGATATGTATATTTTAATCCCCTTTTAGGATCATCATCAGAAGAGGATTGAAATACACAGATCAATTAATCTTCTGAGGTTCTAATACAATAATACATACAAAAAACATAATAATTAGGTAGTAGGTTGGCAGACATCAACCACCCAGGGAGGCACTACCATCCTGCCAAGCGAGTGTAAAACAGAAACCTGTGGCTGCTGTACATGATGGTAGGATTTCTGGTGTCTTTTTTCTGTCTCATAAACAGGCACATCTTGCTACTTCTACTTACACTTAGGTCACACTACACATACATGTAAAGAAATATATATACACACCCCTCTGGGTTTTCTTCTACTGTATTTTCTTATAGTTCTTGTTCTTGTTTATTTCCTCTTATCCCCATGGGGAAGTGGGATAGAATTCTTCCTCCGTAAACCATGTGTGTCGTAGGAGGCGACTAAAATGCCGGGAGCAAGGGGCTAGTAACCTCTTCTCCTGTACACATTACTAAATTTAAAAAGAGAAACTTTCGTTTTTCTTTTTAAGTCACTCTACCTTGTTGGGATATGACTGGTTTGTTGAATAAATGAACATAAAAATAAATAAACATTAAAATAAACAGTGATTATGTGTGAGTGAGGTGAAAGTGTTGAATGATGATGAAAGTACATATTTTCTTTTTGGGGATTTTCTTTCTTTTTGGGTCACCCTGCTTTGGTGGGAGACGGCCAACTTGTTAAAAAAAAAAAATAATAATAATCATGATAAATCAAATTACTGCATACACACATAGGAGACACACTCATAATGATGTTTTGGTCCAACTTGGACCATTAGCTAGTCACACATAAGTGCAAAGAGAAGGGAGCCAGCATATACATGAGAGGGAGGAAGGGGGGCAGGAAAAGTAGAAGGGGAGGAGGAAATAATATTGCAGCAACAACAGCAGTAATGCAACAGTAATGGAGGTAGCAATAAGAAAGTAGTAGTGGTAGTGAAAAAAAAAAGGGTGCAGAGAGTGGAGTGTTAGCAAAGAAATAGTAATAGCAACAGAATAACAGTGAAGGTAATCTATAAGAACAAGTGAACAGAGAAGCACTGCAGGGGAGCTAATGGCCCATGGTGGTAGGACAAAATCCTCTGTGGGGCAAAAACCCCATAGGACAGAACCCACTTAGGCAGAAGACAGGAATGGCAATGAGAATATAGAAAAGGTATGAAGAGGTAAGGTGAGAAGGAGATAAAGATCAGATCAAGTCATGAGTGTTCTGAAGTTTGGATCATTTGACAATGTAATGATGTCATACAGTGAATTCGTTGACACATTAGGGAGGCACTGAGAAATACACAACTGCTCTGCCTGTGGTTTACTGGTAAAAGTTTGTGATGTCTGCCAGGCATAATCCTATGGGGTCTGTGTCTACATCCCAACTGACTATGCCCGCAGATGAAGCCGGGGTTTGAACTCATACAGGTCAGGGTTGTGACTTTTCAGTGACTCTAGGTAACTGTCACATTCCTATATTGTGACACTGGTAATGGTCTCCTACTACTGACAATGAGAATGGAAGGTATCAACAGGGACAAGCCTGTATGACCACAAAGACTCTGCACATTTTGGTGACCACAATATTTTTGTATAAACAAATTTTTATAGTTAAGAAAATAAATTTTTCTCAAACCAAAGAATATATACAACTTATAAAATTTAAACTAAAATGAACATTCTCTCTCATTTTCTCATGCCAAACATTATTATTTCTTATTTTCTCATTGAAAGTAATCAGTGTTTGACTAAGTTAATATGGAAAATTTTCTTCTTTTGTTTTCTTATTTAGTATCATAATATACCAATAGCTGAACAAACTCCCAAGTACCGTTATAGAGGCCAGAACGTTGTGTAGCTTTAAAAATAGGTTGGATAAATACATGAGTAGATGTGGGTGGGTGTGAGTTAGACCTGATAGCTTGTGCTAACAGGTCGGTTGCCGTGTTCCTCCCTTAAGTCAATGTGACCTGACCTGACTAGGTTGGGTGCTTTGGCTTAAGCCGGTAGGAGACTTGGACCTGCCTCGCATGGGCCAGTAGGCCTTCTGCAGTGTTCCTTCGTTCTTATGTTCTTATGTTCAACTGAGTGCCTAGGTGAAGGTGCAATCCAAGTACCTACGTGAGTATGCAACTTGGAATGAATTGAGTACCTATGTGGGTATGTAACTGGTCAAACCAGACAAATGTTAACTTTATTTGCCAGGAAAACTTGTCACGTGATTGTGACGTGTCACAATCACATGACAATTAGCGCAGGCAGGTGCCTTTGATAGGATCCGAGAGTTTATCTACTCCTGGCGCCCGGCCATAGGCCAGGCTCATCTGATGTTTGCCTGGTTAACCAGACTGTTGCTGCTGGTGGTCTGCCAACCCACATATCCATCACAGCCTGGTTGATCTGGCACCTGGTGAAAATATTTGTCCAGTTTCCTCTTGAAGACTTCTTGTCCCAGCAGTGTTTCTGATATTTTCTGGCAAGATATTAGATAATCTGAGGCCCCAGATATTGATACAGTGTTCTCTTATTATACCTACTACACCCCTTCTTTTCAATGGGGGGTTTATTTTGTACTTCCTTCCTTATCTCTCACTCCAGGTATAAATTATCAATCATTCTCTTTCCTTCGCTCCAGTGAGAACATAATTAAGACTTTTAAGGCAAAGTGACTGGTATTCACTACAGTGCTTGGTCACTATGACTGGTATTCACTACAGTGCTTGGTCACTATGACTGGTATTCACTACAGTGCTTGGTCACTATGACTGGTATTCACTACAGTGCTTGGTTACTATGACTGGTATTCACTACAGTGCTTGGTCACTATGACTGGTATTCACTACAGTGCTTGGTCATATGACTGGTATTCACTACAGTGCTTGGTCACTATGACTGGTATTCACTACAGTGCTTGGCCACTATGGCTGGTATTCACTACAGTGCTTGGTCACTATGTGACATCCTCTCTCCTATCTGCTGTTGTTCCTTCCTCATCATCATCACCACTACTCTCTCTCACTTACTCACTCACTTAGTAGAAGCACACTGCGTTGAATGTGTCAATACAAAAGCATTAGAAGAGTAGTTTCTTACCTTTCAGAGTTATGTACAAGTAACCTTACAAGGTAGGCTTCTCAATACAGAAAAGTTTAAATTTTTTATACATTTTGGTTACACTTTGAACTTACCTACTAGCTGAATCAGGATGAGACGAAGGTGGACCAGTAGGTGTCGAGGGACTTGATCGGACGCCTTTACCTCCAGCTGGTTGTTCTCCAACCACACCACTCCCCCCACTCTGACGTTGCTCTCGTGCTCTAACTGCCTTCTTTAGCCGTTCTTCATATGCTCCCATTAGCTGCTCAATCTGGAAATTTTATAAAAATATTACAAAAAGTGCTCTTCAGTGACCTCAAATGTCTAACTTGCACAAGCCATCTCATACCATTTTTTTAAAATACTACAAACATTTAATCATAAGACCATGTACTGAAAAAAAAAATTTTAAAATACACTTGACATCATGGTATGTATAAGCAAATATAAGTATGAAAAGATAACGCAGAGATCAAGGTGTTACAGTGAAGCACATGAACCACTGTGCCGTATCAAAACAAATATTTTATTTCAAAGTGTTTAATGCAAATTTTGTATAAAAACATAATAAAGCAATCCTCTCTTAACAAGGGTTCAATATCTTGTAACTGGATTCAGATCTATTACAACTGAATAGTGAGGATGCACATCTGCTATGCAATGCCTTGGATGCAAAATATGACAACTGTTGCAGTAGCTCATATTGGCCAAGGCTTCTGTTGAATGAGAAAACAAACACAATGTAAGGTTTGCACTCTAGAGAGGAGTGTAAAATTCCTTTGAATTCAATGCTTGTGTTTTGAAATGCCAAAGTAAATTTGCTTTCAACATAAACTTGTTCCTTTGCCCTACAATTTGCGATATCTAAATTCATGTATTCCCAGTGATTTCTAGCAAATTATTTCTAAGATTCGTTGGCACTTTACAAGGTAAATTTTTGTTTGTTTGTTTGAAACCCAATGCAGACATTTATTGTAAATGTGCTTAGTAAATTTCCCACACTCCACACTCAAATCTCCTCTTTCCATTTATGACATTCAATATTAACCCTATCACTGTCCATGTGTTTAGATCTATGTTCCTTACATATACCTTTGAAGAGTTTCGAGAGTTTATCTACATTTGGAGCTCAGGTCTCTCATATATGTTGTGAGCAGAATGGGTCTGTGTGGCAAGTATGCATAGAATAAAAAAAATCCTGCCCCACATGGTGCATGATGGGAAAAGTAAGCTTCTGACCTTGTGTTTGGTTTAAAATAGCAAATCTGAGGTGTTTTCTTGGATTATTTTTATGGTTTTATTGGCTGTTTCTTCATATTAATTGGTAGAATGGAAAGCAGAGATGATTTTGTTGGTTTCAGGAGCTCAGGTAGCTTGAAAGCTGCTCAAATACAGCCTCTCCTCACTTAATGATGGAGTTCCATTCCTAAGACGATGCCAGTAAACAAATTCATTGTGCTAAGCAAGGAGCATAATATAATGGTAGTGGGTTTGTGTCAACCATTTTTGATATTGTTTTAATGTCACCTTTGCACCATTTATAATATTTTTAGTATATTTTTAAATGTTTATACAGTAGTGTACTGTATATTGTAATATACAGAATAGAGGAAATCAGCTCTAATATACATTATTTAGGTATGAATGCTGGTGAGAGAGCCCATCATAAATTACCATAGCAGTGACCTCCATCGAAGACACCGCAAGACTTCAAGCGGACATCAACCAAATCTTCGAATGGGCCACTCAAAATAATATAAAGTTCAACGAGGATAAATTTCAACCACTCAGATATGGGAAACTCGAAGAAATTAAAAATGTATCAGGGTATATGACAAATTCTAACCATACAATAGAGCAGAAAAGTAATGTGAAGGACCTGGGAGTGATAATGCCAGAGGATCTTGTCTTCAAAGACCACAACAATGTATCTACCTCATCTGCTAGGAAAATGATAGGATGGATAATGAGAACCTTCAAAACTAGGGACGCCAAGCCCACGATGATTCTCTTCAAATCGCCTGTGCTCTCTAGGCTGAAATACTGCTGTACACTAATGGCCTCTTCAAGGCTGGCGACACTGCAGACCTGGAGAGTGTACAAAGAGCTTTCACAGCACACACAAGTATGATAAGGCACCTAAACTACTGGGAACATTTGAAGGTCCTTGATCTGTATTCCCTGGAATGCAGACGAGAGAGATACATAATAATATACACTTGGAAGGTCCTGGAGGTATTGGCGCCAAACCTGCACATGAAATGCACTCCTTACGAAAGCAAAAGTCTCGGCAAAAGATGCAACATTCCTCCGATGAAAAGCAGGGGCACCACGAGTACATTGAGACAATACATTATGTGTCCATGGCCCCCGACTGTTCAATTGCTTCCCAGCATACATAAGGGGGATTACCAATAGACCCCTGGCTGTCTTCAAGAAGGCACTGGACAGGCACCTAAAGTCAGTACCTGACTAACCAGGCTGTGATTCGTACGTCAGCTTGCATGGGGCCAGCAGCAACAGCCTGGTTGGTCACCCCCTGATCCACCATGAGGCCTGGTCTCAGACCGGGCCGTGGGGGCATTGACCCCCCGAAACCCTCTCCAGGTAAATTCCAGGTAAGTCCGAGTCATCAGTGAACGAGTATGTTGTAAAGTGAGGAGAGGCTGTAGCAGAAATACTGTATTCTATTTTTTGACGACTTTCCTGAGGATGGATAAGGCCCCCCCCTTATATACCCCCAGGTCTGTTTTATGGGTTTTTAATAAGTCCAATACAAGTACTGGGATGCTGTAAACCATGACCAATCATTCCTGGTTATATTTTATTATCTGAGAAATAGAAAAAATCTTAACTTTTTGTGTAGCTTTGATGAGTTTCTAGAGTTTTTCTACTACTGGAGGACAAATGGAGAGGCCTGAGGATGTGATTAATGAACAGAGGAAATGTTGCTTTAGTGTCTGGAATGTTTACAGTATTTATTTGGGACTTTCTTTTTTAAACTGGATTCTTTTTAATTTTGTGCAAAATTGGCCAAATTACAAAATTCTGTGTATTTTATAGGATAATTATAATATGAGGCAAGAATAAAGGAGTCATTAGGTTGCTTTGGACCTATTTGGATCTATCTGGTTGCTATGGGTGGTTTCTTGTGCTTAATCAATAGAACAGAAGAATATTAGTATAATAGCTAAGATTTTGGACAAATTGGCTTAAAATACGACTCAAATTAGGCAAAATAATCTAGACCACTAACTTTGCACCTGTGTAATTCCATCATTTTTTTTATTTTTGGTGCCATTACTTTCAGAGAAAGATTCTCTACTGTTTCAAAAGAAAAAATATTAATTTCGGGGCTTCTGACAGTGAAGAGGTTTATGAGGTTTAAGCAACATTTAAAGCAATGTCACCTCTAACAACCTACCCAAAATCTGAAGAAAAAATATAATATACAAACAGCATTTAGTGGTATTTACAATTTCTGAATTTTTTAGAATGTCTCTTCATTTGATGCTGTAGATGTGTTCCAGGCCCATGGCAGCAGCACAATGCTCAGCCTGGTCGTAAAACTATATTTCTATATAGCAGGAATTTTCAATAATCTTGGCGAACCACACCAATCACAATCAGGAAATATATATCGCATATACAGAATTATCATTACAAAGAAGAACAGGCATAATAGTGAATTAATTTAAAGTAAATCAGCATACAATGAGGGAAACATATGTTAAGGAGTGTATAAACACAAATTTAAAAGGAGCATGATGCAATACTATACATATTACGTTTTACCCCAGCCACGGTGGCCCGTGGCCTGGTGGCAAAAGCTCTTGTTTCACACGCTGAGGGTCTGGGTTCAATTCCCGACAAGGGTGGAAACACTGGCATGTTTCTTTACACTGGTTGTCCACATTCACCCGTAAGTAAAACAATGGGTAACTGGGTCTTAGTCGACTGGTGTAGGTCGCATCATGGTTCAAAACTGACCTAATTTGCCCAAAATGCTCTACATGACAAGGGGCTTTCTATACAGTAGTATGTCATTGATGTCAGCTTGGCCTGTAAACCTTGTACAAGTAACTGTAGATATATAGATGTATTATATTAAAAGGGAATTTAGTGATAAGGATTGTGGCAATGCAAAGGCTACAAAGATCATCATTATTATTGTAATCATGGAGAAGTACTAAACCTGCAGGAGTCATACAAGGCCTGTGGAATAGGAGGCAATCACATTTGATCTGAAGAAGAGAAACTTACCCTTAACCCTTTCAGGGTTGACAGGCCCTCTCCCAGACTTGTTCTCAGAGTCGACAAATTTTCAAAAAAAAAAAAAAATTATTTTTTCTTATGAAAAGATAGAGAATCTTTTCCCGATCATAATGACACCAAAAGTATGAAATTTGATGGAAAACTTATGGAATTATGCTCTTGCGAAGTTAGCGGTCTCGACGATGTTTACACATCGGCGATTTTGCCCACTTTGAGCCCTATTTTCGGCCAATTCCAGCGTACTAGTCAACAAAAATCATAAATATTTTGCTAGGACTTCATTTTTTCTATCGAATGAGTACAAGAAACCGCCCATTTGCTGATTTCAACTATCCAATAAAGTGGTCAGAATTTAGCAATTTTGCCAATTTCACACAAATTTCAAAAGATGCCAATTTCCAAATAGAGTCCAGAATAAACAAGAAAGACATTCCTGGCACTAAAATAACATTTCCTCTGCACATTAGTCACGTCCCCAGGCCCTCTTACATTCTTTTGCTTTCCGCTTTGAATTTTTATTCTCACAAAAAATAGAAGATTTACTGTTATGCAGACTACTGCATTAGTGTAGAAATGATATAAATAATATCAGTGCACTTGTGAAAGAATATCAGACTCAACAGGTGATGTGTATTGGACACATGGCATTATTTGTTTACTTTTGAACTTTGGCAAAAATCGAAGATTTCTGCTAATTTGAGCTCAATTTCAAGGTACTTTTCATTGTAAAACCAATCAAAATCATCTCAATTTCTGTAATATGTCTTCCATTCTATAAAATGAGACCAGGAAAACTAGAATACCATCATAAATAACATACGAAAATATGTACAGTGCAAAGTCGCTGTTTTAAACCAAAAAAACTCAGTTTTTTTTTCTCATTACGCACTGTGTGCTGCAGGATTTTTTTTATTCTGCACACGCTGACCACATAGACCCATTCTTTCATATGTAAGCCTACCAGCTTTCTCTCACTAGATTTGAGGGCACTAGAATTTAGGCGTACTAGTACGTTAAAAACCCTGGTGCGTAAGCCGTATTAGTACGTCAGAAACCCTGAAAGGGTTAACATATCTTTGACCCTTGCCTTTGCTGGGCTTTGAGTTTCCCTACTCTTGGAGCCTGGCCTGAGCCAGGCTTGTTTGCTGCTTGCCTGGTCAACCAGGTACCTCCATTTCATTGAATCAAGAACCTTTTATGAAAATTAATGGAGAGAAACCAGGTGCTGCTGTCAAAGATTTTAGTCTCTCATAGTTAACAGTGTTTAGTATCCATTTTCAATGAGAGGATCTGACAGCTAGTGCTCAGCATTGTGTGTGTGTGTGTGTGTGTGTGTGTGTGTGTGTGTGTGTGTGTACTCACCTAGTTGTACTCACCTAGTTGAGTCCTGGCCCTGCCTCTTCACTGGTCGCTACTAGGTCACTCTCCCTGAACCTTGAGCTTTATCATACCTCTGCTTAAAGCTATGTATGGATCCTGCCTCCACTACATCGCTTCCCAAACTATTCCACTTCCTGACTACTTTGTGGCTGAAGAAATACTTCCTAACATCCCTGTGATTCATCTGTGTCTTCAACTTCTAACTGTGTCCCCTTGTTGCTGTGTCCCATCTCTGGAACATCCTGTCTTTGTCCACCTTGTCAATTCCTCACAGTATTTTGTATGTAGTTATCATGTCTCCCCTATCTCTCCTGTCCTCCAGTGTCGTCAGGTTGATTTCCCTTAACCTCTCCTCGTAGGACATACCTCTTAGCACTTTCTCTAGTTTCTTTACGTGCTTGGCTAGGTGTGGGTTCCAAACTGGTGCCGCATACTCCAGTATGGGCCTAACGTACACGGTGTACAGGGTCCTGAATGATTCCTTATTGAGATGTCGGAATGCTGTTCTGAGGTTTGCTAGGCGCCCATATGCTGCAGCATATTGAGTGAGGTTTGTAGTCTCTGGCCCCCATGACTGTACTCCATCTGTGGTCTTCTTTGCCCTTCCCCAATCTTCATGACTTTGCACTTGATAGGGTTGAACTCCAGGAGCCAATTGCTGGACCAGGTCTGCAGCCTGTCCAGATCCCTTTGTAGTTCTGCTTGGTCTTTGATCAAATGAATTCTTCTCATCAACTTCACATTATCTGCAAACAGGGACACTTAGGAGTCTATTCCTTCCGTCATGTCGTTCACAAATACCAGAAACAGCACTGGTCCTAGGACTGACCCCTGTGGGACCCCGCTGGTCACAGGTGCCCACTCTGACACCTCACCATGTACCATGACTCGCTGCTGTCTTCCTGACAAGTATTCCCTGATCCATTGTAGTGCCTTTCCTGTTATTCCTACTTGGTCCTCCAATTTTTGCACTAATCTCTTGTGTGGAACTGTGTCAAATGCCTTCTTGCAGTCCAAGAAAATGCAATCCACCCATCCCTCTCTCTCTCTTGTCTTACTGCTGTCACCATGTCATAGAACTCCAGTAGGTTTGTGACACAGAATTTCCCATCCCTGAAACCATGTTGGCTGCTGTTGATGAGATCATTCCTTTCTAGGTGTTCCACCACTCTTCTCCTGATAATCTTCTCCATGACTTTGCATACTATACATGTCAGTGACACTGGTCTGTAGTTTAGTGCTTCATGTCTGTCTCCTTTTTTAAAGATTGGGACTACATTTGCTGTCTTCCATGCCTCAGGCAATCTCCCCGTTTCGATAGATGTATTGAATATTGTTGTTAGGGGTACACATAGTGCCTCTGCTCCCTCTCTCGGGACCCATGGAGAGATGTTATCCGGCCCCATTGCCTTTGAGGTATCTAGCTCACTCAGAAGCCTCTTCACTTCTTCCTCGGTTGTGTGTACTGTGTCCAGCACTTGGTGGTGTGCCCACCTCTCCGTCTTTCTGGAGCCCCTTCTGTCTCCTCTGTACTCACCTAGTTGTACTCACCTAGTTGAGGTTGCGGGGGTCGAGTCCGAGCTCCTGGCCCCGCCTCTTCACTGATCGCTACTAGGTCACTCTCCCTGAGCCGTGAGCTTTATCATACCTCTGCTTAAAGCTATGTATGGATCCTGCCTCCACTACATCACTTCCCAAACTATTCCACTTACTGGCTACTCTGTGGCTGAAGAAATACTTCCTAACATCCCTGTGATTCATCTGTGTCTTCAGCTTCCAACTGTGTCCCCTTGTTACTGTGTCCCATCTCTGGAACATCCTGTCTTTGTCCACCTTGTCAATTCCTCTTAGTATTTTGTGTGTCGTTATCATGTCCCCCCTATCTCTCCTGTCCTCCAGTGTCGTCAGGTTGATTTCCCTTAACCTCTCCTCGTAGGACATACCTCTTAGCTCTGGGACTAGTCTTGTTGCAAACCTTTGCACTTTCTCTAGTTTCTTCACGTGCTTGGCTAGGTGTGGGTTCCAAACTGGTGCTGCATACTCCAATATGGGCCTAACGTACACGGTGTACAGGGTCCTGAATGATTCCTTATTAAGATGTCGGAATGCTGTTCTGAGGTTTGCTAGGCGTCCATATGCTGCAGCAGTTATTTGGTTGATGTGCGCTTCAGGAGATGTGCCTGGTGTTATACTCACCCCAAGATCTTTTTCCTTGAGTGAGGTTTGTAGTCTCTGGCCCCCTAGACTGTACTCCGTCTGCGGTCTTCTTTGCCCTTCCCCAATCTTCATGACTTTGCACTTGGTGGGATTGAACTCCAGGAGCCAATTGCTGGACCAGGTCTGCAGCCTGTCCAGATCCCTTTGTAGTTCTGCCTGGTCTTCGATCGAGTGAATTCTTCTCATCAACTTCACGTCATCTGCAAACAGGGACACCTCAGAGTCTATTCCTTCCGTCATGTCGTTCACAAATACCAGAAACAGCACTGGTCCTAGGACTGACCCCTGTGGGACCCCGCTGGTCACAGGTGCCCACTCTGACACCTCGCCACGTACCATGACTCGCTGCTGTCTTCCTGACAAGTATTCCCTGATCCATTGTAGTGCCTTCCCTGTTATCCCTGCTTGGTCCTCCAGTTTTTGCACCAATCTCTTGTGTGGAACTGTGTCAAATGCCTTCTTGCAGTCCAAGAAAATGCAATCCACCCACCCCTCTCTCTCTTGTCTTACTGCTGTCACCATGTCATAGAACTCCAGTAGGTTTGTGACACAGGATTTCCCGTCCCTGAAACCATGTTGGCTGCTGTTGATGAGATCGTTCCTTTCTAGGTGTTCCACCACTCTTCTCCTGATAATCTTCTCCATGATTTTGCATACTATACATGTCAGTGACACTGGTCTGTAGTTTAATGCTTCATGTCTGTCTCCTTTTTTAAAGATTGGGACTACATTTGCTGTCTTCCATGCCTCAGGCAATCTCCCTGTTTCGATAGATGTATTGAATATTGTTGTTAGGGGTACACATAGTGCCTCTGCTCCCTCTCTCAATATCCATGGGGAGATGTTATCTGGCCCCATTGCCTTTGAGGTATCTAGCTCACTCAGAAGCCTCTTCACTTCTTCCTCGGTTGTGTGCACTGTGTCCAGCACATGGTGGTGTGCCCCACCTCTCCGTCTTTCTGGAGCCCCTTCTGTCTCCTCTGTGAACACTTCTTTGAATCTCTTGTTGAGTTCCTCACATACTTCACGGTCATTTCTTGTTGTCTCTCCTCCTTCCTTCCTTAGCCTGATTACCTGGTCCTTGACTGTTGTTTTCCTCCTGATGTGGCTGTACAACAGTTTCGGGTCAGATTTGGCTTTCGCTGCTATGTCATTTTCATATTGTCTTTGGGCCTCCCTTCTTATCTGTGCATATTCGTTTCTGGCTCTATGACTGTTCTCCTTATTCTCCTGGGTCCTTTGCCTTCTATATTTCTTCCATTCCCTAGCACACTTGGTTTTTGCCTCCCTGCACCTTTGGGTAAACCATGGGCTCATCCTGGCCTTTTCATTATTCCTGTTACCCTTGGGTACAAACCTCTCCTCAGCCTCCTTGCATTTTGTTGCTACATATTCCATCATCTCATTAACTGGCTTCCCTGCCAGTTCTCTGTCCCACTGAACCCCGTTCAGGAAGTTCCTCATTCCTGTGTAGTCCCCTTTCTTGTAGTTTGGCTTCATTCGTCCTGGCCTTCCTGCTTCTCTCCTCCACTTGTAGCTCTACTGTGTATTCGAAGCTTAAAACCACATGGTCACTGGCCCCAAGGGGTCTTTCATATGTGATGTCCTCGATATCTGCACTACTCAAGGTGAATACTAAGTCCAGCCTTGCTGGTTCATCCTCTCCTCTCTCTCTTGTAGTGTCCCTTACGTGTTGGCACATGAAGTTTTCCAGTACCACCTCCATCATCTTAACCCTCCATGTATCTTGGCCCCCATGTGGGTCCAAGTTCTCCCAATCGATCTCCTTGTGGTTAAAGTCACCCATGATCAGGAGCTTTGCCCTGCATGCATGAGCTCTTCTGGCCACTCTAGCCAGTGTGTCAACCATCGCTCTATTGCTCTCGTCGTACTCTTGCCTTGGCCTCCTGCTGTTCTGTGGTGGGTTATACATCACTGCTATTACCACCTTGGGACCTTCAGAGTGAAGCGTTCCCGCTATGTAATCACTTTCTTCTCCGTTGTCTCCTCTCTCCAGCTCATCAAAATTCCAGCGATTTTTGATCAGCAATGCCACTCCTCCACCCCCCCTGTTCCCTCTGTCTTTCCTCAGGATTTGGTATCCCGTTGGAAAGATGGCATCTGTTATCATACCTGTAAGCTTGGTTTCTGTGAGAGCTATGATGTCCGGTGATGCTTCTTTGACTCTTTCATGCCACTCCTCCCACTTATTTGTTATTCCATCAGCATTTGTGTACCATACCTTCAGTTTCCTTTCCAACACTGTGGTTTGGGGGGCCTGTGAGGGTGGGAGACCTGGTGGCATACTGTGGGATTCTATAGCTCGGTGTAGGGTGGAGGCTGTGGGTATGGATTGTAGTGTGTGTTGGGATGGTGTGATAGGTTGTATGGTTCTGAGAATAGTTGTGTGTGTGCTTGCCCTTGCTGTTCTGTTCTGCTCTGACTGACCTCTGCTGGTTCCATCCTTGTCTCTTTTCCTAGCTCCTTTCGCTTTTTGTCCTCTCCCTCAGCTGCTGTCGTTCTGATTTTGTTCTGTCTCTGTCTAGGAACACCCTCTTGTACTCTTCCGAGTATTTCAATTGTGGTTTCTCTTGGAGGATCCTGTTCCACACTGTTTCCGTCCTGAGAATCAGTTTGATTGGTTGGTTTCTCCCCTTCGAGTACCCCCCTATTCTCTGAAAATTTACAATCTCGTCCATCTCTTCACCTATTTCCGTGATGATTTTCTCAATCTCCTTTCTGTGTGTGTGTGTGTGTGTGTACTCACCTATTTGTACTCACCTATTTGTGGTTGCAGGGGTCGAGTCATAGCTCCTGGCCCCGCCTCTTCACTGATTGCTACTAGGTCCTCTCTCTCCCTGCTCCATGAGCTTTATCATACCTCGCCTTAAAACTATGTATGGTTCCCGCCTCCACTACTTCACTTTCTAGACTATTCCACGACTTGACTACTCTATGACTGAAGAAATACTTCCTAACATCCCTTTGATTCATCTGAGTCTTCAACTTCCAATTGTGACCTCTTGTGTATGTGTCCCATCTCTGGAACATCCTGTCTTTGTCCACCGTGTCTATTCCGCGCAGTATTTTATATGTCGTTATCATGTCTCCCCTGACCCTCCTGGCCTCCAGTGTCGTCAGGCCGATTTCCCTCAACCTTTCTTCGTACGACAATCCCCGTAGCTCTGGGACTAGTCTTGTTGCAAACCTTTGCACTTTCTCTAATTTCTTGACGTGCTTGACTAGGTGTGGATTCCAAACTGGTGCTGCATACTCCAGTATGGGCCTGACGTAAATGGTATACAGTGTCTTGAACGACTCCTTATTGAGGTATCGGAACGCTATCCGTAGGTTTGCCAGGCGCCCGTATGCTGCAGCAGTTATCTGATTTATGTGCGCCTCAGGAGATATGCTCGGTGTTATACTCACCCCCAGATCTTTTTCTTGAGTGAGGTTTGCAGTCTTTGGCCATCTAAATTATATTGTGTCTGCGGTCTTCTTTGCCTTCCCCAATCTTCATGACTTTGCATTTGGCGGGTTAAACTCAAGGAGCCAGTTTCTGGACCAGGCTTGTAGCCTGTCCAGGTCTCTTTGTAGTCCTGCCTGATCCTCATCGATTTGATTCTTCTCATTAATTCACATCATCTGCAAAAAAGGGGACACTTCTGAGTCTACCCCTTTCCCGTTATGTCGTTCCATATACCAAGAACAGCACAGGTCCTAGGACTGACCCCTGTGGAACCCCGCTTGTCACAAGCGCCCACTCTGACACCTCGTCACGTACCATGACTCGTTGTTGCCTCCCTGTCAGGTATTCTCTGATCCATTGCAGTGCCTTTCCTGTTATGTGTGCCTGATCTTCTAGCTTTTTCAGTAACCTCTTGTGAGGAACTGTGTCGAAGGCCTTTTTGCAGTCCAAAAAAATGCAGTCGATCCATCCCTCTGTGTGTGTGTGTGTGTGTGTGTGTGTGTGTGTACTCATTTGTTTGTGGTTGCAGGGGTAGAGTCATGGCTCCTGGCCCCGCCTCTTCACTGATCGCTACTAGGTCATTCTTCCTGCTCCATGAGCTTCATCATATCTCTTCTTGAAGCTATGTATGGATCCTTCCTCCACTACATCACTTTCCAGACTATTCCATTTCCTGATAACCCTGTGACTGAAGAAATATTTCCTAACATCCCTTTGACTCATCTGAGTCTTCAACTTCCAATTGTGATCCCTTGTTTCTGTGTCCCATCTCTGGAACATCCTGTCTTTGTCCACTGTGTCAATTCCTTGCAGTATTTTATACAGTGCTAGTCACGGCATTATGCTGGGTGAGCGCCCCAGCATACTGCCGTGACAAAAATCAAAGGCCTACCATACAGGGAGGTCTTTTTTCGTCAGTGCATTATGCCGGGTAGCAACCGGTACCATGACGTCAGGGCCTGCCGCCACACTCCACAGTGACTCCTCACTGCTCATGTGACTGCCGTGGCAAAAGGAAGTGTTGCACTTTTGCCTCTCATCTGCCCCATCTTTTGTCTGGTGTTCCCTTTGGTTTTGGGGCTATATGTTTGATTATGGGTAAAAGGAAGTCTTTAACACCTGAAACTATAGCTCAAATCATAGGGCTTCACAAAGCTGGGACCAGATGAAAGAAACAGTGGAGAATGTTGGTGTGTGTGAGTGTTCAATGAGAAACTGGGTGCAGCATTTCAAGGCTGGTGGTGGTGTCGAGTTACCATCTGCCAAACCTCAGCCTGGCCCCTCAAAGAAAACATCTGTTCATACCTTAACTGTGTTAAAGAAGCAGCTAGAGAGTACACCTAAGATAAATGCTAAAGAATTGAAAGAAAAGAATCCACATCTTCTCTCAGAGGTCTGTAAGAACTGTTAACAGACGTGTATCAGAACTGGGCTACAGTAGTCATTGGTAGGTTAAGAAACCGATCCTCTCCAAGCCACAGAAGAAACATAGGCTGGATTATGCAAAGAAATATCTTCACTGGAATCCTCAACAGTGGTCTGAAGTACTTTGGAGTTATGAAGCAACCTTCACCGTCACCTGTAACTGTGGGAGACATGTACTGGCCCAGAGGTAGTGACCCGCTAGACTCATGTTACACCTGTGGGACCACCAAACACCCAGACCCACTCATGGTTTGGGGGTGTTTCAGTGCTCAGTGTTGGTGAATGCATTGTGCTTCCCAAAAACCAGTATATGAACCAGTATAATTACCTGGAGTTATTGTGTGGCAATTTACCTGAGGCGTTTGACAAGTGTGGGGCTACGGTTTTTATGCAGGATGGTGCACCGTGTCATACCACCAAATCTGTAGTTCACTGGCTTAAGGACTGTGTAGTGAGGTTCTTTAATGACTGGCCAGGCAATTCCCCAGACCTAAACCCTACTGAGAACTTCTGGTCAATAGTGAACAAAGCTTACTGGGTAAGGATATCAGTTCCATCCCATGGCTGGGGGCTGCTCTACATTAGGCATGGAATAACATACCTCCCCAAACCCTCAAAAATTTGTGTGAGTGTCTTCCTACATGGCTGAGGGATGTGATTAAGTGTAAAGGATGTAGCACCAAGTATTAAAACCTCAGTAAGTGTGCAAATAAATATATTATAATCTTTCATGGTATGTTTGTGTTTTGGTACATTTGTGAGGGAAGGGCAGCATAATGCTGTGACTAGCACTGTATGTCGTTATCACGTCTCCCCTAACCCTCCTGTCCTCCAGTGCTGTCAGGCCAATTTCCCTTAACTTCTCCTCGTAGGACATACCCCTTAGCTCTGGGACTAGTCCAGTTGCAAACCTTTGCACCTGCTATAATTTCTTGACATGCTCGACCAGGTGTGGGCTCCAAACTGGTGCTGCATCCTCCAATATAGGCCTGACATACACAGTGTACAATCTTGAACGATTCCTTACTGAGGTGTCGGAATGCTATTCTTAGGTTTGCCAGGCACCCATATGCTGCAGCAGTATTTTGGTTGACGTGTGCCTCAGGAGATGTGTTTGGTATTATACTCACCCCAAGATCCTTTTCCTTGAGTGAAGCCACCTAGCCTATACTCTGTCTGTGGTCTTCTTTGCCTTTCCCTGATCTTCATGACTTTGCATTTTGGGGGGTTAAATTCAAGAGGCCAGTTGCTGGACCAATCTTGCAGCCTGTCCAGGTCCCTTTGCAGTCCTGCTTGATCTTCATCCAATTTAATTCTCCTCATTAGCTTCACATCATCTGCAAACAGGGACACTTCTGAGTCTATCCCTTCTATCATGTCATTCACATATACCAAAAAACACCACCAGTCCTAGGACTGACCCTTGTGGAACCCTGCTCATCACAGGTGTCCACTCTGACACCTCATCATGTACCATGACTCGTTGCCTCCCTGTCAGGTATTCTCTGATTCACTGCAGTGCCTTTCCTGTTATGCATGCCTGATCCTCTAGCTTTTGCACTAATCTCTTGTGAAGAACTGTGTTGAAGGCCTTCTTGCAGTCCAAGAAAATGAAATCTACCCATCTCTCTCTCTCTCTCTCTCTCCCTCTCATGTACATGCACACATGCATGCATGCTAGAGTGCGTGTGTGCGTGCGTGCGTGCGTGCGTGCGTGCGTGAGAGCGTGAGAGCGTGAGAGCGTGAGAGCGTGAGAGAGTGAGAGAGTGAGAGAGTGAGTGAGAGAGTGAGTGAGAGAGTGAGTGAGAGAGTGAGTGAGAGAGTGAGTGAGAGAGTGAGTGAGAGTGAGTGAGAGAGTGAGTGAGAGAGTGAGTGAGAGAGTGAGTGAGAGAGTGAGTGAGAGAGAGAGAGAGAGAGAGAGAGAGAGAGAGAGAGAGAGAGAGAGAGAGAGAGTGAGTGAGTGAGTGAGTGAGTGAGTGAGTGAGTGAGTGAGTGAGTGAGTCCTGTCAATTGACAAAAAGGTGCTCTACATGTGTGAATCTGCTAATGTTCTCAGATTAAATTGCAGTTGCAAAGAATTAATGGGGATTATTAAGGAAAGACCTCAGTGTGTAATTCAGACAGGTATTGTTTACTCTTGTACATCAGCAAAAATTGAACATTTCTGCTACTTTGAGCTCAATTTCAAGGTACTTTTTGTCAAGAAATCAATCAGAATCATATCTATTTCTGTAATATATCTCCGATTCTATCAAATGAGACCAAAAAACGAGAATACAACCATAAAAATCATATGAAAATATACCGCTAAGGGGTGGCTTATGACCGAGAAGTGAACTCCGTTTTTTATGGTCCGATTTCTTTCAATTTTGGTGTACGTTAAGAAGCATCTGTCCATCATACACTGCCCAAGTTTCAATAAGATAGTCCAACAAACAAATGAAATCCAATTCCCTAGATCAAGAGCAAGAGCCACTCACCAGTTTCAAGGAACCTCCCTTGAGGCAGGTTCACATCTGGAAATTTTGCTCGCGTGTGCAAGCAAAAAACTGATCAAGCGGCTGCTCGTATCTGGAAAACTCACATGTGGGTGCACTCATAAGTAGGGATTCCACTATATTTTGAAACTAATTGTATGTTTTAAAAATGTATGATGAGGCTTTTCATTTTCCACGAATGTATAATGTATAATAGATCATTCATTACTCCCCCCCCCCTTGGGAGGGGCAGGGAGTTCCTAATTTTCATCAGATAATCACAACATTTACTTATGAACTCTTGTTACACAGTCATTTTCCACAGTATCTGTTTAGGTGCCATCTTGAAGAAGACTGTCAGAAAATATTAAGTATTAAACAATTTTCCTAAGATTCAAACTACTAGTGAGGTGAAGAGTGTAGACTCCAAAACTACTTACTCTTATCAGGATATTTAATAGAAATCGTAAAACCAAGTACAGTATCTACACAGCGTAGCCAGTGTTGAACCATAATGAAACTGGAGTGTATGTTAGGTAGATAACGATGTGATGTTCATTTCTTTGGACATCAGTGTGATGTTCAGTTCTTACTGTGAATATTTTGATAATGTTAAGTTCAGAGTGTAAGGTCACAATATGTAGTATAAAGACAGCAGAGGCAAGTTCTCACTGCTGACCATTTACAGCCAGAGTTTATGACTATGCAAAACACTTTACATTTATGAGTTAAGTAGTGTTATGAATGAGTCTCTTGTTAACTTTCATTAATACCTCCTTCAAGGGATAATGCCATGATCCTGGTAAAGAGTTCTTCATCCAAGGAACTGAAGTTACCTTCCCTTTTCTTGGATCAAACCTGATTACCTAGGTTTCCCCATCGTATGACCTGTACTGGTTTTGTACTTTCTCAAATTTAGTGATAATTTTTTAATTCCACTCTTATATTTTTAAGCTTAGCTTGTGATGCTGATGTTAACCTGTTTGTCTGTGCTTCAGGGATCAGGTTTTAGTTAATCTTTATTTGAAGGTTGACCCAAGTTTGCAGAAGCCGTTGACAGTAGTGCCCATGCACTCTACCCTAGGCTCAGATTCATCAAGCTACATGTTCAATAAGATTTTTGCAAAAGCCCACTTAAAAATCCCACGGAGATGAGGATTAACACAGGAGTCATCCCACAGTTGCTAAAACCCTTTCAGGGTTAAGACCCCTGATCTCAAACTTGCTCTCAGGATCAAAGAATTTAAAAAAAAAAAAAAAAATGATTTTATCTTATGAAATGATAAGAGAATCTTTTTCAGAAGGTAATGACACCAAAAGTACAAAATTTGAAGGAAAACTTACGGAATTACACTCTCACAAAGTTAGTGGTCTCGGCGATATATACACTTCGGAAATTTCACCCACTTTGCACCCTATTCTGGCCAATTCCATTGTTCCGGTCAACCAAACTCATTGCTATTTCACTAGTATTCCTTCTATTGAGTACAAGAAACTGCCCAATTACATACGTATTTCAACTACTTAACAAAGTGATCAGAAATTGGTAATTTGGCCAATTTCACACAAAATTAAAAAACTGCCAATTTAAAAATAGGGTCCAGAATAAACAATGTACATATTCCTGGCACTAAAACACATTTCCTCTGTTCCTTAATCACATTTCCAGCCCCTCTTATATTATGCTTGCTTTCCATTTTGAATTTTTATTCACATAAAAAATAGAAGATTTATTGTTATGCAGAGTACTGCATTATTGTAATAATTGTATAAATAATGTCAGTGCATTTCTAAATGCGAATTAGACCTGGCAAGCTAGATGAGTATTTGTGTACTCTGGAATATTGGCAAAAATCAAAACATTTCTGCTACTCTGAGCAATTTCAAGTTACTTTCAGTCCTGAAACCAATCAAGATCATCTATTTCTGTAATATATCTTCCATTCTAACAAATGAGATTAAGAAACTGAGAATATGGCCATAAAAACCATACGAAAATACACTGCAAAGTTGCTGTTTTAAACCAAAAACATGTTCACAGCTTTTTTTTTCTCATGCACTGAGTGCTGCAGGATTTCTTTTTATATGGTGCACACTTACTGCATAGACCCATTGTGTCATACATAAACCCAAATATACTGCTCACAGCTTATCTGTGAAAGCAGACTCATGGTGTTGTACCATGGGGCCAACACTGTCTTCAAAGCCGTTATGTAATGGGACTGACACTTAAAGGGATAAAAGCCATATAGACTGATAGCACTGACATATTATACGTAATACCGAAATCTTTGAATGTGTTTTAGGAAGCAAGATTGGTTACCATGTGGCTTTACAAGAGTCACACAAGGTAGAGCAACACAGGTTTAGAGCAGGTTGCCACTACCTCTCACAATATTAACCAAATCAACCAAACATCTACTGGCTAGTTTTATCATGTGACCTCCTGGCATTTAATTCTGCCATTCCATAAAATATTACCACCTGCACCATTCCTTGTAAATTAGATTTTGTACTAAGTATACATAAGATTTATTAAGTTCAAACAAGATTTTAAAACAGCTAACCACTATTCTATGTTTAGTTTTAAGTAATAATTACCATGTACTATTACCTTATCTAGTTTTAATTAGTTACTATGTATTAGGATTAGTTTGCCTGAAATGCCTCGGCATGATAGTGGCTATTTTTGTACTTAGCAAATCAAAATTGTAATTACACATTGTAACCTTTACAAAGAAATAAAGTTATTATTATTATTTTTTATTATAACACTGGCCGATTCCCACCAGGGCAGGGTGGCCCGAAAAACAAAAGCTTTCACCATCATTCACTCCATCACTGTCTTGCCAGAAGGGTGCTTTACACTACAGTTTTTAAACTGCAACATTAACACCCCTCCTTCAGAGTGCAGGCACTGTACTTCCCATCTCCAGGACTCAAGTCCGGCCTGCCGGTTTCCCTGAACCCCTTCATAAATGTTACTTTGCTCACACTCCAACAGCACGTCAAGTATTAAAAACCATTTGTCTCCATTCACTCCTATTAAACACGCTCACACATGCCTGCTGGAAGTCCAAGCCCCTCGCACACAAAACCTCCTTTACCCCCTCCCTCCAACCTTTCCTAGGCCGACCCCTACCCCGCCTTCCTTCCACTACAGACTGATACACTCTTGAAGTCATTCTGTTTCGCTCCATTCTCTCTACATGCCCGAACCACCTCAACAACCCTTCCTCAGCCCTCTGGACAACAGTTTTGGTAATCCCGCACCTCCTCCTAACTTCCAAACTACGAATTCTCTGCATTATATTCACACCACACATTGCCCTCAGACATGACATCTCCACTGCCTCCAGCCTTCTCCTCGCTGCAACATTCATCGCCCATGCTTCACACCCATATAAGAGTGTTGGTAAAACTATACTCTCATACATTCCCCTCTTTGCCTCCAAGGACAAACTTCTTTGTCTCCACAGACTCCTAAGTGCGCCACTCACCCTTTTCCCCTCATCAATTCTATGATTCACCTCATCTTTCATAGACCCATCCGCTGACACGTCCACTCCCAAAT
Source organism: Cherax quadricarinatus (assembly GCF_026875155.1). Taxonomy (NCBI): domain Eukaryota; kingdom Metazoa; phylum Arthropoda; class Malacostraca; order Decapoda; family Parastacidae; genus Cherax; species Cherax quadricarinatus. The sequence continues at coordinate 78,917,432 of NC_069404.1, forward strand.
ATCTGAATACATTCACCTCCTCCATACTCTCTCCCTCCAATCTGATATCTAATCTTTCATCACCTAATCTTTTTGTTATCCTCATAACCTTACTCTTTCCTGTATTCACTTTTAATTTTCTTCTTTTGCATACCCTACCAAATTCATCCACTAATCTCTGCAACTTCTCTTCAGAATTTCCCAAGAGCACAGTGTCATCAGCAAAGAGCAACTGTGACAACTCCCACTTTATGTGTGATTCTTTATCTTTTAACTCCACACCTCTTGCCAAGACCCTCGCATTTACTTCTCTTACAACCCCATCTATAAATATATTAAACAACCACGGTGACATCACTCATCCTTGTCTAAGGCCTACTTTTACTGGGAAATAATTTCTCTCTTTCCTACATACTCTAACTTGAGCCTCACTATCCTCGTAAAAACTCTTCACTGCTTTCAGTAACCTACCTCCTACACCATACACCTGCAACATCTGCCACATTGCCCCCGTATCCACCCTGTCATACGCCTTTTCCAAATCCATAAATGCCTTATCTAAATACTGTTCACTTATGTGTTTCACTGTAAACACCTGGTCCACACATCCCCTACCTTTCCTAAAGCCTCCTTGTTCATCTGCTATCCTATTCTCCGTCTTACTCTTAATTCTTTCAATAATAACTCTACCATACACTTTACCAGGTATACTCAACAAACTTATCCCCCTATAATTTTTGCACTCTCTTTTGTCCCCTTTGCCTTGATACAAAGGAACTATGCATGCTCTCTGCCAATCCCTAGATACCTTACCTTCTTCCATACATTTATTAAATAATTGCACCAACCACTCCAAAACTATATCCCCACCTGCTTTTAACATTTCTATCTTTATCCCATCAATCCCAGCTGCCTTACCCCCTTTCATTTTACCTACTGCCTCACGAACTTTCCCCACACTCACAACTGGCTCTTCCTCACTCCTACAAGATGTTATTCCTCCTTGCCCTATACAAGAAATCACAGCTTCCCTATCTTCATCAACATTTAACAATTCCTCGAAATATTCCCTCCATCTTCCCAATACCTCTAACTCTCCATTTAATAACTCTCCTCTCCTATTTTTAACTGACAAATCCATTTGTTCTCTAGGCTTTCTTAACTTGTTAATCTCACTCCAAAACTTTTTCTTATTTTCAACAAAATTTGTTGATAACATCTCACCCACTCTCTCATTTGCTCTCTTTTTACATTGCTTCACCACTCTCTTAACCTCTCTCTTTTTCTCCATATACTCTTCCCTCCTTGCATCACTTCTACTTTGTAAAAACTTCTCATATGCTAACTTTTTCTCCCTTACTACTCTCTTTACATCATCATTCCACCAATCGCTCCTCTTCCCTCCCGCACCCACCTTCCTGTAACCACAAACTTCTGCTGAACACTCCAACACTACATTTTTAAACCTACCCCATACCTCTTCGACCCCATTGCCTATGCTCTCATTAGCCCATCTATCCTCCAATAGCTGTTTATATCTTACCCTAACTGCCTCCTCTTTTAGTTTATAAACCTTCACCTCTCTCTTCCCTGATGCTTCTATTCTCCTTGTATCCCATCTACCTTTTACTCTCAGTGTAGCTACAACTAGAAAGTGATCTGATATATCTGTGGCCCCTCTATAAACATGTACATCCTGAAGTCTACTCAACAGTCTTTTATCTACCAATACATAATCCAACAAACTATTGTCATTTCGCCCTACATCATATCTTGTATACTTATTTATCCTCTTTTTCTTAAAATATGTATTACCTATAACTAAACCCCTTTCTATACAAAGTTCAATCAAAGGGCTCTCATTTTCATTTACACCTGGCACCCCAAACTTACCTACCACACCCTCTCTAAAAGTTTCTCCTACTTTAGCATTCAGGTCCCCTACCACAATTACTCTCTCACTTGTTTCAAAGGCTCCTATACATTCACTTAACATCTCCCAAAATCTCTCTCTCTCCTCTACATTCCTCTCTTCTCCAGGTGCATACACACTTATTATGACCCACTTTTCGCATCCAACCTTTACTTTAATCCACATAATTCTTGAATTTACACATTCATATTCTCTTTTCTCCTTCCATAACTGATCATTTAACATTACTGCTACCCCTTCCTTTGCTCTAACTCTCTCAGATACTCCAGATTTAATCCCATTTATTTCCCCCCACTGAAACTCCCCTACCCCCTTCAGCTTTGTTTCGCTTAGGGCCAGGACATCCAACTTCTTTTCATTCATAACATTAGCAATCATCTGTTTCTTGTCATCTGCACTACATCCACGCACATTCAAGCATCCCAGTTTTATAAAGTTTTTCTTATTATTATTATTATTATTATTATTATTATTATTATTATTATTATTATTATTATTATTATTATTAACCATTACATGGTCTGGATACACTGGAAGACAAATAAAAAGATATAGTGTACAGCGCCTTTGCAAAAGTCTTCAGCAAGTGCAACCACGGCATAACAGCATGTACAATATGTACATGCAAAAGGAATGACTGTTAAAAAAAAGTGGGAAGATGGATATTTAACTTTCTAACAAATAAAGTCCATAAAATAAGTGAACAAGTAAATCAGAGGCTGCCACAGTGAAAGGATCTTTTCCCTAAGGAACATTACTTGCCCCAATTTTATTTCTCACTCTCACATCCAATACAGACAGACATAAATCACAGTACCATATTCTTATGAGCTATACAAATAAGTCACAATGCAGCCTCTCCTCACTTAATGACAGTGTTCTGTTCCTAAGACCACGTCGTTGAACAAATTCATCGCTAAGTGAGAAGCATACTATAATGGTAGTGGGTTTGTGTCAACCATGTTTGACAGTGTTTTAATGTGACCTTTGCACCATTTATAACATTTCTGGTATATTTTTACATGTTTATACAGTAGTGTACTGTATATTGAAATAAACAGAATAGAGGAAATCAGCTCTAATATACATTATTTAGGTATAAATACTGGTCAGAGAGCCCGTCATAAGTCCGAGGCGTCGGTAAACGAGTATATCTCTAAGTGAGGAGAGGCTGTAGTTAGCTTTATATTCCAATTGATTACACTTTATGTTTATGTAATTACAGTGGACCCCCGGTTAACGATATTTTTTCATTCCAGAAGTATGTTCAGGTGCCAGTACTGACCGAATTTGTTCCCATAAGGAATATTGTGAAGTAGATTAGTCCATTTCAGACCCCCAAACATACACGTACAAACGCACTTACATAAATACACTTACATAATTGGTCGCATTGGGAGGTGATCGTTAAGCGGGGGTCCACTGTATAATACAAATACAATTTGATATAACTACAAGTTCAGAAGAAAGCCACTTATTATGCAATGCATTTCAGGTAAACTAATCATAAAGCTTATGTATTACTTTAACTCAGACCTACCATATAATTTTAGTTATTGTTATCAGTACAGCTTGAATAATTCATTACAGTCACAGGTTGCAAATGATGAACTGGACAATTTACACATAAATTACATCAAATTTACATCAGTTCAATGGTATGCATTTTATGGAATGGTCAAATTAAAGTGGTACTATTACGCACCAGGGTTTTTGACGTACTAGTATGCCTAACTTCTAGCACCCTCAAATCTAGTGAGAGAAAGCTGGTACGCCTACATATGAAAGAATGGGTCTATGTAGTCAGTGTGCGTAGTATAAAAAAAATCCTGCAGCACACAGTGCGTAATGAGAAAAAAAAACTTTGACCGTGTTTTTGGATTAAAACAGCGACTTTGCACTGTATTTTTGTATGGTATTTATTGTTGCATTCTAGTTTTTCTGGTCTCATTTTATAGAATGGAAGACATATTACAAAAATTGAGATTATTTTTGACGGGTTTTACAATGAAAAGTACCTTGAAATTGAGCTCAAAGTAGCAGAAATGTTCGATTTTTACCAAAGTTCAAAAGTAAAGAAATCGTGCTAAGCATCCAATACACGTCAACTGGTGAGTCTAATATTCTTTCACAAGTGTGCTGATATTATTTATACCATTTCAACACAAATGCAGTAGTCAGCATAACAGTAAATCTATTTTTTTTTGTGAGAATAAAAATTCAAAGTGGAAAGCAAAAGAATGTAAGAGGGGCGTGGGGACGTGACTAATGAACAGAGGAAATGTTATTTTAGTGCCAGGAATATCTTTCTTGTTTATTCTGGACCCTATTTGGAAATTGGCATCTTTTGAAATTTGTGTGAAATTGGCAAAATTGCTAAATTCTGACCACTGTATTGGATAGTTGAAATCGGTAAATGGGTGGTTTCTTGTACTCATTCGATAGAAAAAATGGAGTTCTAACGAAATAGTTAAGATTTTTGTCGACTAGTACCCTGGAATTGGCCAAAAATAGGGCTCAAAGTGGGCAAAATCGCCGATGCATAAACATCGACGAGATTGCTAACTTCGCAAAAGCATAATTCCATAAGTTTTCCATCAAATTTCATACTTTTGGTGTCATTATGATCGGGAAAAGATTCTCTATCTTTTCATAAGAAAAAATATTTTTTTTTTTAAATTTGGCAACCCTGAGAACAAGTCTTGGAGAGGGCCTGGTGACCCTGAAAGGGTTAATATAGATGTTGGCAGATAATAATAATAATAATAATAATAATAATAATAATAATAATAATAATAATATTAATAAATAAAATGTGACATTAAATGAACAAGAGTAATACACAAATTTACTTACATAACAATTGATTTTTTTTTTGTAAGTGAGGGAATCCACATTCACCAAGACAACTACTGCCCCTATACTAATACAATACTCACCCCTTTATTCCTCCTTCATACTGTGACCCTACTACTGACAATAAAAGAAGGGTAATTTAACTCACCTCAAAGTCCTTGAGTGCACCAGCCATGAGGACAGGATCAGCCTCAGCCACCTGCAGGACCCTCACCATCACGAATAACACATGCACACAATAAGGACCATGGCCACATGAGCACGTCTGCAATGAAGAAGTTCACTGTTATTCATCCATTATGTATTATGAACCATTCAAGGGAAGGCAGAGAATGGGGTGGTTTGATGCTGGAGAAGAGCACTTGATCCAAGGAACCAGAGCTATCCTTACTTTCCTAAAGATCAAATGTGATTACCACCCAGTCCCCAGGTGCAGCATCAACTCTACTAGTCTAGTGCTTCTACAAGAATATAATATTACTATATTTATAGACATATTACAGTACTAAATTTAAAAAGAAAAACTTTTGTCTCTTCTTTTTCAGGTTACCTTCCTTGCCATGGTGGGAGACAGATGGTGTGTTAAAAAATATATACTGTGTAATGTATAGTGCATACTTAAACCTATAAACTTAGAAGCAGAATTTGTATACAATATTCTCAGCATATAATATTATCAGAGAATATACAGCATCATGTTGACAGTAAAGTGTTCATTTTTCACTATATTTTCCATTCAGAAAAGCGAAATACAGAATAAAAATATGTGCAGTACATAGTACTATATCATAAACTTCAATTTTACAACAACGTCAAAAATAAAAATTTGTATTAAGCAAAATGTATATTTTTGTTAAGCTTCTTTCAAGAGGAAGTGTTTTGATGCCATGAAGATCTCTTGATCTAAGGATCTGGAGGTCTCCTTCCCTTCCTTGGATCAAGCCTCATTGCCTCCATTCCACATTCACATTATCTGCTAATCATAATTTAATATTTACACCAATGAATTTATGTTGCAAAGTTTCAATCCTATCAACTACAGCTGAGTCATTATAGTCACATTCGCCTTAAATGAACATCAACAATACATTAGCACTCTATGTAGAAAATACTGAGATACATATATCACTGTAGATAGTTTGTCCTGGTGCAATGTGTAACAGTCATATGTATATCAGACTGATGGCTAAATATATATCAATATTAGCAACCAGGGACAGACCACATATAACAAACAGACATCTTACAATATGGGAGAGGGGAGAGGGGGATGAAAAAACTCTCAAAACTCATCAAAAATATGCAACACAGGGAGGGAGGCTATCTTATAAAAAGGAAAAGGGTGGAGAGAGGCACCAGATCAACCAGGCTGTGATGGATATGTGGTCCAGTGGGCTGCCAACAGCAACAGCCTGGTTGCTGCTGGCAGCCCACTGGTAAGGGGAAAATCAAGAGGGGGAAGGGGTTATCTTACATTGGGGGGGGGTGTCTATCTTATACAGGGGGAGGGGCTATCTTACACAGGGGATGGTAGGCTATGCATAAAGAACTCCACTAACATCCTTGCCAGTAAAAGTGTTATTTACTCCCTCACTAAGGAAGGAATGGAGGGGAGATAAATGGGGAGTGGAGGAGGATACACTGGAAAGGAAGAAAGTATAAGATGGGAAAAGAAGGGTATACGAGGGAAAGGTTGGTGGATAAGAGAGAATAAGGTGAAAGCAAGAGAAGCAGGAGGGGAATAAGGGAACAAAAGAGGAAGGCAGTGGATAAGGAAGAATAGTGGGCAGGAATACTCCGGTACAATAGCAGCCCCTTTTAAAACAGCCAAAATTGTATATCTTGAAAATGCACAGAGAACTTTCACTACATGTATTAAGTTCTGTCATGAACCTTAATTACTTGACCTGTACTCCTTGGAATGCAGATGAGAAAGATATTGTACATCATAATTTACACTTTAAAAATTCTAGAGAAACTAGTCTCAAGTCTGCACATAGAAATCATTCCTTATGAAAGCAAAAGGTTCAATGGATGATGCAATATATGTACCCCAATGAAAAGCAGGGGTGACATGAAACAAAACAATAAGTGTAAGAGGTTCAAGACTATTCAACAACTTCCCATCTTAAATAATAAGGAGGATTACCAATAAACCTCTAGGTGTCATCAACAGGAAACTGGATAGGTTCCTAAAGTCAGTTACTGACCAGCCAGGCTGTGGTCTGTACATTGGACTGCATACAACCAGCAGTAACAACCTGACTGATCAGGTCCTGATCCACCAAGAGGCCTGGTAATGGACTGGGCTGCAGGGGTGCTGACCCTCGAAACACTCTTCAGGTAGACTCCAGGTAAGGGGATATGTGAGGGAGGGATAAAAGGAAAGCGAGACTATGGTGTAGTCACAAGCTACACTTGGTGAGATCGCCACTGCAGTAGTCCAGACCAGAGTAACAAGTATGCAAATTATATTACAGCATTAAAACATATACTGTACATGTCTGTTATAATGAATCATTGTAACCTTACAGATTTTTGAGAGGTAAACCATGCGAAGCGAAGACTACAAGGAAGGGAGATCCCTAAATAGTTTTTTCTGTCCCTTGAGACTTTTTCTTGTAACAGACTAAATTCTCTCAGAGCTGTTGCTGGCTACAGGCAGACCTACATTTTTTGGGCCCTGAAGCTTGAACTGTTATGTGGGCCCCTTTGCAACCCTTTTCTTACAGCAGACCCAAAATTTTTAAGCAACGTGGAGTAAAGTCACTTCTGGGGCCCCTCTGGCATTAGGGGCCCTGAAGCTTAATTAAGCTTCATTAGTTTCATAACAGGTCCACCCCTGACTACAGCCCTAACAACCATGCTAATGTGAGAATAGCGACATTGATGTATGTAGCCTATATCAGTTTCTTAACTGATTATTCTGCACCTATACTAATATTATATTACCTAAGGAAAATTCTCTCTGGTCCTTGGAGCTAATGCAAAATGAAGACCTTAGCCTTACTCTTGGCTTTCCTTAAACTTCCAAGATTCTTGCTGTGAGGAAGGAAATTAGTGTTCATAATATCAGATAGAATTACCTGAGATTAATACTACTTGATATTAAAATGTTAAGAAATGAACCAAACACTTTTGCTACATATCTACTAAATGTCTAGAAAGAAATAAACGTAGATCTAAATGGGATGTGAAACTATACAATTATATTAAGTTTTATAACCTGAATGAACTGTATCACTGTAGTCAACAAGAGCATTTCATCCCTCCATAGAAGTTATGTTCATTTAATATCACAAGGCCCTCCCAAGAATCTCATCACTAGTAATCCCTTACTTAAATCACTTATAAAAGCAACTGATCAAGAAGAAATTTCTCGCTTAACTTTTAAGTCATATTTTATCACAAATTATATACACTGATGTATCTAAGCAGGAGTCTGCTAGTAGTGCTGCATCTGCCCTTGTTGTTACCTCACTAGTTAAGAACAATATGAATTATGTAAGGTTGGGCATAAGAATTAACAACCGGGTGTCTATACAGCAAACTGAATTATGCACAAATAACCTGCACATAGGAGAGAGGAGCTCACGACGTTCCGGTCCTACTTGGACCACTTACAAAGTCTTCCTAACTGCGCTAAAGTTAACTTATGGCACTAAGCTTGACTCTGATTATTACTGATTCAATGTCATCATGAAGACTCTTGATTCACATAATGACTTACAACACACTCATTGGAGAAGCCAGATATTGCTGCTCAGAAATCCGGGAAAAGGGAATTATTGTACAATTTTTATGGATTCCATCACAAACTAAATTACTCCATGATAAAACTGATAAGTTAGCCAAACAAAATTCCCTGAAGGAATATGTAGAATATAACTTTTGTATATCTGTGTCTAGCAATAGGAATAATATTACGAGAAGTAAATAATGAAAGTGAATGCCAAAGGAATGCAGTTACGTATAAGCCTGAGTACAGTGGACCCTCAGCTAATGATATTAATTCGTTCCTGAGAGCTCATCGTTAGCTGAAATTATCGTTAGCTGAATTAATTTTCCCCATAAGAAATAATGGAAATCAAATTAATCCGTGCAAGACATCCCAAAGTATGAAAAAAAAAAAAATTTTACCACATGAAATATTAATTTTAATACACACAAACTGACACTTACCTTTATTGAAGATCTGGTAATGATTGATGGAATGGGAGGAGGGGAGAGTGTGGAAGTTGTTAATGTTTAGAAGGGGAATCCCCTTCCATTAGGACTTGAGGTATCAAGTCCTTTTCTGGGGTTACTTCCCTTCTTCTGTTAATGCCACTAGGACCAGCTTAAGAGTCACTGGACCTCTGTCGCACAACATATCTGTCCATAGAGCTCTGTACCTCTTGTTCCTTTATGATTTGTCTAAAGTGGTTCACAACATTGTCATTGTAACAGTCACCAGCACGGCTTGCAACAGCTGTGTGAGGGTGATTTTCATCCAGAAAGGTTTGCACTTCAAGCCACTTTGCACACATTTCCTTAATCTCTTTTTTCAATTCCATACTAATTCTCACCCTTTTTACCATAGGGATGGCACTAGAAGCTTTCTTGGGGTCCAAGGTGACTTATTTTGCAGCTACAAGCACTAAAAACACTGGGATAATGTGAAATGTACCGAATGTATGTGTAGATGCGACCGCACTGGCTGGCTTGTAAACACTGGTGCTCAGGCCACACGTGGACGCGTCTCGAACGAATCGCGTAGGGTGAGTTTTTTAGTGTTAGCTGAGGCAAAAATTTTGCGTTAAAATGTATCGTTAGCTGGATTTAATATTAGGTGATGCCATCATTAGCTGAGGGTCCACTGTAGATCTATAACCCATTATGACAACATGAATGTAGATAAGTACATTTATGGAGCAACTTGCAATGTGAACACCAACTGATATTGTAGTAGCCAGGCTTAGGCTTAGTTTCAAGTACTTCTGGCAGTTTGGCAGACACACAGATGATGATCAAACTAAATGCAAAGTATGTGGCTTGCCTCATGGTCACCATGTGCTTAATTATCCACTTATTAAGAAGCAGTTAGGGTAAGATATAAACAGCTATTGGAGGATAGATGGGCTAATGAGAGCATAGGCAATGGGGTCGAGGAGGTATGGGGTAGGTTTAAAAATGTAGTGTTAGAGTGTTCAGCAGAAGTTTGTGGTTACAGGAAACCGGGTGCGGGAGGCAAGAGGAGCGATTGGTGGAATGATGATGTGAAGAGAGTAGTAAGGGAGAAAAAGTTAGCATATGAGAAGTTTTTACAATGAGGGAAGAGTATATGGAGAAAAAGAGAGAGGTTAAGAGAGTGGTGAAGCAGTGTAAAAAGAGAGCAAATGAGAGAGTGGGTGAGATGTTATCAACAAATTTTGTTGAAAATAAGAAAAAGTTTTGGAGTGAGATTAACAAGTTAAGAAAGCCTAGAGAACAAATGGATTTGTCAGTTAAAAATAGGAGAGGAGAGTTATTAAATGGAGATGTAGAGGTATTGGGAAGATGGAGGGAATATTTTGAGGAATTGTTAAATGTTGATGAAGATAGGGAAGCTGTGATTTCGTGTATAGGGCAAGGAGGAACAACATCTTGTAGGAGTGAGGAAGAGCCAGTTGTGAGTGTGGGAGAAGTTCGTGAGGCAGTAGGTAATTGATGGGATAAAGATAGAAATGTTAAAAGCAGGTGGGGATGTAGTTTTAAAAAAATTATAGGGGGATAAGTCTGTTGAGTATACCTGGCAAAGTGTATGGTAGAGTTATTATTGAAAGAATTAAGAGTAAGACGGAGAATAGGATAGCAGAAGAACAAGGAGGCTTTAGGAAAGGTAGGGGGTGTGTGGACCAGGTGTTTACAGTGAAACATATAAGTGAACAGTATTTAGATAAGGCTAAAGAGGTCTTTGTGGCATTTATGGATTTGGAAAAGGCGTATGACAGGGTGGATAGGGGGGCAATGTGGCAGATGTTGCAGGTGTATGGTGTAGGAGGTAGGTTACTGAAAGCAGTGAAGAGTTTTTACGAGGATAGTGAGGCTCAAGTTAGAGTATGTAGGAAAGAGGGAAATTATTTCCCAGTAAAAGTAGGCCTTAGACAAGGATGTGTGATGTCACCGTGGTTGTTTAATATATTTATAGATGGGGTTGTAAGAGAAGTAAATGCGAGGGTCTTGGCAAGAGGCGTGGAGTTAAAAGATAAAGAATCACACATAAAGTGGGAGTTGTCACAGTTGCTCTTTGCTGATGACACTGTGCTCTTGGGAGATTCTGAAGAGAAGTTGCAGAGATTGGTGGATGAATCTGGTAAGTGTGCAAAAGAAGAAAATTGAAAGTGAATACAGGAAAGAGTAAGGTTATGAGGGTAACAAAAAGATTAGGTGATGAAAGATTGGATATCAGATTGGAGGGAGAGAGTATGGAGGAGGTGAATGTATTCAGATATTTGGGAGTGGACGTGTCAGCGGATGGGTCTATGAAAGATGAGGTGAATCATAGAATTGATGAGGGGAAAAGGGTGAGTGGTGCACTTAGGAGTCTGTGGAGACAAAGAACTTTGTCCTTGGAGGCAAAGAGAGGAATGTATGAGAGTATAGTTTTACCAACGCTCTTATATGGGTGTGAAGCATGGGTGATGAATGTTGCAGCGAGGAGAAGGCTGGAGGCAGTGGAGATGTCATGTCTGAGAGCAATGTGTGGTGTGAATATAATGCAGAGAATTTGTAGTTTGGAAGTTAGGAGGAGGTGCGGGATTACCAAAACTGTTGTCCAGAGGGCTGAGGAAGGGTTGTTGAGGTGGTTCGGACATGTAGAGAGAATGGAGCGAAACAGAATAACTTCAAGAGTGTATCAGTCTGTAGTGGAAGGAAGGCGGGGTAGGGGTCGGCCTAGGAAAGGTTGGAGGGAGGGGGTAAAGGAGGTTTTGTGTGCGAGGGGCTTGGACTTCCAGCAGGCATGTGTGAGCGTGTTTGATAGGAGTGAATGGAGACAAATGGTTTTAAATACTTGACGTGCTGTTGGAGTGTGAGCAAAGTAACATTTATGAAGGGGTTCAGGGAAACCGGCAGACTGGACTTGAGTCCTGGAGATGGGAAGTACAGTGCCTGCACTCTGAAGGAGGGGTGTTAATGTTGCAGTTTAAAAACTGAAGTGTAAAGCACCCTTCTGGCAAGACAGTGATGGAGTGAATGATGGTGAAAGTTTTTCTTTTTCGGGGCCACCCTGCCTTGGTGGGAATCGGCCAGTGTGATAAAAAAAAAAAATTAAGAAGCATACAGATAGACAGCATAATAACCTATGTGATATGTCAAGGTTTCTTATTAATAAAAACAAGATACCAGACATATTAGCCAAATTTCCTAAATCTGCTTGCAACAGATAAGTCAACTGTAAATATAAATCCAGATGTACTCCTGTTAACCCTTTTGGGGCCTAATTCCCAGGCCTTTTGTGAATCCACATGTTCCTTTGCTACCCTCCACAGGATGGACATGAGGTGCACAATAAACTAGCTACTTTGGCGACAAACCCTTAACAAATCTAAGGAGGTGTGTAAAATATGCAGTATACGTACAAAAAATTACATGTGATACAAAAACATAAATCTTTTTTATAATTTGTCAAATTTAATTTGAAACGTATATCAAAGATAAATACATAATCGAAATCTCAACTACTGATATGTAATGAAAAACATTACTTTTTGTAGACGGGGTGGGAACGACTTGAATGTTAAGTGTTATACAATTATTTAAACCAGTGGTTTGTGTGAGTGGGGAGGCAGTGATCATGGGAGAGTAAGTGGGGTGGGGAGTGAGATGAGTGGGAGGGGGAGAAATTGAGTGACGAGGGGAGTGGGGAGGCAGCAAGGATGAGATGTGTGGCTTCTACAATAACATTGTAACCTCCAAGTGACCTTGTCTTCCAGCAGTCTGCTCTCCACTCCCCTGTACATCACCCCTGAACGTCATCCCTGTACATCACCCCTGTACAACATTAATGTGCATCACATCTATAAATCAACAATGCACATCACTCATGTACACCACCCTTGTACATTACCCCTGTACATCACTCCTTTATGTTAGTCCTGTACATCATTCCTGTACATTACTCCTGTACATCACTCTTGTACATTACTCCTGTACATTACTCCTGTACATCACTCCTGCACATCATTAATGTACATTATCCCTGTACATCACCTCTGTACATCACTCTTGCACATTACTAATGTACATCATTAATATCCATCACCCCTGAGCATCATCCCTTCACATTCCTGCACATCATCCCTTCACATCACCCTTGCACATCTTCCCTTCATATCACCCATGCACATCTTCCCTTCACATCATCCTTGCACATCATCCCTTCACATCACCCCTGCACATCTTCCCTTCACATCACCCCTGCACATCATTCCTTTGATATACTTCTATAGGCTTTCGAGAATTTTCCTACACTTGTTCCGGCAGTGTTTCTGATATCTTGCTGAAGTGTTAAATAGTCTGGGACCAAGAATGCTGATACAATGTTCTCTTATTGTGCCCACGACGCCCCTGTTTTTCACTAAGTTTATTTGTCACATTATCACATATCTGTCGCTTCAGTCTGTTTCTCTGGTTGTGTGCAGATGTGGGACCAGATCCTCAAGCACCTTCCACGCTGAGTACATAACAGTGCTTTGGACTTTGGGACGTTACCAATAATTTATATGATTTATTGGCCCTATGCGACCTTATTCCAGCACTGATATCTCCCCTGGCCTGAAAGGAGCCGTCAACAGTGAACAATACTTTAGGTGAGAGAGCACTATAACATTTAAAAAATGTCACCACTGGCACTATTTCCCCTTGTTTTGAAAATTATCATTATCCATACCATCATTTTGAAGAACTGAGACACTTATGCAACATATGTTGCATAAGTGTCTCAATTCTTCAACTTGTAGGTTTTCAAAATCATTCATCACATACCATCATTTTCCTGATATTTGCCTTGCTATGGTCTTTCAAAGAAGGCCAGCTGACATTATTACACCCAAATCTCTCACATGTTTCTTTCATTCTGTTTGGTGATGATCTTGTGTTTCTCTTCAGTTCTTTCATCCTTGTTATATCTAAGTAGATGGAATTTGTCACCAATGAACGTCATTTTTTCTTTACTGCCTCCTAGAAGATTGTTTATGTCCTCTACTGCAGTGATACTGATACTTATTTTGGTATCATTTGCAAATGATAATATGCTTTTATGGTGGGAGTTTTTTCTGTGTCTGCTACCTTTGATATACCTCTGAAGAGTTTCGAGAGTTAATCTACTCTCTGAGCCCAGTCATGGGCTAGGCTCATCTGGTGCTTGCCTGGTCAACCAGGCTGTTGCTGCTGAAGGCCCACTGCCCCACATATCTATCAAAGCCTGGTTGATCTGGCACATGGTGAAGATACTTGTTCAGTTTCCTCTTGAAGGCTTCTACACTTGTTCCAGTTGTGTTTCTGATATCTTCTGGTAAGATATTGAATAGTCTGGGACCCCGGATGTTCATACAGTGTTCCCCTATTGTCCCCACCGCACCCCTGCTCCTCACTGAGTTTATTTTACACTTCCTCCTACATTTCTCACTCCAGTATGTTGTTATAGCAGTGTGCAGATTTGGGACCAAGCCCTCGAATATTTTCCAGGTATATATTATCAAGTATCTCTCTCTCCTCCGCTCCAATGAATACATGTTCAAGACTTGCAGGCGTTCCCAGTAGTTTAGGTGCTGTACTGGCTCAATGTGAGCCGTAAACGATCTCTGTATTTGTTCCAGCTCCGATATTTCTCCTACTCTGAACGGGGCTGTCAGCACTGAGCAATATTCTAAGTGAGGGAGCACTAGCGATTTGAAGAGTGTCACCATCGGCATTATTTCCTTTGTTTTGAAAGTTCTCAATACCCAACCCGTCATCTTCCTGGCTGTTGTGATCTTTGTCTTGTTATGGTCTTTAAATGAAAGGTCCGCTGACATAATTATTCCCAAGTCTTTTATGTGTTCCTTACGTTCTATTTGGTGACCCTCTTGAGTTTTGTATATAGTGCCCCTTTTGAGTTCTTCATTCTTTCCATACCTAAGCAGCTGGAACTTATCACCATTGAACGTCATGTTGTTCTCCACTGCCCACTGGAAAACCCTGTTTATGTCTTCCTGTGCTTTTTCAGTGTCCTCTACCGTAGTGACTTTCATGCTTATTTTAGTGTCATCTGCAAATGATGATACAAAAGTGTGCCGGGTGTTTTTGTCTATGTCTATGAGGATAAGAAACAGTAAAGGTACCAGGATTGCACCTTGGGGTATACTTGGAGAGGGTTTCGGGAGTCAACGCCCCTAAGGCCTAGTCTATGACCAGGCCTCACGGTGGATCAGGCCTGATCAACCAGGTTGTTACTGCTGGCCGCATGCAAACCAACATATGAACCACAGCCCGGCTGATCGTGTACTGATTTTAGGTGCCTGTGCAGCGCCTTCTTGAAGACAGCCAGGGGTCTATGGTAATCTCCCTTTCGTATGTTGGGAAGCAGCTGAGCAGTCTTGGACCCCTGACACGTACTGTGTTGTCGCTTAGCGTACTCGTGGTGCCCCTGCTTTTCATTGAGGGGATGCTGCATCTCCTGCCTAGTCTTTTGTTTTCGTAGGGAGTGATTTTCGTATGCAAACTTGGTACTAATCCCTCTAAATTTTTCCAAGTATATTATCATGTATCTTTCTCGCCTGCATTCCTAAGAATATAAATCAAGGGACTTCAACCATTCCCAGTAATACTAAGCTTCTTTTACTTTGCGAATTCTGTTCTGTTAGCTACTTCGTGTGTGTGTTTTTTTTTTTTTTTTTTTTTAGAAAAATGAAAAACCATTTCCTTATTTTTTTCCTTATATCTAACGCCCGCAATCTATGTGCAATTGTGCAGTCACTCTACGATCATATTTGTCAAATGTCTTAGCAAAATTTGTGGAGACAACATCTGTACTTTGGTTTTCTTCCAAAGCCTCCGTAACCTGTTATGGTGTTTTAAGGAACTGTGACAAGCATGATCATCCTGCTGTGAATTCAAGATGGTTTGGGCTCCGTAGGTTATACTGTACCATAAAGTTTGTAATTTGATCTCTTCACCATTTCACAGACTTTTATGTGTGACATAAGTGTTACTGGTCTGTAATTTTTGGCTAGTGCCCCACTGCCTCTTTATGCAAAATTTTGAGGTATGTCCACACTCTTTAAGGCCTCTCAGATTTCATTTGTATCTAAAATCTTCTTCTAAAGAATAATGAGTGCTCACAATAGTGCAGTTTTGCACTTCTTTATAAATAATTCCATGAATCTGGTCCAGTTGTTGCATGAGTGGGTGTTTTCTATTTTTTTTAATTCTTCGGGATTTGCACTAATGTCTGTTATGTGATCTGTGTGGCCTTCAGGGGGTAACGAAAAAAATTCTGCATTCTCCACCTTGCTCTTGTAGAATGGAATGCTGAACACTGATTCATATTGGCCTTCTAGAATTTCACTCATTTCTTTTTCATCATCTGTGTATGAACCTCCTGTGATTAATTTTCCAATTTTTACACCTAGTTCTTAACTTAAATTTTGTATATGTGTAGGAATATTTGGGGTTTCTAGCAATATCATGCACATCATGCCTCGCATCATCCCTGCACATCATCCCTACCTTGAGTCTATCAGGAGGGTGTTCCGGAAGTCAGTGAGTGCTCTCACGGTCCAGTCCATGACCAAGTCTCGCGGTGAATCAGGGCCTCGTCAGTCAGGTTGTTACTGCTGGTCGCAGGTAATCCATCGTATGAACCATACCCCAACTGGTCTGGTACTGACTTTATAATCTATCCAGTACCCTCTTGAAAACAGCCAACGGTCTATCTCCCTTATGTATGATGGGAGGTTGTTGAATAGTCGTTGGCCCCTGACACATTATTTTCTCTTAGTGTACTCATTATACCTTTGTTTTTCACTGAAGTTCTGTTGAACCGTTTGCTCAGTCTTTTGCTTTCATAGGGAGTAATTTCTGTGTGAACATTTGGAACAGTCCCTCTAAGATTTTCCAGGTATAAATTACTATGTACTTTTCCAGCCTGCACTCGAAGGAGTACAGGTCAAGAGATTTCAGTAATTAAGGTGATTAGCCGAACTTATACTTGCAGTGAAGGTTCTCTTAACATTCTCCAGATCTGTAATTTTGCCTGCCTTGAAAGGGGCTGTTAGTGTACAACAGTATTCCAAATTAAATAGAACCAGTTACTTAAAGTGAATCAACCTTGGTTTGGCATCCCTTGTTTTGAAGGTTCTCAATATTCATACTATTATTTTCCTCGCAGCTGTGAAAATGACATTGTTGTGATCCTAGAAGGCGACATTATCACTCGTACGTCCTTCACATTAGTTATTTGTGATTAGATTTATTATTTTTTATTTTATTATCACACCGGCCGATTCCCACCAAGGCAGGGTGGCCCGAAAAAGAAAAACTTTCACCATCATTCACTCCATCACTGTCTTGCCAGAAGGGTGCTTTACACTACAGTTTTTAAACTGCAACATTAACACCCCTCCTTCAGAGTGCAGGCACTGTACTTCCCATCTCCAGGACTCAAGTCCGGCCTGCCGGTTTCCCTGAATCCCTTCATAAATGTTACTTTGCTCACACTCCAACAGCACGTCAAGTATTAAAAACCATTTGTCTCCATTCACTCCTATCAAACACGCTCACGCATGCCTGCTGGAAGTCCAAGCCCCTCGCACACAAAACCTCCTTTACCCCCTCCCTCCAACCCTTCCTAGGCCGACCCCTACCCCGCCTTCCTTCCACTACAGACTGATACACTCTTGAAGTCATTCTGTTTCGCTCCATTCTCTCTACATGTCCGAACCACCTCAACAACCCTTCCTCAGCCCTCTGGACAACATTTTTGGTAATCCCGCACCTCCTCCTAACTTCCAAACTACGAATTCTCTGCATTATATTCACACCACACATTGCCCTCAGACATGACATCTCCACTGCCTCCAGCCTTCTCTCGCTGCAACATTCATCACCCACGCTTCACACCCATATAAGAGCGTTGGTAAAACTATACTCTCATACATTCCCCTCTTTGCCTCCAAGGACAAAGTTCTTTGTCTCCACAGACTCCTAAGTGCACCACTCACTCTTTTTCCCTCATCAATTCTATGATTCACCTCATCTTTCATAGACCCATCCGCTGACACGTCCACTCCCAAATATCTGAATACGTTCACCTCCTCCATACTCTCTCCCTCCAATCTGATATTCAATCTTTCATCACCTAATCTTTTTGTTATCCTCATAACCTTACTCTTTCCTGTATTCACCTTTAATTTTCTTCTTTTTTCACACCCTACCAAATTCATCCACCAATCTCTGCAACTTCTCTTCAGAATCTCCCAAGAGCACAGTGTCATCAGCAAAGAGCAGCTGTGACAACTCCCACTTTGTGTGTGATTCTTTATCTTTTAACTCCACGCCTCTTGCCAAGACCCTCGCATTTACTTCTCTTACAACCCCATCTATAAATATATTAAACAACCACGGTGACATCACACATCCTTGTCTAAGGCCTACTTTTACTGGGAAAAAATTTCCCTCTTTCCTACATACTCTGACTTGAGCCTCACTATCCTCGTAAAAACTCTTCACTGCTTTCAGTAACCTACCTCCTACACCATACACTTGCAACATCTGCCACATTGCCCCCCTATCCACCCTGTCATACGCCTTTTCCAAATCCATAAATGCCACAAAGACCTCTTTAGCCTTATCTAAATACTGTTCACTTATATGTTTCACTGTAAACACCTGGTTCACACACCCCCTACCTTTCCTAAAGCCTCCTTGTTCATCTGCTATCCTATTCTCCGTCTTACTCTTAATTCTTTCAATTATAACTCTACCATACACTTTACCAGGTACACTCAACAGACTTATCCCCCTATAATTTTTGCACTCTCTTTTATCCCCTTTGCCTTTATACAAAGGAACTATGCATGCTCTCTGCCAATCCCTAGGTACCTTACCCTCTTCCATACATTTATTAAATAATTGCACCAACCACTCCAAAACTATATCCCCACCTGCTTTTAACATTTCTATCTTTATCCCATCAATCCCGGCTGCCTTACCCCCTTTCATTTTGCCTACTGCCTCACGAACTTCCCCCACACTCACAACTGGCTCTTCCTCACTCCTACAAGATGTTATTCCTCCTTGTCCTATACACGAAATCACAGCTTCCCTATCTTCATCAACATTTAACAATTCCTCAAAATATTCCTTCCATCTTCCCAATACCTCTAACTCTCCATTTAATAACTCTCCTCTCCTATTTTTAACTGACAAATCCATTTGTTCTCTAGGCTTTCTTAACTTGTTAATCTCACTCCAAAACTTTTTCTTATTTTCAACAAAATTTGTTGATAACATCTCACCCACTCTCTCATTTGCTCTCTTTGTGATTAGAATATGTTTTATTTCCTCAAGTTTTCCACAGCGGAGAAAATAAAATCTATCCTCATTGAACATCATATTGTTTTCTGTGGCCTACTGGAAGACCTAGTTTATATCTGCTTCAAGATTTACAGTGTCCTCATTGGATGGCAATCTCAAGCAATATCTAATATCATCTGGAAAGGAAGACAGTGCTATGATATACATCTTTGTCTATGTCAGATATGAGGATGAGGAAAAGCATTGGAGGCGAGTAGTGTACCTTGTGGAACAGAACTTTTCACTGCAGCAGCCTCTGACTTCACTCTGATTACTATTACTCCTTGTGTTCTATTGGTCAGAAAGTGTAAGATCAATCCGCCCACTTTTCTAGTTATTCCTTTAGCACTCATTTTGTGAACTATTACACCATGATCTGTGTATACTACACCTGCATTCTGTTTGTTCTCCAATGTAACTAAGACCTCATAGTGGTCCAGTAGTTGTAAGAGGAAGGAACACCTTCCCCTAAACCTATGATGTCCTGAGTTGTGCAGTTGTTGGGAATCCAAGTGGATGGAAATCTTGCTTCAGAGTACCCTTTTAAAGATTTTTATGGTGTGGGATGGTAAAGCTACAGACCTATAATTCTGTTGTTGTTCTGCTGCCACCTTTGTGGCGTGGGACTATATTCATTGTTTGTAGTGACTGCGATGACCATGGTGTCTAGGCTCCCTCTCTAATGCATACTTAAGGCACGAGATAGGGGTTTCTTGCCATTCTTGATGAACACGGAATTTCATGAGTCAGGGCCTAGGGCTAAGTGTATGAGGATAAGATAAGATAAGATTTCGTTCGGATTTTTAACCCCGGAGGGTTAGCCACCCAGGATAACCCAAGAAAGTCAGTGCGTCATCGAGGACTGTCTAACTTATTTCCATTGGGGTCCTTAATCTTGTCCCCCAGGATGCGACCCACACCAGTCGACTAACACCCAGGTACCTATTTGCTGCTAGGTGAACAGGACAACAGGTGTAAGGAAACGTGTCGAAATGTTTCCACCCGCCGGGAATCGAACCCGGGCCCTCCGTGTGTGAAGCGGGAGCTTTAGCCACCAGTCCAGTGGTGTCACGGGTATGTCAGAAAATTTGAAGATATTGACAAGGTTCTCAGTCTCGTTCATAAAAGAAAAGTTCAGATTGTCGATCTTTAGTCTGATTAATGACTCACTAAACAGAGTCATACTGAGACTTCAGTATCTCACTAATTCCTCTGTTGTCACCAGTGTAAGTTCCATCTTGTTGTGGCAAGGGCCCAATACTGGATGGAGTTATTGGCATATGAAAAGAAATGTTCTGTATTTCTTTAAATTTAATTAATAACTTTTAGCTCCTTTGGATTCTGTATGATTCATTTAACTCAAGTTCAGTATTTTATATTTCCCTAGCCAGTGCTTCCTTTTGCATTTCCGATAATCTAGCCCCCTTGAGAAGCTCTGTGATTCTTCACCTTTACCTGTAGAGGGAGCGTCTCTCTAGTTTAAATCTCCCTTGAACATATTTCAAATGCCACAAAGTTGATCCATGTTAATTAAGATACAGTCCCACCATGTTTCAGTAAGGACATGATATATTTCATCCCAGTTCTTGTTTTTGCTAAATTTAAATTTAGTGAAGGGACCCTCGTAATTGTTTGCACTTTGGTGGTCAGGATCCCTTTACATTCAGTCAGAACTTTGATTAGACTGTGATCTGAAGTAATCGTCTTCAATACTGTTATATTTCTTACCAAGTCATCATTATCTGTGACAACAGAGTAAAAGTGTATTTTTCAGTCTCGTTGGCTCCACTATTTTCCGGCTTAAGGTGAATTTATTGCAAAGATTCAGCAGCTTATTTGTGTGAAAATTTCATCTGAGTTGCTGCTGCCTCTGTGGTTATCTTTACTATAACATTATTTGCTACATTCTTCCATTTTATATGTCTTAAATTTAAGTCAGCAGGTAACAATAAAGATGTCAGTGGCTGGGTTGGATAATTTTTTCAGACAGTAATAAATTTTCAAGAACTGTTCCTTGAACTGTACGGATGTTTCATCTGGCGGTTGGTATACATCCATAATAACCATTAGGCTTTGCTTCTCAATTTTTACTGCCAAAACTTCAACTACGTCATTTGTGGAGTTTAATAACTCAGTGTAAATGAGAGACTCTTTCTCATGCAGGCTAACCTCCCCCCATAGCCTGTTATTTCTGTCACACCTTAAGTTGTACCTTTTGATATACCTTTACCTTTGAAGAGTTTCGAAAGTTTTGCTACTTTCGGAGCCCGGTCATGGGCCAGGTTCGTCTGATGCTTGCCTGGTCAACCACGCTGTTGCTGCTGGAGGCCCGCTGCCCCACATATCCATAACAGCCTGGTTGATCTGGCACTTGGTGAAGGTACTTGTCCAGCTTCCTCTTCAAGGCTTCTACACTTGTTCCAGTCGTGCTTCTGA
Organism: Cherax quadricarinatus; assembly: GCF_026875155.1. Classification (NCBI taxonomy): domain Eukaryota; kingdom Metazoa; phylum Arthropoda; class Malacostraca; order Decapoda; family Parastacidae; genus Cherax; species Cherax quadricarinatus. The sequence continues at coordinate 78,939,213 of NC_069404.1, forward strand.
TATCTTCTGGTAAGATGTTGAATAGCCTGGGACCCCGAATGTTGATACAGTGTTCCCTTGTTGTCCCCACCGCACCCCTGCTCCTCACTGGGTTTATTTTACACTTCCTCCCATACCTCACTCCAGTATGTTGTTATGGCAGTGTGCAGATATGTGACTAGGCCCTCGAGTACTTTCCAGGTATATATTATCATGTATCTCTCTCTCCTCCGCTCCAATGAGTATATATTCAAGACTTGCAGGCATTCCCAGTAATTTAGGTGCTTTACTGGTTCAATGTGAGCCGTAAACGATCTCTGTATATGTTCCAGCTCTGATATTTCTCCTGCTCTGAACGGGGCTGTCAGCACTGAGCAATATTCTAAATAAGAGAGGGAGCACTAGCGATTGGAAGAATGTCACCATCGGCATTATTTCCCTTGTAATAAAGTTGGTAGAATTACCAACAATATGTAAAGTAAAAGGACACAAGTGCAACTAATGTGACATTTTATTGTGGCAACGTTTCGCTCTCCAGGAGCTTTATCAAGCCATTAATGGCTTGATAAAGCTCCTGGAGAGCGAAACATTGCCACAATAAAATGTCACATTAGTTGCACTTGTGTCCTTTTACTTTACATTATTTCCCTTGTTTTAGAAGTTCTCAATACCCACCCCGTCATCTTCCTGGCTGTCGTGATCTTTGCCTTGTTATGGTCTTTAAGAGAAAGGTCAGTTGACATAATTATTCCCAAGTCTTTTACGTGTTCCTTTCAATCTATTTGGTGACCCTCTTGAGTTTTGTATATAGTGTTCCTTTTGAATTCATCATTCTTTCCATACCAAAGCAGCTGGAACTTATCCCCATTGAACGTCATGTTGTTCTCCACTGCCCACTGAAAAACCCTGTTTATGTCTTCCTGTAATTTTTCAGTGTCCTCGACCGTAGTGACTTTCATGCTTATTTTAAGTGTCATTTGCAAATGATAATACAAAAGTGTGACGGGTGTTTCTATGTCTGCTATGCAAATGAGAAACAGCAGAGGTGGCCAGGACAGTGCCTTGGGGCACTGAGCATTTGACCTCGCTGATGCTGGATTTTGCTCTGTTTACTACTACATTTTGTGTCCGTCTGCCTACCTTCCCTGTAATGTCCATGGCCCTCATTTTGTGCGTTATCATTCCATGATCGCATTTGTCAAACGCCTTTGCAAAATCTGCGTTTTGGTCGTCTTCCAACGCCTCTATAATTCTGTCATAGTGGTTCAGCAGTTGTGACAGACAAGATCGTCCTGCTCTCCATAATATCTCTTGATATTCATATTTCGTTCTCAAAGTGATCTTTCGTGTGGATCTCTGTGAAAGCCACAAACATCGCTTGTGACTACACAAGGAGTCCACAGATATACAGGTATTTTGTTGATGGTGGATGGTTTAAGGCCTTGTATATCTGCAAATACAAATGATGTATTGATGCACACCATTCCTACACATCATGCCCCACATTTCTGCACATCACTCCTGCACACCATGCTTCACATTATTCTTGCACATCATGCCTGCACATGTCACATCATGCCTTGCAACAGTCCAGCACTAATATTAACCTTGTATATCAGTCCTACACATCACATTTGTACATCATTCTTACACATCACATCTGTACATCCTTACACATCATGCTTCACATCACCCCTGCACATAACTTTTGCACATCATAACTTCACATCATGCCTTACATCAGACTCGCACATCACTCCTGCATATCATGTCTTCACATCACTCCTGCAAATCATGAATCACGTCACTCCTGAAAATCATGCAACACATCACTCCTTCACATTATTCTTCCATGCCACTCCTGCAAATCATGAATCACATCACTCCTGCACATTATTCACGTAACTCCTGCACATCATGCCTTACATCACTCCTGCACATCATGGCTCACATCGGTCCTGCACATCACGGCTCACATCAGTTCTGCACACCATGCCTCACATTCCTGCACATCATGGTTCACACCACTCCTGCACATCATGCCTTACAACACTCCTGCACATCATGCCTCACATCACTCCTGCACATCATGCCTCACATCATTCCTGCACACCATGCCTCACATCACTCCTGCACATCATGCCTCACATCACTCCTGCACGCATATCATGCCTCACATCACTCTTGCACATCATGCCTCACATCACTACTGCACATCATGCCTCACATCCCTCCTGTACATCGTACCTCACATCACCCCTGCATGCACATCATGCCTCACATCACTCCTGCACATCATACCTCACATCACTCCTGCACATCATGCCTCACATCACTCCTGCACATCATGAATCACATCACTCCTGCACATCATGCCTCACGTAATTCTTGCACATCATACCTCACATTACTCCTGCACATCATACCTCACATCACTCCTGCACATCATACCTCACATCACTCCTGCACATCATGCCTCACATCACTCCTGCACATCATGAATCACATCACTCCTGCACATCATGCCTCACGTAATTCTTGCACATCATACCTCACATCACTCCTGCACATCATACCTCACATCACTCCTGCACATCATACCTCACATCACTCCTGCACATCATGCCTCACATCACTCCTGCACATTATACCTTACATCACTCCTGCACAACATGCCTCACATCACTCCTGCACATCATACCTCACATCACTCCTGCACATCATACCTTACATCACTTCTGCACAACATGCCTCACATCACTCCTGCACATCATACCTCACATCACTCCTGCACATCATGCCTCACATTACTCCTGCACATCATGCCTCACATCACTCCTGCACATCATGCCTCACATCACTCCTGCACATCATACCTCACATCACTCCTGCACATCATGCCTCACATCACTCCTGCACATCATACCTTACATCACTCCTGCACAACATGCCTCACATCACTCCTGCACATCATACCTCACATCACTCCTGCACATCATACCTTACATCACTCCTGCACATCATACCTCACATCACTCCTGCACATCATGCCTCACATCACTCCTGCACATCATGCCTCACATCACTCCTGCACATCATGCCTCACATCACTCCTGCACATCATACATCACATCACTCCTGCACAACATGCCTCACATCACTCCTGCACATCATACATCACATCACTTCTGCACAACATGCCTCACATCACTCCTGCACATCATACATCACATCACTCCTGCACATCATGTCTCACATCACTCCTGCACAGTTTCGTATCATCATTTTCAGATGATTCCAAAAAGCTTGAAAATGACCTCGCTAGAAGACAAAGAAAACTGTCAGTGGAGAACAAGGTGAGGTTGAGTGGTGATCAGTTCCAGCTGCTAGGATATGGTCACAATGAAGAACTCAGAAGGAACACTGTATACAAAACACAAGATCATCAAAGACAATGAAAGTAACATGTGAAGGACCTGGTTGTAATAATGCCAGCTGATCTTTCTTTTAAAAAACACAATAAGATAAATGTCATGAGTCAGGAAAATGACGAAATGTATATAATCTGAATTTTCAAAACAACAAATGGTGACATTGTTCAAGTTGCCTCTGCTTTCTTGCTTATAGTATTGTTTAGTGTAGACCTGTCCGTTGAAGGCAGGAGATAAAGCAGGGCTGGAACAAATACAAAGATAATTTACAGTGCGCATATATACAACGAAGCATTTAAATTACTGGGAATACTTCAGAGTCTTAAATATGTATACACTGGAATGGAGAAGAGATACAAAACAGTATGATGTGGAAAATACTTGGGTCCTGGTCCTAAATCTCCAAACTGCCATGACAACATACTGGAGCAAGATATATGGGAAGAAGTGTAAAATACTGTAAAGTCAATGAAAAGAAGGGGTGCCGTGGACACAATACGAGAATATTATATCAACATCCCTAGTTCCAGACTATTTAACATCTTACCAGAAGATATCAGAAACATTCTCAAGTTAAGAAGTTTTCAAGAGAAAACCGGACCAGCACCTCCTTCAGTTGCAGGATCAACTAGGCTGTGATGTATATGTGGGTCAGGGAGCCGCCAGCAGCAACAGTCAGGCTGACCAAGCAAGCATCAGACAAGCCTGACCCAGGGCCTCGCACAACTCGTCAAGGGTACCTTTAATATACATTTGAGGAGTTCCGAGTTAATCTATTCTCTGAGCCGGCCATGGGCCAGGCTCGTCTGGTGCTTGCCTGGTCAACCAGGTTGTTGCTGCTGGAGGCCTGCTGCCCCACATATCAATCACAGCCTGGTGAACTGGCACCTGGCGAAGATACTTGTCCAGTTTCCTCTTGAAAGTTACATAAATAACATTACACGGGAAGACCTAATTCCTGAGTTTCAGGAATCATGTGTGTGACTGATACTATCTTACTCCACGGTGTGCGGTAAGATACTATCTTACTCCACGGTGTGCGGTAAGATACTATCTTACTCCACGGTGTGCGGTAAGATACTATCTTACTCCACGGTGTGCGGTAAGATACTATCTTACTCCACGGTGTGGGGTAAGATACTACTTACTCCACGGTGTGCGGAAAGATACATCTTAACTCCACGGTGTGTCGGTAAGATACTATCTTACTCCACGATTTGCGGTAAGATACTATCTTACTACACGGTGTGCGGTAAGATACTATCTTGCCCACGGTGTGCGTAAGATACTATCTTACTCCACGGTGTGCGTAAGATATATCTTACTCCACGGTGTGCGGTAAAGATACATCTTACTCCACGGTGTGCGGTAAGATACAAACCTTACTCCACGTGTGCGGTAAGATACTATTTTTACTCCACGATGTGCGGTAAGATACTATCTTACCCACGGTGTGCGTAAGATACTATTGCTCCACGGTGTGCGGTAAGATACTATCTTACTCCATGGTGTGCGGTAAGATACTATCTTACTCCACGGTGTGCGGTAAATACTATCTTACTCCACGGGGTGCGGTAAGCTACTATCTTATCCACGGTGTGCGGTAAGATACTACTTACTCCACGGTGTCGGTAAGATACTATCTTACTCCAGGGGTGTGCGGTAAGATACTATCTTACTCCATGATTTTGTGGTAAGATACTATCTTACTCCACGATGTGCGGTAAGATACTATCTTACTCCACGGTGTGCGGTAAGATACTATCTTACTCCACGGTGTGCGGTAAGATACTATCTTACTCCACGGTGTGGGGTAAGATACTATCTTACTCCACGGTGTGCGGTAAGATACTATCTTACTCCACGGTGTGCGGTAAGTTTACTATCTTATCCACGGTGGCGGTAAGATATATCTTACTCCACGGTGTGCGGTAAGATACTACTTACTCCACGGTGTGCGGTAAGTTTACTATCTTACTCCACGGTGTGCGGTAAGATACTATCTTACTCCAGGGTGTGCGGTAAGATACTATCTTACTCCACGGTGTGGAGTAAGATACTATCTTACTCCACGGTTGTTGCGGTAAGATACTATCTTACTCCACGGTGTGCGGTAAGATACTATCTTACTCCAGGTGTGCAGTAAGATACTATCTTACTCCACGGTGTGCGGTAAGTTTATCTATCTTACTTCACGATGTGCGGTAAGATTACTTCTTACTCCACGGTGTGCGGTAATTTACTATCTTACTCCACGGTGTGCAGTAAGATACTATCTTACTCCACGGTGTGCCGTAAGATACTATCTTACTCCACGGTGTGCGGTAAGATACTATCTTACTCCACGGTGTGCGGTAAGATACTATCTTACTCCACGGTGTGCGGTAAGATACAAATTCTTACTCCACGGTTGTCGGTAAGATATATCTTACTCCACGGTTGCGGTAAGATACTATCTTACTCCACGGGGGTGCGGTAAGTTTACAAATCTTACTCCACGGGGGTGCGGTAAGATCTATCTTACTCCACGGTGTGCGGTAAGATATCTTTATTCCACGGTGTGGGGTAAGATACTATCTTACTCCACGGTGTGCGGTAAGATACTATTCTTACTCCACGGTGTGCGGTAAGATACTATCTTACTCCACGGTGTGCGGTAAGATACTATCTTACTCCACGGTGTGCGGTAAGATACTATCTTACTCCACGGTGTCGGTAAGATGCTATCTTACTCCAGGGTTTGTGGGGGTAAGATACTAGCTTTACTCCACGGTGTGCGGTAAGATACTATCTTACTCCACGGTGTGCGGTAAGATACTATCTTACTCCACGGTGTGCGGTAAGATACTATCTTACTCCACGGTGTGCGGTAAGATACTATCTTACTCCACGGTGTGCGGTAAGATACTATCTTACTCCACGGTGTGCGGTAAGATACTATCTTACTCCACGGTGTGCGGTAAATACTTTCTTTACCCACGGTGTGCGGTAAGATACTATCTTACTCCAGGGTTTGTGCGGTAAGATACTATCTTACTCCACGGTGTGCGGTAAGATACTATCTTACTCCACGGTGTGCGGTAAGATACTATCTTACTCCACGGTGTGCGGTAAGATACTATCTTACTCCACGGTGTGCGGTAAGATACTATCTTACTCCACGGTGTGCGGTAAGATACTATCTTACTCCACGGGGGTGCGGAAATATACTATCTTACTCCACGGTGTGCGGTTAAGATTACTATCTTACTCCACGGTGTGCGGTAAGAACTATCTTACTCCACGTGTGCGGTAAGATACTATCTTACTCCACGGTGTGCGGTAGGTTATATCTTACTCCACGATGTCGGTAAGATACTACTTCACTCCACGGTGTGCGGTAAGATACTATCTTCCCTCCACGGTGTGCGGTAAGATACTATCAACTCCACGGTGTGCGGTAAGATACTTTTCTTACTCCACGGTGTGGGGTTTAAGATACTATCTTACTCCACGGTGTGCGGTAGGATACTATCTTACTCCACGGTGTGCGGTAAGATACTATCTTACTCCATGGTGTGGGGGTAAGATACTATTTTAAACTCCATGGTGTGGGGTTTAAGATACTATCTTACTCCACGGTGTGCGGTACTATCTTACTCCATGGTGTGGGGTTTAGGATACTATCTACTCCACGGTGTGCGGTAAGATACTATCTTACTCCACGGTGTGCGGTAAGATACTATCTTACTCCACGGTTGCGGTAAGATACTATCTTACTCCAACGGGTGCGGTAAGATACTATCTTACTCCACGGTGTGCGGTAAGATACTATCTTACTCCACGGTGTGCGGTAAGATACTTACTCCCCACGGTGTGCGGTAAGAAAACTAATCTTACTCCACGGTGTGCCGTAAGATACTATCTTACTCCACGGTGTGGGTAAGAACTATCTTACTCCACGGTGTGGGGGTAAGATTACTATCTTAGTCCACGGTGTGCAGTAAGATACTATCTTACTCCACGGTTGTGGCCGTAAGATACTATCTTACTCACGGTGTGCGGTAAGATACTATCTTACCCCACGGTGTGCGGTAAGATACTATCTTACTCCACTTTTGTGCGGTAAGGATACTATTTTACTCCACGGTGTGCGGTAAGATACTATTTTACTCCACGTTGTGCGGTAAGATACTATCTTACTCCACGTTGGTGGGGTAAGATACTATCTTAGTCCACGGTGTGCGGTAAGATACTATCTTACCCCCACGGTGTGCCGTAAGATACATCTTACTCCACGGTGTGCGGTAAGATACTATCTTACTCATGGTGTGTGGTAAGATACTATCTTACTCCACGGCGTGCGGTAAGATACTATCTTACTCCATGGTGTGCGGTAAATACTATCTTACTCCACGGTGTGCGGTAAGATACTATCTTACTCCACGGTGTGCGGTAAGATACTATTTTTACTCCAGGGTGTGCGGTAAGATACTATCTTACTCCACGGTGTCGGTAAGATACTATCTTACTCCACGGTGTGCGGTAAGATACTATCTTACTCCACGGTGTGGGTAAGATACTATCTTACTCCACGTGTGCGGTAAGATACTATCTTACTCCACGGTGTGCGGTAAGATACTATCTTACTCCACGGTGTGCGGTAAGATACTATCTTCTCCACGGTGTGCGGTAAGAATACTATCTTACTCCAGGGTGTGCCGTAAGATACTATCTTACTCCAGGTGTGGGGTAAGTACTATCTTACTCCACGGTGTGCGGTAAGATACTACTTACTCACGGTGTGCGGTAAGATACTACTTACTCCACGGTGTGCGGTAAATACTTACTCCACGGTGTGGGGTAAGATACAAATCTTACTCCAGGGTTTGTGCCGTAAGATACTATCTTACTCCACGGTGTGCGGTAAGATACTATCTTACTCCAGGGTTTTGCGGTAGGATACTATCTTACTCCATGGTGTGCGGTAAAGATACTATCTTACTCCATGGTTTTGCGGTAGGATACTATCTTCCCTCCACGGTGTGCGGTAAGATACTATCTTACTCCACGGTGTGCGGTAAGATACTATCTTACTCCACGGTGTGCGGTAAGATACTATCTTCCCTCCACGGTGTGCGTAAGATACTTACTCCACGGTGTGCGGTAAGATACTATTTTACTCCACGGTGTGCCGTAAGAACTATCTTACTCCACGGTGTGCGGAAGATACTATCTTACTCCACGGTGTGCGGTAAGATATATCTTAGTCCAGGGTGTGCAGTAAGATACTATCTTACTCCCGGTGTCCCGTAAGATACTATCTTACTCCACGGGGGGCGGTAAGTTTACTATCTTACTCCAGGGTTTGTGCGGTTAAGATACTATCTTACTCCACTGTGTGCGGTAAGATACTATCTTACTCCACGGTGTGCGGTAAGATACTATCTTACTCCACGTTGTGCGGTAAGATACTATCTTACTCCACGGTGTGCGGTAAGATACTTTTCTTAGTCCACGGTTGCGGTAAGATACTCTTTTACTCCACGGTGTGCCGTAAGATACTATCTTACTCCACGGTTGTGGGGTAAGATACTATCTTACTCCACGGGTTGCGGTAAGATACTATCTTACTCCACGGTGTGCGGTAAGATACTATCTTACTCCACGGTGTGCGGTAAGATACTATCTTACTCCACGGTGTGCGGTAAGATACTATCTTACTCCACGGTGTGCGGTAAGATACTATTTTAAATCTACGGTGTGCGGTAAGATACTATCTTACTCCACGGTGTGCGGTAAGATACTATCTTACTCCACGGTGTGCGGTAAGGTACTATCTTACTCCACGGTGTGCGGTAAGATACTATCTTACTCTACGGTGTGCGGTAAGATACTATCTTATGCACTCTTATACACAATTGTCTCCCTTCCACACTACGACCCTGATAACTGTGTCATGTCAAAGATCACAGATGCGCAAAGAATTTTTCCGAAGAATAAAAGTTAGGAAAAAAAAGATAACTGACGATTTTACTAATGTAAAGTATGTTCATCCAAATAAAATTGAAATTGTTGACCGCTGCAATACATGAGATTCTGGCGACGAAACTGCTAGTTTATTGTGCACCCCATCTGTGTCATGTGGAGAGTGGCACAAGATCACATGGACACAAAACACTTAGGAACTAGGCCCCAAAATGCGTTAACAGAAGTACATCTGGACTCAGATCTACAGTTGATTTATCTGTTGCCAGCAAATTTAGGATATTTGCTTAATATGTCTGGTATCTTATCTTCATTAATAAGATAACTTGACATAGTATCACATAGGTTATACTGTCTTTGTGATCTTCAATAAGTGGACAGTGAAGAATAGTGGCCAAGGGAGTGACTATAAGGGTAGTCACATACTTTGGTCACCACTGCAATAAAACTCCAGCAAAGTCCAACACAACGATCACGTCACACTACCCGACACTACCCGAGAGTGTCGGGTAGACACGACCACAGAGGGTGAGCAAGTAAGTTTATTCAGGTATACACAAATACAGTTACATAGAATTATCATACATAGCAGCATATGTGTAAAGAACCTGGGATAACCCAAAAAAGTCAGAGTGACTTATTTCCATTGGGGGTCCTTTTACCTTATTATTATAATACAAAGGTTATAATATTTTCTTATTATTCTATAATGAAGATAACATCTTATTATCATACTAAAAAGACTATCTACTACACGAGGGTCATTAAGACTATCTGCAATACGAGGGTCATTACTAGGAATAAGGTAAAATTTACAAGTATGTTAGCTAAAAAAAAGAAAATCATTCACCTCCCTTTCCGTAGCTACATTCATCAGACACCTTTTGGCACTCTTCTTAAACTGGTTCATGCTATGACTGGCTTTGACATGTGCAGGTAGTCTGTTCCATTCCTTTATTGCTGTACAATAAAAGGTGTTTGAAGCCTGACCAATGACTGTGGGTACTACAAAGTTGTGCTCTCTCCCCCTAGTACTCTGATTGCTTTGGTTCCCAACCTTGACAAAATTGACAGCAAGATATTCTGGACACTGTTTGTGAGCAATTTTGTAAATATGATTTAGCTTCAGTTGAAGACAGAGTAAAACAACTGAAGCTAAATCATGTTTAGTACTAGGGGGAGAGAGCACAACTTTGTAGTACCCACAGTCATTGGCCAGGCTTCAAACACCTTTTATTGTACAGCAATAAAGGAATGGAACAGACTACCTGCACATGTCAAAGCCAGTCATAGCATGAACCAGTTCAAGAAGAGTGTCAAAAGGTGTCTGGTGAATGTTGCTACAGAAAGGGAGGGGAATGATTTTCGTTTTTTTTTAGCTAACATACGTACAAATTTTACCTTATTCCTAGTAATGACCCTCGTATTGTAGATAGTCTTAATGACCCTCGTGTAGTAGATAGTCTTTTTAGTATGATAATAAGATGTTATCTTCATTATAGAATAATAAGAAAATAATATTATAACATTTATATTATAATAATAAGGTAAAAGGACCCCAATGGAAATAAGTCACTCTGTCTGACTTTTTTGGGTTATCCCAGGTTCTCTACACATGCTGCTATGAATGATAATTCTATGTAACTGTATTTGTGTATACCTGAATAAACTTACTTACTCACCCTCTGTGGTCGTCTACCCGACACTCTCACCCTCTGTGGTCGTCTACCCGACACTCTCACCCCCTGTGGTCGTCTACCCGACACCCCAACCATCCCATCTTACACGGTTACCTCATTTGAGCACAAATGTGGTATTAAGTGGTTAAGATGCAGCTGGTATTGTGTGGTATAGGTCGTGTCTCTCTGTCTCACTTATGTAAGATGCTTACCTCTTTCTCTGCCTTTCTTAACCTTCACTCAATCTCCCTCTCTTCTCTTTTCTCTTCTTGTCTCTTTCCTCTTTACCTTTATTTTCTCTTCGCTCTCTTTTCTCTGTCTGTCTGTCTGTCTATGTCTGTCTCTCTCTCTGTGTCTGTCTGTCTGTCTCTCTCTCTCTCTCTATTTTAAATGTCAGAAAACGTTATCATAAGCAAGAGTAACCAATAAGGTATAACTATAAAGTATAATGAGAGGGGACAGGGGTGAGGTTCTGCCTTACACACTCCACGCTTCACTTAACCTCTCACTAACCCACACTAAACCCGCACCGACCAGCATATACATTCAACATATGGGGCATTATAAAGCCAATATATCCCTAATGTTTGTTCAGCAGCTACACCAGGATCAGTAGAGGGTTGTGACAGTAACAGCACCACTGGTGGCGCCCAGAAGTAGCACCACTAGAGGTGCCCAGAAGTAGCATCAGTGGAGGTGCCCAGTAGCACCACTGGTGGCGCCTAGAAGTAGCACCACTGGTGGTGCCCAGAAGTAGCACCACTAGAGGTGCCCAGAAGTAGCATCAGTGGAGGTGCCCAGTAGCACCACTGGTGGCGCCTAGAAGTAGCACCACTGGTGGTGCCCAGAAGTAGCACCACTGGTGGTGCCCAGAAGTAGCACCATTGGAGGTGCCCAGCAGCACCACTGGTGGTGCCCAGAAGTAGCACCATTGGAGGTGCCCAGAAGTAGCATCAGTGGAGGTGCCCAGTAGCACCACTGGTGGTGCCCAGAAGTAGCACCACTGGTGGTGCCCAGAAGTAGCACCAGTGGAGGTGCCCAGCAGCACCACTGGTGTTGCCCAGAAGTAACACCACTGGTGGTGCCCAGAAGTAGCACCACTGGTGGTATCCAGAAGTAGCACCACTGGAGGTGCCCAGTAGCACCACTGGTTGTGCTCAGAAATAGCACCACTAGTGGTGCCCAGAAGCAGCAACACTGGAGGTGCCCAGAAGTAGCACCACTAGAGGTGCCCAGAAGTAGCACCACTGGTGGTACCCAGAAGCAGCACCACTGGTGGTACCCAGAAGTAGCACCACTGGTGGTACCCAGAAGCACCACTGGTGGTACCCAGAAGTAGCACCACTGGTGGTACCCAGAAGTAGCACCACTGGTGGTACCCAGAAGTAGCACCACTGGTGGTACCCAGAAGCAGCACCACTGGTGGTACCCAGAAATAGCACCACTGGTGGTACCCAGAAGCAGCACCGCCGGTAGTGTCCAGAAGTAGCACCACTGGTAGTACCCAGAAGTAGCACCACTGGTGGCACCCAGAAGTAGCACCACTGGTGGTACCCAAGTGGTAGCACCACTGGTGGTACCCAGAAGTAGCACCACTGGTGGTACCCAGAAGTAGCACCAGTGGTGGTGTCCAGAAGTAGCATCACTGGTGGTACCCAGAAGTAGAACCACTGGTGGTACCCAGAAGTAGTACCACTGGTGGTACCCAGAAGCAGCGCCACTGGTGGTACCCAGAAGTAGCATCACTGGTGGTACCCAGAAGCAGCACCACTGGTGGTACCCAGAAGTAGCACCACTGGTGGTACCCAGAAGTAGCACCAGTGGTGGTACCCAAGTGGTAGCACCACTGGTGGTACCCAGAAGCAGCACCACTGGTGGTACCAAGAAGTAGCACCACTGGTGGTACCCAAGTGGTAGCACCACTGGTGGTACCCAAGTGGTAGCACCACTGGTGGTACCCAGAAGCAGCACCACTGGTGGTACCAAGAAGTAGCACCACTGGTGGTACCCAAGTGGTAGCACCACTGGTGGTACCCAAGTGGTAGCACCACTGGTGGTACCCAGAAGCAGCACCACTGGTGGTACCCAGAAGTAGCACCACTGGTGGTACCCAGAAGTAGCACCACTGGTGGTACCCAGAAGTAGCACCACTGGTGGTACCCAGAAGTAGCACCACTGGTGGTACCCAGAAGTAGCACCACTGGTGGTACCCAGAAGTAGCACCACTGGTGGTGTCCAGAAGTAGCTCCACTGGTGGTACCCAGAAGTAGCACCACTGGTGGTACCCAGAAGCAGCACCACTGGTGGTACCCAGAAGTAGCACCAGTGGTGGTGTCCAGAAGTAGCACCACTGGTGGTACCCAAGTGGTAGCACCACTGGTGGTACCCAGAAGCAGCATGACTGGTGGTACCCAGAAGTAGCACCACTGGTGGTACCCAGAAGTAGCACCACTGATGATACCCAGAAGTAGCACCACTGGTGGTACCCAGAAGTAGCACCACTGGTGGTACCCAGAAGTAGCACCATTGGTGGTACCCAGAAGTAGCACCACTGGTGGTACCCAGAAGTAGCACCACTGGTGGTACCCAGAAGTAGCACCACTGGTGGTACCCAGAAGTAGCACCACTGGTGGTACCCAGAAGTAGCACCACTGGTGGTACCCAGAAGTAGCACCAGTGGTGGTGTCCAGAAGTAGCACCACTGGTGGTACCCAAGTGGTAGCACCACTGGTGGTACCCAGAAGCAGCACCACTGGTGGTACCCAGAAGTAGCACCACTGGTGGTACCCAGAAGTAGCACCACTGGTGGTACCCAGAAGTAGCACCAGTGGTGGTGCCCAGAAGTAGCACCACTGGTGGTGTCCAGAAGTAGCACCACTGGTGGTGTCCAGAAGTAGCACCACTGGTGGTACCCAGAAGTAGCACCAGTGGTGGTGTCCAGAAGTAGCACCACTGTCATGTGGGTTTCGATAAAGTGGATGGGGTAAGAATACTCACGTAGGCTGGTAGTACGTATAATATAACGGAAAGTATGGGAAGGCACCAACAGCCGACCTACCTCTCTCTGCTCCCTATCTTGACTGACTCACAGTGCCTATGGGTGAGGGGGTGTTTGAAATCCTGCTATGGTCAGCAGCAATATGAATACAGTCAGTGATTCACGCAGAGACGGTTGGTAGTGAGTCATCTACTGGTACACTGGTTACTGGTAACTGGTTACTAGGAACTGGTACTACTACTGAGAGCTCGGCGACACTAATGTATGTCGTCGCGACATACAACTAATACAAACTAGAGACGGCAGGTGTACGGCTTGGGCTGATTCTATACAATGTCAAAGTACACAACAATTGAACATTATAACATACATAAGTAGAATATTGGAATGGAAGCTTACGTAACTGAAACTGTAATGCAATACAAGGTATAATATAGCACAACTCATCGAATGAAACTCAACGTTGAGATTACACAATAGAAGTTATAAAAAAAATTTGATCGATCGATCTGTATTCATGTGATCTATGGATTCTGAGGAAGGAATATCTACAAAGAAAGAAGTGTTTAACAGAAAGGCAGATTTGGTGCACTCAAATCTAGACTGTTAACTCTCAGAATTCGGAGAGAACGTGAACACACACAAAAAAATTCTTGAATACTGATAAGTTGATACTGTAATTATTCATCTATACAGGTTATTTACATTTAACCCCAACTCTGCTAGGGTGAGATTGATATATGCAGAATGGGTGTCATCTCTGGGAGGATCAAACTCTGTTGCACTGGCTAACTCATGCTGTATTTGAGGCAAATCTGAATTGGTAGTTACAAATGATACTTGAGGATTTCTCAATACCTGTCGTGTATGTAGGGAATAACGACATTCAGGTTGATCATCTGACTGAGTATCAGAGGTAGAGAGTACAGGATCAGGAGGATTGTGAGAGTCTATCACATTAGTCTGGGTTGGAGCATCATTATCATCACATACTAACTTCATATGATCTAAATGCGATTCTTTATACTGACCAGTACTAATTTCTCTAACCTTATACTTATTACCAGTGATATGTTCAACTACTCGATAAGGACCAACAAACTTTTGATCAAGCTTAGGCATTGCAGACGTTTTGTTAAAGTTAGTCAGCATAACTCTCGAACCTACTTTGATTTTGGATGGCTTTGCTCGAGTGTTTGCGATTCTTGTAAATTCTGCTGTTGATTTATGAAGTGTTTCACGGATTCTTCTAAAAACACTTTGAGCTAAGCTGGTACGAGTTGCTATGAAATCATCAGGGTTGTAATTTGGTTTCGGATTAGAATATAGCAACTCATAAGGCAAACGTTTATCTACACCATACAATGCATAATGTGGAGTGTCACCTATAGAAACATTGTAAGCAGAATTTATAGCACACTGCACATCAGGTATAACTTCATCCCCAAGTTTCACTGTTGGGATTGATAGTGGCTCTCAAGACATCAAGTACTTTCTTATTGGTATGTTCTGCTAACCCATTGCTGGCAGGATGATGAACAATGGTGGATTTAGAGATCTTGTACAAGGTGCACAAATTTTCAAGAATCTCATTACAGAATTCACCTCCATTATCTGTTACTAGGGACTTAGGGGTGGTATGCCTGCAGATAATGGGTTCTTTAAACGCTTTAGCTACTGTCTCGGCAGTCTTATCTGCAATAGGAACTAACTCACAATATCTGGTGAAATGGTCTACCATAACACATAGATGTTTGTTGCCCTGGATGGAACATTGAAAATTAGTTAACAAATCTAGCGCAACTCTTTCCCATGGTTCGCTAGTGGTTGGATATACTTGGATTGGATTAGGGCCATTAGCATTACCTTTATGTTGCATGCAGACACTACATTTCTTAACATACTCAGAAATATCAGTTGCCATACGAGGCCAAAAGTATTTCAATCTGCTTGTTTTACTGAACGATCCATACCAGGGTGCGCAACACCCGGTACATCGTGAACTAGCTGTAAGGCTACATTCACTAGTGACTGTGGAATTACTAACTGGTAAACTCTTCTGCTAGGAGTACCCAACTCGGCTGTTCGATACAGTAATTCTTGGTTCATGACAAAGTCACTGATGGGTGCTGGTGGCTTCACAGTCAGAATAAGATCTTCCTGGAGCAGGAATCGAATCACACCAGACCACATGGGATCTGTTCGTTGAGCATTCTTTACATCTTCAGCACTAAATGGAGGTCTGCAGTTACTATACTAACATGTCGCATAAGGCATCTGCGACTACATTTGACTTGCCGGGTAAGTGTTCAAAGGTGGGATTGAACTCTTGGATAGTCAAGGTCCATCTGGCTAACCTTCCAGTAGGTTGTTTGTTCTGGAATAAAGGTATCAGTGAAGCGTGGTCTGTCAAGACATGAACAGAGTACTGATAAATAATGTCTCGGAAGTGCTTTAAAGACCATACTATTGCTAAAGCTTCTTGCTCAGTTACTGTATAATTACGTTCAGCCTTCGTAAGGACTCGGCTAGCAAATGCAACTGCGTTGTACTTGCCATCGGTCTTCTGAGCTAGTACGGAACCTATGCCAATAGAACTAGCATCAGTTGTCAGATAGAAGGGCTTAGAAAAATCTGGAAATTTCAAAATTGGAGCAGATGTTAGCTTTTCTTTTAAAGTTTGGAATGCTCTTTCTTGATGGAAGGTCCAAACAAAAGGAGCATCTTTCTTAAGCAACTCAGAGGAGCAGCTATGGAAGAAAAATTGGCAATGAAAGATCTATAAAAACCTGCTAAGCCCACAAAGGATCTTACGGCATCAGCAGTTTTGGGTGTTGGAAAATTTAGTATTGCAGTTACTTTACTTTGGTCGGTCGTAACCCCTCTAGGAGTGACTACGTGACCAAGAAACTTAATTTCTGATCTGAAAAATTGACATTTAGACAGTTTGATCTTTAAATTGGCTTCTTCAAGCTTACCAAGTACTACATCAAGTCTTTTCAAGTGTGCATCCACGTCTTTAGACATGATGATTACGTCATCTAAGTACACCATAAGTGCATTACCTATGAGACCTCTAAAGATATTAGTCATGAGCCTTGAGAACGTGATAGGGGAGGATCGTAATCCAAACGCCATACGGAGGAAGTGATAATGACCTGTAGGAGTGGAGAATGCAGTTAGCTCTTGGCTGTCCTCGTGAAGAGGGACTTGCCAAAACTCTTGTAACAAATCCAGGGTTGAAAAGACTTTGTTATCTCCGATGTTACGTAAAAGATCACCCAGTACAGGGAGTGGGAAGCGATCTGGAATAGTTTTCGCATTTAACTTCCTAAAGTCAATCACTGGGCGCCAAGTACCATCCTTCTTAGGTACTAGGATCAAGGGTGCATTCCAAGGTGAATTGCTAGGTGCAATAACTCCATCATCAAGCATTTGATTGATCAATTCTTCTGCGACAGCAACTTGTGAATGAGGCATTCTGTACACAGGTATTACCTGGAGTTTACCTGGAGAGAGTTTCGGGGGTCAACGCCCCGCGCGCCTGGTCTGTGACCAGGTATATAGATAGGTCTAGTACCAGGTTCAAGTGGAATACGATGGGGACAATAAGTTCGTTATACCCATCTTCTCACCTGGTAAGGCAATGGCTTTAAAGACGTTTGTTCAACAGAGTCAACAAACGCTTGACTTCATTTGGGAAGTCAGTGGGAGCTATGTCTTTCTCCTCAACTGGTGGAACAGATTGATCCAGTGAAGTGGATGAGGTCTCCCCGGTAGAAATAGCACCGACCCACTGGTCAGGTGACAACTCATCCTCTACCTGAACAGGGTAAGGATAGTGAACAAGGTCAACAAGATTGGTATTTGCTCTGAGACGAACACTGTGACCAGAAGTGTTACCTGGAGTTTACCTGGAGAGAGTTCCGGGGGTCAACGCCCCTGCGGCCCGGTCTGTGACCAGGCCTCCTTAGGTCAGTGTCCCAGGATGCGACCCACACCAGTCGACTAACACCCAGGTACCCATTTTACTGATGGGGAACATGTTAGCTAGGAAGAAATGGATCTTACTATCTCTTACAACATGTAAGGATGGTTCAACAAATAGACCTTTTACTTTGCAGGAATCACTGTCAACTAGGACGTTATCACCATCTGGAACACTAGGAACAACAACAGACACTCTAGTGAGGGCACCAGTGGTGGTGTCCAGAAGTAGCACCAGTGGTGGTGTCCAGAAGTAGCACCAGTGGTGGTGTCCAGAAGTAGCACCAGTGGTGGTGTCCAGAAGTAGCACCAGTGGTGGTGTCCAGAAGTAGCACCAGTGGTGGTGTCCGAAGTAGCACCAGTGGTGGTGTCCGGAAGTAGCACCATGTGTGCCGGAAGTAGCAAGTGTGGTGTCCAGAAGTAGCACCAGTGGTGGTGTCCAGAAGTAGCACCAGTGGTGGTGTCCCGGAAGTAGCACCAGTGGTGGTGTCCGAGAAGTAAACACCAGGGTGTGTCGAAGAGCACCATGGGGTGTCCGGAAGTAGCACCAGTGGTGGTGTCCGGAAGTAGCACCAGTGTGGTGTCCAGAAGTAGCACCAGTGGTGGTGTCCAGAAGTAGCACCAGTGGTGGTGTCCGGAAGTACACCAGTGGTGGTGTCCGGAAGTAGCACCAGTGGTGGTGTCCGGAAGTAGCACCAGTGGTGGTGTCCGGAAGTAGCACCAGTGGTGGTGTCCAGAAGTAGCACCAGTGGTGGTGTCCAGAAGTAGCACCAGTGGTGGTGTCCGAAGTAGCACCAGTGGTGTGTTCCAGAAGTAGCACCAGTGGTGGTGTCCGGAAGTAGCACCAGTGGTGGTGTCCGGAAGTAGCACCAGTGGTGGTGTCCAGAAGTAGCACCATGGTGGTGTCCGGAAGTAGCACCAGTGGTGGTGTCCGAAGTAGCACCAGTGGTGGTGTCCAAAGTAGCACCAGTGGTGGTGTCCAGAAGTAGCACCAGTGGTGGTGTCCGAAGTAGCACCAGTGTGGTGTCCGGAAGTAGCACCAGTGGTGGTGTCCAGAAGTAGCACCAGTGGTGGTGTCCGAAGTAGCACCAGTGGTGGTGTCCAGAAGTAGCACCAGTGGTGGTGTCCAGAAGTAGCACCAGTGGTGGTGTCCAGAATAGCACCATTGGTGTCCAGAAGTAGCACAGCGGTACACACTGTGCTGCGTGTGGCAGTACAATAACACAAGTGTAAGCTGAAACAGTACTAATTTAGTAGAGATCGTTGTAGCCGACGTCTTCCACTCTGTTCCACTTTTGTAAATTCCTGAACATTTGTTCATACTGTTATGGTATATTTTCTCCCTTTGTTCATGTCAGCAGTGACTAGAGGGAGTGGAGGGTGGGAGAGCCTTCTGCTTTACTATCTTTCACTCACCCACCTAAAAAATACATGATAGTCATTACTCTAGGTCAAAGTAGTAAGTTTTCACCAGCCTCGGCGTAGAGTTTCGGGTCCTCTCTTATCTGTCTTCCGAAAAATTAAAAACTCTGTGTACTCAGGTGCACCGCGGGTACAATAAGGGAACACTGTATCAACATGCGAGGTCCCAGACTCTTCACCATCTTGCAAGAAGCTATCAAAAACGTTGCTGAGACCAGTGAAGAAGTTTTCAGGAGGAAATTACACAATTTTCTCTGCCGAGTGCCGGATCAACCAGCAACAGCCTGGTTGACCAAGAAGGCACCAGACAAGCCTGACCCATGACAGGGCTGTGGAGTAAAATGCTCTGGAAACCCATCAAAGGTGTGGCAAAGTGGGGAGATGGATCTTCAACTTCTTAACCAATCGAACACAAAGAGTAGTGGTCAACAGAGTTAAATCGGAGGCTGCCATAGTGAAGAGCTCTGTTCCACAAGGCACAGTACTCACCCCCATCCTGTTCCTCATCCTCATATCAGACATAGACAGAGATGTAATCCACAGCACCGTATCATCCTTTGCAGACGATACTAGGATCTGCATGAGACTGTCATCTATTGAGGACGCGGTTAACCTCCAAGAAGATATAAACAAAGTTTTCCAGTGGGCAACGGTAAACAATATGATGTTCAATGAGGACAAATTCCAACTACTCCGTTATGGAAAACTGGAGGAGATAATAACTAGAACAGAGTGTACTACAAACTCTGGCCATACAATAGAGCGGAAAAATAATGTAAGGGACCTGGGAGTAGTAATGTCTGAGGATCTCACTTTAAAGGATCACAACAGTGCCACGATCACAACTGCAAAGAAAATGATAGGATGGATAATGAGAACGTTTAAACCGAGAGATGCCAAGCCAATGATGATCCTTTTCAAATCACTTGTTCTCTCTAGGCTGGAATACTGCTGTACATTAACATCCCCATCAAAGCAGGTGAAATTGCAGATCTAGAGAGTGTACAGAGAACCTTTACTGCACGTATAAGTTCTGTCAAGCACCTTAACTACTGGGAACGCTTGGAAGCACTTGACTTGTACTCGTTGAAACGCAGGAGAGAGAGATATATCATAATCTACACTTGGAAAATCCTGGAAGGAATGGTTCCGAATCTGCACACAGAAATCACTCCCTACGAAAGTAAAAGACTGGGCAGGCGATGCAAAATGCCCCCAATTAAAAGTAGGGGCGCCATTGGTACACTAAGAGAAAACACCATTAGTGTCTGGGGCCCAAGACTGTTCAACAGCCTCCCACCAAACATAAGGGAAATTACCAATAGGCCCCTGGCTGCCTTCAAGAGGGAGCTGGACAGATACCTAAAGTCAGTGCCGGATCAGCCGGGCTGTGGTTCGTACGTTGGACTATGTGCGGCCAGCAGCAACAGCCTGGTTGATCAAGCCCTGATCCACCAGGAGGCCTGGTCGTGGACCGGGCCGCGGGGGCGTTAATCCCCGGAATATCCTCCAGGTAGACCCCAGGTAAGACAGACTCTTACTGCACTATCCTTCATCTCAAAATGGGAGTGAAAATTTTCAGATATGTTATACAACCTCTCGCGGTGTGAACCAGATCACAATCATAACAGAAAAATATAATGCAAAAAATAACTCGCACATAGCAGACAGAAGCTGTGATGACGCTTCCGTCCGACTTGCACCATTTACATAGTCACACTAACGCAAGACAGAGGGAGCCAGTGTATATGTATAGCAGAGGAGGACAGGAACGGAACAGACCAAGAAAAGTGATGTAGCGGTAATCCTGGCAGTGGAAGTTGTAGTAGTGGTGGTAGTAGTAGTAGTAGTAGTAGTAGTAGTAGTAGTAGTAGTAGTAGTAGTAGTAGTAGTAGTAGTAGTAGTAGTAGTAGTAGTAGTGGTGGTGGTGGTAGTGTAAATGGTCCATTTACTTGTCAGTGTGACTTGTAAATGGTCCAAGTCAGATCGAAACGTCGTCGCCATTTCCTCTCTCCTATGTGTAAGTTGTTTGTGTACTGTACCAGTCACGGTCTACCTACCTGGAGTCTACCTGGAGGGTATTCCGGGGATCAACGCCCCTGCGGCCCGCCAGACAGGCCTCCCGGTGGATCAGGGCCTGATC
>NC_069404.1:78961318-78988818 GCF_026875155.1 Cherax quadricarinatus
TTCCAAGACACAGTGGTGGTCCCCAAAGAAGTAGCACCATGGTGGTGTCCAAAAGGGTAGCACCATTTGGTGGTGCAGAAGTAGCACCATGGGGAACCAGAAGTAGCACCAGTGGTGGTGTCCAGAAGTAGCACCACTGTCATGTGGGTTTCGTTTAAAGTGGATGGGGTAAGAATACTCACGTAGGCTGGTAGTACGTATAATATAACGGAAAGTATGGGAAGGCACAACAGCCCGACCTACCTCTCTCTGCTCCCTATCTTGACTGACTCACAGTGCCTATGGGTGAGGGGGTGTTTGAAATCCTGCTATGGTCAGCAGCAATATGAATACAGTCAGTGATTCACGCAGAAAACGGTTGGTAGTGAGTCATCTACTGGTACACTGGTTACTGGTAACTGGTTACTAGGAACTGGTACTACTACTGAGAGCTCGGCGACACTAATGTATGTCGTCGCGACATACAACTAATACAAACTAGAGACGGCAGGTGTACGGCTTGGGCTGATTCTATACAATGTCAAAGTACACAACAATTGAACATTATAACATACATAAGTAGAATATTGGAATGGAAGCTTACGTAACTGAAACTGTAATGCAATACAAGGTATAATATAGCACAACTCATCGAATGAAACTCAACGTTGAGATTACACAATAGAAGTTATAAAAAAAATTTGATCGATCGATCTGTATTCATGTGATCTATGGATTCTGAGGAAGGAATATCTACAAAGAAAGAAGTGTTTAACAGAAAGGCAGATTTGGTGCACTCAAATCTAGACTGTTAACTCCAGAATTCGGAGAGAACGTGAACACACACAAAAAAATTCTTGAATACTGATAATTTGGGATACTGTAATTATTCATCTATACGGGTTATTTACATTTAACCCCAACTCTGCTAGGGTGAGATTGATATATGCAGAATGGGTGTCATCTCTGGGAGGATCAAACTCTGTTGCACTGGCTAACTCATGCTGTATTTGAGGCAAATCTGAATTGGTAGTTAAAAATGATACTTGAGGATTTCTCAATACCTGTCGTGTATGTAGGGAATAACGACATTCAGGTTGATCATCTGACTGAGTATCAGAGGTAGAGAGTACAGGATCAGGAGGATTGTGAGAGTCTATCACATTAGTCTGGGTTGGAGCATCATTATCATCACATACTAACTTCATATGATCTAAATGCGATTCTTTATACTGACCAGTACTAATTTCTCTAACCTTATACTTATTACCAGTGATATGTTCAACTACTCGATAAGGACCAACAAACTTTTGATCAAGCTTAGGCATTGCAGACGTTTTGTTAAAGTTAGTCAGCATAACTCTCGAACCTACTTTGATTTTGGATGGCTTTGCTCGAGTGTTTGCGATTCTTGTAAATTCTGCTTTTGATTTATGAAGTTTTTTCACGATTCTTCTAAAAAACACTTTGAGCTAAGCTGGTACGAGTTGCTATGAAATCATCAGGGTTGTAATTTGGTTTCGGATTAGAATATAGCAACTCATAAGGCAAACGTTTATCTACACCATACAATGCATAATGTGGAGTGTCACCTATAGAAACATTGTAAGCAGAATTTATAGCACACTGCACATCAGGTATAACTTCATCCCAAGTTTCACTGTTGGGATTGATAGTGGCTCTCAAGACATCAAGTACTTTCTTATTGGTATGTTCTGCTAACCCATTGCTGGCAGGATGATGAACAATGGTGGATTTAGAGATCTTGTACAAGGTGCACAAATTTTCAAGAATCTCATTACAGAATTCACCTCCATTATCTGTTACTAGGGACTTAGGGGTGGTATGCCTGCAGATAATGGGTTCTTTAAACGCTTTAGCTACTGTCTCGGCAGTCTTATCTGCAATAGGAACTAACTCACAATATCTGGTGAAATGGTCTACCATAACACATAGATGTTTGTTGCCCTGGATGGAACATTGAAAATTAGTTAACAAATCTAGCGCAACTCTTTCCCATGGTTCGCTAGTGGTTGGATATACTTGGATTGGATTAGGGCCATTAGCATTACCTTTATGTTGCATGCAGACACTACATTTCTTAACATACTCAGAAATATCAGTTGCCATACGAGGCCAAAAGTATTTCAATCTGGCTTGTTTTACTGAACGATCCATACCAGGGTGCGCAACACCCGGTACATCGTGAACTAGCTGTAAGGCTACATTCACTAGTGACTGTGGAATTACTAACTGGTAAACTCTTCTGCTAGGAGTACCCAACTCGGCTGTTCGATACAGTAATTCTTGGTTCATGACAAAGTCACTGATGGGTGCTGGTGGCTTCACAGTCAGAATAAGATCTTCCTGGAGCAGGAATCGAATCACACCAGACCACATGGGATCTGTTCGTTGAGCATTCTTTACATCTTCAGCACTAAATGGAGGGTCTGCAGTTACTATACTAACATGTCGCGATAAGGCATCTGCGACTACATTTGACTTGCCAGGTAAGTGTTCAAAGGTGGGATTGAACTCTTGGATAGTCAAGGTCCATCTGGCTAACCTTCCAGTAGGTTGTTTGTTCTGGAATAAAGGTATCAGTGAAGCGTGGTTGTCAAGACATGAACAGATACTGATAAATAATGTCTCGGAAGTGCTTTAAAGACCATACTATTGCTAAAGCTTCTTGCTCAGTTACTGTATAATTACGTTCAGCCTTCGTAAGGACTCGGCTAGCAAATGCAACTGCGTTGTACTTGCCCTCGGGCTTCTGAGCTAGTACGGAACCTATGCCCAAAAGAACTAGCATCAGTTGTCAGATTAGAAGGGCTTAGAAAAATCTGGAAATTTCAAATTGGAGCAGATGTTAGCTTTTCTTTTAAAGTTTGGAATGCTCTTTCTTGATGGAAGGTCCAAACAAAAGGAGCATCTTTCTTAAGCAACTCAGAGGAGCAGCTTTGGAAGAAAAATTGGCATGAAAGATCTATAAAAACCTGCTAAGCCCACAAAGGATCTTACGGCATCAGCAGTTTTGGGTGTTGGAAAATTTAGTATTGCAGTTACTTTACTTTGGTCGGTCGTAACCCCTCTAGGAGTGACTACGTGACCAAGAAACTTAATTTCTGATCTGAAAATTGACATTTAGACAGTTTGATCTTTAAATTGGCCCTTCTTCAAGCTTACCAAGTACTACATCAAGTCTTTTCAAGTGTGCATCCACGTCTTTAGACATGATGATTACGTCATCTAAGTACACCATAAGTGCATTACCTATGAGACCTCTAAAGATATTAGTCATGAGCCTTGAGAACGTGATAGGGGGAGGATCGTAATCCAAACGCCATACGGAGGAAGTGATAATGACCTGTAGGAGTGGAGAATGCAGTTAGCTCTTGGCTGTCCTCGTGAAGAGGGACTTGCCAAAACTCTTGTAACAAATCCAGGGTTGAAAAGACTTTGTTATCTCCGATGTTACGTAAAAGATCACCCAGTACAGGGAGTGGGAAGCGATCTGGAATAGTTTTCGCATTTAACTTCCTAAAGTCAATCACTGGGCGCCAAGTACCATCCTTCTTAGGTACTAGGATCAAGGGTGCATTCCAAGGTGAATTGCTAGGTGCAATAACTCCATCATCAAGCATTTGATTGATCAATTCTTCTGCGACAGCAACTTGTGAATGAGGCATTCTGTACACAGGTATTACCTGGAGTTTACCTGGAGAGAGTTTCGGGGGTCAACGCCCCCGCGGCCTGGTCTGTGACCAGGTATATAGATAGGTCTAGTACCAGGTTCAAGTGGAATACGATGGGACAATAAGTTCGTTATACCCATCTTCTCACCTGGTAAGGCAATGGCTTTACGACGTTTGTTCAACAGAGTCAACAAACGCTTGACTTCATTTGGGAAGTCAGTGGGAGCTATGTCTTTCTCCTCAACTGGTGGAACAGATTGATCCAGTGAAGTGGATGAGGTCTCCCCGGTAGAAATAGCACCGACCCACTGGTCAGGTGACAACTCATCCTCTACCTGAACAGGGTAAGGATAGTGAACAAGGTCAACAAGATTGGTATTTGCTCTGAGACGAACACTGTGACCAGAAGTGTTACCTGGAGTTTAGCTGGAGAGAGTTCCGGGGGTCAACGCCCCTGCGGCCCGGTCTGTGACCAGGCCTCCTTAGGTCAGTGTCCCAGGATGCGACCCACACCAGTCGACTAACACCCAGGTACCCATTTTACTGATGGGGAACATGTTAGCTAGGAAGAAATGGATCTTACTATCTCTTACAACATGTAAGGATGGTTCAACAAATAGACCTTTTACTTTGCAGGAATCACTGTCAACTAGGACGTTATCACCATCTGGAACACTAGGAACAAACAAACAAGACACTCTAGTGTAGGGCACCAGTGGTGGTGTCCAGAAGTAGCACCAGTGGTGGTGTCCAGAAGTAGCACCAGTGGTGGTGTCCAGAAGTAGCACCAGTGGTGGTGTCCAGAAGTAGCACCAGTGGTGGTGTCCAGAAGTAGCACCAGTGGTGGTGTCCGGAAGTAGCACCAGTGGTGGTGTCCGGAAGTAGCACCAGTGGTGGTGTCCGGAAGTAGCACCAGTGGTGGTGTCCAGAAGTAGCACCAGTGGTGGTGTCCGGAAGTAGCACCAGTGGTGGTGTCCGAAGTAGCACCAGTGGTGGTGTCCAGAAGTAGCACCAGTGGGGATGGGGTGTGTCCAGAAGTAGCACCAGTGGTGGTGTCCGGAAGTAACACCAGTGGTGGTGTCCGGAAGTAGCACCAGTGGTGGTGTCCGGAAGTAGCACCAGTGGTGGTGTCCGGAAGTAGCACCAGTGGTGGTGTCCGGAAGTAGCACCAGTGGTGGTGTCCAGAAGTAGCACCAGTGGTGGTGTCCAGAAGTAGCACCAGTGGTGGTGTCCAGAAGTAGCACCATGTTGGTGGTGGTTCCGGAAGTAGCACCAGTGGTGGTGTCCGGAAGTAGCACCAGTGGTGGTGTCCAGAAGTAGCACCAGTGGTGGTGTCCGGAAGTAGCACCAGTGGTGGTGTCCGGAAGTAGCACCAGTGGTGGTGTCCAGAAGTAGCACCAGTGGTGGTGTCCAGAAGTAGCACCAGTGGTGGTGTCCGGAAGTAGCACCAGTGGTGGTGTCCGGAAGTAGCACCAGTGGTGGTGTCCAGAAGTAGCACCAGTGGTGGTGTCCGGAAGTAGCACCAGTGGTGGTGTCCAGAAGTAGCACCAGTGGTGGTGTCCAGAAGTAGCACCAGTGGTGGTGTCCAGAAATAGCACCAGTGGTGGTGTCCAGAAGTAGCACCAGTGGTGGTGTCCAGAAGTAGCACCACTGGTACACACTGTGCTGCGTGTGGCAGTACAATAACACAAGTGTAAGCTGAAACAGTACTAATTTAGTAGAGATCGTTGTAGCCGACGTCTTCCACTCTGTTCCACTTTTGTAAATTCCTGAACATTTGTTCATACTGTTATGGTATATTTTCTCCCTTTGTTCATGTCAGCAGTGACTAGAGGGAGTGGAGGGTGGGAGAGCCTTCTGCTTTACTATCTTTCACTCACCCACCTAAAAAATACATGATAGTCATTACTCTAGGTCAAAGTAGTAAGTTTTCACCAGCCTCGGCGTAGAGTTTCGGGTCCTCTCTTATCTGTCTTCCGAAAAATTAAAAACTCTGTGTACTAGGTGCACCGCGGGTACAATAAGGGAACACTGTATCAACATGCGAGGTCCAGACTCTTCCATCTTGCAAGAAGCTTCAAAAAACGTTGCTAGACCAGTGAAAAAGTTTTCAGGAGGAACTGGTGCTGCGCTGTACATGTGCTGCTGTGCTGCTAGGTGCTGCTGACTAAGTGCTCACTGAGCTGCTGCTGCGCTACTAGTGCTAATGTTGCTCGGGAAAACAAGGTCTGCGCTGTCCACTAGTGTTAACTGGTGCTGCTGCTGCTGGTCGCTGCAACAGCGCTACTGTGCTGCTACTAGTGCTACTACGAGTAGCTGCTGCTGTACGGTTCTGCTGGTGCTGCTACTATGCTTCACTGTTCTGCTGGTGCTGCTGCTGCTACTAGTGCTAATGGTCGCAGCTGCTTGCTACTAGTGTTACTGTGGGGGGGCTGCTGGTGCTGGCTATTGCTACTGGTGCTGCTACTAGTGCTAGCATGGGACGCTAGCTGCTGTAGACTTGCATCACTACGTGGGGCATACATGGAAGTACTGACTCAACTAGTACTATCTGTGCTTGCTGCTGCTTGTCTCCCGCGCTTATGGGGGGTTAAGCAAGTGCTACTTGGTGCGTGCTCTAGCTGCTTACTCGATAGCGTGCTACTAGTACTCACCTGGCAGTTCAGGCTGCTCTGCTACTAGTGTTTACTGGTGCTGCTGATGCTGCTAGTGCATGACTGGTGCTGCTGATGGATACTGGGTGCTGCTATTTAGTGCCACAGTGCTGCTGCATGCTACTAAGTGCTACTTGTGCTGCATGCTGCTACTATGCTACCGCTGCTGCTACTAGTGTTACTGGGTTGCTGGGTGCTGCTGCTGGTGCTGTACTAGTGCTTCTGTGCTCGCTCACTAGTGCTACGGGTGCTGCCCTGTGCTGCTGCCTGGTGCTGCTACTACGTGCTACAGTTTGCTGCTGTGTTTTGAGCCTGTTCTTGAAGTGCTGCTGCTCATGCTGGTGGCTGCTACTATGCTACTGTGCTGCTGCGGTACTGTGCTGCTGGTGCTGCTACTAGTGCTACTGTGCTGCTGTTTGCTGCTGCTGTCTACTAGTGCTAATGGTCGGCTGCTTGCTTACTAGTTTACTGGTGCTGCTGGTGCTGCTGCTCCTACTAAGATGCTACTGGTGCGCTACTAAGTCGCTACTGGTGCTGCTGCTGGTACTGGTGCTGCTGGTACTGCTATTTTTTATACTAGTGCTACTGTGCTGCTGCTGGTACTGGTTGCTGTTTGGTGCTGCTACTAGTGCTACTGGTGCTGCTGGGCTGCTGCGCTACTAGTGCTAATGTGCTGCTGCTGCTACTAGTGTTACTGGTGCTGCTGGTGCTGCTAGTGTACTGGTGCTGCTACTAGTGCTACGTGCTGCTGCCTGCTACTATGCTACGGTGCTGCTACATGTTACTGGTGCTGCTGTGCTGCTAGTGCTACTGGTGCTGCTACTAGTGCTACTGGTGCTGCTACTAGTACTACTGGTGCTGCTGCTGCTACTAGTGTTACTGGTGCTGCTGGTGCTGCCTAGTGCTACTGGGTGCAGCTACTAGTACTACTGGTGCTGCTGGTGCTGCTGCTAGTGCTACTGGTGCTGCTACTAGTACTGGTGCTGCTGCTAGTGCTACTGGTGCTGCTAATAGTGCTACTGGTGCTGCTGGTGCTGCTGCTGGTGCTGCTGCTGCTACTAGTGCTACTGGTGCTGCTGGTGCTGCTGCTACTAGTGCTGCTACTAGTACTACTGGTGCTGCTGCTGCTGCTGCTGGTACTGGTGGTGGTGGTGAGGTGCTGAAACTGCCTGCTGCTGCAGCTGCTCGCTCACTCTACACGTCGTATTGAAGATGGAGCCACTGCACAGGTCTACTGGCCCATACTGGGCAGGTCTAGCTCATTCCCCACGCACATCCACCATGTAACCACCACGAAATTTTCGGAGAATCATAACTCAATATTATAAGGTAATTATCAACAAAATAAAAGCAGCGTTCTGCAACTCCGATGACCAAAAGCTCCATCGACGGGTCATCATACGACTAACACCCCCGTCAGGAAACACTTGTCCTGTTTCCTGACAAATCTTACCTAATCTAAAGGTATTAAACTAGTTGATTCTAAACAGTTCCACTCTAAGCCGTGCTCAGAGTTTATGGACACCTTGACTGATGCTACCCAAGTGAACATGAATTTAGAGTAGGAAGAATAAGCGTAGCTCAACTACTAGATTGTAGGTTGTATTCTGTGTTAGTTGGGGGGATTTTGTTTTGGGCATCATAGTTTAAAAATTCTGGAGGGCCATGGGTGGCCACTGGCGTCGCCTCCAGTCCAACAAGGCTCCAAGGTGGTGGACTATTTTTGTTATTTCCTTCCATTTTCTTTTTTCGTTTCCTGCCACTAAAAAATCACCTGAAGTTGGGTTGTCGTAGCTACTATTGTTTGTCTTGTGGGGTCTGTGCCTCCTGGTCCCTTTTAGATGGTATGCAGGGCACTCGATGTTGTAACACTGCTTCTGGAGGACCGAGGAGTGGCACATTTTTGGGTGAAAGAAAGTACAGGAAGAACGACACACTCCTTTAGACAGGAGGTCGCTACATTTTTTGGGATGGTCAAAGTTACAGAGGTTTACGAAGAAAATCAAAGCACATATGTGGTGTACAGAGACAAAGGTCTTTGACAACTGCGATCATGGAATGATAACCTGTAAATAAGGTCAATAGGTATAACAGAAAACGTACGAAAATATTAAAATATCTTGCTAATAGTGGTGTAAGGTAAGAGACTGAGTAGCAGTTTAAGGGGGGGAAGCGCAGGGAGGTTAATTTCGAAAACGTTTCGCCTACACAGTAGACTTCTTCAGTCGAGTACAAAATGACTAGGCGGTGGCTGAGATGTGAAGGGTGCTGTGACCAGGAGGTTCTACGAAGAAAGTTTGCGTATGTGTCTTACTAGACAACCTGTTGGTATTTTATACCATTTTAAATTCACTTTATCTTACAGATAGACTACAAAGAGAAGTAGTAAACCAAATCAAATCTAGCCTAGCAAAGTAAAAAGTTCAGTACTTCAGAGCACCTTTTACTGTTTCTCTCACATCAGGGAGATAAAAACCCTGGCCTACAGCTTTGTGTCATCTTACATGCGGACGATACCAAAAAAAAGTGAGAATGGAAAGTCGCTTTTGATAAGAAGACCGTAAAATCGTAAGCACATAATAACAAAGTTTTCACTAGAACTCTAGAAACATGCTTGGAAGTTTTGTAGACAGGGAAAGTTTTCCTGTACATTATCCAGTTCTGCTATATCATCTGGTTTAAAAGGAGCCGGTAGTGTGCAGCAAATTTTTACTACACAAGTGACTTGAAGAGAATCATCATTTGGTTTGGCATCTCTTTTTTTGAATGATCTAATTATCTAACCTCTCAGTTTAATTTGCATTTGAGTAGCAACACCGTATGTAAGTCTTGATAAGTAAGATTCTAACATATTCAGCTCTCGTTCCCTCTATTCCTCTTCTGCTCTTCAGGTGCTATTCATTTCTTTTATACTCCATTCGAGTTTCCAGATTTCAATATTTCTTTAAATAAGTCCAAGTCGGACCGAAACGTCGTTTAACTTTCTTCCTCCCTACGTACGGGTTATTTGTGTATCATATCGTCTTTCTCTGTCCCGCTTAGAAACTCTCTTCAAATCGACTAGAGATCCTTGTAATCCCTCAATGGATGCTACCTAATATAATTTCAAATATCGTCTGTAAATTGATACGTAATTATGATTTATGTCTCTTGTCTATGTTGGATATAAAAATAGAAACAAAACTGGGCGATTACGTGCCTTGAGGACCAGAACCCCTTATCTCTGTGGCAGCCTCTAATGTTACTGTGTAAAAAATTACTTTTTTGCGCCCGATACGTTAGAAAAATTCAAAACTAATTTGACCAATTTTTCAATTATTCCTTTTGGTACCCAATATAATACTGTTACACAATGATTACACTCGCCAAGACCTGCAAAGTCTGTGTGTACATCTACAGTGGACTTAAGAAATCGTAATGACACGATTGCAAATCAAACCAGGACAGTTGGTCCTTCCAGTGGTCAAAGACGCTTAAGTCAGGCCTACCCTGGGTTTGCCTTAACTGTTATATAATGTGTTTTTGCAGTTTTGCTTTCTATAAAACTTTTTGTAAGATTGTATAAAGTGAGATCTGGCTCCGATTGTTTTACTGTTGTTGTTTTTTTGTCACAGCGTTGCTACCAACCTTAGGGAGTAGGCTGGCGATTGTCTCCATACTTGATTAATGATCGTGGGATAACTCCTGAAGTCCCAGACTCAGTTTTTCCACAAAGTACTGAAACATGACATTTTCTCTTCAGTTTTTTGATGAATATGGAGTTGCACAGAGTCTGGCCTGGATACAGACACATGGAACTTCATAATCATCAAAAATTGCAATAAAATACAGCAATACAGCGACCATTTACTGCCCACCCTAAAGTCAAAAAACATTTATAACACTGCAACCCTCCACATTACTTGGTCATGTACTGTAGCGCGAGAAAGAGTGGACATACTACATAATATACATATGGAAGTATACTCATGACCAGCTTCCCAAAACTTCATACAACACTAAAAACTAACCAGAGAGGAAGATATGGAAGAAAGTATAAAACAAACACTGTCAAAAGAATTGGGCACGTTAAGAAAAAAAAATGGACGGTGTCAACATCAAGTGCCTCCAATTATATTTTAGGCGGAAGAGCTTAAACCCATAGAGCCAATATAGCGCCTAGGGATGGGAGACGATTGTTAGTTCGATTCAAGATACAGGATGCAATTTCCTTAACCTCGTACTAACATTGAAGAACTCATCCCTGGGGTCAAGACTTGATACAAGCAGGTACCAGAACTATTTAATGGTCCAGCAGGTACCAGAAACTATTTAAGATGGTAAAAAAAAGGGGGGGGGAGAAAAAAAAAAAAAAAAAAACCAGCAGGTACCAGACTATTTAAGATGGTACCAGCAGGTAACCAGAACTAATTAAGATGGTACCAGCAGTACCAGAACTATTTAAGATGGTACCAGCAGGTACCAGAACTATTTAAGATGGTACCACAGGTACCAGAACTATTTAAGATGGTACCAGCAGTACCAGAACTATTAATGGAACAAGTGTTAGAAGTCTTTAATACGAAAACTGATCTCTACTCAGACTATGCCAAGCACCAACGAGCCTGGCCCAGGCCGGGGCTCCGAGAGTAGTCAACTCCGAGCTCTTTCAAAGGTACATTCCAAAGGTATAACTACCAGGTCAATCAGGTTGGACTGCTGTGTGAATCCACAGTCGCCAACAACAACAACCTGGCTGAACCCAAAAGGGGGCTATCAACAGAGAAGCCAGGCAGGGGGTTGGGCTTGTCGAGAGTGAGAAAACTTCGGAAAACGGTCACAGGTAATATCATAGATAAGAACATAAGATAAGAAGGAACACTTGCAGAAGCTACCCTGGGCCCCATGGCGAGGCAAGTCCAAGCTCCTACCGGCTTAAGCCAATGTGCCCAACCTAGTCAGGTCATGTCACCATTCACTTTAAGAAGGAGCACGGGACCAGACCCCAGTAGCACAAGCAGTCAGGTCCAACTCAGCACCCACCCATACCCACTCATGTATTTATTCTAACTTATTTTTAAACTACACAACGTTATTAAGCCTCTATAACGTACTCGGGATTTGTTCCACTCATCCCACAACTCTATTACTAAACCAGTGTTTTCCCTAATCCTTCCTGAACGAATTGTTCCAACTTAAAACCCATTGCTGCGAGTCCTGTCCTAGGCTCATATTTTCAGCACGTTATTACATCCCTTTATTATATTCCTGATCTTCATTTATACACCTCAATCATATCCCCCCTAATTCTACGACTTTCAAAGAGAGTGCAGATTCAGGGCCCTCAGTCTGTCACCATAGGGAAGATTTCTGATCATGGGAGTATCATCCTCCAACCTCCTTAGCAAGTTTTCCAGAGCATTATAATCCATTCTGTAATACGGTGACCAAACTGTGCAGCATAATCGAAATGAGCCTAACCAAGGATATTAATAGAGTTGAAGAACAACTTGAGACTCCTATTAGTTATGCCTTCCTGATATGAAGCCCAAGGATTCTGGTACTTTATGCGAACACTTACGCACGCTGTCTTGGTTTCCAGATTACTGCTAACCAGAACTCCTAAATCTTTTTCGCAATCCGAAATATTAAGATCTACATTATTTAGTTTATGTGGCATGGTTATTTTCCTGCCCAACATTTTTAGTACTTTGCATTTGTCAAATTAAACTGCCATCTGCCACTTCTCGACCACTGCATCAGTCTATTCAAATCTTCCTGGATGCTCTAATGTCCCTCGTCAGAATGAATTCGACGGCCTATTTTGGTAATCATGCGGCAAACTTGCTTATTCGCTCTTTATTGCCCTCATCTATGTCGTTTATGTAGATTGTGAACAACAGAGTGCCCAACACTGACCCCGTGGAACACCGCTCGTATGCTTCTC
The DNA here is from genome assembly GCF_026875155.1 of Cherax quadricarinatus. Lineage (NCBI taxonomy): Eukaryota > Metazoa > Arthropoda > Malacostraca > Decapoda > Parastacidae > Cherax > Cherax quadricarinatus. Next base: position 78,973,573 of record NC_069404.1, read on the forward strand.
CACTTTGGATTTCTCCCCATTTTATGCAAATCTCTGCGCTGCCTATATTGTCAACCATGCCTCTACCCATGAAAAAATTTTCTCCTCCTATTCATGTCCTTAATTTTCCTCAATAGTCTCTGATGTGGGACCTTTCAAATGCCATTTTACTGAAAGTCCATATACACAATATCATATTCATTACAATGATCTAACCTCCTCAAATACCTTAGTGAAAAAAGTTAACTTTTAGAAGTAAAATTCGATTCTCCTAACTGTGCTCCAACCTGCTTAATCTTGCCGAAAGTTCGACGTTAGCCTGGAGGGAGAGATTGGGTAAAGGGAGGAAGACCAAAGGAAAAATAGTGAAAGGAAAGAGTCGTAGGACGGAGTGAAAAGGATAGATAGATAGATAGAGGTGGGGTATAATCCTTTAAAGTGCCCCAGCTTGTGTACTCACGCGTTACATTACCTACAAGCATTTTTTTTTTTGCTTAAGATAAGGAAGTAATCGATCAGGGTGCTTTATTGTTTGTCTTAGTTTTGTCCTACCCTAGCCACGATGCTACTCGACAAAACAACTGTAAAATGTAACCGAGCAGCCAGTTGTAACAGAGAGTTGCGATCAATGATAAATCGTAATGACACATTGGCAAAACAAACCATACCACGGTGGGATAGAACCCGCGAATCAGAACGACGATCTGAGTATATATTACTCTGATCGCGGTTCTATACCCTCCCGTGTATGGTTTAAGAGTTGCTCATTCCTCTCGCCTTGCTGGGAACTAAAGGGTTTTTCCTTTATCGGCTGAGCTAAAGACTCCATCTGGAGCTAGCTACTGGTCGCACTGGAAAGCCTATCCCATAACAAAAATACAATCATCACTTGTGTAACAATAGGCGGCATGTACGAGTTAATGAAGTATAATTACAGTTCCATAAGACAGGAAAACGCGTTGTATGCGAGCGCTAATGGACTACACACCTACAACAGTCCTCACAACACCTAGCAACACTCTCCTCAAACACCTACACACTGTCCTCACCAACACCTACAACAGCCCTCACAACACCTACAACAATGTCCTCAAAACACCTACAACACTGTCCTTACAACACTGTCCTCACAACACCTACAACACTGTAATTGCAACACCTACAACACTGTCTTCACAACACCTACAACACTGTCCTCACAACACCTACAACACTGTCCTCACAACACCTGCAACACTGTCCTCACAACACCTACAACACTTTCCTCACAACATCTACAATACTGTCCTCACAACACCCACAACACTGTCCTCACGACACCTACAACACTGTCCTCACACCTACAACACTGTCCTCACAACACCTATAACACTGTCCTCACAACACCTACAACACTGTCCTCACACCTACAACACTGTCCTTACAACACCTACAACACTGTCCTCACAACACCTACAACACTGTCCTTACAACACCTACAACACTTTCCTCACAACACCTACAACACTGTCCTCAAACACCTACAACATTGTCCTCACAACACCTACAACACTGTCCTCACAACACTTACAACACTGTCCTCACAACACCTACAACCCTGTCCTCACAACACCTACAACACTGTCCTCACAACACTTACAACACTGTCCCCTCACACATAATCACCTACAATACTGTCCTTACAACACCTACAACACTCTCCTCACAACACCTACAACACTGTCCTTACAACACCTACAACACTGTCCTCACACCTACAACAGTCCTCACAACATCTACAACACTGTCCTCACAACACCACAACACTCACCCTCACAACACCTACAACACTGTCCTTACAACACCTACAATACGTTCCCTCACGACACCTACAACACCTCTCCTCACAACACCTACAACAGTCCTCACAACACCTACAACACTGTCCTCAAAACACCTACAACACTGTCCTCACAACACCTACAACAATGTCCTTACAACACTGTCCTCACAACACCTACAACACTGTCCTTGCAACACCTACAACACTGTCTTCACAACACCTACAACACTGTCCTCACAACACTTACAACACTGTCCTCACAACACCTACAACACTTGTCCCTCACACACCTACAACACTCCTTCTCACAACACCTTCAAACCACTGTCCTCACAACATCTACAACACTGTCCCTCACAACACCTACAACTGGGCCTGTTCCTCACAACACCTACAAGTGATCAGTGACGGAGGGCGAGGTGTCCTCACACCTTCAACAGCTGCCTCACAACACCTACAACACTGTCCTCACAACACCTACAACGCTGTCCTCACAACACCTACAACACTGTCCTCACAACACCTACAACACTGTCCTTACAACACCTACAACATTGTCCTCACAACACCTGCAACACTGTCCTCATTTTCTCCACAACACTGTCCTCACAACACCCTACAACACTGTCCTCGCAACACGTCACAACTGTCCTCACAACACCTACAACCTGTCCCCCACAACACGCTTACAACACTGACCTCACAACACCTACAACACGTCATTAAAACACTCTCCTTCACAACACCTTACAACATGTCTTTAACAATGCTACAACACATTTCTCAAACACCTACAACATTGTCCTCACAACACCTACAACACTGTCCTCACAACACCTTCAACACTATCCTCACAACACTTACAACATTGCCCTCACAACACCTACAATACTGTCCTCACAACATCCACAACACTGTCCTTAGAACACCTACAACACTGTCCTCACAACACCTACCGCGGGGGCGTTGACCCCCGGAACTCTTTCCAGGTAAACTCCAGGTAAACACTGTCCTCACAACACCTACAACATTATCCTCACAAGACCTACAACACTGTCCTCACTTCTACAACACTGTCCTCACAACACCTACATCACTGTCCAAACAACACCTACAACAGTCCTCACAGCACCTACAACACTGTAATCACAATACCTACAACACTGTCCTCACAACGCCTACAACACTGTCATCACAACACCTACAACACTGTCCTCACAACACCCACAACACTGTCCTCACAACACCCACAACACTGTCCTCACAACACCTACAACACTGTCCTCACAACACCTACAACACTGTCCTCACAACACCTACAACACTGTCCTTACAACACCTACAACACTCTCCTCACAACACCTACAACACTGTCCTTACAACACCTACAACACTGTCCTCACATCACCCCACAACACGTCTCACAACCCCCACAACACGTCCCTCACAACACCTACAACACTGTCCTCACAACACCTACAACACTGTCCTCACAACACCTACAATACTGTCCTTACAACACCTACAACACTCTCCTCACAACACCTAACAACACATGTCCAACAACACCTACAAACACAGGTCCCTCACAACACCTAACAACGTCCTCACAACACCTACAACACTGTCCTCACAACACCTACAACACTATCCTCACAACACTTACAACATTGCCCTCACAGCACCTACAATAATGTCCTCACAACACCCACAACACTGTCCTTACAACACCTACAACACTGTCCTCACAACACCTACAACTCCTACCACGGGGGCGCTGACCCCCTGAACTCTCTCCAGGTAAACACTGTCCTCACAACACCTACAACATTGTCCTCACAACACCTACAACACTGTCCTCACTTCTCCTACAACACTGTCCTCACAACACCTACAACACTTTCCTCACTTCTCCTACTACACTGTCCTCAACACCTACAACAGTCCTCACAACACCTACAACACTGTCCTCCCAACACCTACAACACTGTCCTCACTTCTCCTACAACACTGTCCTCACAACACCTACAACACTGTCCTCACAACACGTACAACAGTCCTCACATCACCTACAAGACTGTCCTCCCAACACCTACAACACTATCCTCACAACACCTACAACACTGTCCTCCCAACACCTACAACACTGTCCTCACTTCTCCTACAACACTGTCCTCACAACACCCACAACACTGTCCTCACAACACGTACAACAGTCCTCCCAACACCTACAACACTGTCCTCACTTCTCCTACAACACTGTCCTCACAACACCTACAACACTGTCCTCACAACACGTACAAGTCCTCATAACACCTACAACACTGTCCTCACAACACGTACAACAGTCCTCACAGCACCTACAACACTGTCCTCACAACACTCTCACTAACACGAGACTCGCGTATAATAATGTCAGATGTTAGTTTACAAGATCACAACAGTGTCATTATCACAACTTCAAGAAAAATGATAGTAGAGTGAATAACTAGAAGCTTTAAAACAAGAGATATGACAGTAGAGTGAATAACTTTTTTTTTTTAAAAGTTTTTTGAATAACTAGAAGCTTTAAAACAAGAGATGTCAAGTCAATGGTGATAATTTTTATGTTACTTGTTTTCTCTAGGCAGGAATATTGTTGTTCTTGAAGTGTCCCTTTTTAGTCAGGCGAAATTGCAGGTGTGGACAACGTAGAGAGCACCTTCACTGCACGAGTATATTCAGAGGCACAGCAACTGTACTCCTTGAAATACAGGCGAGAAAGATGCATCATAATTTGCATCAGGAAAATTCTAGAGAAGACCGGTCTCAAAAGGTGGGTTGTCAGACGGGCAAAACACTGCTAGTGGAAAACATCTGTTTAACAAAGACGCTGAGAGACAATCTTGTAAGTAAACAATTTATTTTAAATGTAGCCTTTTTGCTTGAGGTGAGTTGCCTACGGACCTCTAACTATATTTAAAAGGGAACTTGATAAGTTTCTTAAGCTGAACTGTGTACGGCTAACACCAACAGCCTGGTTGATCAAGCCATCAACTAGGTATGGTCTATGACCGGGCCGCGGGGGCGGTGACCTTTGAAAATTATTAGTTAAAATTACCCCGTCAGGGCTACCTAACAAATATTTTCTCGTAGCACCAACGCCAGTTTTTTGGGGGGGGAAAAACCCTCCCTCCTCCTAACGGTCGTCACGTGGCGTGCACGGGCGTACAACGGGCTACACGGGCGTACACGGGTATGCACGGACATACAGGGGTGTGCACGGACGTGCACGGGTGTACAGGGACGTACAAGGGTGTGGGCTGGAGAGTTAACGCCATGTTAGGCATCAACAACCACACTCTCAGATAAGGAAGTGGAAAACACACATAACAAATATGTTTACACATCCGGACTCCCAATACAAGATGGAGAGTAACACTACCACAACTACACTCTGTAGACCAGACACTACCACAACTAAACTCTTGTAGACCAGACACACAACAACTACACTCTGTAGACCAGACACTACCACAACTACACTGTAGACCAGACACTGACACAACTACACTCTGTAGACCAGACACTACCACAACTACACTCTGTAGACCAGACACTACCACAACTACACTCTGTAGACCAGACACTACCACAACTACACTCTGTAGACCAGACACTGACACAACTACACTCTGTAGACCAGACACTACCACAACTACACTCTGTAGACCAGACACTACCACAACTACACTCTGTAGACCAGACACTACCACAACTACACTCTGTAGACCAGACACTACCACAACTACACTCTGTAGACCAGACACCAACCACAACTCTACACTTCTGTTAGACCAGACAACTACCACAACTACACTCTGTAGACCAGAACACTATCCACAACTACACTCTGTAGACCAGACATACCACAACTACACCTCTGTTAGACCAGACCACTACACAACTACACTCTGTTAGACCAACACTACACAACTACTCTCTGTAGACAGACACTAACCACAACTACACTCTGTAGACCAGACCCACACACAACTACACTCTGTAGACACAGACACTACCACAACTACACTCTGTAGACCAGACACTAACCACAACTACACCTCTGTAACCAGACACTACCACAAACTACACCTGTAAGAACAACACATACTACTACACTCTGTAGACCAGAACCTACCACAACTACACTCTGTAGACCAGACACTACCACAACTACAACCTGTAGACCAACACTGAATACAACTACACTCTGTAGACCAGACACTGACACAACTACACTCTGTAGACCAGACACTACCACAACTACACTCTGTAGACCAGACACTGACACAACTACACTCTGTAGACCAGACACTACCACAACTACACTCTGTAGACCAGACACTGACACAACTACACTCATTAACCAACACTGACCCAACTACAACTCTGAGACCAGACACTACCACAACTACACTCTGTAGACCAGACACTGACACAACTACACTCTGTAGACCAGACACTGACACAACTACACTCTGTAGACCAGACACTACCACAACTACACTCTGTAGACCAGACACTGACACAACTACACCCCCCCCTTTTCTGTAGACCAGACACTGACACAACCTACACTCTGTAGACACTCACAGACACTACCACAACTCCACTCTGTAGACCAGACACTGACACAACTACACTCTGTAACAGACACTGACACAACCTACACTCTGTAGACCAGACAACCACCACAACTACACTCTGTTGAACCAGACACGACACCAACTACCACCTTCGTAGACCAGACACTGACACAACTACACTCTGTAGACCAGACACTACCACAAACTACACTCTGTAGACCAGACACTGACACAACTACACTCTGTAGACCAGTACATCAACCACAACTACACTCTGTAACCAGACACTACCCACAAATACCTCTGTAGACCAGACACTGACACAACTACACTCTGTAACCAGACACTACCACAATCACTCTGTAGACCAGACACTGACTCAACTACACTCTGTAGAACCAGACACTGACACAGCCACTACACTCTGTGAGACCAACCACTACCACAACTACACTCTGTAACCAACCACTGACACAACTACACTCTGTAGAACCAGACACTACCACAACTACACTCTGTAGACCAGACACTGACCACAAATGACACTCTCTAGACCAGACACTACCACAACTACACTCTGTAGACCAACCACGACGCACCCCTACACTCTGTAGACCAACAACTACCACAACTACACTCTGTAGACCAGACCAGCTGACACAACTACACTCTGTGAGACAAGAACACTGAACAACTACACTCTGTAGACCAGACACTACCACAACTAACACTCTGTAGACCAACACTACCACAACTACACTCATGTAGACCAGACACTACACAACTACCTCTATAGACCCAGACACTACACAACTACCACTGCTGTAGACCAGACACAGACACAACTACACTCTGTAGACAGACACTACCACAACTACAGCTCGTAGACAGACACTACACAACTACACTCTGTAGACCTACACTGACACAACTACACTCTGTAGAACCAGACACTACACAACTACACCCTCATGGTACACAGCACACTACACAACTATACACTCTGTAGACCAGACACTACTACAACTACCACTCTGTAACCAGACACTACCACAACCTACACCCTGTAGACCAGACACTACCACAACTACACTCTGTAACCAGACACTGAACAAAACAAAAACTCCACTCTGTAGACCAGACACTGACACAACTACACTCTGTAACCAGACACTGACACAACTACACTCTGTAACCAACACTGACACAACTACACTCTGAAAGAATAAAAAGACAGCTACCACAACTACATCTCTATGTAGACCAGACACTACACCTACAACCATCCTGTAGAACAGACAATGACACCACTACAACACTGTATACCAGACCACTACCACACTTGACCTCTGTTAGACAGACACTTGACACAACTACACTCTGTAGACCAGACACTGACACAACTACATCCTGTAGACCAGACAACTGAACACAACTACACCCTTAACCAGACCACTACCACAACTACACACTGTAGACCGACACTACCACAACTACAACTCTGTAACCAGACACTGACAACAACCAACACACTGTAGACCAACACTACCCACAACGACACTCTTGTAACCATACACTAACGTGGGGGCCACAACTACACTCTGTAGACCAGACACAACCACAACTACACTCTGTAGACCAGACACTGACACAACTACACTCTGTAGAATAGACACTACCACAACTACACTCTGTAGACCAGACACTACCACAACTACACTCTGTAGACCAGACACTGACACAACTACACTCTGTAGACCAGACACTGACACAACTACACTCTGTAGACCAGACACTGACACAACTACACTCTGTAGACCAGACACTGACACAACTACACTCTGTAGACCAGACACAACCACAACTACACTCTGTAGACCAGACACTGACACAACTACACTCTTAGAATAGACACCTACCACAACTACACGTCTGTAACCAGACACTACCACAACTACACTCTGGTTAGACCAGACACTGACACAACAATACACTCTGTAGGACCAGACACTGACACAACTACACTCTGTAGACGAACTGACACAACTCACTCTGTAACCAGACACTACCACAACTACACTCTGTAGACCAGACACTGACCACAACTACACTCTGTAGACCAGACACTGACACAACTACACTCTGTAGACCAGACACTGACACAACTACACTCTGTAGATCAGACACTACCACAACTACACTCTGTAGACCAGACACTGACACAACTACACTCTGTAGAACCAACACTGACACAACAAAAACTCTGTATACCAGAACACTTGACACAACTACACTCTGTATATCAGACACTACCACAACTACACTCTGTAGACCCAGACACTGACACAACTACACTCTTAGACACAGACACTCCACAACGACACTCCTGGTAAGACAGAGAACTGACACAACTAACTAGCTCTGTAGACCAGACACTGACACAACCACCTGAAAGCTGTCCTTCAGTAATGTGACACCACTACTAGCTACTACAACTACTACACTACTACTACTACTACTACTACACTAACTATACTACTGCTACTACTACACCACCCTCCACTACACTACAACTACTACTACTATTACTACTATTATTACTACTACTACTGCCTACTACTGCTGGTGCTACGCTGTGCTCTGATAGTTTGATGCTGCGCTGGCTTCTACTAGTGCCTACCTGGTGCTGCTAGTGCGCTGCCTGCTGCTACTATGTTTACTGGTGCTGCTGGTCTGGTGCTTGCTGCTACTTATGCTACTGGTGCTGCTGCTGCTACTATGTTACTGGTGCTGCTCTGCTACTAGTGCAACTGCTGCTGCTACTAGTGTTACTGGTGGTTGCTGGTGCTGCAGCTGGTGCTAGTGCTGCTGCTACTAGTGCACTGGTGCTGCTACTAGGGCTACTTGTGCTGCTGCTGCTGCTTGTGCTGCTGGTGCTGGCTACTAGTGCTACTGGATGCTGCTACTAGTGCTACTGGTGCCTGCTGGTGCTTGCTGGTGCTTCTGTTGGTGCTGCATGCGCTGGTGCTGTTACTAGTGCTACTGGTGCAGCTTGCTGCGGTGCTGCTACTAGTCTACTGGTGCTGCTGCGACTGGCTGCTGGTGCTGCTACTACGCTACTGTTGCTGCTGCTGCTACTAAGTGCTTATGGTGCTGCGCTGCTTACTAGTGTTTACTGGTGCTTCTGGTCTGCTGCCTGCTTGGTGCTCTACTAGTGCTACTGGTGCTGCTACTAGTGCTACTGGTGCTGTACTGCTGGTACTGGTGCTGCTGGTGCTGCACTAGTGGCTACTGGTGCTGCTGTGCTGCTGCTGCTACTAGTGCTAACTGGATGCTGCAGCTGCTACTAGTGTTTACTGGGCTGCTGGTGCTGCTAGTGCTACTGGTGCTGGCTAACTAGTGCTACTGGTGCGGCGCTGCTGGTGCTGCTACCTAGTGCTACTGGTGCTGCGCTGTACATGTGCTGCTGTGCTGCTAGGTGCTGCTGACTAAGTGCTCACTGAGCTGCTGCTGCGCTACTAGTGCTAATGTTGCTCGGGAAAACAAGGTCTGCGCTGTCCACTAGTGTTAACTGGTGCTGCTGCTGCTGGTCGCTGCAACAGCGCTACTGTGCTGCTACTAGTGCTACTACGAGTAGCTGCTGCTGTACGGTTCTGCTGGTGCTGCTACTATGCTTCACTGTTCTGCTGGTGCTGCTGCTGCTACTAGTGCTAATGGTCGCAGCTGCTTGCTACTAGTGTTACTGTGGGGGGGCTGCTGGTGCTGGCTATTGCTACTGGTGCTGCTACTAGTGCTAGCATGGGACGCTAGCTGCTGTAGACTTGCATCACTACGTGGGGCATACATGGAAGTACTGACTCAACTAGTACTATCTGTGCTTGCTGCTGCTTGTCTCCCGCGCTTATGGGGGGTTAAGCAAGTGCTACTTGGTGCGTGCTCTAGCTGCTTACTCGATAGCGTGCTACTAGTACTCACCTGGCAGTTCAGGCTGCTCTGCTACTAGTGTTTACTGGTGCTGCTGATGCTGCTAGTGCATGACTGGTGCTGCTGATGGATACTGGGTGCTGCTATTTAGTGCCACAGTGCTGCTGCATGCTACTAAGTGCTACTTGTGCTGCATGCTGCTACTATGCTACCGCTGCTGCTACTAGTGTTACTGGGTTGCTGGGTGCTGCTGCTGGTGCTGTACTAGTGCTTCTGTGCTCGCTCACTAGTGCTACGGGTGCTGCCCTGTGCTGCTGCCTGGTGCTGCTACTACGTGCTACAGTTTGCTGCTGTGTTTTGAGCCTGTTCTTGAAGTGCTGCTGCTCATGCTGGTGGCTGCTACTATGCTACTGTGCTGCTGCGGTACTGTGCTGCTGGTGCTGCTACTAGTGCTACTGTGCTGCTGTTTGCTGCTGCTGTCTACTAGTGCTAATGGTCGGCTGCTTGCTTACTAGTTTACTGGTGCTGCTGGTGCTGCTGCTCCTACTAAGATGCTACTGGTGCGCTACTAAGTCGCTACTGGTGCTGCTGCTGGTACTGGTGCTGCTGGTACTGCTATTTTTTATACTAGTGCTACTGTGCTGCTGCTGGTACTGGTTGCTGTTTGGTGCTGCTACTAGTGCTACTGGTGCTGCTGGGCTGCTGCGCTACTAGTGCTAATGTGCTGCTGCTGCTACTAGTGTTACTGGTGCTGCTGGTGCTGCTAGTGTACTGGTGCTGCTACTAGTGCTACGTGCTGCTGCCTGCTACTATGCTACGGTGCTGCTACATGTTACTGGTGCTGCTGTGCTGCTAGTGCTACTGTTGCTCTACTAGTGCTTACTGGGCTGCTACTAGTACTACTGGTGCTGCTTCTGCTACTATGTTACTGGTGCTGCTGGTGCTGCCTAGTGCTACTGGGTGCAGCTACTATATACTGGTTCTGCTGGTGCTGCTGCTAGTGCTACTGGTGCTGCTACTAGTACGGTAGCTGCTGCTAGTGCTACATGGTGCCTGCTAATAGTGCTACTGGTGCTGCTGGTGCTGCCTGCTTGGTGCTGCTGCTGCGACTCAGTGCTACTGGTGCTGCTGGTGCTGCTGCTACCTAGTGCTGCTACTAGTACTACTGGTGCTGCTGCTGCTTGCTGCTGGTACTGGTGGTGGTGGTGAGGTGCTGAAACTGCCTGCTGCTGCAGCTGCTCGCTCACTCTACACGTCGTATTGAAGATGGAGCCACTGCACAGGTCTACTGGCCCATACTGGGCAGGTCTAGCTCATTCCCCACGCACATCCACCATGTAACCACCACGAAATTTTCGGAGAATGCATAACTCAATATTATAAGGTAATTATCAACAAAATAAAAGCAGCGTTCTGCAACTCCGATGACCAAAAGCTCCATCGACGGGTCATCATACGACTAACACCCCCGTCAGGAAACACTTGTCCTGTTTCCTGACAAATCTTACCTAATCTTAAGGTATTAAACTAGTTGATTCTAAACAGTTCACTCTAAGGCAGCTCAGAGTTTATGGACACCTGTGACTGATGCTACCCAAGTGAACATGAATTTAGAGTAGGAAGAATAAGCGTAGCTCAACTACTAGATTGTAGGTTGTATTCTGTGTTAGTTGGGGGGATTTTGTTATTGGCATCAGTAGTTGTAATAATTCTGGAGGGCCATGGGTGGCCACTGGCTGCGCCTCCAGTCCAACAAGGCTCCAAGGTGGTGGACTATTTTTGTTTATTTCCTTCCATTTTCTTTTTTCGTTTCCTGCCACTAAAAAATCACCTGAAGTTGGGTTGTCGTAGCTACTATTGTTATGTCTTGATGGGGTCTGTGCCTCCTGGTCCCTTTTAATGGTATGCAGGGACTCGATGTTGTAACACTGCTTCTGGAGGACCGAGGAGTGGCACATTTTTGGGTGAAAGAAAGTACAGGATGACGACACTCTCCTTTAGACAGGAGTCCGCTACATTATTTGGGATGGTCAAAGTTTTACAGAGGTTTACGAAAAAACAAAGCACATATGTGGTGTACAAGAGACAAGGTCTTTGACAACTTGCGATCATGGAATGACAACCTGTAAATAAGGTCAATAGGTATAACAGAAAAACGTACGAAAATATTAAAAAATCTTGCTAATAGTGGTGTAAGGTAAGAGACTGAGTAGCAGTTTAAGGGGGGGAAGCGCAGGGAGGTTAATTTCGAAAACGTTTCGCCTACACAGTAGACTTCTTCAGTCGAGTACAAAATGACTAGGCGGTGGCTGAGATGTGAAGGGTGCTGTGACCAGGAGGTTCTACGAAGAAAGTTTGCGTATGTGTCTTACTAGACAACCTGTTGGTATTTTATACCATTTTAAATTCACTTTATCTTACAGATAGACTACAAAGAGAAGTAGTAAACCAAATCAAATCTAGCCTAGCAAAGTAAAAAGTTCAGTACTTCAGAGCACCTTTTACTGTTTCTCTCACATCAGGGAGATAAAAACCCTGGCCTACAGCTTTGTGTCATCTTACATGCGGACGATACCAAAAAAAAGTGAGAATGGAAAGTCGCTTTTGATAAGAAGACCGTAAAATCGTAAGCACATAATAACAAAGTTTTCACTAGAACTCTAGAAACATGCTTGGAAGTTTTGTAGACAGGGAAAGTTTTCCTGTACATTATCCAGTTCTGCTATATCATCTGGTTTAAAAGGAGCCGGTAGTGTGCAGCAAATTTTTACTACACAAGTGACTTGAAGAGAATCATCATTTGGTTTGGCATCTCTTTTTTTGAATGATCTAATTATCTAACCTCTCAGTTTAATTTGCATTTGAGTAGCAACACCGTATGTAAGTCTTGATAAGTAAGATTCTAACATATTCAGCTCTCGTTCCCTCTATTCCTCTTCTGCTCTTCAGGTGCTATTCATTTCTTTTATACTCCATTCGAGTTTCCAGATTTCAATATTTCTTTAAATAAGTCCAAGTCGGACCGAAACGTCGTTTAACTTTCTTCCTCCCTACGTACGGGTTATTTGTGTATCATATCGTCTTTCTCTGTCCCGCTTAGAAACTCTCTTCAAATCGACTAGAGATCCTTGTAATCCCTCAATGGATGCTACCTAATATAATTTCAAATATCGTCTGTAAATTGATACGTAATTATGATTTATGTCTCTTGTCTATGTTGGATATAAAAATAGAAACAAAACTGGGCGATTACGTGCCTTGAGGACCAGAACCCCTTATCTCTGTGGCAGCCTCTAATGTTACTGTGTAAAAAATTACTTTTTTGCGCCCGATACGTTAGAAAAATTCAAAACTAATTTGACCAATTTTTCAATTATTCCTTTTGGTACCCAATATAATACTGTTACACAATGATTACACTCGCCAAGACCTGCAAAGTCTGTGTGTACATCTACAGTGGACTTAAGAAATCGTAATGACACGATTGCAAATCAAACCAGGACAGTTGGTCCTTCCAGTGGTCAAAGACGCTTAAGTCAGGCCTACCCTGGGTTTGCCTTAACTGTTATATAATGTGTTTTTGCAGTTTTGCTTTCTATAAAACTTTTTGTAAGATTGTATAAAGTGAGATCTGGCTCCGATTGTTTTACTGTTGTTGTTTTTTTGTCACAGCGTTGCTACCAACCTTAGGGAGTAGGCTGGCGATTGTCTCCATACTTGATTAATGATCGTGGGATAACTCCTGAAGTCCCAGACTCAGTTTTTCCACAAAGTACTGAAACATGACATTTTCTCTTCAGTTTTTTGATGAATATGGAGTTGCACAGAGTCTGGCCTGGATACAGACACATGGAACTTCATAATCATCAAAAATTGCAATAAAATACAGCAATACAGCGACCATTTACTGCCCACCCTAAAGTCAAAAAACATTTATAACACTGCAACCCTCCACATTACTTGGTCATGTACTGTAGCGCGAGAAAGAGTGGACATACTACATAATATACATATGGAAGTATACTCATGACCAGCTTCCCAAAACTTCATACAACACTAAAAACTAACCAGAGAGGAAGATATGGAAGAAAGTATAAAACAAACACTGTCAAAAGAATTGGGCACGTTAAGAAAAAAAAATGGACGGTGTCAACATCAAGTGCCTCCAATTATATTTTAGGCGGAAGAGCTTAAACCCATAGAGCCAATATAGCGCCTAGGGATGGGAGACGATTGTTAGTTCGATTCAAGATACAGGATGCAATTTCCTTAACCTCGTACTAACATTGAAGAACTCATCCCTGGGGTCAAGACTTGATACAAGCAGGTACCAGAACTATTTAATGGTCCAGCAGGTACCAGAAACTATTTAAGATGGTAAAAAAAAGGGGGGGGGAGAAAAAAAAAAAAAAAAAAACCAGCAGGTACCAGACTATTTAAGATGGTACCAGCAGGTAACCAGAACTAATTAAGATGGTACCAGCAGTACCAGAACTATTTAAGATGGTACCAGCAGGTACCAGAACTATTTAAGATGGTACCACAGGTACCAGAACTATTTAAGATGGTACCAGCAGTACCAGAACTATTAATGGAACAAGTGTTAGAAGTCTTTAATACGAAAACTGATCTCTACTCAGACTATGCCAAGCACCAACGAGCCTGGCCCAGGCCGGGGCTCCGAGAGTAGTCAACTCCGAGCTCTTTCAAAGGTACATTCCAAAGGTATAACTACCAGGTCAATCAGGTTGGACTGCTGTGTGAATCCACAGTCGCCAACAACAACAACCTGGCTGAACCCAAAAGGGGGCTATCAACAGAGAAGCCAGGCAGGGGGTTGGGCTTGTCGAGAGTGAGAAAACTTCGGAAAACGGTCACAGGTAATATCATAGA
>NC_069404.1:78993818-78996318 GCF_026875155.1 Cherax quadricarinatus
TCATGAAGCAATAGGAGAAGACGATATGACCCAGCTGGAAAATTTTCGGAGAATAGGGGGGTTTGTAAAAAAAAGAACCCGGCCAGTGAGAGTGACCTTCAAGGCAGAAGCGACTCGGACCAGGATACTGCAGGAGGAAAGCGCGATTAAGGGACATGACGGCATACAGGAGGGTGTATCTCGACCGCGACAGAACACAAGAAGAAAGGAAGAAACTGAGAGAGATGGTACCAAGGAGAAAGGAGGAAGAAGAGGGGATGGAGAAGACAGACAGGAGATCCCAGGACCCAGGAAGAAGATCTAACACAGCCCCCTCACAACTTTCTATAGAAGCCTCCCAACCAGGTCAACCCCAGTGCAACCAAACACTCTAAATCAAAACACCCATGCCACATCCAATGCCCCCACCCACTACATTACAAACTTCACCCCCACAGCAACAACCCATAGTTCCTTACCAGGTCTCCCACTTCCCCAACCCCCAATATACTTCCAGACCACAGTCTTAGAAAAGAAGTTGAAGGTGTGGTATACAAATGCAGATGGAATAACAAACAAGTATGAGGAGTTGCACGAAAGAATCAAAGAGACATCCCCAGACATAATAGCACTCACAGAAACAAAACTCACCAGAATAATAACAGATTCAATCTTTCCATCCGGATATCAAATCTTCAGGAAAGACAGAGGGAGGAGGAGGGGGAGGAGGAGTTGCACTGCCTCATTAAAAACCAGTGGGGTTTTGAGAAAATGGAAGGAATGGATGGCATGGGCGAAAGGGACTACTTAGTAGGAACAATCCAGTCTGAGGGACATAAGGTGATAATTGCAGTAATGTACAACCCACCACAGAACTGCAGGAGGCCAAGAGAAGAATACGATGAGAGCAACAGAGCAATGATCAACACACTAGCCGAGGTGGCCAGGAGAGCACACATGGGGGGAGCAAAGTTACTAGTTATGGGTGATTTCAATCACAAGGAGATTGACTGGGAAAACCTGGAGCCCCATGGGGGGTCCCGAAACATGGAGAGCCAAGATGATGGATGTGGTACTGGAGAACCTCATGCATCAACATGTTAGAGACACTACCAGAGAGAGAGGAGAGAGGATGAACCAGCAAGGTTGGACCTTGTATTCACCATGAGTAGTTCGGACATCGAGGGTATCATGTATGAAAGGCCCTGGGAGCTAGTGATCATGTGGTTCTGTGCTTCGACTACATAGTTGAGCTCCAAGTGGAGAGAGTAGCAGGAATAGGCTGGGAAAAACCAAACTACAAAAGGGGGAACTACTCAGGCATGAGGAACTTCCTTCAAGACATTCAGTGGGAGAGGGAAACTGACAGGAAAAACCAGTACAAGAAATGATGGACTATGTAGCAACAAAATGCAAGGAGGCAGAGGAGAGGTTTGTTCCCAAGGGAAACAGAAATAATGGGAAGAACCAGAAGAGTCCTTGGTTCACCCAAAGGTGTAGGGAGGCAAAAACTAGGTGTACTAGAGAATGGAAAAGGTACAGAAGACAGAGAACTCAGGAGAATAGAGAAATCAGCCGAAGAGCCAGAAACGAATATGCACAGATAAGAAGGGAGGCTCAGAGACAATATGAAAATGACATAGCATCAAAAGTAAAGACTGACCCGAAGCTGTTGTACAGCCACATCAGGAGGAAAACAACAGTCAAGGACCAGGTAATCAGACTGAGGAAGGGTGATGGGGAATTCACAAGAAACGACCGAGAGGTATGTCAGGAGCTCAACACAAGATTTAAAGAGGTATTTACAGTGGAAACCAGTAGGACTCCAAGAAATCAGACCAGGGGGGCACACCAGCAAGTGCTGGATGAGGTACATATAACAAGGAGGAGGTGAAGAAGCTGCTATGCGAACTTGACACCTCAAAGGCGGTGGGACCAGACAACATCTCTCCATGGGTCCTTAAAGAGGGAGCAGAGATATTGTGTGAGCCATTAACAAGATCTTCAACACATCATTTGAAACTGGGCAACATCCCTGAGGTATGGAAAATGGCAAATGTAGTCCCAATTTTTAAAAAGGGAGACAGACATGAGGCACTAAACTACAGACCTGTATCTCTAACGTGTATAGTATGCAAGGTCATGGAGAAGATCATCAGGAGGAGAGTGGTGTGGGGCACCTGGAAAGAAACAAGTGTATAATTGACAACCAGCACGGTTTCAGGGAAGGAAAAATCCTGTGTCACAAACCTACTAGAGTTTTATGACAAGGTGACAGAAGTAAGACAAGAGAGAGAGGGGTGGATCGACTGCGTATTTTTGGACTGCAAGAAGGCTTTCGACACAGTTCTCACAAGAGGTTACTGCAAAAGCTAGAGGACCAGGCACACATAACAGGAAAGGCACTGCAATGGATCAGAGAATACCTGACAGGGAGGAAACAACGAGTCATGGTACGCGACGAGGTGTCAGAGTGGGCGCCTGTGACAAGCGGGGTTCCACAGGGGTCAGTCCTAGGACC
>NC_069404.1:78999320-79027483 GCF_026875155.1 Cherax quadricarinatus
CATTCTCAGTTTGCCAGGCACCCATATGCTGCAGCAGTTATCTGGTTGATGTGTGCCTAAAGAGACGTGCTCGGTGTTATGGTCACCCCAAGATGTTTCTCCCTTGAATGGGGTTGCAGTCCTTGACCACCTAGCCTATACGCTGCCTGTGGCCTTCTTTGCCCTTCCCCAATCTTCATCACTTTGCAATTTGGCGGGGTTGAATTCGAGAAGCCAGTTGCTGGACCACGTGTTCAGCCTGTCCAGACCTCTTTGTAGTCCTGCCTCATCCTCATCTGATTTCATTCTCCTCATTAACGTCACACATCTGCGAACAGGGACACTTCTGAGTCTATTCCCCTCCTTTCATGTCATTCACTTATACCAAAAATAGAAATTGGTCCTAGGACGGGACCCTTGTGGGACCCCACTGTCACAGGCGCCCACTGTGATACCTCATCACGTAGCATGACTCGTTGTTGCCTCCTTGTCAGGAATTCTGTGATCCACTGAAGTGCCTTTTCCTGTTATATGGGGCCTGAATTCCTCCAGCTTCTCCACAATCTCTTGTGGGGAACTGTGTCGAAGGCCTTCCTGCAATCCAGGAAAATGCAATCAAGTCCACCTCTCTCCCCTCGTGCCTTACTTTTTGTTACTTTGCCATAAAACTCCAAAAGGTTTGTGACACAGGATTTGCCTTCCATGAATCCGTGTGGTTGTCATTTATAAATCTTGTTCCGTTCCAGGTGCTCCACCACTCCCCTCCTGATAATCTTCTCCATGACTTTGCATACTATACATGTCAGTGACACAGGTCTGTAGTTTAGGGCCTCGTTTCTGTCTCCTTTCTTAAAAATGGGGACTACTTTTCCCATTTTTCCATACCTCAGGTAGTTGCCAGTTTAAAGGGATGTGTTGAAGATTGTGGTTAGTGGCACACACAGCCATCTCTGCTGCTTCTCCAAGGACCCACGGGGAGGGGTTCCCGGTCCATCGCCTTTGAAGTATCAGGTAAATTAGCGTTTCTGCACCTCCTCATTTGTGTGTATGTCATCCAACACTTGTTGGTATGTTCCCTGTTGGTGTTCCCCTCTGTGCTGTCTTTCCAGAAACCCTTCCTATCTTTACTGTAAATACTTCCTTGAATCTCGTGTTTCTTGTGAGTTCCCACCTTCTTTCCTCAACCTGATCACCTGGTCTTTGACTGTTGTCTTCCTCCTAGTGTGGCGGTAAAGCAGTTTCGGGTCAGACTTGACTTTCGATGCTATGTCGTTTTTGTACTGTCGATGGCCTCCCCCCCTAATCTGTACATACTCGTTTCTGGCTCTTTGACTAATCTCCTTATTTTCCTGGGGTTTTTTGCCTTCTGTATTTTTTCCATTCTCTAATGCACTTAGTTTTTGCCTCCTTACACCGTCGGGAATCCCAAGGGCTCGTTCTGGCCTTTCCCATTATTTCTGTTTCCCTTGAGAACAAACCTTTCCTCTGTCTCCTTGCATTTTGTTGTTACATATTCCATCATTTCGTTTACTAACTTTCCTACCAATTCCCTGTCCCCCCTGAACCTCCTGCAGGAAGTTCCTCATACCTGTGTTAGTCCTCCCTTTTTATAGTTTGGCTTTTCCCAATCAACTCCTGTTACCCTCTCCACTTGTAGCTTTACTATGTATTCAAAGCACAGAAACCACTTGATCACTAGCTCAAAGGGTTTTCTCATATGCGATGTCCCCAATGTCTGAACTGCTCAGGTGAACATGAGGTCCCGTCTTGCTGATTCATCCTCCCCTCTCTCTCTGGTAGTGTCCCCTTAACATGTTGATGCATGGGTTTTCCAGTACCAAATCAAATCATCTTGGCTCTCCCGTTTCGGGACCCCCGTGTGGCTCCAGGTTTTCCCCGTCGATCTCCCTGTGGTTGAAATCGCCCATAACCAGTAACTTTGCTCTGCTTGAGTGAGCTTTTCTTGCCACCTCAGCCATTGTGTCCGCCGGCAGCATCACAGGAACGTCAACGGCAGCATCACAGGAACGTCAACAGTGACAGTGATTGCCTGGCAGCATCACAGGAACGACAACAGTGACATTGTTGCTGCAGCATCACAGGTACGTCCAACAGTGACCAAGTGTTGCTGGCAGCATCACAGACACGCAACATTGACAGTGATGCTGGCACATCACACTCAGTTGAAGGTTGAATGCATGCAGTGCTCTCGTGTGATGACGAACACAGACTTCAGAAGCAAGTGTGTTTGGTCACACTGAGCGGTCAAGCATTCACATTAGTGGGGTCACTCCTGCTCACCTCTGCTCCCCTCATTTACCAGTGGTAACCAGGTGTTGCTAGCCCCAGGCATCCATACACCTAAGTGTTTGATGCTGGCTCCTTGGATACACTTCAGCGGCGTTCAATAACCTACTCGTGTTTAGCATCATCACGAAATGGCAATACCTTCAAAGCCGGCAGCTCAAACACATAACACATCATCGCATCCCTCGCAAGTTATTTATAGTGTACATATAATTATTATCCCTATTATAATTAATAGTAGTAGTAGTATCAGGAAGAACGCTATAGCAGTTAGGTCCATAAACCAAAGTTGAACCAGACAAGTGTTATACAGGGTCCTCAGTGGTCCCGATACAGGGTACTCAGTAGGTCCCTGATACAGGGACCTCAGTAGTCCCTGATACAAGGTCTCGTAGTCCAGATACAAGTCCTCAGTAGTCTCCCTGATACAAGGTCCACAGTAGTCCCCTGATACAAGGTCCTCAGTAGTCCCTGATACAAGGTCCTCAGTACAGATCCTGTTACAAGGTCCTCAGAGTCCCAGATACAAGTCCTCAGTAGTTCCCTGATACAAGGTCCACATGTAGACCCTGATACAAGGTCCCTCAGTAGTCCCAGATACAAGGTCCTCAGTAAGTCCCTGATCAAGGTCCTCAGTAGACTCTCCTGATACAAGGTCCTCAGTAGTCCCCTGATACAAGGTCCTCATTAGTCCTCTGATACAAAAAGCGGATCCTCATAGTCCTGATACAAGGTCCTCAGTAGTCCCTGATACACAAGGTCCTCAGTAGTCCCTGATACAAGGTCCTCAGTATCCCTGATACAAGGTCCTCAGTAGTCCCTGATACAAGGTCCTCGTATCCCTGAAACAAGTCCTCAGAATAGTCCTATACAAGGTTTCCCATCAATGCAACCACAAAACTGGAAATTCCTGGTGTTTTTCTGCAAAACTTCGACCCATAACTATTCAGACATTGGTAACTTCCTCAGGGGAATCGTTACAGGAGAAAAATTAACTACTAACAACTGCTCCACTTGTCTTTTTTTAATAATGTTGTAACATATCCTCAAATAAATTTAAACACTGTCTGGAATATCGGAAGGATTTCCTGGGTTCAGCGCCCTCATCCCCAATCAGACATCCCAGTGACAAGGCCTGATCAACCAGGCTGTTACGCTGGCCAGATGCAGTCCAACGTACCAACTACAGCCCGCGGTCAGGAATTGACTTAAAGACTTAAAAGTTCCTTCTGAAGGACAACCAGACGGTTGGCCTAAGAAACAGAAAAACCTATAGGCCTGCTACATACCTTTGATATACCTGTGATGAGTTCCCGAGAGTCTTCCCGAGCCCAGCCATGCCAGGCTGTTGCAAAATGTTATAATTGTGTTAAAAATAAAATTTATTATCATGCGTTAGATATTATCAATGTCCCAAAATTATTAACAATACGTTACAATTAATAACCGCTATATTTAACACATTACGTTAGCACATTTACCAGGGCACCTACCAGTGCAACATAACCGTGGTAGCTACCGTGCGCTACCGTGGTAGCACACACGGTGGCACCTACCGTGGCAGATACCGAGGCACCTACCGTGCGGCTACCGTGGCAACCTACCGTGGCAGCTACCGTGGCACCTACCGTGCAGCTACCGTGGGCACCTACCGTGGCAAGCTACCGAGGACACCTACGTGGCGGCTACCGTGGTAGCTACCGTGGCACCTAACCGTGGCACCGACCGTGGCGGCTATCCGAGGTAAGCCTACCCGTTGAGCCACCTACCGCGATGAGCAAACCCCTAACCGTGCAGCTACCGTGGCTAGCTACCGTGATCAGCTACCGTGGCACCTACCGAGGCGGCTACCGTGGAGCTAACGAGGCTCCTACCGTGGCACCTACCGTGGCAGCTAACCGTGGCAGCTACCGTGGCACCTACCGTGGCGGCTAACCGTGGTAGCTACCGTGGCACCTACCGTGGCGGCCTACCGTGGTAAGCTACCGTGGCACCTACCGTGGGCGGCTACCGAGGTAGCTACCGTGGCAGCTACCGCGTGGCGCTACCGATGGTACTAGTACCGTTGCAGCTACCGTGCACCTACACGTGGCGGCTACCGTGTATCTACCATGGTAGCTACAGTGGCACCTACCTGGCGGCTACCGTGGTAGCTACCGTGGGCAGCTACGTAGGCGGCTACCGAGGCAGCTAACCGATGCAGCTACCGAGGTAGCTACCGTGCAAGCTACCGTGGCAGCTACCGTGGCTGCTACCGTGCATCTACCCGTGGTAGCTACCGTGCACCATATAATACCGTGCGCTACCGTGGTAGCATACCGTGGCAGCTACCGTGGTAGCTACCGTGCACACTAACCGTGGCGGCTACCTGGTAGCTAACCGTGGCGCTACCGTGGACTACCGTGGCAGCTACCGTGGCAGCTACCGAGGCACTACGCGTGGTAGCTACCGTGGCACCACCTGTGGCGCTACCCGTGCCAGGCTAACCAGTGGTAGCTACCGTGTCACCTATACCGTGGCGGCTTACCGTGGTAGCTACCCGTGGGCAGCCTACCAGTGGCGGCTACCGTGGCGGCTACCGTGGTAGCTCTACGCGGGCACCTACCGTGGCAGCTACCCGTGGTAAGCTACCGTGCACCTACCGTGGCGGCTACCGTGGCACCTACCCGTTGCGGCTACCGTGGTAGCTACCGGGCAGCAACCGTGGTAGCTACCGTGGCAGCTACGTACCGTGGCAGCTACCGGGCACTACCGTGGTAAGCTAACCGTGCACCTATCCGTGGCGGCCTACCGTGGGCAGCTACCGTGGCAGCTACCGTGGTACTACCGTGGGCCCCTACCGTGGCTCTAACCGTGGTAGCTACCGTGGTAGCCTACCGGGCACCTAAACCGTGCAGCTACCGTGGCAGTCTACCGTGGTAAGCTACCGTGGCAGCTAACCGTGCCGCTACCTGCAGTCTACCGTGGCATCTACCAACCGTGGCAGCTACCGTGGCGCTACCGTGGCGGCTACCGTGGCACCCTACCGGTGGTCTCTAACGTAGCAGCTACCGTTGGCAGCATACCGTGGTGCTACCGTGGCAGCTACCGTGGCGAGCTACCGTGGCGGCTACCGTGGCACCTACCGTGGCAGCTAACCGTGGCAGCTACCGTGGCAGCTACCGTGGCAGCCTACTCGTGGCGCTACCGTGGCGGTCTTACCTGGCACCTACCGTGCAGCTACCGTCAGCGGCTAACGTGGCAGCTACCGTGGCAGCTACCGTGGCAGCTACCGTGGCAGCTACCGTGGCAGCTACCTTGGCAGCTTACCGTGGCACTAACGTGTGTGTGGGGTTGAATCTTTGTTGACCTCCAGATCCATCTCAGGTGACACCAAGTGAAATATTACGGATCGGTCTAGAAAGACACGTTGATCAAACACTAGGACAAATTTATTAGAAAAACGTTTCGGTCTTGTGCCCTTGATTATTCTAACACACAAGGTTACAAATCTAGTGTGTGTGTAAAGTGATCAAAGATCCAGACAGAAACGTTTTCAGATTTGCTCACACGTGTTTTCTAAATCAATCTGTGAATATGTAATAACCAAGGTTTATGATGATACAATTTCACGAATCACCCTTAAATAATGGTCTTCTTGACATGTGTGAAAGAAAGGAATAACAGGTGACCCAGGCTTACCCAGGGCCCACAGAAGGTGCAACAAGTAACTTGAATACAGCAAGATCACAATAACCACCAACCCAGTTGCGATACAATTCTGGCAAACTGTCGGTTAAACAGTAGTAATAAGTACTTTTGCACTATAATGCATTTTTGAGCCTAGCTAATTGCTCACATTTAGCGATTTTCGCTACAGAGGTAGCCCAGAGCTTAAGCTACTGTATACGGATCCCTCCTGTATCCTTCAACATATTACTGGCCGCACAAACAGAACCCACAGACCAGTGGTAGGGGCTGTAGTGAGGTTATATCACAGTTCGGATCAAATGAGTAGATTTTTTAATTCGTGATCAGGTCTCAGAGTCACTTAAAATCTTGTCTGAACATCTGCTTCTAGACTTCTCGGGGTGATCATTGTGAACACTTCAAGAATCCCGGTTACTAACAACTGAGGGTAGTGATCTTGTGGCCTACTATGATAGATATGAATATTAAGTGTCCACACTAGATGAACAAGATAAAAACTCATGCCATGACAAATAGTTTACCAACACCCCTCAGGAGGTTTACCACCCAACACCCCCTCGAGAAGTTACCCAACACTCCTGGGGAAGTTTACCCCAACACCCCGGGAAGTTTAAACCCTACGCCCCTGGGAAGTTTACCAAACGGCCCCTGGGAAGTTACCTAACACCCCTTGGCGAAATTTACCCACACCCCATGGAAGTGTACCCAACTACTCTTGGGAAGTTTTAGTAACTCTACTATGGGGAAGTTACCAAGCACTACGGGGAAGTTTTACCTAACACAGTGGGAGCTACCCTATCACTCTTGAGGAAGTAACTGAATGTTAGAGTTCCACAGACAACTGACAGCGTGGACCATGAAGCTTCTGCCATACTCCAACAGTTCAGGTATTAAAGAACACTCCAATTAAGTCCCAGAAAACAAAACAAGTAGTGGCAAAACATTACCGCTGGGTCAGTAGCACCTCTGGTGGTGCAAACATTGCCCTGGTCAGTAGGCACCTCTGGTGGTGGCAAAACAATTACCCTGGGTCAGTACACCTCCTTGGGGTGGCAAAACATACCCTGGGTCAGTAGGCAAAACCTCAGGTTGAGGCAAAACATTACCCTGGGTCAGTAGGCACCTCCTGGTGGTGGCAAAACATACCCTGGTCATAGAGCACCTCTGGTGGTGGCAAAACATTACCCCTGGGACAGTATGCAACCTCTGGTGTTGCTAAACATTACCTGGGTCAGTAAGGCACTCTGGTGGTAGCTCAGGTGGTCAGACTTACAGCCATGCATGCTTAACGATGGACAGTCTTTCAAGGACACTCTAAGTTGATTCTGGATGGCTGCGTTCTTTGGTAAATCCATCGTTTTTTCTAATTGTAAATCCAGACAGTTCAGATGCGACCCCCATCAAGCGCGATTGGATAACTGACCAAGAAACAACAACCGCTCAGAACATCACCCGATTTGTCCATCTAATAAAATATAAATTTGTTCAGAATGATTTAATCCACCATCTTATGAAGAAAGCAATTTGCAGCGAGATACACTCTGGCAAAATGTAATCAGCTCTACATTGGCACAGTGCCAAGTAAAAATCTTATGCAGCTCTACATGGGCACAGTGCCAGAAACATGTTATGCAGCTCTACATGGGCACAGTGCCATGTAATAGAGAATAGCACTCTAACATGGCACAGTGCCAGTAAAATGTTTTTATGCAGCTCTACATGGGCACAGTGCCGTAAAATGTTTAAGCAGCTCTACAATGGCACAGTGCCATGTAAAATGTTATGCAGTTCAACATGGCACAGTGCCAGTAAAAATGTTATGCAGTTCTACATTGGCACACTGCCAGTAAAAAATGTTATGCAGTCTACATGGGACATTGCCATAAAAATGTTATGCAGTTCTACACTTGGCACAGGGCCTAAAAATGTGATGCAGTTCAAATGGGCACAGTGCCCAGAAAAATGTTATGCAGTTCTACATGGGCACAGTGACAGTAAATGTTATGCAGTTCTACATGGCACAGTTGCCAGTAAAATGTTACTGCAGTTCTACATGGCACAGTGCCAGTAAAATGTTATGTCAGTTCTACATGGGCACAGCCAGAAGAAAAATGTTATGCAGTTCTACATGCAACAGTGCCAGAAAATGTATGCAGTCTAACATGGGCACAGTAGCCATTAAAATGTTATGAAGGTCTACATGGGCAAAGTGCCATTAAAATGTTATGCAGTTCCTACAATGGCCAGTGCCAGTAAAATGTTATGCAGTTCTACATGGGCAACATGCCAGTAAAATGTTATCAGTTCTACATAGCACAGTGCCAGTAAAAAGTTAATCACTTCTACATGGGCACAGTGCCAGTAAAAATGTTATGCTAGTCCTACATGGCACAGTGCCAGTAAAAATGTTATGCAGTCTACATGGCACAGTGCCAGTAAAATGATATGCATTCTACATGGGCACAGTGCCATAAAATGTTATGCAGGTCTACATGGGCACAGTGCCATTAAAATGTTATGCAGCTACATGGGCTCAGGGCCCTGACCCTGGTGTTACGGACACCAGGCTCTAAGATGCACTGGAAACTCTCCGGAACAAAATGTGGTGGAAAACTATTGGGAGTAACTTAGAGTCGCATCAAGGCACTTGAGTGCCAAGTTCGGACAGGTACTCAACGAGTGAAAAAAATAAGGAAAAAAAAGGCAAAGACTAAAGAATTAATGAAAGAGGAACAAAAAGTGCAAAATATGTAGTGAAAGAATTGTAGAGTGAGAGATACAGAGTTAAAAATGAAGGTTAACTAGTATAAATTAAAGATAGGCTTAGTTATTAAAGATAGGCTTAGTTATTAAAGATAGGCTTAGTTATTAAAGATAGGCTTAGTTATTAAAGATAGGCTTAGTTATTAAAGATAGGCTTAGTTATTAAAGATAGGCTTAGTTATTAAAGAATAAGGCTTAGTTTTAATTAAAGATAGGCTTACTTTCTATTAAAGAAGGCCTTTACTATTAAAGATAGGCGTAGTTATTTTTCAAGATAGGCTTAGTTTATTAAAAAGATATGCTTACTTATTAAAGATAGCTTAGTATTAAAGATACTCTACTTATAAAGATAGACCTAGTTATTAAAGATAGCTTACTTTTAAAGATAGCTTAGTTATTAAAGATAGCTTACTTCATTAAAGAATAGCTTAGTTATTAAAGATAGCTTTCACTCTATTAAAGATAGCTTACTTTAGTAAAGATAGGCTTACTTATTAAAGAAATGCTTAAGTATTAAAGATAGGCTTAATCTTATTAAAGATAGCTTTAGTTATTAAAGATAGTCGTAGTTATTAAAGATAGGCTTACTTATTAAAGATTGCTTATCTATTAAAGATAGGCTAGTTATAAAGAAGCCTATTATTAAAGTTAGCTTAGTTATTAAAAGATAGGCTTACTTATTAAAGATAGGCTTCCTATATAATTAAAGATAGGCTTAGTTAATTAAAGTAGCTTAGTTATTAAAGATTAGGCTTTCTCTTATTAAAGATAGGCCTTGGCCAGGCTGTCCTGTCTTCAGTGTCTCTTCCAGCACTGCGGAAGGTTATCACATACAACTACCAAGGTTACGACATAACAGAGGTTAGAGTCAAGTGTGTCACTTACCTGAGGACCAATGATGACCTTTACACGGGTGAGGGTGAGTCGCCTACCACGGAGAAGGAGTTGACCTGTCTGGTGAGCAGGTAGAGCCTGGCCCTCCAGAAGCTCTCCCAACGCGGCCTCGCAGTGCCTCCTCGACTCAGACCGGCCACCGCGACCACCCGGCCAACAGAACGCCTCGACCTCTGGTGCACGTCCCACGAGGTACGAGGTCGCTTTGAGCCCTGAAGTGGTCGTGACCCCGTGGAGTTGAAGGTGGCTCTTCATCTCCCAGGGGAGGGCGACGACCACTGGAGTGGTGGTGTGGCAACCAGTGTTGGAGGTTTGCAGAGCACGAGTTCTGGAGGTGATGGCGGCAGTGCAGGAAGTGGTCACTGGGATGGTGTTTGGAGGGCGGACCGCGGGAGGAGGGGCCTACGAGGGGAGGTTGGAGTGCTGGAGTGGAGGCGTGAGGTGCGACAGGAGTGGTGCACCGTGGGAGGTGCCAGACTGCTATCTGGCGACTTTGAACACACCCTCCTTCAGCACTTTATGTGAGGGGTTCCTGCTGCGCACTGCTGGACCGGTGACCTCTGCCTTCTCACCCCGCGAGTAGTGGAGGCCGTGCAACGCTGGCCGGGGGGAATGAGTGACCCGCGGGAGTGACCTCTGCGACCTGGACACCCACAACACGCTGACCACGTGACCCATACCCGCCGAGGAACTGCTGACCTCTGAACATTATTATATATTATATTATTATTATCATATTATTATTATTACTATTATTATTATTATCTTCATCACGATGCTAACACATGTACACTGACGACTGTCTCGCTACATAACACTATTAGTGTCAGTACACAACACTGTCTCACTACATAACACTTATAAGTGTCAGTACACAACACTGTCTCACTACATAACACTATTATGTCAAACCACACAACACTCGACTCGCTACATAACAACAGCAAAACTCAACGTTGTACTACAAAGCTTACAATAGGAAGATTTTGCCGACAGCACTTTCGGGTTATCAGCGGCACCAACCGCGACCGTACTGTCCCTTCCCATAACCCCAGATGTTTTCATGGCATATCTATATACCTTGACATAGCTTAGATAGGATAATCTAAGCATTGGAAGAAAATCAAAATGCAAATGTGGTACAGAGGGATATTGCGAAACCACTTGACAAGTGTGATCATGGAGTGACTGACTGTACATAAAATGACAATGACAGGAATAATGGAGAAAGTAGGCAAAGGGATATTTGACTTTCTGATAAACACAACACACAGTACTAATAACAACAAAAGCAGCATTAGCAAAGTAAAAAACTCAGTACCACAAGGCACGGTCTTGGTACCTATACTGTTTCTCATTCTAACAACGTACATAAATTAAAGTACTTAACACAGTTTCGTATCATCATTTGTAGAAAATAACAAAATAAGCATAAGAATTACCTCGGTATAATTTACGAAAAAAAATGCAAGAAGTTATAATCAAAGGTTGTAGTGGGCAGCGGAGAACAACGTGACAAAGGTTGTAGTGGGCACCGGAGAACAACGTGACAAAGGTTGTAGTGGGCAGCGGAGAACAACGTGACATCCAATAGTGACAAATTCCAACTGCTTAGATATGAAAAAAGTGAAGAAGTCAAATGGGGCGCTTGTTTAAACGAAATGCAAGATTACCACTAAACACAATGAAAGGAACACGTGAAAGATCTGGTGTAATAATGTCAGCTGACCAATTTTTTTCGAGAACACACTAAGGCAATGTCACGACGGCCATGAAAATGGCGAGGTGGGTAATGGGAACTTTCCAAACAAGGGAAATAATGCCAAAGGTGACATTTTCAAAACTGTATGTGCTATCTCGCTCAGAGAGACCACATACTCTAATACATCTCTTGCCCTAAATGGCTCCATTAAGGCAAGAGATATATATATCAGAGCTCTAACAGATACACAGATCATTTACGGCCCACATAAACACAATAAAACACTTAAGTTACTGTGAACGCCCCAAAGTCATAAATATTTATTCAATGGAGTGGAAGACAATACATGACAACTTATTCGTACACTGTACACTGTCATAACAACATATACTGGAGTGAGAGATGAGCGAGAAAATGTAAAAAAAAAAAAAAAAAAAAAAAAATAGTGAAAAGCAGGAGTGCCGTGGGCGCAAGAAGAGAACATTGCATCAACATCCGTTGTCCCAGACTATTCAACACTCTACCAGAAAATATTTTCCTTTGCAAAGTCAGTTTATACCACCACATCTGCAGTTTGGTTTTCTTCCATTGCCACCGTAATCCCGTCATGATGGTTCAGCAGTTAACATCAACATTCTCTTACAGTTCTAAATCTATGCTGGTTTGGGTTCAGCAGATTAAGCTTTTCCATAAAGTTTGTAATTTGGAATCCCATCATCCTTACAAAGACTTTCAAGTTGTGCCATGTTAGGCTTATTTACGTCTAATTTTTGATAACATTACACTGCCTCTTTTATAAAAAGGATTTTTTCCTACACGGTCTAAGGCCTGGGGGATTTCACCAGCTCTAAGGTCCTTTTCTCCAAAGTACACCAAGTGCTTCCTTTAAACTTTCTAGCAACATGTACAATACTTTAAAGGCCACAAAAAAATGTTTAAAGGGTTTCCCAAAAAATGACAAAACCTAGTAAGCTTATCTTGCCACATTGTTGGGATGGCTATGGCTACCTATTTGCCAATTGTTGGTTAGACTATGTGCTCCCTACTTGCCACATGTTTTGGTATAGACTATGTGCCCCTATCTTGCCACATGTGTTGGTGATAGACTATGTCTACCTATCTTGCCCATGTGTTGGTGAGGGGCTTTTGGCTACCATCTTGCCAATGTGGGTGAAAACATGTGCCCCTATTTTGCCAATGTTTTGGAGAAGATCATTGCTACCTTCTTGCACATGTTTTTGGAGATAGATTGTCTACCTATTTGCCACTGGGGTTGGTATAGATCAGTGCTACCTATCTTGCCACATTGTTGGTGATAGATCATGTGTACCTATCTTGCCACACGTGATGGAATAGATCATGTGTCCTATCGCCACAGGGGTTGGGGGATAGTCATGTCTATTTTATCTTGCCACATGGTTGGAGATAGACATGGCTACCTATTTTGCCAATGTTTGGTGTAGATCAATGTACCTATCTTGCCCATGTTTTGGGATAGACAGTGCTACCTATTTTTTCCACTTTGGTTGGTGATAGATCATTTTACTATTTCCCACAGTTTTTGGTGATAAAACAGGTCACCTTTTTGCCCCATGTTTGGTGAAGATCATGTGTACCATTTGCCACATTTGTTGGTGATAGATCATGTGCTACCTTCTTGCCACATGTTTGGTGATAGTCATGTGCTACCTATCTTGCCCATGTGTTGGAGATAGATCAGTTACCTATTTTCCCACTGTGTTGTGATAAAACATGTGCTACCTATCTTGCCACGTGTTGGTGATAACATGTGCTACCTATTTTGCCACAGTGTTGGTGATAGTCATGTGCTACCTTAATCTTCCACATGTGTTGGAGATAGGAAATTGGGCTATATCGCCACTTTTTTGGGATAGATCATGTCCCCTATCGCCACTGTTTTGGTGTAGTCATGTCTACCTATCTTGCCCACTGTTGGGATAGATCATGTCACCTATCTGCCACCTGTTGGAGATAGATCAGTGCACCCTATTTTGCCACACGTGTTGGAGATAATCATGTGTAAATCTTGCCACATGTTTGTGAAGTCATGTCTACCATCTTGCCCCCACTGTTGGGATAATCTTGTACCTATCTTCCCACACGTTTTTGGAGAAGATCAGGTCACCTATCTTGCCACACGGTTGGAGATGATTTTGGGGTATACTTGCCACACGTTTGGAGATAGATCATGTGCTACCTATCTTCCCACATGTGTTTGGAGATAGATCATGGCTACCTATTTGCCACAGTTTTTGGTGATAGACTAGTGTACCATCTGCCCCCTTTTTTTTGGGTGATAGACTATGTGCTACCTATTTTGCCACATGTTTGGGATGGACTTGTGCTACCTATCTTGCCACATGTGTTGGGATAGACATGTGCTACCTATTTTGCCACATGGTTGGTGATAGACTTGTGCACCTATTTCCCACATTTTTTGGTGAAAAACTAGTGCTACTATCTTCCACATTTTTGTTGGTTGGACTATGTTCCTATCTTGCCACATGTGTTGGTGATTAGATCTGTTTCTCCCCTATCTTGCCACATGTTTGGAGATAGATAGTGCTACCTATTTTCCCAATGTGTTGGGATAGATCATTGCTACCTATTTGCCACATGTTTGGTGATAATCATGTGCTACCATCTTCCACACGTGTTGAGATGTCATGTGCACCATCTTGCCAAGTTTTTGGAGAAATTTTGTGCTACCACTTCCCACACGTGTGGAGATAGATCATGTGTCCTATCTTGCCACAGGTTTTGGAGATAGATATTTCCCATCTTGCCACATGTGTTGGAGATAGATCATGTGTACCTTTTTTGCCACACGTGTTGGAGATATATCATTGCTACCTACTTGCCACATGGTTGGTGTAGATCATGTGCACCTATCTTCCCACATGTGTTGGAGATAGACTGTGCCCTATCTTGCCACACTTTGGAGATAATCAGTGTACCTATCTTGCCACTTGTTGGTGATAGATCATGGGGGCTACCTATCTTGCCACAGGGTTTGGAGATGATCATGTTACCTATCTTCACTGTTTTGGAGAAGACATGTGCTACCTACTGCCACAGTTTGGAGATAGATCATTTGCTACCATTTGCCCATTTGTTGGGATAATCTTTTGGCTCCCTATCTTGCCACATGTGTTGGAGTGATATGTGCACCATCTTCCACTGTGTTGGTGATAGACATTGCTACCTATTTTGCCACAGTGTTGGGAAGTCATTGTACCTATTTTTTGCCACATTGTTGGAGATAATCATGTGCTACCTTTTTCTTGCCACATGTTTGGAGATAGTCATTGCTACCTATCTTCCCACATGTGTTGTAAAAGATCATGTGCTACCTATCTTCCCCCAATTGTTGGAGATAGATCATGTGCACCTATTTTGCTACTGTGTTGGAGATAGATAAAAGGTGCTACTATTTGCCACAGGGTTTGGGATAATCATGTGAAACCTATTCCCACATGTTTTGGAAATAATATTGCAAACCACTTCCCCACATGTGTTGGAGATAGTCTGTGCACCTATCTTCCCACAGGGTTTTGGAAATAGACATGTCTACCTATTTTTGCCCAGTTTGGAGATAGTCATGGTACCTATCTGCCACATGTTTGGAGATAATCAGGGTCTACCATCTTCCCCCACATGTGTGGAGATAGATCAGGGCTACCTATCTTGCCACATGTGTTGGAGATAGTCATGTGCTACCTATCTTTCCACAGTGTTGAGAAGATCATGTGCTACCTATCTTGCCAAATGTTTTGGGAGATGATCATGTGCACCTCTTCCCAAATTTGTTTTTGGAGATAGTCTGTCCCTTCTTGCCACATTTTTGGAGATAAAATCTGTCTATCATCTTCCCAACTTTTTGGTATAGATCATGTGTCCCTTCTTGCCACACTTTGGAATGATCATGTGCTACCTACTTGCCACATGTGTTGGAGATAGATCATGTGCTACCTTCTTTGCCACATTTTTTGGTGATGATAAATGTGCACCTATCTTGCCAAAACAGTTGGAGATAGATCATGTCCCCTATCTTGCCACACATTTTGGGAGATAATATGTGCTAACCTACTTGCCACATGTTTGGGAGATAGATCAGTGCTCCCTATCTTGCCACAGTTTGGTGATAGATCATGTGCTACCTATTTTCCCACAATTTTGGGAATAATCTGTTTACCTACTTTCCACAGGTTGGAAAAAGATCATGGCTACCTATCTTGCCACATGTTTGGGGGAGAAGATCATGTGCTACCTTTTTGCCACAGTGTTGGAGAAGATCATTGCACCTTTTTGCCCATGTGGGGAAATTTAATCATGTGCTATCTATTTTGCCACACATTTTGGGATAGATCATGTGCAAACCTATCTTGCCACAATTTTGGGAGATAATCATGTCTACCTATTTTTGCCCCATGTTTGGAGATAGATCATTGCCCCTATCTTGCCCATGTGTTGGTATAGATCATGTGCTACCTATCCCCACACATTTTGGGGAGAAATCATTGCTCCCATTTTGCCACAATTTTGGAGATAATCTGTGTCCCCTATCTTGCCACGGTGTTGGGATAGATATTGCTACCATCTTGCCACGTTTTTGGAGATAATCATGTGCTACCTATCTTGCCCAAAACATGTTGGGATAGATCAGTGTCCCTATCTTCCACATGTGTTGGAGATAGATCATGTGCTACCTACGGACAGTTTTACACCCTTTTAAACATTTTGCTTCTGTGTGAAAACTGAGAATCTTTTTGATCAGCTTCAAACTTTCAACTGAACGTGTCTTAATGAGGGAAGAGATGTTGTCTTTTGGGCTGTCCCATCTCTAATTTACAAAAATACAAACAGTACGCTGAATTTAAAATGCTTATATTTTTTGTACAATATTTTAAGTTTTATTATTTCTTTGGGCCTAAAAAAACGAAACCCTTTTGAAAACTGCTTTTTTCAGACCTCGAAAAATGATGAAATTGTCTTCAGTGATTTTTTTTTAAGTTAAAATACGGGGATAAAAAAAAATGGTTTTTTAATCATAAACCCTAATTTTTTAAGGGGGGGAGTGGTAAGCCGGGGAAAGGCCTCGGGCAGATCCAAAAACTCCAGTGGGGGGTACTTACATAAACCCGGGTCGGGAAATCTTGTCCTGTTTTTCTGACCAACCTTACCTACCTACCTACCTACCTACTACCACCCACCTACCTACCACCCCTGCCTTACCTACCACCTACCTACCTCCATGGTGACATTCCGCCAGTATCACCCGTGACGCCTTAACTGTTGGGGATTTACCACATAATTTTTTACAAAACACACTATGTGTGCCTCTGTATATACACCACATGCCAACACATAACATATACACACCAGGTGGTGAGTGCAGTGGGGCACAAGGGCCCGAAATCTTATTTTTTAGGCGTGCATTAGCTGAGGCCCAGGTGGCAACCCGTGAAAAAACCCCCCAAAATAACCAAAGTTTTATTAAAAAAAGGCAAAAGGGAAACTGAAATTAAAAACAAACTTCAAATGCCAATTCGTTGGGGGCCCAAAGGCACCCATTTCCACACAGTTACAAATATACGAAGTCAAAGGAGTGTAAGAAGGTGTTCAAAAAAATTAGGAGGTTGGTTTAAAAATGAAAAAGTGGGGCAGATACAGTGAGAGTGAAAAATTAATAAGCAAAGGGAGAAAAGAAAAACAGTGAGAGGAAAAAGTTAATAAGCAAAGGGGGAAAAGAAAAACGTGAATTGAAAAAGTTAATAAGCAAAGGGAGAAAAGAAAAAAAGTGAGAGTAAAAAGTAATAAGCAAAGGGAGAAAAAAAAACAGTGAAGGAAAAATTTAAAACAAAGGAGAAAAGAAAAAAATGAGAGTGAAAAAGTTAAAAGCAAAAGGGGGAAAAAAAAAAAAATATTAAAAATATAAAGGTGGCAGGATAGGCCTTTTTTTTAAGTGGTGACTTTATAAAGGTTGTGTGCCATTATAAATAAAAAATGTAAAATTACTGTGTGAAGTTATTTCCAAAAGTGAAAAGTGAAAAACTTGAGGGGCACGTGATGTACGAGCAAAAATGATATAACTATATGGGTGAAGGGGTTTCCAAAAAACTTAGAAGGCCTATGGGACAACAAGATCGCAACAGGGGAAATTGTCCAGCGCCCCATGCCAGCGCAAGTTCCTCTCACTTATTGTGGTTTAATTTGTCAATTTCTGGTCTCTGCATCACGAAGATAAGGTCACTCATACTGCAGGGCTATTACCAGATTAGAGTGAAAAAGAATAAATAAGGTGGGGATAGGATTGATGAGTGGTGAGGAGAGGGGGTGAAAGCTAGCGAGGATTAACCATCAAACCCATGCCACACACACACACTAGCACAAGTGTAGACACTTTTTAGAACTGAAGAGGCTAAGTTTTGAATTACATATTTATTGGGATTTTTTTAGTAGTGTAGATAATCAGAAGTGAGGGGATTATTTCTGGACACACACACACCCAAAGGTACCCCTTTTTTAACCCCCCACCCTTTCCCCCCATCCCCATCCTATCACTTTTTTCTTTTTTTTTTCCTCACCTTTACCCCTTTCCCCCCTTTCCCCCCTTTCCCCTTCTCTTTCTTTCTCTCCCCTCTTCTCTCTCCTCTCTCTCTCTCTCTCTTCTTTTCTCTCATCTCTCTTTTCTTTTCCCGCGCCTCCTTTCCTCTCCTTCTTTTTTTCTCTCCCCCCCCCTCCTCTTCTCTCTCCCCTTCTCTTCTCTCTCTCTCTCCCCATCCTCTCTCTCTTTTTTTTTACACAGGGGTTTTACAAAGGTTAAGGTCCCTAGTTTTTTGCAAGCCTTTTTAGGTTAAAGGATTCCAAAATTTATTGACAAGCTAAAGCTGTTCCAAAACAGCTCATTTGAAGGCTTTTTTTGTTTGAGAATAAAGTAGGGGAAAAGGATGAAGTTGGGCCCCTCTGTGGGGCCCCATTTTTATTTTTACAAGACTTTTTTTTCGTTTACATTATTATGCTTACAATGTTTCCATACTCCTCTCCTCTCTCATCCTCCCCCCCTCCACCTTCCCCCTCTCCTTTTTCTTCCCCCCCCTCTTCCCCCCCCTAGCCTCTCCCAACTTTCCCTTTCTCCCCCCCCCTTATAACCCCTTTTTTAACCCCTAAAACTCTCCCTTGAGCTGCACAAACCTTCTTTCCCCTGCCCTATTCCCACCCCCCCCCTACCTACAACCCCATCTCCACACACACCCACTCTGAAAAACAAAAACTTCATTCTGTGGGACAATGGGGGAACCAAAAAAAAAAAGGCCAAGAGCCAAGGGTCTGGCGACAACTGGGGGGGATGATTGGGAGGTAAGCTCAAAAAAAGGGGGAAAAACTGGGGGGGGGAAACTAGAAGAGCTTGGAAGAGGGGGGGGAAATAGCTGCAAGAGCAGAAAGTGGGGGCCGCAAAGCCAAATACAGCCTCAAAGAGGAACGAAAACTGAAACGCCTAAAAAAAAAAATAACAGACAGACATAACATCAGAAACTTCACATCAACACAACAAAGGACGGGGGGAGCAAGGAAGCTATATTTATGCAAAGTCCGTCAGACCCCCAGGAGCCAAAGGGAAAGAAAGGGGCACACTAGGAACAAATGGGGTTCGGGGGCAGTGAAGGAGCTAAAATAGCAGGGACCCTACCCGACCCTGCAGGGCCAGGGAAAAGTGACAGGAAAAACAGATCAAAGGGCAATGGGGTCTCCTAGGGGAAGGGGTTGAAGGAAGGAACGCCCAAGGGAAGAAACTAAAACACCTCAAGGATGTAATGGGAGACAAAGAGGAGGAAGAAAGGGAGAGACCAGTTTTTTTTCTATGGGCTCAAAGAAGCCAAAGGGGAAACCTATGATGAAAGGAAACAGGAGATAAAACGATTGAAGGTATCATGAAGGCAATAGGCGAGGGCGACGCGACCCAGGTGGCAAATTTGGGGAGAACTGGGTGGTTTGCAAGAAGGAACAGCCCTCAAAGTAATTTTCAAGGCAGAATCAACTTAATCATGATCCTGCAGGAGAAACACAGCTAGAGACAAACTGGAATTCCAGTGTGTGTACCTTGATCGAGACAGAATGCAAGAGGAAAGGGGGGATACTGAAAGAGAGTGCAAAAAAGGGAAAGGAGGAATGGGAGGAAGTGACAAAGAAAGCAGAATAACCCAGACAGAGGGGGAAGGGCAAACACACCCCCCATAAACACCCACAGAAGGACTCCAACCATGAAAAACCCCAAGGCAACTGAACAATCTAAGCCAACAATCACACACCAATCCCTCTGTCCCCAACCCCACACTACCACAACCCCAACCCTACAGCAACCCCCTAATGGAAACTCGGGCCCCCACCACAACCCCCTAAGGCCTCCGTCAGGGCTCCTGCTCTCCCAACCCCAAATACTTCCCAGGACCACATTTTGGAACAGAAGTTGAAGGTTTGGTACACAAAGTGGATGGAATAACGAACAAATATGAGGAGTGGCATGAAAGAATCAATGTGAAGACCCCAGACATCATAGCAGTCACAGAAACGAAACTCACTGAGACAATAACAGATGCAATTTCCCACCAGATATTCAGATCCTGAGGAAAGATAGGAGAAAGGGGAAGGAGGGGTTGCACTGCTCGTAAAACACGGATGGAAATTTTATGAAATGGGGGGCATGGACAAGATTGGAGAAAGAGAATACATAGTACGTACACTTCAGTCTGGGGAGTACAAGGTAGACATTGCAGTGATGTATAATCCACCACAGAGCTGCAGGAGGCAAAGAGAGGAATATGAAGAGAGTAACAGAACAATGGTAGACACACTGGCTGAAGTGGCAAGAAGAGCTCACTCGAGCAAAGTTACTAGTTAAGGGTGATTTCAATCGCAGGAGATTGATTGGGAACACCTGGAGCCACATGGAAGTCCCGAAACTTGGAGAGCCAAGATGATGGATGTGGTACTGGAAAACCTCATGCATCAACATGTTAAAGATGCTACCAGAGAGAGAGAGGGGAGGATGAACCAGCAAGACTGGACCTTGTGTTCACCCTAAGCAGTTCAGACATTGAGAACATCACATATGAGAGGCCCCTAGGAGCTAGTGGCCATGTGGTTCTCTGCTTTGAATACACAGTAGAGTTACAAGTAGAAAGGGTAACAGGAGTTGAATGGGAAAAGCCAGACTATAAAAGAGAGGACTACACAGGTTTGAGGAACTTCCTGCAAGAGGTTCAGTGGGACAGAGTACTGGTAGGAAAGTCGGTAAACAAAATGATGGAATATGTAACAACAAAATGCAAGGAGGCAGAGGAAAGGTTTGTTCCCAAGGGCAACAGAAATAATGGGAAGACCACAACGAGCCTCTGCTTTACCCAACAATATAAGGAGGCAAACACTAAGTGCAAAAGAGAATGGAGGAGGAAGTGCAGAAGCCGCTAAGTGACCTCGATAATTCAAAGGAGAGGGGTTCAGACAACATCTCCCTGTGGGTCCTAAGAAAGGAGCAGAGATGTTTGTGCATGCCACAACCACAATCTTCAATACATCCCTTGAAACGGGCAACTACCTGAGGTATGGAAGACGGCATATGTAGTCCCCATTTTTAAGAAAAGAGACAGAAACGAGGCACTACACTACAGACCAGTGTCTCTGATGTGCATAGTATGCAAAGTCATGGAGAAGATTATCAGGAGAGTGGTGGAGCACCTGGAATGGAACAAGATTATAAACGACAACCAGCATGGACTCATGGAAGGCAAATCCTGTGTCACAATCCTTTTGACATGGTAACAGAAGTAACACAAGAGAGAGAAGGGTGGGTTGATTGCATTTTCCTGAACTGCAGCAAGGCCTTTGACACAATTCCTCACAAGAGATCAGTGCAGAAGCTGGAGGATCAGGTGCATATAACAGGAAGGGCACTGCAATGGATCAGAGAAGACCTGACAGGGAGGCAACAACAAGTCATGGAACGTGATGAATTTTCACAGTGGCGCCTGTGACCACCGGGGTCTCACAGGGGTCAGTCCTAGGACCAGTGCTATATTTGATATATGTGAATGACATGATGGAAGGATAGACTCTAAAAGTGTCCCTGTTCGCAGATTATGTAAAATTTAAAATGGGAAGGATTAAATCGGATGAGGATCAGGCAGACTACAAAGGACCTGGATAGGCTGGACAGTGGTCCAAAACTGTTTCCCTCGAATTCAATCCTCCCAAAATGCAAAAGTCATGAAATTGGGGAAAGCAAAGAAGACCACGGGCAGAGTATAGGCTAGGTGGACAAAGGCTGCAAACCTCACTCAAGGAGAAAGATTTGGGGTGACCTAACACCGACACATCTCCGGAGGCACACATCAACCAGGAAATTGCTGCAGCATATGGGCGCCTGCAAACCTGAGAAAGCGTTCCGATACCTTAGAAGGAATCGTTCAAGACACTGTACACTGCGTACGTCAGGCCCATACTGGAGTAGCAGCACCAGTTTGGAACCCGCACCTGGTAAAGCACGTTAGGAAATTAGAGAAAGTACAAAGCTTTGCAACAAGGTTTAGTTCCGGAAACTCAGGGGAATGTCCCTAAAAAGAAAGGTTGAGGGAAATCGGACTGACGACACGGGAGGACAGGAGGGTTAGGGGAAAGATATGATAACAACATACAAAATGCTGCGTGGAATAGACAAGGTGGACAGAGGCAGGATGTTTCAGAGAGGGGACACAGAAACAAGGGGTTACAATTAGAAGCTGAAGGCTCAGACGAGTCACAGGGATGTTAGGAAGTACTTCTTCAGTGACAGAGCCGTCAGGAAGTGGAATAGCCTAGCAAGTGATGTAATGGAAGCAGGAGCCATACATAGCTTTAAGACGAGGTATGACAAAGCTCAAGAAGCAGAGAGAGAGAGGACCTAGTAGCGATCAGTGAATAGGCAGGGCCAGGAGCTGAGACTCGACCCCTCAATCAACAATTAGGTGAGTACATGGACACATATGTAAAGGCATATGCCAACATACAGACAAAAGTACATCCGTACATAAATACACATTATGCAAAAATCACGAACAAGCTATACCAGATGTAAAACAACCAGGGGGAGTTGAACGATAGCTCTAGGCCTTTCGTGTTGTCATCACCACATCATCAGGAACTTGCAATGTTGCAGAAAGGAGGAGATCCAAGCAAACACTGTCAGTGATTGTGACAGTGACTGGTGCTTCATACAGATGTATGTCTGTGATAGTGACTGGTGCTTCACACAGGTGTATGTCTGTGATAGTGACTGGTGCTTCACACAGGTGTATGTCTGTGATAGTGACTGGTGCTTCACACAGGTGTATGTCTGTGATAGTTTAAATGGTGCTTTACAAAAGGTGTATGTCTGTGATAGTGACTGGTGCTTCACAAGGTGTAAAGTCTGTGATAGTGACTGGTTTCTTCACACAGGGGTATGTCTGTGATAGTGACTGGTGCTTCACACAGGTGTATGTCTGTGATAGTGACTGGGGCTTCACACAGGTGTATGTCTGTGATAGTGACTGGGGCTTCACACAGGTGTATGTCTGTGATAGTGACTGGTGCTTCACACAGGTGTATGTCTGTGATAGTGACTGGTGCTTCACACAGGTGTATGTCTGTGATAGTGACTGGGGCTTCACACAGGTGTATGTCTGTGATAGTGACTGGGGCTTCACACAGGTGTATGTCTGTGATAGTGACTGGGGCTTCATACAGATGTATGTCTGTGATAGTGACTGGGGCTTCACACAGGTGTATGTCTGTGATAGTGACTGGGGCTTCACACAGGTGTAAAGTCTGTGATAGTGACAGGGCTTCACACAGGTGTATGTCTGTGATAGTGACTGGGCTTCACACAGGTGTATGTCTGTGATAGTGACTGGGGCTTCACACGGGGTATGTCTTGATAGTGATGGGGCTTCACACAGGTGTATGTCTGTGATAGTGACTGGGCTTCACACAGTGTATGTCTTTTGATAGTGACTGGTGCTTCATACAGAGTATGTCTGTGATAGTGAAATGGTGCTTCACACAGGTGTATGTCTGTGATAGTGACTGGGGCTTCACACAGGTGTATGTCTGTGATATGACTGGGGCTTCACACAGGGGATGTTCTGTGATAGTGACTGGGGCTTCATACAGATGTATGTCTGTGATAGTGACTGCTCTTCACACAGGTGTAATTTTGTGATAGTGACTGGGGCTTCACACAGGTTTTATGTCTTTTGATAGTGACTGGTGCTTCACACAGGTGTATGTCGTGATAGTGACTGGTGCTTCACACAGGTGTATGTCCCGTGATAGTGACTGGGGCTTCACACAGGTGTATGTCTGTGATAGTGCTGGGCTTCACACAGGTGTATGTCGTGACAGTGACTGGGGCTTCACACAGGTGTATGTTTTGTGATAGTGACTGGGCTTCACCAGGTGTATGTCTGTGATAGTGACTGGGCTTCACCACAGGTGTATGTCTGTGATATTTACTGGGGCTTCACCCCAGGTGTATGTCTGTGATAGTGACTGGTGCTTCACACAGGTGTATGTCTGTGATAGTGACTGGTGCTTCACACAGGTGTATGTCTGTGATAGTGACTGGGGCTTCACACAGGTGTATGTCTGTGATAGTGAATGGTGCTCACACAGTGTATGTCTGTGTAGTGACTGGTGCTCACACAGGGGTATGTCTGTGATAGTTGACTGGGGCTTCACACAGGTGTATGTCTGTGATAGTGACTGGTGCTTTACACAGGTGTATGTCCCGTGATTTGTGACTGCTGCTTCACACAGGTGTATGTCTGTGATAGTGACTGGGGCTTCACACAGGTGTATGTCTGTGACAGTGACTGGGGCTTCACACAGGTGTATGTCTGTGATAGTGACTGGGGCTTCACACAGGTGTATGTCTGTGATAGTGACTGGTGCTTCACACAGGTGTATGTCTGTGATAGTGACTGGGCTTCACACAGTGTATGTCTGTGATAGTGACTGGGCTTCACACAGTGTAATGTCTGTGATAGTGACTGGTGCTTCACACAGGTGTATTCTGTGATAGTGACTGCTGCTTCACACAGGTTTTATGTCTTGATAGTGACTGGGCTTCACACAGGTATGTCTGTGATAGTGACTGGGGCTTCACACAGGGGTATGTCTGTGTATAGTGGGCTGGGCTTCACACAGGTGTATTCTGTGATAGTGACTGGTGCTTCACACAGGTGTATGTCTGTGATATCACACAGGTGTATGTCTGTGATAGTGACTGGTGCTTCACACAGGTGTATGTCTGTGATAGTGACTGGGCTTCACACAGGTGTAGTCTGTGATAGTGACCGGGGCTTTACACAGGTGTTGTCTGTGACAGTGACTGGGCTTCACACAAGTGTAAATTTTGTGATAGTGACTGGTGCTTCACACAGGGGTATGTCTGTGGGTAGTGACTGGGGCTTCACACAAGTGTATGTCTGTGATAGTGACTGGGGCTTCACACAGGTGTAAAGTCTGTGATAGTGACTGGGGGTTCACACAGGTGTTGTCTGTGATAGTGACTGGGCTTCACACAGGTGTATGTCTGTGATAGTGACTGGGGCTTCACACAGGGTATGCCCGTGATAGTGACTGGTGCTTCACACAGGTGTATGTCTGTGATATGAAATGGTGCTTCACACAGGTGTATGTCTGTGATAGTGACTGGGGCTTCACACAGGTGTATGTCTGTGATAGTGACTGGGGCTTCACACAGGTGTATGTCTGTGATAGTGACTGGGGCTTCTACAGATGTATGTCTGTGATAGTGACTGGGCTTCACACAGGTGTATGTCTGTGATAGTGACTGGGCTTCACACAGGTGTATGTCTGTGATAGTGACTGGTGCTTCACACAGGTGTAAAGTCTGTGATAGTGACTGGTGCTTCAACCCCAGGTGTAAAGTCTGTGATAGTGACTGGGGCTTCACACAGGTGTATGTCTGTGATAGTGACTGGGCTTCACAAGGTGTATGTCTGTGACAGTGACTGGGGGTTCACACAGGTGTATGTCTTGATAGTGACTGGGGCTTCACACCGGTGTATGTCTGTGATAGTGACGGGGCTTCACACAGGTGAATGTCTGTGATATGACTGGGGCTTCACACAGGTGTATGTCTGGATAGTGACTGGTGCTTCACACAGGTGTGTCTGTGATAGTGACTGGTGCTTCACACAGGTGTATGTCTGTGATAGTGACTGGGGCTTCACACATGTGTATGTCTGTGATAGTGACTGGTGCTTCACACAGGTGTATGTCTGTGATAGTGACTGGGGCTTCACACAGGTGTATGTCTGTGATAGTGACTGGGGCTTCACACAGGTGTATGTCTGTGATAGTGACTGGTGCTTCACACAGGTGTATGTCTGTGATAGTGACTGGTGCTTCACACAGGTGTATGTCTGTGATAGTGACTGGGGCTTCACACAGGTGTATGTCTGTGACAGTGACTGGGGCTTCACACAGGTGTATGTCTGTGATAGTGACTGGGGCTTCACACAGGTGTATGTCTGTGATAGTGACTGGTGCTCCACACAGGTGTATGTCTGTGATAGTGACTGGTGCTTCACACAGGGTTATGTCTGTGATAGTGACTGGCTTCACACAGGTGTAGTCTGTATAGTGACTGGTGCTTCACACAGGTGTATGTCTGTGTAGTGACTGCTGCTTTACACAGGTGTATGTCTGTGATAGTGACTGGGGCTTCACACAGGTGTATGTCTGTGATAGTGACTGGGGCTTCACACAGGTGTATGTCTGTGATAGTGACTGGGGCTTCACACAGGTGTATGTCTGTGATAGTGACTGGTGCTT
Organism: Cherax quadricarinatus; assembly: GCF_026875155.1. NCBI lineage: Eukaryota > Metazoa > Arthropoda > Malacostraca > Decapoda > Parastacidae > Cherax > Cherax quadricarinatus. Next base: position 79,025,554 of record NC_069404.1, read on the forward strand.
CACACAGGTGTATGTCTGTGATATCACACAGGTGTATGTCTGTGATAGTGACTGGTGCTTCACACAGGTGTATGTCTGTGATAGTGACTGGTGCTTCACACAGGTGTATGTCTGTGATAGTGACCGGGGCTTCACACAGGTGTATGTCTGTGACAGTGACTGGGGCTTCACACAAGTGTATGTCTGTGATAGTGACTGGTGCTTCACACAGGTGTATGTCTGTGATAGTGACTGGGGCTTCACACAGGTGTATGTCTGTGATAGTGACTGGGGCTTCACACAGGTGTATGTCTGTGGATAGTGACTGGGGCTTCCCCACAGGGGATGTCTGTGATAGTGACTGGGCTTCACACAGGTGTAAAGTCTGTGATAGTGACTGGGCTTCACACAGGTGTATGTCTTGATAGTGACTGGGCTTCACACAGGGGTAATGTCTGTGATAGTGACGGGCTTCACAAAAGGTGTATGTCTGTGATAGTGACTGGGGCTTCACACAGGTGTATGTCTGTGATAGTGACTGGGGCTTCACACAGGTGTATGTCTGTGATAGTGACTGGGCTTCACACAGGTGTATGTCTGTGATAGTGACTGGGGCTTCACACAGGTGTATGTCTGTAGTATGATGGCCACACCAGCACTCACCTCTCTGTGTAGCTGTCTTACTGGAGAACACTTGGGAGACGACCTGGGGGACGTCTTGGGAGAGGTCCTGGGGGAGTCCTTGGAAGGTTGGGGACGGGTCCTGGTGTGAATGCTGCTCCTGGGGTCCGGAGACCCGGGACGCCTCCTGTGGGATCCCAGGGGTGCAGGTCCTGGACCCACGGGGGAACGAACCTGTGAGGAAGAGGAAATGTTATAACTGTAATATGATGGCCAAAGTCTAAGACACACACACACACACACACACACACACACACACACACACACACACACACACACACACACACACACACACACACACAACCCCACGCACACACACACACACACCTAGCCACACACACACCCAGCCACACAGCCACACACAGACACACAGACACACACACACACACACACACACACACACACACTCACACACACCCCACACCCGCACACACACACACCTAGCCACACCACACAACCCGCCACACAGCCACACACAGACACACACACACACACACACACACACACACACACAGCCACACACACCACACACCCCACACACACAACACACACCCCACACACACACACACAAAACACACACACACCCCCCACACACACACACGAGGCCCCAGCATGGACCGACACCTGGTCAAGAAGGGGAAGAAGATGAAAATGTACAAATACTTAGAAGCAGGGTTTGTCCCACAACTGAGAGACAAGCACTCTGAGGAGGTTTATGCAACTGAAAACTGACGAGACAGCGGGGAGTACGACAAGGGAGACGTGATTGTTATATACAAAATCCACAAATGAATTGATGGAGCTGATAAGAACAGACTTTTCTTGGTGGTGTGAGTACCAATTTAAAAATACTTGATGAAAAAGAAGAACAGATAAATCATAGTGAAGGTAGGCGGTACATTTCCAGTCTTCGAGTAGAAGGGAAGTGGCTACAAAGCTCTCGCTTCACACACGGAGGCCCGGGTTCGATTCTCGGGGAGGTGGAAACAATTCGACGGTTTCCTTACACTTTTTTGTCCTGATCACCTAGCAGCAAGTACGTATCTGGGTGTTAGTCGACTGGTGTGGGTCGCATCCTGGAGGACAAGATTAAGGACCACAATGGAAATAAGTTAGACAGTCCCTCGATACCACTGACTTTCTTGTGTTATCCTGGGGGGCTAACCCTCAGGGGGTAAAAATCCGAACGAAAAACTTATCTTAACAAGCAAAGTTTCCAAAAGATCAACGGGGGGATTCGTGCTCCCGCTAATTTAAAATTTTAAAAACT
>NC_069404.1:79027983-79032983 GCF_026875155.1 Cherax quadricarinatus
TACTATGTAGCCTGACAACCAACCTGAGCTTTGCTTCTTAATGTACACCCACTACTACTACGCTACTGCTACTACTACTACTATACTACTACTAACTACTACTGCTACTACTGCTACTACTACACCACCCCTCCAACTACTACTACAACTACTACTACTATTACTACTATTATTACTACTACTACTGCTGGTGCTACTGCTGGTGCTGCTGATAGTGCTGATGCTGCTACTAGTGTTACTGGTGCTGCTGCTGCTGCTACTAGTGTTACTGGTGCTGCTGGTGCTGCTGCTACTAGTGCTACTGGTGCTGCTACTAGTGTTACTGGTGTTGCTGGTGCTGCTGCTGGTGCTGCTGCTGCTGCTACTAGTGCTACTGGTGCTGCTACTAGGGCTACTGGTGCTGCTGATGCTGCTGCTGGTGCTGCTGTTGCTGCTACTAGTGCTGCTGCTGGTGCTGCTGCTGGTGCTGCTGCTGCTGGTGCTGCTACTAGTGCTACTGGTGCTGCTGCTGGTGGTGCTGCTACTAGTGCTACTGGTGCTGCTGCTGGTACTGGTGCTGCTACTAGTGCTACTGGTGCTGCTGGTGCTGCTGCTGCTACTAGTGCTAATGGTGCTGCTGCTGCTACTAGTGTTACTGGTGCTGCTGGTGCTGCTGCTGCTGGTGCTGCTACTAGTGCTACTAGTGCTACTGGTGCTGCTGCTGGTACTGGTGCTGCTGGTGCTGCTACTAGTGCTACTGGTGCTGCTGGTGCTGCTGCTGCTACTAGTGCTAATGGTGCTGCTGCTGCTACTAGTGTTACTGGTGCTGCTGGTGCTGCTAGTGCTACTGGTGCTGCTACTAGTGCTACTGGTGCTGCTGCTGGTGCTGCTGCTGCTGCTGCTGCTGCTACTAGTGCTACTGGTGCTGCTACTAGTACTACTGGTGCTGCTGCTGCTACTAGTGTTACTGGTGCTGCTGGTGCTGCTAGTGCTACTGGTGCTGCTACTAGTACTACTGGTGCTGCTGGTGCTGCTGCTAGTGCTACTGGTGCTGCTACTAGTGCTACTGGTGCTGCTGCTGCTACTAGCGTTACTGGTGCTGCTGGTGCTGCTAGTGCTACTGGTGCTGCTACTAGTGCTACTGGTGCTGCTGGTGCTGGTGCTGCTGCTGCTGCTACTAGTGCTACTGGTACTGCTACTAGTGCTACTGGTGCTGCTGGTGCTGCTGCTGCTGATGCTGCTACTAGTGCTACTGGTGCTGCTACTAGTGCTACTGGTGCTGCTGGTGCTGCTGCTACTAGTGCTACTGGTGCTGCTACTAGTACTACTAGTACTACTGGTGCTGCTGCTGCTGGTACTGGTGGTGGTGGTGGTGCTGATACTGCTGCTGCTGCTTGCTGCTGCTGCTGCTCACTCTACAGCTCAGTATTGAAGAATGGAGCACTGCAGCAGGTCTACTGGCCCATACTGGGCAGGTCTAACTCATTCCCACGCACATCCACTCATGTACCACACGAATATTTCGGAATCATAACTCAATATTATAAGGTAATTATCAACAAAATAAAAGCAGCGTTCTGCAACTCCGATGACCAAAAGCTTCATCGACGGGTCATTATACGACTAACACCCCCGTCTGGAAACACTTGTCCTGTTTCCTGACAAATCTTACCTAATCTAAAGGTATTAAACTAGTTGATGCTAAACAGTTCACTCTAAGGCAGCTCAGAGTTTATGGACACCTGTGACTGATGCTACCCAAGTCAACATGAATTTAGAGTAGGAAGATCAAGCGTAGCACAACCACTAGATCATTATGACAAAATTACAGAGGTTTACGAAGAAAATCAAAGCACATATGTGGTGTACAGAGACAAAGGTCTTTGACAACTGCGATCATGGAATGATAACCTGTAAATAAGGTCAATAGGTATAACACAAAACGTACGAAAATATTAAAATATCTTGCAAATAGTGTGTTAGGTAAGAGACGTGAGTAGCAGTTAGTTATCTTTATTTCGAAACGTTTCGCCTACACAGTAGACTTCTTCAGTCGAGTACATTAAAGTTGGTAGAAGTAGAAGAAATTTTGCGTATGTGTCTTACCTAACAACCTGTTGGTATTTTATACCATTTTAATATTCACTTATCTTACAGATAGACTACAAAGAGAAGTAGTAACCAAATCAAATCTAGCCTTAGCAAAGTAAAAAGTTCAGTACTTCAGAGCACCTTTACTGTTTCTCTCACATCAGGGAGATAAAAACCCTGGCCACAGCTTTGTGTCATCCCATGCGGACGATACCAAAAAAGTGAGAATGAAAGTCGCTTTGATAGAAGACACGGTAAAATCGTAAGCACATATTAACAAAGTTTTCCACTAGGAACTCTAGAAACATGACTGAAGTTTTGTAGACAGGGAAAGTTTTCTGTACATTATCCAGTTCTGCTATTTCATCTGGTTTAAAAGGAGCCGGTAGTGTGCAGCAATTTTTACTACACAAGTGACTTGAAGAGAATCATCATTGGTTTGGCATCTCTTGTTTTGAATGATCTAATTATCTAACCTCTCAGTTTATTTGCATTTGTAGTAGCAACACCGTTGTAAGTCTTGAAAGTAAGATCTAACATTATCACTCATCGATCCCTCATATTCCTCTTCTGCTCTATCAGGTGCTTTCAGTTTCTTTTATACTCCATTCCAGTTTCCAGATTTCAATTTTCTTTAATGGTCCAAGTCTGACCGAAACGTCGTTATAACTTTCTTCCTCCTACGTACGGGTTATTTGTGTATCATATCGTCTTCTCTGTCCCGCTAGAAACTCTCTTCATATCAGACTAGAGATCCGTTGTATCCTCAATGGATGCTACTCTAATATAATTTCAAATATCGTCTGTAAATGATACGGTATTATGATTTATGTCTCTTGTCTATGTTGGATATGAGAATAAGAAACAAAACTGGGGCGAGTACTGTGCCTTGAGGACCAGAACTTTTCTCTGTGGCAGCCTCTAATGTTACTGTGTATAAAATTACTTTTTTGCGTCCGATACGTTAGAAAAATTCAAAACTAATTTGACCAATTTTTCAATTATTCCTTTTGTACGCAATATTAATACTGTTACACAATGATTACACTTACCGAAGACCTGCAAAGTCTGTGTGTACATCTACAGTTGACTTAAGAAATCGTAATGACACGATTGCAAACAAACCAGACAGTTGGTCTTCCAGTGGTCCAAGACCATAAGTCAGGCTACCCTGGGTTGCCTAACTGTTATATAATGTGTTTTGCAGTTTTGCTTTCTTAAAACTTTTTGTAAGATTGTGATAAAGTGAGATCTTGGCTCGATTGGTTTACTGTTGTTGTTTTTTTGTCAACAGCGTTGCTACCAACCTTAGTGGAGTGAGGCTGCGATGTCTCCATACTGATTAATGATCGTGGGATAACTCCTGAGTCCAGACTCAGTTTCCACAAAGTACTGAATACATGACTTTTTCTTCTTCAGTTTTTGATGAATATGGAGTTGCACGAGTCTGGGCCTGGGATACAGACACATGGAACTTCATTATCATTAAAAAATGCAATAAAAATACAGCACTAACAGCGACCATTTACTGCCCACATAAAGTCAATAAAACATTTATAACACTGGCAACCCTCACAGTACTTGGAATGTACTGTAGCGCGAGAAAGAGTGACATACAACATAATATACATATGGAAGTTACTTCATGACCAGCTCCCAAAACTTCATACAACACTAAAAACGTACCAGAGAGGAAGATATGGAAGAAAGTATAAAACAAACACAGTCAACAGAATTGGCACGTTAAGAAAAAACGGTGTCAACATCAGTGCTCCAATTATATTTTAGCGGGAAGAGCTAAACCCATAGGAGCCATATAGCGCCTAGGGATGGGAGACGATTGAGTTCGATTCAAGATACAGGATGCAATTCCTTAACCTCTCACTAACATTGAAGAACTCATCCTCTGGGGTCAAGACTTGATACAAGCAGGTACCAGAACTATTTAAGATGGTACCAGCAGGTACCAGAACTATTTAAGATGGTACCAGCAGGTACCAGAACTATTTAAGATGGTACCAGCAGGTACCAGAACTATTTAAGATGGTACCAGCAGGTACCAGAACTATTTAAGATGGTACCAGCAGGTACCAGAACTATTTAAGATGGTACCAGCAGGTACCAGAACTATTTAAGATGGTACCAGCAGGTACCAGAACTATTTAAGATGGTACCAGCAGGTACCAGAACTATTAATGGAACAAGTGTAGAAGTCTTTAATACGAAACTGGATCACTAACTCAGACTAGGCAAGCACCAGACGAGCCTGGCCCATGGCCGGGCTCCGAGAGTAGTCAAACTCTCGAAGCTCTTCAAAGGTACATTCAAAGGTATAACTACCAGGTCAATCAGGTTGACTGCTGTGTGAACCAGCAGGTCGCCAACAACAACAACCTGGCTGAACAGGCAATCAACAGAGAAGCCAGGCGAGGGGTTGGGCTGCGAGAGTGAGAAAACTTCGGAAAACGGTCACAGGTATATCACAGATAAGAACATAAGAAAGAAGGAACACTGCAGGAAGCCTACTGGCCCATGCGAGGCAAGTCCAAGTCTCCTACCGGCTTAAGCCAATGTGCCCAACCTAGTCAGGTCATGTCACATTCACTTAAGGAAGGAGCACGGGACCAGACCCAGTAGCACAAGCTAGTCAGGTCCAACTCACACCCACCCATACCCACTCATGTATTTATCTAACTTATTTTTAAAACTACACAACGTTTTAGCCTCTATAACTGTACTCGGGAGTTTGTTCCACTCATCCACAACTCTATTACTAAACCAGTGTTTTCCTATATCCTTCCTGAATCTGAATTGTTCCAACTTAAAACCATTGCTGCGAGTCCTGTCTAGGCTACATATTTTCAGCACGTTATTTACATCCCTTTTATTTATTCCTGTCTTCCATTTATACACCTCAATCATATCCCCCC
>NC_069404.1:79040483-79077983 GCF_026875155.1 Cherax quadricarinatus
GGTGGAACACCTGGAACGGAGCAAGATTATAAGTGAAAACCAGCATGGTTCATGGAAGGGGAAATCCTGTGTCACAAACCTTTTTGGAGTTTTATGACAAAAGGGAACAGAAGTAAGACACAGAAAAGGGGGGGTGGGTTGATTGCGCTTTCCTAGACTGCAGGAAGGCCTTCGACACAGTTCCCCACAAGAGATTAGTGCAGAAGCTGGAGGATCAGGTGCATATAACAGGAAGGGCACTGCAATGGATCAGGGAATACCTGACATAGTGGCAACAACGAGTCATGGTACGTGATGAGGTATCACAGTGGGCGCCTGTGACGAGCAGGATCCCACAGGGGTCAGTTCTAGGACCAGTGCTATTTTTGATATATGCGAACAACATGATGGAAGGAATAGACTCTGAAGTGTCCCTATTCGCAGATGATGTGAAGTTGATGAGAAGAATTAAATCGGATGAGGATGAGGCAGGACTGCAAAGAGACCTGGACAGGCTGGACATGTGGTCCAGAAACTGGCTTCTCGAAAATTCAACCGTGCCAAATGCAAATTCATGAAGATTGGGGAGGGGCAAAGAAGACCGCAGACAGAGTATAGGCTAGGTGGACAAAGACTACCAGACCTCACTCAGGGAGAAAGACCTTGGGGGGGACCATAACACCCGAGCACGTCACCGGAGGCCCCACAACAACCAAATAACGCGCAGCATAAAGGGGGGCCTTGCTAACCTGAGAATAGCGTTTTCCCATACCTTAAATAAGGAATCGTTCAAGAACTGTACACTGTGTATGTTAGGCCCATACCTGGAGTATGCAGCACCAGTCTGGAACCCCACCTGGTCAAGCACGTCAAGAAGTTAGAGAAAGTACAAAGGTTTTGCAACAAGGCTAGTCCCAGAGCTCAGGGAATGTCCGGAAAGAGGAAAGGTTGAGGGAAATCGGACTGACGACACTGGGAGGACAGAAGGGTCAGGGGAGACATGATAACGACATACAAGATACGCGGGGAATAGACAAGGTGGACAGAGATAGGAGTTCCAGAGAGGGGAACAAAAACAAGGGTCCAAAGGAAGCTGAAAACTCAGACAGTCACAGGGAGTTTGGAATTTTTTTTCAACATTAAATCTCAGGAAGTGGAATGCCTAACAAGTAAGTAGGGAGGCAGGAACCTCATAGTTTTAAGAAGAGGGATGCAAAGCTCAGGGAACAAGAGGGAGAGGACCTAGAGCGATCAGTGAAGGGGGGGCCAGAGCTGAGTCCGACCCCTGCAACCACAATTAGGTGAGTAAATTGGGGATAACACAAAAACACACAACAACACACAACACACACACACACACATAGAAAGGGGGGTTTTGGTAAAAAACTTTGGGGAGGTTAGCCATGGTACGGGTAAGGGGTGGGGGGTAGGGTATTTGGGGAGCAAGATGGGTAGGAGGAGGGGGTGGTCCGGGGCCCTTGCCCTCCTTGGGTTGTTCCGTTGGCGGGGTTTTGGGGGCGGGCTGGTCCCGGGGGGTCGCGACGGCGGGGGTTCGGGCCCGCCGCGGGTTCTCCCGCCCGGGGGGGGGGGTTTTGTTTGAAACGGCCTTTTCGTGGCCGAAACTGAAACCCTTCGTCACGGGGGCCTTTTTACCGGTCCCACTTAGGAATTCGCCTGGGGGTTTTGGGGGGGGGTGGCCCCGGTTTGCCCTACAAAAAAATTTTAGCGCGGGGAAAATCGGGCTTCGCCAAAAAAAAAAAAAAAAAAAAAAAAAAAAAAAAAAAATTTTTTTTTTTTTTTTTTTTTTTTTTTTTTTTTTTTTTTTTTTTTTTTTACACCAGGCCCGCCACACTTGTCAAAAGCTCTTGCAAATTTGTATACAAAAACTGTTTTCTATGTATTTTCCGTGCACCCAAGCCATGTAAAAACATACGTGTTTACGAGGGGCAGGAGCCCCACTGTAAACCCTGTTCCCCTGTTTGTGCAGCTGCTTGTTTCAAATGATTAAAATCTTGTTTTTTTAGATTAGGGAGAGCGGCAGAGTTTGAGCATCCTTCATGAAAAACTTTATTTCATTCTCCATCTTTTGTTGATTAATGGCTCACCGGACCTGAATCATACTGATTTTCAGTATTCACTGGGTTTTTGTACTGTTGTCAAATAGGCCCCTCTTTAAGAAAGGGGACCAAATACTGGATGGGGTTTTTTTTCCCTGGTTTTTTCATATGAGAAAAAGCTTTTGGATTTCTTTCAATTTTCCCTAATTTTTTTTTTTTTTTTCATGCCCCACCTGGACTCCACGTTGTGTGACAGTAACAGGTTGTGGTATAGGGTAGTCTAAGGGGGTCACGGTCCTCTAGTTGTCAATACATAAAAAGGGGGATGGTCACGATCCCCCTACTTGTTCGACAGGGGTGGTCGTGATGGCACGACCCTAAGTTGTCTCAAAAACGATTTTTCGTGATGGTACGACCCTCAGCTACTGTATTTGGGGGTCGTGGTGGTCACGACCCTTTTAGCTTTTTGTAAAAACAATAAGAGAACTTGCATCAGCGCCATGGTTCCGGACTTTCAACACTTCCCAAAAACATATACAAACACTGCAAAAGAAGATAACCATTAAAATTTTTATAAAATCACATCTGCGTTTTGGTCGTCTTTCATGCCTCAGAAATTGTAATTCTGTCATAAAGGTTTCAGCCGCTTGACAGACATGATCTCCCTGCTCTAAAACCATGCTGGTTCGGGTAAGTTGTTGTGTGCAGGACCATGAAATTTGTAAACGGCTGGCCGTCTCATCACCCTTTCGAAGATTTTTTATGAATGTGAGAAGTTCGGCACTGGTCCTTAATTTTTAGCCTAGTGATCTACTACCTCCCTTGTTGCAAAGAAGCTATGTCCCCTGCACTCTTTAAAGGCTCCGGTATTTCACCAAGATCAAAGCTCATTCTCCAAAGAATTAGCTTGAGGGCTCGTGCTAGTGGTACTTTGCCTTCTTTACAAAAAGGGCATTCCATGAATCTGGTCCAGGTGCTGAGTGTGAGGGCATGTTTTTCCATTTCCTTTTTCAAAATCTATGATTTGTACTAATGTCAGTTATTGGTCTGTACGGCGTTCTTCCTGGTGTGAAAAATATTTCTGCATTTCTACCTTGCTTCATTTAGTGTGTTGCTGAACACCGACTCCAACTGTTCTTTTAGGATTTCATTCCATTTTCTGTTCATTCGTCAACAGAAGATTCTCCTCTCATTTTAAAAAAAGGAGGGGTCCCAATTCTACATAGTTCTTACTTGGTTTTTTTCAATAGGAAAAGAAATATTTTAGTTTCTTGCATCTCCTGTATGGCCCGTTGTTCCAATTTGTACTTGCAGTTAGTATGACATTCTAATTTGGTGCCCACGCATCCCTTCTTTTACCTTTTCCTCCCCATATTTCTCCCCCTACAGAGGCCTGGTCATGGACCTGCCGCGGTGGGGCGTTGACCCCCGAAACACCCTGCAGGTGTGATGAATGGTTTGAACACATCGACTCCAGGCTGAGGGACTGATTACCTCATACTCCTCCTCTCCTTACGCCTTCCTCTTTGTATTGGACTGATGAAGCCACTGTGTGGCGAAACGTTTCCTGAATAAAGATTCCCATATGCTGCATAAGTGTCTCAATCTTCACCTTGCAGGTGTACAGTATGCTATGACAGTGTGCAGATTTGGGACTATACGCCCTCACGTATGTGCCATATATATATATTAACATGTATTTCTCTCTCCTATGTTCCAGCGTGTACATATTTAGGACTTTGAGGCATTTGTCAAAGGCTTTTGCAAAATCCGTGTAAACCACATCTGCATTTTGGTTTTCTTCCATTGCCTCAGTAATTGTGTCATTATGGTTCGGTAGCTGTGACAAACATTCTCTTCCAGCTCTAAATCTATGTTGTTTTGGGCTGTGCTGATTCATAAAGTTGCTAATCTGGGGTCTGATCATCTCTGAAGACTGTGCGATGTGACGGCTGTTGGTCTTCTAATTTTTTGCTAGCGCTCTGCTGCCGCCTTTATACATGAACGATGCACTTTTAAGGTCTCTTGGATTTCACCTACATAGCTCTAAGCTCTTTTTTTAAAGGATACTGAGTGCTCATGTGAATGCTGTGTACATCTTTATAAATAAATAAAAACAATACTGACTCACAGAAAACCTACAATAATTCAGTGAAAAGCAACAGTGAGTCTGGACAACGACAATTACTCGGAAAACGACAGTGAATTTCGGTGAAAAGAGACAGTGGATTCAGGTAAAAACGACAATGACGGGAAAAGCGACGATGACTGGGGGCCCGTGAATAAGAAAGAAGATGCCTTGATGCCCGGGGGGAAAGGGAGGAAACGGAGGGGAGGGGTGGGAGGAGGGGGGAGAGAGACATTGGAAGACAGGGGGGGGGGGGATGAAAGGGTCTTTGGGGGTCTAGGGGGGGGTTTCGAGCGAAAAAGGGTCTGGGAAGTACGGGGAAAGGGGGGTGAAATGACAAGGGGGGGGGGGGGTCCCGGGGTGGGGGGGGGGTAAAGGCAGAGGAGGAACACAAAGTTCTAAATGTTGGACAGGAAAAAAACCATGCCATATATAAACAAAATAATGTAGATCTTAAGGGTACTGTTGTAAAAAGGTTTAAAAATTTTGGGTTGCGTAATTGAACCAAGAAAACGTGCCGGGGTTTCGAAAAAAGCTAACAAAACCTTGGGTTATGTAGGGCATAAAAACAGAAGTCCTAGGTTGTTCTTCAATCTATACACCCTTGGTTAGGCCTATTTTGATATGCTGCTCAGTTCGGTCCCGTATTACAGATGGTATAAAATGCTCTGGAAAACGTACAGGGGGATGACAAAGATGATCCCTGTATCAGAAATCTTCCCTATGGGATAGAGAGGGGCCTGAATTGACTCTCTGAAAGGTAGAATCGGGGGGATATGATTGAGGTTTTTTAAAGGGAAAAACGGAAATAAATCAAGGGATGTAAATAGGTGCTAATTATTCCCAAGACAGGACTGCAGAAAGGGTTTTAAAATTTGGAAAAAATTTAAGATTCGGGAAAGGATTGGGAAAAGCACTGGTTTGGAATGAATTGCGAATGAGTGGAAAAAACTCCCGAGTACCGTCAAGAAGCTAAAACGTTGTGTGTTTTAAAAAAGGTTTGATAAATACATGAATGGTGTGGGGGGGTTGGGTTAGACCCAAAAAAGTTTTTGCTAGTAGTTGATGCCGTGTCCAGGTCACATCTTAAGTAGATGTGCCCTGGACCCGTGAACATCAAAATGGTTTACAATCCGACAGGTTGTTAGGTAAGCACATATGCAACAGTTTTGACAACTTTATTCCGAAAGTTTCGCCTTCACGTAGGCTTCTTGTCGAAAACAGAAGTAGGCAGGAACGTAGAGATGTGAAAGGGCCCCGGGGGGGGGGGGGGTTGGGGGGGGGGGGGGGGGGGCTTTGGGGGGGGGGGGGGGGGGGGGGGGGGGGGGGGGGGGAGATGTAATAGTATTAAGGTTAGGGAAATTTTAGATCCCCCTTCTCACTTGAAAAATTTGGGGCAAAGGTTTTTCTGTCCAAGAGAGGTTTCAGGTTGAAATGAAATAAAATGGGAACAACCGAAGGTTTTTTAAAACCACTATGAAAAAAAAAACTTTTATTCGAAAAACGTTTCGCCCCAAGTAAATTTTAGTAATACGAAAGTAGGCAAAGGAAAAGTAGAATTTGAAAGTGTAAAAAGGTTTCCCTCCCCAAAAATCGTTGAATTTGGGTTTCGTCCCTCGGCCTGGGGAAAATTCATTCCTTAGGAACTATTGAAGATAAGCGCAGTGCGGAGACTTTTAAAAAAATGCGGAAGGAGAGGTGCGGGTTGTATAGTGTGTAGTGTAATAGTAGTAGTGAGAGGCAACTGAGAGGTCATGTCCCTCTCAGATCCAACCCTTCTCACTTGAAAATGCTTGTTCAAGGTGTTTTCTGTACCAAGATGCCACGTGTTGCAGTGTCTGACAAGATGAACATCAAAATGGTATACAATACCGACGTACTGTTGCATATGTGTCTTACCTAACAACCTGTCGGTATGTGTATACCATTTTGATGTTCATCTTGTCAGACACTGCAACACTGGCATCTTGGTACAGAAAACACCTTGAACAAGCTTTTCAAGTGAGAAGGGTTGGATCTGAGAGGGACATGACCTCTCAGTTGCCTCTCACTACTACTATTACTACTACTACTACTACTACAACCCTGCACCTCTCCTTCCGACAGTATTTAAGTCTCCGCACTGTCGCTTGATCTTCAGATAGTTCCTGACTATGGAACTGAACTTCTCCAGGCCGAGGGATGACAACCTCAAATTCTACGACTTTTAAGGGTGATGGACTGATTACATCGTCTTCACATCTCTACTGTTCCTGCCTACTTTCTGTATTCGACTGAAGAAGCCTACTGTGTAGGCGAAACGTTTCGGAATAAAGTTGTCTAACTGTTGCATATGTGTCTTACCTAACAACCTGTCGGTATTGTATACCATTTTGATGTTCATCTTGTCAGACACTGCAACACGTGGCATCTTGGTACAGAAAACACCTTGAACAAGCTTTTCAAGTGAGAAGGGTTGGATCTGAGAGGGACATGACCTCTCAGTTGCCTCTCACTACTACTATTACTACTACTACTACTACTACAACCCTGCACCTCTCCTTCCGACAGTATTTAAGTCTCCGCACTGTCGCTTGATCTTCAGATAGTTCCTGACTATGGAACTGAACTTCTCCAGGCCGAGGGACTGACAACCTCAAATTCTACGACTTTAAGGGTGATGGACTGATTACATCGTCTTCACATCTCTACTGTTCCTGCCTACTTTCTGTATTCGACTGAAGAAGCCTACTGTGTAGGCGAAACGTTTCGGAATAAAGTTGTCTAACTGTTGCATATGTGTCTTACCTAACGCCCTGGACCTGACTAGGTCGGTCAGTGGCATAAGCCGGTAGGCGAATTGGACCTGCCTCGCATGGGCCAATAGGCCTGCTGCAGTGTTCCTTCTTTCTTATAGTCTTATGTAACAAAATTTCATAACACTGACTTCGACAAGTGCGACCACAAAGTAGCTGTACACAAAATGCGTGCAAAAGCAATAACTGGAGAGGCGGGCAGATGGATATTTCACTTCATAACAAACAGAACCCAAAGAGTAATACACAGAATAAAATCAAAGACTGCTTCAGTAAAAAGATCTGTTCTCAAAGCACAGTACTCGCCCCACTTTTCTTTCTCATTCTCATACCTGATATCGAAATAGAGAGGGACATAAACCAGAACACTGTACCATCCTTTGAAGATGACACAAGTATCTGAATTAGAGTAACATCCATAGAAGACACTGCAGCCTCCAAGATGATATAAACAAGTCTTTAGTGGGCAACTGACAACACTGCCTACCTGGAGGTTGTTCCGGGGGTCAACGCCCCCCACGGCCCAGTTCTCCACCAGGCCTCCTGATGAATCAGGACATGATCAGCCAGGTTGCTACTGCTGGCACTACGCAAGCCGACGTACCAACCACAGCTCGACTAATGGGGCACCGACTTCAGGTATCTGTACAATTTCCTGTTCAAGACAGCCAGGGGTCTATTGGTAATTCTAAATATGCATAATGGGAGGCTGTTGAACAGTCTTAGGCCCCAGACACTTACTGGGTTTTCTAAGTGTACTCACGGTACCCTTGCTTTTCATTGGGGTATGTTGCACCGTCGTTTGTTTTCATAGGAAGTGATTTGTGTGTGCAGATTTAGCACAGTTCCTCTAGGATTTTCCAGATGTAGATTATGATGTATCCTTCTCGCATGCAAGGAGCACAGGTAAATGGACTTCAAACATTCTCAGCAATTAAGTTGCTCGACTGAACTTATGCGTGTAGTAAAGGTTCTCTGTTCATTCTCTAGGTTTGCAATTTCACCTGCCTTGAATGAGGCTGTTAGTGAATAACAGTATTCCAGCTTAAAGAGAACAAGTGACTTAAAGAAGATCATCAATGGCATGGCATCCCTTGTTGTCAAAGTTTTTCATTATCCATTCTATCATTTTCCCAGCAGATGTGATAATGACACTGTTGTGTTCCTTGAAGGTGAAACCCTCTGGCATCACCACTCCAAGTTCTTCACATTACTTTCTCCCTCAATTGTGTAGCTAGAAATTGTTCTAGCTAAAATTTCCTCAAGTTTTCCATAACGGAATAAATGAAATTTGTCCTCAGTGAACATTATATTGTTTTTCGTGGTCCACTGGAACACTTGGTTTATATCCGCTTGGAATTTTACCGTGTGATGACAGTCTCAGGCAGAGTCTACCATCATCAACAAAGGAAGACACAGCTATGAGGATGAAAAAAAGATGGGTGCGGGTACTGTACCTTGTGGAACAGAACTTTTTCACTCTTTACTATTATTCTTTGTGTTCTGTTAGTTAGAAAGTTAAAGATCCATCTACCCAATTCGTTTAACAAGTATTTTGTGTGCTATTACACTATGATCGCACTTGTCGAAGAAAAGTATATTAGCAAGTCTATGTATACTACATTTGCATTCTGTTTTTCCTCCAATGCATCCAAGACTGCCATAGAGGTTGGCAATCATGTTTCTTACACCCATTTCACATAATTTTATAATGTGGGACATTAGAGCTATCGTTCTATAGGTCTTTGCTACTGCTTTCCTTTAGTGGGGCTGTATCCGTTGTTTTTAGCAACGAGCCTGGCCCATGGCCGGGCTCCGGGAGTAGACTCTCGAAACTCATTAAATGTATATCAAAGGTGGGATAGCCCCAGTGTCCAGGCTCCCTCTCCACAGCAGAGACACGTGATAGGGGTTTCTTGCAGTTTCTGATGAACACAGAGTTCCACGAGTCTGGGTCTGGGGCAGAATACATAGTATGTTGTCAACAGCTATTTCAAAGTTCAGTGGAGTTAGGTTTATGTCAGAAATTTGGCATATACTGACAAGATTTTGAGACTCGTTCATGAAAAATTCATCCGGATCGTCGATCTTTTATTCTGATTAATCGCTTACTAAACACAAGAGTCATATTGAGACTTCAGTAATTCTTTACTAAACACAAGAGTCATATTGAGACTTCAGTAACTCTCATCTACGTTTTGGTTTATATGATCCTGAAGGCTCGAGGGGTCTTCTATGGATGCCACTCTCACACATTCTTTCATCGTTTGCAAAGGACGATATAGTGCCATGAAATATATCCTTGTGTGTGTCGGGTATGAGAATAAGAAAGAGAGCTGGGGCAAGTACTGTGCCTTGGGGAACACAACTTTTTGACTGTAGCAGCCACTGATTTCATTCTGTTTACCATTACTATTTGTGTTCCATCTGTTAGGAAGTTAAATATCCATCTGCCCATCTTTCTAGTTATTCGTTTTGTATGCATTTTATACTATTACCCCCACGGTCGCATTTGCAGACAGGTAGGTTTGCCAGGACGGGTCCTGGCCCGGGTCTTCTCCGTGCGGTGACTCGGCACCACACTTGCCACAAAGCTTTCGCGGCCAGTGTGTAGTACATCTGCATTTTGCTACTCTTGCAGTGTGTCTAAGACCATGCCGTAGTGGTCTAGCAGCTGCAAGAGGCAATTTGCAGGAGTCCATCAAAGTTGGTTATCTAGAATTCCTTAGATGCTGTATAGCCCCTACGAGTTTAGCTCACCCTTTCATGACAACAACAACAACAACAACAACAACAATAATAATAATAATAATAATAATAATAATAATAATAATAATAATAATAATAATAGCAATGGTCAACAAAGGTTTCGGTTTAGGCTTAAAAACATATTTCTAACTAATTTTAGGAAGCTAAATTCAAATATGAACTTAGTGGTGCTCCAAGAAGCACAGTTTTTGTGGAACAGACGTCCACTCTCACCCCTAGTTACCTGACAACTGTTGTCTACTGAGTATTTGATCATGTCATGAAAGATGACTTATGGTTTTGTTTGATTTTTGTGGATTTATGAGACAGTTTTCTCACTAATGACTTGTTTGTTTCGTCTTTCTAAAAGTGGAATTTTCATCTGTCAAGATAAAATCCTACATGAACCCTGGTTGTTTAAACAGTAATGTTGTTATTACGTAAGAGGCAGCTATACTCTGACACAGCCGAGACCAGGACAAGCTGGTGGCACCGCAGTCTGGAGTGAAGGTGGGAGACCAGGACAAGCTGGTGGCACCGCAGTCTGGAGTGAAGGTGGGAGACCAGGACAAACTGGTGACACCGCAGTCTGGAGTGAAGGTGGGAGACCAGGACAAACTGGTGGCACCGCAGTCTGGAGTGAAGGTGGGAGACCAGGACAAACTGGTGGCACCGCAGTCTGGAGTGAAGGTGGGAGACCAGGACAAACTGGTGGCACCGCAGTCTGGAGTGAAGGTGGGAGACCAGGACAAACTGGTGGCACCGCAGCCTGGAGTGAAGGTGGGAGACCAGGACAAACTGGTGGCACCGCAGTCTGGAGTTAAAGGTGTGAGACCAGGACAAGCTGGTGGCACCGTAGTCTGGAGTTAAAGGTGGGAGACCAGGACAAGCTGGTGGCACCGCAGTCTGGAGTTAAGGTGGGAGACCAGGACAAGCTGGTGGCACCGCAGTCTGGAGTGAAGGTGGGAGACCAGGACAAACTGGTGGCACCGCAGTCTGGAGTTAAGGTGGGAGACCAGGACAAGCTGGTGGCACCACAGTCTGGAGTGAAGGTGGGAGACCAGGACAAGCTGGTGGTACCACAGTCTGGAGTGAAGGTGGGAGACCAGGACAAGCTGATGGCACCACAGTCTGGAGTGAAGGTGGAAACCAGGACAAGCTGATGGCACCGCAGTCTGGAGTGAAGGTGGGAGACCAGGACAAGCTGGTGGCACCGCAGTCTGGAGTTAAGGTGGGAGACCAGGACAAGCTGGTGGCACCGCAGTCTGGAGTGAAGGTGGGAGACCAGGACAAGCTGGTGGCACCGCAGCTGGAGTGAAGGTGGGAGACCAGACAAGCTGGTGGCACCGCAGCTGGAGTGAAGGTGGGAGACAGGACAAGCTGGTGGTCCGCAGCTGGAGTGACAGTGTGGACACTAGCGGTGGCACCGCAGTCTGGAAGTGAAGGTGAGACCAAGGTACAACTGGTGGTCGCAGTCTGGAGTGAAGGTGGAGAGAGCTGGGGGACATCGGAGGAAAGGGTGAGAGAGACAGGGGGGAGGACCAGTGGAGTGAAGGGGGAGACCAGGAAAGAGGTGGAACAGTCTGGAGGAGGTGTGGTGGGAGACCAGGTACAAGTGAGGTGAACAGCTGAGTGAAGGGTGGGATGACAGGACAAGGGATGGCACACTAGTCGAGTGAAGAGTGGAGACAGACAGCTGTGGTACCACAGTGGAAGTGAGGTGGGGAGCCAGGACAAGTGAGGCACCAGTCTGGAGGTGAAGTGCGGAGGACCAGGACAAGCTGGGGTACCAAGTCTGGAGTGAGGTGGGGACCAGGACAAGCTGATGGTACCCAGTCTGGAGTGAAGGTGTGTACCAGGCAAGCGTGCACACAGTCTGGAGTGAGGTGGGACCAGACAAGCTGTGACCAAGTCTGGAGTGAAGTGTGGAGACCAGGACAAGCTGGTGGTACCACAGTCTGGAGTGAAGGTGGAACCAGACAAGCTGGGGGGTAAGTCTGGAGTGAAGGTGGGACCCTAGACATGATGGCACACAGTTGGAGTGAAGGTGGAGACCAGTACAATGCTGGGGTACCTGGACTGTGAAGGTGGTGACTGAGGACACCGTTTCTGTAAAGGTAGTAAGACTGCGGTGTACACGCCAGTGAGGTGGGACGGAGAGTGAGTAGAGCTGGAAGGGGGAGACGAGGAGGATAGTGGATGTGAGGGAGAGAGAGGGGGTAGTAAAAGTGAGAGTTGCTGGGAGTTAAGATGCCGTGAGAGGGTGGGAGAGTATGTCTGTCGAGAGGGTGATGGAGAGGCGTGAGGGAGGATGAGGAGTAGACAGTGAGGGAGTCTGGGGAGCCGTAAAAGGTGGGAGCGGGGATAGTGCAGGAGGTGGTGCTGGGGTAGTTGTGGAGGTGGTGCTGGGGTAGTGCTGTGAGGTGGTGTAGTGCCGTGAGGTGGTGCTGGGGTAGTGGTGCCGTGAGGTGGTGCTGGGGGTAGTGCGTGAGGTGGTGCTGGGGGTAGTGCTGTGAGGTGGTGCTGGGGTAGTATGGTGCTGGGGGTAGTGCCGTGAGGTGGTGCTGGGGTAGTCCCGTGAGGTGGTGCTGGGGGTAGTGCGTGAGGTAGTGCTGGGGAGTGCGTGAGGTGGTGCTGGGGGTAGTGCGTGAGGTGGTGCTGGGGAGTGCAGTGGGTGGTGGCTGGGGTAGTGCGTGAGGTGGTGCTGGGGTAGTGCTGTGAGGTGGTGCTGGGGGTAGTGCGTGAGGTGGTGCTGGGGTAGTGCCGTGAGGTGGTGCTGGGGTAGTGCTGTGATGTGGTGGCTGGGGTAGTGCGTGAGGGTGGTGGGGGTAGTACAGTGAGGTGGTGCTGGGGGTAGTGCCGTGAGGTGGTGCTGGGGTAGTGCTGTGAGGTGGTGCTGGGGTAGTGCTGTGAGGTGGTGCTGGGGGTAGTCAGTGAGGTGGTGCTGGGGGTAGTGCCGTGAGGTGGTGCTGGGGGTAGTGCCGTGAGGTGGTGCTGGGGTAGTGCTGTGAGGTGGTGCTGGGTAGTGCTGTGGGTGGTGCGGGGGGTAGTGCAGGAGTGGTGCTGGGGGTAGTGCCGTGAGGTGGTGCTGGGGTAGTGCGTGAGGTGGTGCTGGGGGTGTGCAGAGGTAGTGCTGGGGGTAGTGCCGTGAGGTGGTGCTGGGGGTAGTGCCGTGAGGTGGTGCTGGGGCGTAGTGCAGTGGGGTGGTGGTCTGGGGTAGTGCCGTTGAGGTGGTGCTGGGTGGTAGTGCTGTGAGGTGGTGCTGGGGGTAGTGCTGTGAGGTGGTGCTGGGTGTTAGTGCAGTGGGGTGGTGCTGGGGGTAGTGCTGTGATGTGGTGCTGGGGTAGTGCAGTGGGGTGGTGCTTGGAGTAGTGCCGTGAGGTGGTGCTGGGGGTAGTGCCGTGAGGTGGTGCTGGGGGGTAGTGCTGTGAGGTGGTGCTGGGGTAGTGCTGTGGGTGGTGCTGGGGGTAGTACAGTGAGGTGGTGCTGGGGGTAGTGCCGTGAGGTGGTGCTGGGGGGTAGTGCGGTGAGGTGGTGCTGGGGTAGTGCCGTGAGGTGGTGCTGGGGGTAGTGCTGTGAGGTGGTGCTGGGGTAGTGCAGAGTAGTGCTGGGGTTAGTGTCATGAGGTGGTGCTGGGGGTAGTGCTGGAGGTGGTGCTGGGGTAGTGCAGAGGTAGTGCTGGGGTAGTGCCGTGAGGTGGTGCTGGGGGTAGTGCCGTGAGGTGGTGCTGGGGTAGTGCAGTGGGGTGGTGTGGGGTAGTGCCGTGAGGTGGTGCTGGGGGTAGTGCTGTGAGGTGGTGCTGTGGGGTAGTGCTGTGAGGTGGTGCTGGGGTAGTGCATTGGGGTGGTGCTGGGGGTAGTGCTGTGATGTGGTGCTGGGGTAATGCAGTGGGTGGTGCTGGGGGTATGCCGTGAGGTGTGCTGGGGTAGTGCTGTGAGGTGTTGCTGGGGGTAGTGCTGTGAGGTGGTGCTGGGTATGCGTGGGGTGGTGCTGGGGGTAGATGCGTGAGGTGGTGCTGGGGGTAGTGCAGTGGGTGGGCTGGGGGGTAGTGCCGTGAGTGTGTGGTAGTGGTGGTGTGCTGGGGTAGTGCATGTGAGGTGTGCTGGGGGTAGTGCTGGGGTAGTGCAGTGAGGTGGTGCTGGGGGTAGTGCGTGGGTGGTGTGGGGTAGTGCAGGGAGTGGTGCTGGGGTAGTGCTGTGAGGTGGTGCTGGGGGTAGTGCCGTGAGGTGGTGCTGGGGTAGTGCCGTGAGGTGGTGCTGGGGTAGTGCGTGAGGTGGTGCTGGGGTAGTGCCGTGAGGTGGTGCTGTGGGTAGTGCTGTGAGGTGGTGCTGGGGTAGTGCTGGGGGTAGTGTTGGGGTAGTGCCGTGAGGTGGTGCTGGGGTAGTGCGTGGGCGGTGCTGGGGTAGTGCAGGGGTGGTGCTGAGGGTAGTGCAGTGAGGTGGTGCTGGGGGTATGCTGGGGTAGTTGCAGTGAGGTGGTGCTAGGTAGTTGCAGTGAGGTGGTGCTGGGGTAGTGCAGTGAGGTGGTGCTGGGGTAGTGCCGTGAGGTGGTGCTGGGGTAGTGCCGTGAGATGGTGCTGGGGTAGTGCGTGAGATGGTGCTGGGGAGTGCAGTGTGGTGGTGCTCGGGTAGTGCAGTGAGGTGGTGCTAGGGAGTAGGCAGTGAGGTGGTGCTGGGGTAGTGCCAGTGAGGTGGTGCTGGGGTAGTGCCGTGAGGTGGCGCTGGGTAGTGCCGTGAGATGGTGCTGGGGTGTGCCGTGAGATGGTGCTGGGGTAGTGCCGTGAGATGGTGCTGGGGTAGTGCCGTGAGATGGTGCTGGGGTAGTGCCGTGAGATGGTGCTGGGGTAGTGCAGTGAGGTGGTGCTAGGGTAGTGCAGTGAGGTGGTGCTGGGGTAGTGCCGTGAGATGGTGCTGGGGTAGTGCCGTGAGATGGTGCTGGGGTAGTGCCGTGAGATGGTGCTGGGGTAGTGCCGTGAGATGGTGCTGGGGTAGTGCCGTGAGATGGTGGCTGGGGTAGTGCAGTGAGATGGGGGGCTGGGGTAGTCCCGTGAGAGGGTTTGCTGGGGTAGTGCCGTGGGGATGGTGCTGGGGTTGTGCAGTGAGGTGGTGCTGGGGTAGTGCGTGAGGTGGTGCTGGGGTAGTGCCGTGAGTATGGTGCGGGGGTTTTTGCCGTGAGTGGTGCTGGGGTAGTGCCGTGAGGTGGTGCTGGGGTATTTGCAGTGAGGTGGTGCTGGGGTAGTGCGTGAGGTGGTGCTGGGGTAGTGCAGTGAGGTGGTGCTGGGGTTAGTCCCGTGAGGGGGTTTGCTGGGGTAGTGCCGTGAGGTGGTGCTGGGGTAGTGCGTGAGGTGGTGCTGGGTAGTGCAGTGAGGTGGTGCTGGGGGTAGTGCAGTGAGGTGGTGCTGGGGTGTGCAGTGAGGTGGTGCTGGGGTAGTCCCGTGAGATGGTGCTGGGGTGTCCCGTGAGGTGGTGCTGGGGTAGGCAGTGGGTGGTGCGGGGTAGTGCAGTGAGGTGGTGTGGGGTAGTGCAGTGAGGTGGTGTTGGGGTAGTGCAGTGAGGTGGTGCTGGGGTAGTGCAGTGAGGTGGTGCTGGGGTAGTGCCGTGAGGTGGTGCTGGGGTAGTGCCGTGAGGTGGTGCTGGGGTAGTGCCGTGAGGTGGTGCTGGGGTAGTGCAGTGAGGTGGTGCTGGGGTAGTGCCGTGAGGTGGTGCTGTGGATAACATATAACAACACTAAGTCTCCAAGGAGATGTGAAGGAAGTTTTCAGTGGACCTCAGAAAAAATGTGATGTTCCATGAGAATAAATTCTAGCTACTCCGCCTTGGAAAATATAAGGAATTAAAGCTAGAAGGGACTATAAGACAAATTCTAACCTTGCAATAGAGCAAGAAACTAATGCGAAGGACTTAAGAGTGATTATGTCAGAGGATCTCGCCTTGAAGGACCACAACAATGTCATTATCACAACTGCCAGGAAAATGATAAGACAGATAACGAGAACGTTCAAAACAAGAGATACCAAGCCAATGATGATCCTCTTTAATTCACTAGTTTTATCTAGGCAAGAATAATGCTGTACACTAACAGCTCCTTTCAAGGCAGGTGAAAACAATCTGGAGAATGTACGAAGGACCTTCACTGCAGGTATAAGCCCAGTCAACCAGCTCAATTACTGGGAATGTTTGAAGTTCCTTGACCTGTACTCCCTGGAACGCAAGCGAGAAAGGTATATTATAATCTACACCTGGAAAATCCTAGCGAGACTGGTCTCAAATCTGTACACAATAATCACTCTCTATGGAAACAAGAGAATCGACAGGTGAAACAATCAACCAATGAAAAACAAGGCTGCTGGTTAGTACTCTGAGAGAAAACACAAAAAGTGTCAGGGACCCAAGACTGTTCAACAGCCTCCTATCACAGATCGAACTAAGTCCCTGATCCACCGTGAGGACTGGTCATGGACCAGACCACGGGGGCGCTGATCCCCCACCAGAACTCTCTCCAGGTAGGTAGAGTCCAACCTTGGGCCAGGCTCGTCTAGTGCTTACCTGGTCAACCAGGCCGTTACTACTTGCGGCCCGCTGGCCCACATATCCATCAGAGCCTGGTTAATCTGGTACCTGCTAAAGATATTTGTCTAGTTTCCTCTTGAAGACTTCCATACTTGTCCCAGCAGTGTTTCTGATATCTTCAGGTAAGACGTCGAATTATCTGGGGCCCCGGACGTTGATAAAGTGCTTCCCTCTTGTGCTCACCGCACCTCTGCTCTTCACCGGACGTTGATAAAGTGCTTCCCTCTTGTGCTCACCGCACCTCTGCTCTTCACTGGACGTTGATAAAGTGCTTCCCTCTTGTGCTCACCGCACCTTGCTCTTCACTGGACGTTGATAAAGTGCTTCCCTCTTGTGCTCACCGCACCTCTGCTCTTCACTGGACGTTGATAAAGTGCTTCCCTCTTGTGCTCACCGCACCTCTGCTCTTCACTGGACGTTGATAAAGTGCTTCCCTCTTGTGCTCACCGCACCTCTGCTCTTCACTGGGTATATTTTGAACTTCCTCCCATATCTCTCACTCCAGTATGTTGTTATGGCAGTGTGCAGATTTGGGACAAATAATTTAAGTACTTTCCTCCACTCCTGTGAGTACACAGAACTTTAAGGCATTCCCAGTAATTTAAATGCTCTATTGGCTCTATGTGGGCCACAAACGATAGCTGTATTTGTTCCAGCTCTTATATTTTCCCTGTGCTGAACGGGGCCGTCGACACTAAGCAATATTTCATATGAGAGAGCACAAGCAATTTTAAGTGTCACCAGTGGCACCATTTCTTTTGTTTTAAAAGTTCTCATTATCCATTCTGTCATCTTCCTGGCAGTCGTGACATCTGCCTTACTGTGTTCTTTGAAAGGTCAGCCGACATAATTACTCTCAGGTCTTTCACTTGTCCCTTTCGTTGTATTTGACTAGCCTGTTGAATTTTGTATACATTGACCCTTTTGAGCTTTACACTCTTTCTATACCTAAATATATGGAACTTATCACCACTGCTTATATCTTCCTGCATTTTTTTCAGTGTTTTCTATCGAATTGACTTTCATGCTTATTTTAGTGTCAACTGTAAATGAAAACTGTGGCGGCTGTTTTTATCAATGTCTGCCATGAGGATAAGAAACAGCAGAGGTGCCAGGCCAGTGCCTTGGGTTACTGAGCTCTTTATTCGTTGATGCTGAATTTTGTTCTGTTCACTACTACTCTTTGCATTCTATGTGTTCGAAAACTGTAAAACCATCTGCCTGCCTTCCCTGTAATACCTATGGCTCTCGTTTTGTTTGTAATCACCCCCATGATCGCCTTTCTCAAACGCCTTTGTAAAATATGTGTATATCACATCTGCATTTTGGTTTTCTTCCGACGCCTCTAATTTTGCTTTAGTGGTTTAGCAGTTGTGAAAGACACAATCTTCCAGTTCTGAAACCGTTCTGTTTAGGTTATGCAACTGTATTGTTCGAGGTGTCATGAAGCAAGGATAAGACAGGTGTCAGAGACCAAGGATAAGACAGGTGTCAGAGACCAAGGATAAGACAGGTGTCAGAGACCAAGGATAAGACAGATGTCAGAGACCAAGGATAAGACAGGTGTCAGAGACCAAGGATAAGACAGGTGTCAGAGACCAAGGATAAGACAGGTGTCAGAGACCAAGGATAAGACAGGTGTCAGAGACCAAGGATAAGACAGGTGTCAGAGACCAAGGATAAGACAGGTGTCAGAGACCAAGGATAAGACAGGTGTCAGAGACCAAGGATAAGACAGGTGTCAGAGACCAAGGATAAGACAGGTGTCAGAGACCAAGGATAAGACAGATGTCAGAGACCAAGGATAAGACAGGTGTCAGAGACCAAGGATAAGACAGGTGTCAGAGACCAAGGATAAGACAGGTGTCAGAGACCAAGGATAAGACAGGTGTCAGAGACCAAGGATAAGACAGGTGTCAGAGACCAAGGATAAGACAGGTGTCAGAGACCAAGGATAAGACAGGTGTCAGAGACCAAGGATAAGACAGGTGTCAGAGACCAAGGATAAGACAGGTGTCAGAGACCAAGGATAAGACAGGTGTCAGAGACCAAGGATAAGACAGGTGTCAGCGACCAAGGATAAGACAGGTGTCAGAGACCAAGGATAAGACAGGTGTCAGAGACCAAGGATAAGACAGGTGTCAGAGACCAAGGATAAGACAGGTGTCAGAGACCAAGGATAAGACAGGTGTCAGAGACCAAGGATAAGACAGGTGTCAGAGACCAAGGATAAGACAGATGTCAGAGACCAATGATAATACAGGTGTCAGAGACAAGGATAGCAGGTGTCAGAGGACCAAGGATAAGACAGGTGTCAGAGACAAGGATAAACAGGTTGTCGAGACCAAGGATAAGACAGGTGTCAGAGACCAAGGTAAGCAGTGTTAAGACCAAGGACTAGAAGGTTTGTCAAAGACCAAGGATAA
The DNA here is from genome assembly GCF_026875155.1 of Cherax quadricarinatus. Classification (NCBI taxonomy): domain Eukaryota; kingdom Metazoa; phylum Arthropoda; class Malacostraca; order Decapoda; family Parastacidae; genus Cherax; species Cherax quadricarinatus. The sequence continues at coordinate 79,059,186 of NC_069404.1, forward strand.
GACAAGTGTCAGAGACCAAGGATTAATGACAGGTGTCAGAGACCAAGGATAAGACAGGTGTCAGAGACCAAGGATAAGACAGGTGTCAGAGACCAAGGATAAGACAGGTGTCAGAGACAAGGATAAAAGGTGTCAGAGACCAAGGATAAGACAGGTGTCAGAGACAAGGATAAGACAGGTGTCAGCGACCAGGATAAGACAGGTGTCAGAGACCAAGGATAAGACAGTGTCAGAGACAAGGATAAGACAGATGTCAGAGACCAGGATAAGACAGGTGTCAGAGACCAAGGATAAGACAGGTGTCAGAGACCAAGGATAAGACAGGTGTCAGAGACCAAGGATAAGACAGGTGTCAGAGACCAAGTTAAGACAGTGTCAGCGACCAAGATAAGACAGGTGTCAGGACCAAGGATAAGACAGGTGTCAGAGACAAGGATAAGCAGGTCAGAGACAGGATTTAAGACAGTGTCGAGTAAGCAAGGTTATAACAGGTGTGGACAGGATAAGACAGTGTCGGGATGTGCACGGGTGGAGTCGCCAAAAGGTCAGTGTTTACACTTGTTTCTGATACACAAAGATGACCTGCCAAAATGAACTGTACGTTTTTGTTTTACTAAAGACTAGATGATGTTTCGCTCACCACGACTCTTCGTGAGCTGTCTGGTAGACATCTCAATGACAATTTCTCCTTCTTGTCTCAGACAAAACAACGCTGTGTTATAAACTGTCATGTCGAGGGTTAGATACCCTTGGAAGACAGACATAAACAAAGGCGATGAAGTACCCAAGATATCGAATCGAATAAGAACTAGAAATATTATATTATAACCATGGAGAGCGCTAAACCCGTAGAATTATACAGCGCATGTAGGGGGACGGGGTGGAGGGTATTCAGGATTAATTCAGGGAAGTGGAACACAGATCAAATTCCCTAGATCAAGAGCCTCTCATCAGCGCAAAATAAACTCCCCTCAGAAATAACGGATTTAATTAGATTTACAAAGGACGAGGTAAGTACTGGTTTACTAACAGTGGGTAAGTACTGGTTTATTAACAGTGGGTAAGTACTGGTTTACTAACAGTGGGTAAGTACTGGTTTACTAATCTCCAGATAAAGTACTGGTTTACTAACAGTGGGTAAGTACTGGTTTACTAACAGTGAGTAAATACTGGTTCTCTAACAGTGGGTAAGTACTGATTCTCTAACAGTGGGTAAGTACTGGTTTACTAACAGTGGGTAAGTACTGGTTTACTAACAGTGGGTAAGTACTGGTTTACTAACAGTGGGTAAGTACTGGTTTTCTAACAGTGGGTAAGTACTGGTTTACTAACAGTGGGTAAATACTGGTTCTCTAACAGTGGGTAAGTACTGATTCTCTAACAGTGGGTAAGTACTGGTTTACTAACAGTGGGTAAGTACTGGTTTACTAACAGTGGGTAAGTACTGGTTTACTAACAGGGGGTAAGTACTGGTTTACTAACAGTGGGTAAGTACTGGTTTACTAACAGTGGGTAAGTACTGGTTTACTAACAGTGGGTAAATACTGGTTCTCTAACAGTGGGTAAGAACTGGTTCTCTAACAGTGGGTAAGTACTGGTTTACTAACAGTGGGTAAGTACTGGTTTACTAACAGTGGGTAAATACTGGTTCTCTAACAGTGGGTAAGAACTGGTTCTCTAACAGTGGGTAAGAACTGGTTCTCTAACAGTGGGTAAGAACTGGTTCTCTAACAGTGGGTAAGAACTGGTTCTCTAACAGTGGGTAAGTACCGGTTTACTAACAGTGGGTAAGTACTGGTTCTATAACAGTGGGTATGTACCGGTTCTCTAACAGTGGGTAAGCACTGGTTCTCTAACAGTGGGTAAGTACCGGTTTACTAACAGTGGGTAAGTACTGGTTCTATAACAGTGGGTATGTACTGGTTCTATAACAGTGGGTAAGTACTGGTTCTATAACAGTGGGTATGTACTGGTTCTATAACAGTGGGTAAGTATTGGTTCTATAACAGTGGGTAAGTACTGGTTCTATAACAGTGGGTAAGTACTGGTTCTATAACAGTGGGTAAGTACTGGTTCTATAACAGTGGGTAAGTACTGGTTCTATAACAGTGGGTATGTACTGGTTCTATAACAGTGGGTAAGTACTGGTTCTATAACAGTGGGTAAGTACTGGTTCTATAACAGTGGGTAAGTACTGGTTCTATAACAGTGGGTAAGTACTGGTTTTCAGAGTTCCCCTCCATGGAGTTGAACACTTCTCCAGACTGAGGGACTGACCACCTCTAACACTGTTCCTCCAAGGTTGACGGACAGATAACATCATCTACTCAACAATCAGGATACCAAGGTGTTGCACATGTGTCCTGATCATCACCGTGTCAGTATTTTCTACCATTATCAACATACCAGGAGAGTGTTGCCCAGACCATGCCTGCTGCTGGATCACCTGATCAACCAGGCTATTGGTGCTAGTCGCACGAAGTCAGTAAGTCGGCATCTCAGCACCTTCAGGGAGACCTGTTAGCGCTACTGGTGTGTAGTATAATGGTGCACCCTTAATGAAGCTGCGCTATGATGGTACACCCTTAATGAAGCTGCGCTATGATGGTGCACCCTTAATGAAGCTGCGCTATGATGACATGAGCGCAACCTCAGTAAAGCTGCGTCATGATGACATGAGCACAACCTCAGTAAAGCTGCGTCATGATGACATGACCACAACCTCAGTAAAGCCGCGTCATGATGACATGCGCACAACCTCAGTAAAGCTGCATCATGATGGCATGAGCACAGACTCAGTAAAGCTGCGTCATGACATGCGCACAACCTCAGTAAAGCTACGTCATGATGACATGCGCACAACCTCAGTAAAGCCGCGTCATGATGACATGCGCACAACCTCAGTAAAGCTGCATCATGATGACATGAGCACAACCTCAGTAAAGCTGTGTCATGATGACATGACCACAACCTCAGTAAAGCTGCGTCATGATGGCATGAGCACAACCTCAGTAAAGCTGCAACATGATGACATGCGCACAACCTCAGTAAAGCTGCGTCATGATGACATGCGCACAACCTCAGTAAAGCTGTGCCATGATGACATGAGCACAACATCAGTAAAGCTGCGTCATGATGACATGCGCACAACCTCAGTAAAGCTGCGCCATGATGACATGAACACAACCTCAGTAAAGCTGCGTCATGATGACATGCGCACAACCTCAGTAAAGCTGCGCCATGATGACATGAACACAACCTCAGTAAAGCTGCGTCATGATGACATGCGCACAACCTCAGTAAAGCTGCGCCATGATGACATGAACACAACCTCAGTAAAGCTGCGTCATGATGACATGCGCACAACCTCAGTAAAGCTGCGCCATGATGACATGCGCACAACCTCAGTAAAGCTGCGTCATGATGACATGCGCACAACCTCAGTAAAGCTGCAACATGATGACATGCGCACAACCTCAGTAAAGCTGCGTCATGATGACATGCGCACAACCTCAGTAAAGCTGCGTCATGATGACATGCGCACAACCTCAGTAAAGCTGCGCCATGATGACATGCGCACAACCTCAGTAAAGCTGCGTCATGATGACATGCGCACCTCAGTAAAGCTGTGCCATGATGACATGCGCACAACCTCAGTAAAGCTGCGCCATGATGACATGCGCACAACCTCAGTAAAGCTGCGTCATGATGACATGCGCACAACCTCAGTAAAGCTGCGTCATGATGACATGCGCACAACCTCAGTAAAGCTGCGCCATGATGACATGCGCACAACCTCAGTAAAGCTGCGTCATGATGACATGCGCACAACCTCAGTAAAGTTGCAACATGATGACATGCGCGCAACCTCAGTAAAGCTGCGTCATGATGACATGCGCACAACCTCAGTAAAGCTGCGTCATGATGACATGCGCACAACCTCAGTAAAGCTGTGCCATGATGACATGAGCACAACCTCAGGAAAGCTGCACCATGATGACATGAACACAACCTCAGTAAAGCTGCGTCATGATGACATGCGCACAACCTCAGTAAAGCTGCGTCATGATGACATGCGCACAACCTCAGTAAAGCTGCGTCATGATGACATGCGCAAAACCTCAGTAAAGCTGCGTCATGATGACATGAGCACAACCTCAGTAAAGCTGCGCCATGATGACATGCGCACAACCTCAGCAAAGCTGCGTCATGATGACATGCGCACAACCTCAGCAAAGCCGCGTCATGATGACATGCGCACAACCTCAGTAAAGCTGCGTCATGATGACATGAGCACAACCTCAGCAAAGCTGCGTCATGATGACATGCGCACAACCTCAGTAAAGCTGCGTCATGATGACATGCGCACAACCTCAGCAAAGCTGCGTCATGATGACATGAGCACAACCTCAGTAAAGCTGCGCCATGATGACATGCGCACCTCAGTAAAGCTGCGTCATGATGACATGAGCACAACCTCAGTAAAGCTGCGTCATGATGACATGACCATAACCTCAGTAAAGTTGCACCTTGATGACATGCGCACAACCTCAGTAAAGTTGCACCATGATGATATGTGCACAACCTCAGTAAAGCTGCGTCATGATGACATGAGCACAACCTCAGTAAAGCTGCGTCATGATGACATGCGCACAACCTCAGTAAAGTTGCACCATGATGACATGCGCACAACCTCAGTAAAGTTGCACCATGATGACATGCGCACAACCTCAGTAAAGCTGCGTCATGATGACATGCGCACAACCTCAGTAAAGCTGCGTCATGATGACATGAGCAGAACCTCAGTAAAGCTGCGTCATGATGACATGCGCACAACCTCAGTAAAGCTGCGTCATGATGACATGAGCACAACCTCAGTAAAGCTGCGTCATGATGGCATGAGCACAACCTCAGTAAAGCTGCCCCATGATGACATGATCACAACCTCAGTAAAGCTGCGCCATGATGACATGCGCACAACCTCAGTAAAGCTGCGTCATGATGACATGAGCACAACCTCAGTAAAGCTGCATTATGTTGACATGAGCACAACCTCAGTAAAGCTGCGTCATGATGACATGAGTACAACCTCAGTAAAGCTGCGTCATGATGACATGCGCACAACCTCAGTAAAGCTGCGTCATGATGACATGAGCACAACCTCAGTAAAGCTGCATTATGTTGACATGAGCACAACCTCAGTAAAGCTGCGCCATGATGACATGCGCACAACCTCAGTAAAGCTGCGTCATGATGACATGCGCACAACCTCAGTAAAGCTGCGTCATGATGACATGCGCACAACCTCAGTAAAGCTGCGTCATGATGACATGAGCAGAACCTCAGTAAAGCTGCGTCATGATGACATGCGCACAACCTCAGTAAAGCTGCGTCATGATGACATGAGCACAACCTCAGTAAAGCTGCGTCATGATGGCATGAGCACAACCTCAGTAAAGCTGCCCCATGATGACATGAGCACAACCTCAGTAAAGCTGCGCCATGATGACATGCACACAACCTCAGTAAAGCTGCGTCATGATGACATGAGTACAACCTCAGTAAAGCTGCGTCATGATGACATGCGCACAACCTCAGTAAAGCTGCGTCATGATGACATGAGCACAACCTCAGTAAAGCTGCATCATGATGACATGAGCACAACCTCAGTAAAGTTGCGTCATGATGACATGACCACAACCTCAGTAAAGCTGCGTCATGATGACATGAGCACAACCTCAGTAAAGCTGCGTCATGATGACATGAGCACAACCTCAGTAAAGTTGCGTCATGATGACATGAGTACAACCTCAGTAAAGTTGCGTCATGATGACATGAGCACAACCTCAGTAAAGCTGCGTCATGATGACATGAGCACAACCTCAGTAAAGCTGCATTATGATGACATGAGCACAACCTCAGTAAAGCTGCGCCATGATGACATGCGCACAACCTCAGTAAAGCTGCGTCATGATGACATGCGCACAACCTCAGTAAAGCTGCGTCATGATGACATGCGCACAACCTCAGTAAAGCTGCGTCATGATGACATGAGCAGAACCTCAGTAAAGCTGCGTCATGATGACATGGCGCACAACCTCAGTAAAGCTGCGTCTCATGATGACATGAGCACAACCTCAGTAAAGCTGCGTCATGATGGCATGAGCACAACCTCAGTAAAGCTGCCCCATGATGACATGAGCACAACCTCAGTAAAGCTGCGCCATGATGACATGAGCACAACCTCAGTAAAGCTGCGCCATGATGACATGCGCACAACCTCAGTAAAGCTGCGTCATGATGACATGAGTACAACCTCAGTAAAGCTGCGTCATGATGACATGCGCACAACCTCAGTAAAGCTGCGTCATGATGACATGAGCACAACCTCAGTAAAGCTGCGTCATGATGACATGAGCACAACCTCAGTAAAGTTGCGTCATGATGACATGACCACAACCTCAGTAAAGCTGCGTCATGATGACATGAGCACAACCTCAGTAAAGCTGCGTCATGATGACATGAGTGCAACCTCAGTAAAGTTGCGTCATGATGACATGAGCACAACCTCAGTAAAGCTGCGTCATGATGACATGAGCACAACCTCAGTAAAGTTGCGTCATGATGACATGAATGTTGAAGTTGTTGACATGAATGTTGAAGTTGATGACATGAATGCTGTAGTTGATGACATGAATGCTGTAGTTGATGACATGAATGTTGAAGTTGATGACATGAATGTTGAAGTTGATGACATGATGTTGTAGTTGATGACATGAATGTTGAAGTTGATGACATGAATGTTGAAGTTGATGACATGAATGTTGTAGTTGATGACATGAATGTTGAAGTTGATGACATGAATGTTGAAGTTGATGACATGAATGTTGTAGTTGATGACATGAATGTTGAAGTTGATGACATGAATGTTGTAGTTGATGACATGAATGTTGTAGTTGATGACATGAATGTTGAAGTTGATGACATGAATGTTGAAGTTGATGACATGAATGTTGAAGTTGATGACATGAATGCTGTAGTTGATGACATGAATGTTGAAGTTGATGACATGAATGTTGAAGTTGATGACATGAATGTTGAAGTTGATGACATGAATGTTGAAGTTGATGACATGAATGTTGAAGTTGATGACATGAATGTTGAATTTGATGACATGAATGTTGAAGTTGATGACATGAATGTTGAAGTTGATGACATGAATGTTGAAGTTGATGACATGAATGTTGTAGTTGATGACATGAATGTTGTATTCGATACGAATTAACTAGCAGATCCCAGGTACCAGCAACAAGCACATCACTGGTACCAGCAACAGGCACATCACTGGTACCAGCAACAGGCACATCACTGGTACCAGCAACAGGCACATCACTGGTACCAGCAACATGCACATCACTGGTACCAGCAACAAGCACATCACTGGTACCAGCAACAAGCACATCACTGGTACCAGCAACAAGCACATCACTTGTACTTGCAACAAGAATATCACTGGTACCAGCAACAAGCACATCACTGATACCAGCAACAGGCACATCACTTGTACTTGCAACTGGCACATCACTGGTAACAGCAACAAGCACATTATTGATACCAGCAACAAGCACATCACTTGTACTTGCAACAAGCACATCACTGGTACCAGCAACAAGCACATTACTGATACCAGCAACAAGCGCATCACCTGTACTTGCAACAAGCACATCACTGGTAACAGCAACAAGCACATTACTGATACCAGCAACAAGCGCATCACCTGTACTTGCAACAAGCACATCACTGGTAACAGCAACAAGCACATCACTGGTACCAGCAACAAGCGCATCACCTGTACTTGCAACAGCACTAACTGGAAACAGCAACAAGCACATCACTGGTACCAGAAAACAAAGCGCATCCCTGTACTTGCAACAAGCACATCCTGGTACCAGCACAAGCCCCATCACCTGTCTTGCAACAAGACATCACTGGTAACGCAACAAGCACATCACTGGTACCAGCAACAAGCGCATCACCTGTACTTGCAACAAGCACATCACTGGTACCAGCAACAAGCGCATCACCTGTACTTGCAACAAGCACATCACTGGTAACAGCAACAAGCACATCACTGGTACCAGCAACAAGCGCATCACCTGTACTTGCAAAAAAGCACTCATGGTAAACAGCAACAAGAACATTACTGATACAGCAACAAGCACATCATGGTACCAGCAACAAGCACATCATGGTACCAGTAACAAGCACATTACTGGTACCAGCAACAAGCAAAATCACTGGTACCAGAAAACAAGCAACATCACTGGTACCAGCAACAAGCACATCCTGGTCCCGCAACAAGCACATCACTGGTCCCGCAAAAAGCACATCACGGGTTTACCGCAACAAGAAACATTACTGGTACCAGCAACAAGCACATCACTGGTACCAGCAACAAGCACATCACTGGTACCAGCAACAAGCACATCACTGGTACCAGCAACAAGCACATCACTGGTAACAGCAACAAGCACATTACTGATACCAGCAACAAGCACATCACTGGTACCAGCAACAAGCACATCACTGGTACCACCCAACAAGCACTCACTGGTAACAGCAACAAGCACATTACTGATACCAGCAACAAGCACATCACTGGTACCAGCAACAAGCACATCACTGGTACCAGCAACAAGCACATCACTGGTAACAGCAACAAGAAATTATGATCCCAGCAACAAGCACATCACTGGTACCAGCAACAAGCACATCACTGGTACCAGCAACAAGCACATCACTGATAATAGCAAAAATAACGTGAAAACAGTAAATTCCCTTCTGAGAGAATGGTTGACAGGTGACAGTAGACAGTCCACAGTTGAAGGTGTGAGCAAGGACGCCCGAGAGATGGACACCACCACCACCACCACCACACCTCTCCTACCATAACTACCCTACAAAGAGGTAATTTTTGACACCCCCGCCAAACAATGGACCACCCAGCCCGGCCATCACCACATTCGGATCATCAACGCGATGTGTAACGGGGATAATGAGGCAACTGAACCATCAACGATGAGGGGTGTGTGAGGAGCCGTTCTTGTTTATCATTACATGGTGTCAGCGGTGGCCCGACATAACTCACATCGTCACTGTCACTCTATCTTATATCTAGCACAGGTTCCCCTGATGACCACCGCCCAGGCAACCTCTAACACCTAGCATCTTACAACGTTACCTTCACCTGATGCTTCCACCGCCCAGGCAACCTCTAACACCTAGCATCTTACAACGTTACCTTCACCTGATGCTTCCACCGCCCAGGCAACCTCTAACACCTAGCATCTTACAACGTTACCTTCACCTGATGCTTCCACCGCCCAGGCAACCTCTAACACCTAGCATCTTACAACGTTACCTTCACCTCTCAACCAGTAATGAAACAATATTTCTTATGTAAATTGTTAATATTTCATTTTTTCAACAATATTAACAAAGCTACACCTAACTTAACCTCGCTAGAATTGACGGTGGGCGATGTTTCACTCTAGGCTGCATGTACACTGTGAAGGGGCGATGTTTCACTTTAGGCTGCATGTACGCTGTGAAGAGGCGATATTTCACTACAGGCTGCGGGTACACTGAAGGGGCGATGTTTCACTCTAGGCTGCAGGTACACTGTGAAGAGGCGATGTTTCACTCCAGGCTGCGGGTACACTGAAGGGGCGGTGTTTCACTCTAGGCTGCAGGTACACTGTGAAGGGGCGATGTTTCACTCCAGGCTGAAGGTACACTGAAGGGGCGATGTTTCACTCTAGGCTGCAGGTACACTGTGAAAGGGCGATGTTTCACTCCATGCTACAGGTACACTGAAGGGGCGATGTTTCACTCTAGGCTGCAGGTACACTGTGAAGGGGCGATGTTTCACTCCAGGCTGCAGGTACACTGAAGGGGCGACGTTTCACCTTAGCCTGCAGGTACACTGTGAAGGGGCGATGTTTCACTCTAGGTTGCAGGTACACTGCGAAGGGGCGATGTTTCACCTTAGCCTGCAGGTACACTGCGAAGGAGCGATGTTTCACCTTAGCCTGCAGGTACACTGTGAAGGGGCGATGTTTCACTCTAGGTTGCAGGTACACTGAAGGGGCGATGTTTCACTCTAGGCTGCAGGTACACTGTAAAGGGGCGATGTTTCACTCCAGGCTGCAGGTACACTGAAGGGGCAATGTTACACTCTAGGCTGCAGGTACACTGTGAATGGGCGATGTTTCACTCCAGGCTGCAGGTACACTGAAGGGGCGATGTTTCATTCTAGGCTGCAAGTACACTGTGAAGGGGCGATGTTTCACTCAAGGCTGCAGGTACACTGTGAAGGGGCGATTTTTCACCGTAGGCTGCAAATACACTGTGAAGGGGCGATGTTTCACTCTAGGCTGCAGGTACACTGAAGGTGCGACGTGTCACCCTAGACTGCAGGTACACTGAAGAGGCGATGTTTCACGGAAGGCGGCAGGTACACTGTGAAGAGGCGATGTTTCACCCTAGGCTGCAGGTACACTGAAGAGGCGATGTTTCACGGAAGGCGGCAGGTACACTGTGAAGAGGCGATGTTTCACCCTAGGCTGCAGGTACACTGAAGAGGCGATGTTTCACCCTAGACTGCAGGTACACTGAAGAGGCGATGTTTCACCCCAGGCTGCAGGTAAACTGAAGGGGCGATGTTTCACGGAAGGCGGCAGGTACACTGTGAAGAGGCGATGTTTCACCCTAGGCTGCAGGTACACTGAAGAGGCGATGTTTCACCCTAGACTGCAGGTACACTGAAGAGGCGATGTTTCACCCCAGGCTGCAGGTAAACTGAAGGGGCGATGTTTCACGGAAGGCGGCAGGTACACTGTGAAGAGGCGATGTTTCACCCTAGACTGCAGGTACACTGAAGAGGCGATGTTTCACCCTAGGCTGCAAATATACTGTGAGCGGGCGATGTTTCACCTAGGCTGCAGGTACAGTGAAGGGGCGATGTTTCACAATAGGCTGCAGGTACACTGTGAAGGGGCGATGTTTCACCCTAGGCTGCAAATATACTGTGAGCGGGCGATGTTTCACCTAGGCTGCAGGTACACTGAAGGGGCGATGTTTCACCCTAGGCTGCAGGTACACTGTGAAGGAGCGATGTTTCACCCTTGGCTGCAGGTACACTGTGAAGGGGCGATGTTTCACCCTTGGCTGCAGGTACACTGTGAAGGGGCGATGTTTCACCCTAGGCTGCAGGTACACTGTGAAGGGGCGATGTTTCACCCTAGGCTGCAGGTACACTGTGAAGGGGCGATGTTTCACCCTAGGCTGCAGGTACACTGTGAAGGGGCGATGTTTCACCCTAGGCTGCAGGTACACTGTGAAGGGGCGATGTTTCACCCTAGGCTGCAGGTACACTGTGAAGGGGCGATGTTTCACCCTAGGCTGCAGGTACACTGAAGGGGCGATGTTTCACCCTAGGCTGCAGGTACACTGTGAAGGGGCGATGTTTCACCCTGGGGCTGCGGTACACGAAGGGGCGATGTTTCACCCTAGGCTGCGGGTTTACACTGTGAAGGGGCGATGTTTCACCCTAGGCTGCAGGTACAGTGAAGGGCAAATGTTTTCCCCCTAGGCTGCAGGTACACTGTGAAGGGGCGATGTTTCACCCTAGGCTGCAGGTACACTGTGAAGGGGCGATGTTTCACCCTAGGCTGCAGGTACACTGTGAAGGGGCGATGTTTCACCCTAGTCAGGTACATGTGAAGGGGCGATGTTTCACCCTAGGCTGCAGGTACACTGTGAAGGGGCGATGTTTCACCCTAGGCTGCAGGTACACTGTGAAGGGGCGATGTTTCACCCTAGGCTGCAGGTACACTGTGAAGGGGCGATGTTTCACCCTAGGCTGCAGGTACACTGTGAAGGGGCGATGTTTCACCCTAGGCTGCACGTACTGTGCTGTGTTTAGTAATTTGCTCGACCACTGATTATGTCACGTTCGTGTACAAAGTTTTGGTCTTTCAAGTTCTTTAAGAAAATTCAAACGTTTGGACTTATTGTGGCAGAAAGTTCCAACTTTTGGACTTGTTGCAGAAAGTTCCGACTTTTGGACTTGTTGCAGAAACTTCCGACTTTTGGACTTGTAGCAGAAAGTTCCGACTTTTGGACTTGTTGTGGCAGAACGTTCCGACTTTTGGACTTGTGGCAGAAAGTTCCTACTTTTGGACTTGTTGTGGCAGAAAGTTCCTACTTTTGGACTTGTTGTGGCAGAAATTTCCGACTTTTGGACTTGATGTGGCAGAAAGTTCCTACTTTTGGACTTGTTGTGGCAGAAAGTTCCTACTTTTGGACTTAATGTGGCAGAAAGTTCCGACTTTTGGACTTGTTGTGGCAGAAATTTCCGACTTTTGGACTTGTTGTGGCAGAAAGTTCCTACTTTTGGACTTAATGTGGCAGAAAGTTCCGACTTTTGGACTTGTTGTGGCAGAAAGTTCCGACTTTTGGACTTATGCAAGGAGACAACCACCACTTTATTTAAACAAATTAAAAATTTGTGCGGCGACACTGGTAAAGTTACCTCAGTAATATACAAAGTTACGTAAACACACACAGAGAGAGACATTGATAACAGGTGTTGATAATTATCTTGATAACCCAGGTGTTGATAGCAGATGATAACACCAGCGATGATAACTCATGCATTCATATAGCAGGTGATAACAAACGTGTGTGTGTGTACTCACCTAGTTGTACTCACCTAGTTGAGGTTGCGGGGGTCGAGTCCGAGCTCCTGGCCCCGCCTCTTCACTGATCGCTACTAGGTCACTCTCCCTGAGCCGTGAGCTTTATCGTACCTCTGCTTAAAGCTATGTATGGATCCTGCCTCCACTACATCGCTTCCCAAACTATTCCACTTACTGACTACTCTGTGGCTGAAGAAATACTTCCTAACATCCCTGTGATTCATCTGTGTCTTCAACTTCCAACTGTGTCCCCTTGTTACTGTGTCCAATCTCTGGAACATCCTGTCTTTGTCCACCTTGTCAATTCCTCTCAGTATTTTGTATGTCGTTATCATGTCCCCCTATCTCTCCTGTCCTCCAGTGTCGTCAGGTTGATTTCCTTAACCTCTCCTCGTAGGACATACCTCTTAGCTCTGGGACTAGTCTTGTTGCAAACCTTTGCACTTTCTCTAGTTTCTTTACGTGCTTGGCTAGGTGTGGGTTCCAAACTGGTGCCGCATACTCCAATATGGGCCTAACGTATACGGTGTACAGGGTCCTGAACGATTCCTTATTAAGTTGTCGGAATGCTGTTCTGAGGTTTGCTAGGCGCCCATATGCTGCAGCAGTTATTTGGTTGATGTGCGCTTCAGGAGATGTGCCCGGTGTTATACTCACCCCCAAGATGTGTGTGTGTGTGTGTGTGTGTGTGTGTGTGTGTGTGTGTGTGTGTGTTGTGTGTGTGGTGTGTGTGTGTGTGTGTGTGTGTGTGTGGGTGCCACAACAGTTGTTACGTCAACAGGGGATCGCATGTCTGCCAGTGCATCAGGTAACAAGGGGCGTCCACCACCCACGCCCTTGATAGTTAACACCACAAACTAACAATAGTTACCACAGCACCCACGCCCTTGATAGTTAACACCACAAACTAACAATAGTTAAAAACAGCACCCACGCCCTTGATAGTTAACACCACAACTAACAATTTGTTAACACACCACCCACGCCCTTGATAGTTAACACCACAAACTAACAATAGTTAACACAGCACCCACGCCCTTGATAGTTAACACCACAAAACTAACAATAGTTAAAAACACCACCCCCGCCCCTTTATAGTTAACACCAAACTAACAATAGTTAACACACCACCCACGCCCTTGATAGTTAAACACCACAAACTACAATAGTTAACACACCACCGCCCTTGATAGTTAACACCACAAACTAACAATAGTTAAAAACACCACCACGCCCTTGATAGTTAACAACCCCAAAAATAACAATAGTTAACACACACCACGCCTTGATAGTTACACCCCAAACTAACAATAGTTAACACACCCCACGCCCTTGATAGTTAACACCACAAACTAACAATTTGTTAACACACCACCCACGCCCTTGATAGTTAACACCACAAACTAACAATAGTTAACACACCACCCACGCCCTTGATAGTTAACACCACAAACTAACAATAGTTAACACACCACCCACGCCCTTGATAGTTAACACCACAAACTAACAATTGTTAACACACCACCCCGCCCTTGATAGTTAACACCACAAACTAACAATAGTTAACACACCCCCCACGCCTTGATAGTTAACACCACAAACTAACAATAGTTAAAACACCACCCACGCCCTTTATAGTTAACACCACAAACTAACAATAGTTAACACACACCCACGCCCCTTTATAGTTAACACCACAAACTAACAAATAGTTAAACACAGCACCCACGCCCCTTTGGGAGTTAACACCACAAACTAACAATAGTTACCACACACCACGCCCTTGATAGTTAACACCACAAACTAACAATAGTTAACACAGCACCCACGCCCCCGGTAGTTAACACCACAAACTAACAATAGTTACCACAGACCCACGCCCTTGATAGTTAAAAACCACAAACTAACAATAGTTAACACAGCACCACGCCCTTGATAGTTAACACCACAAACTAACAATAGTTAACACACCACCCACGCCCTTGATAGTTAACACCACAAACTAACAATAGTTAACACACCACCCACGCCCTTGATAGTTAACACCACAAACTAACAATAGTTAACACACCACCCACGCCCTTGATAGTTAACACCACAAATAACAATAGTTAACACACCACCCCCGCCCTTGATAGTTAACACCCCAAACTAACAATAGTTACACAGCACCCACGCCCTGGTAGTTAACACCACAAACTAACAATAGTTACCAAGCACCCACGCCCTTTATAGTTAACACCACAAAAATAACAATAGTTATTAACACAGCACCCACGCCATTGATAGTTAACACCACAAACTAACAATAGTTAACACCACCCACGCCCTTGATAGTTAACACCACAAAACTAATAATAGTTAACACAGCACCACGCCTTGATAGTTAACACCACAAACTAACAATAGTTAACAGCACCCCGCCCTTGATAGTTAACACACAAACTAAAAATAGTTAACACAGCACCCACGCCCCTTTATAGTTAACACCACAAACTAACAATAGTTAACACGCACCCAAAGCCCTTTATAGTTAACACCACAAACTAACAATAGTTAACACAGACCACGCCCTTGATAGTTAACACCACAAACTAACAATAGTTAACACAGCACCCACGCCCTTGATAGTTAACACCACAAAAATAACAATAGTTAACAAAAGCACCCACGCCCTTTATAGTTAACACACAAATAACAATAGTTAACAGCACCCCGCCTTGATAGGGTTAACACCACAAACTAACAATAGTTAACACAGCACCCACGCCCTTGATAGTTAACACCACAAACTAACAATAGTTAACACCCGCACCCCCCTTGATAGTTAAACACACAAACTAACAATGTTAACAGCACCCACGCCCTTGATAGTTAACACCAACAAACTACAATAGTTTTAAAACAGCACCCACGCCCTTGATAGTTAACACCACAAACTAACAAAAGTTAACACAGCACCCAAGCCCCTTGATAGTTAACACCACAAACTAACAATAGTTAACACAGATCCCACGGCCTTGATTTGTTAACACCACAAACTAACAATAGTTAACACAGCACCCACGCCCTTGATAGTTAAACAACCAAACTAACAATAGTTAAAAACAGCACCCACGCCCTTGATAGTTAACACCACAAACTTACAATAGTTAACACAGCACCCAAGCCCTTGATAGTTAACACCACAAACTAAAAATAGTTAACACAGAAACCCCACGGCCTTGTTTAGTTAACACCACAAACTAACAAAGTTAACCCCACCCACCCCCTTGATAGTTAACCCCAAACAAACAAACATATTTAAACACAGCACCCAAGCCCTTGATAGTTAACACTACAAACTAACAAAAGTTAACACAGCCCCCACCCCCTCGGTAATTAACCCACAAACTATCAATAGTTAACACAGCACCCAAACGCCCTTGATAGTTAACACTACAAACTAACAATAGTTAACACGCACCCACGCCCTCGGTAATTAACACCACAAATAACAATAGTTAACACTAGCACCCACCCCCTTGTAGTTAACACCACAAACAAAACAATAGTTAACACAGCACCCAACCCCTTGATAGTTACACTACAAACTAACAATATTAACACAGCCCCACGCCCTCGGTAATTAACACCACAAACTAACAATAGTTAACACAGCACCCACCCCCCTTGATAGTTAACCCCACAAACTAACATAGTTAACACAGCCACCACGCCCTTGATAGTTAACACTACAAACTACAATAGTTAACACAGCACCCACGCCCTCAGTAATTTAACACCACAAACTAACAATAGTTAACACCAGCACCCACGCCCTCGGTAATTAACACCAAACTACAATAGTTAAACAGCACCCACGCCTTGATGTTAACCCCCACAAATTTTAAAAATTAGTTAACCAGCACCCACCCCCTTGATAGTTAACATAAACAAACTAACAACAGTTAACACAGCACCCACCCCCTTGATAGTTAACTCACAAACTAACATTAACATGTGCAGTTCAGCCAATGTTAAACTTCTGTCCTTACCATCCACCTGCAGCCTCTTTCTCAACTCCATCGTCATTTAACAACGTTATTGAGAAATAACATCCTTCCCCCACTCCTATAAACCATACGTCCCTTACCCTATCACCATAGCCCTTCTACCCTATCACCCATACATCCCTTACCCACCACAAACACCCTCTCACCCATACATCCTTACCCACCACAACCCTCTCACCCATACATTCCTCACCCACCACAACACCCTCTAAACCATACATCCCTTCCCCACCACAACACCCTCTCACCCATACACCCCCTCACCCACCAAAACACCTCTCACCCATACTCCCTCACCCCCCACAACCCCCCTCTCCCCCATACATCCTCACCCACCAACACCCTCTCACCATACATCCCTCACTCCCCACAACACCCTCTCACCATACATCCCTCACCCACCACAACACCCTTTTCACCCATACATCCCTCACCCCCACAACACCCTCTCACCCATCATCCCTCACCCACCACAACACCCTCTCACCCATGCATCCCTCACCCACCAAAACACCCTTCACCCATAATCCCTCACCCACCACAACACCCTCTCACCCATACATTCCTCACCCACAACACCCTCTCACCCATACATCCCTAAATCACCACAACACCCTCTCACCCTTTACATCCCTCACTCACCACAACACCCTCTCCCCTTACACCCCTCACCCACCCCCAACACCCTCTCACCCATACATCCCTCACCCACCACAACACCCTCTCACCCATACATCCCTCACTCACCACAACACCCTCTCACCCATACATCCCTCACCCACCACAACACCCTCTCACCCATACATCCCTCACCCACCACAACACCCTCTCACCCATGCATCCCATGTCATCAGGTGCGCTAGTTCTCTGCTCACGCACAATCCTCTTGTTCCCAGTAACTGGAGCTGTGCTGGAAGGAAACCTTCGTAGCTGCCCTGGCTGATCAACACAATACTGACTTACTGACTTACTGAAGTCTCCCTTGGAGCTCAGGCTGACTACCGACGTCTCCCAGCTTAGGTTGACACTACTTATGTATCCCAGTTCAGGCTTACACTACTCAATTCTCCCAGCTCAGGCTGACACTACTCAACTCTCCCAGCTCAGGCTGACACTAATAAAGTCTCCCAGCTCAGGCTGACACTACTCAACTCTCCCAGCTCAGGCTGACACTACTCAAGTCTCCCAGCTCAGGCTGACACTACTCAAGTCTCCCAGCTCAGGCTGACACTACTCAAGTCTCCCAGCTCAGGCTGACACTACTCAAGTCTCCCACCTCAGGCTGACAGATTGTGATGGAATATGACAGGGTAACATTACTAGCTTTGTTCCCACTATGTAACTCACAAAATACGCTTGTTGCATATTGCAGGGTGCAGCCACTTTTGTTAATCACTCCAGAAATGCCAGTGGAACAATTAGTGTCAACATGCGTGGTCCAAGACTCTTCAACCTGCTACCAGCAGATAACAGAAACACTGCCACAACAACAGTACAAGATTTAAAGAGAAAACCGGACATCTACTTGCAACAACCACCAGTTGAAACTAGTTGTCATGGTTCTGAAGGCCTGCAGAGCGCTAGCAGCAACAGCTTGATTGATCGGACAGTCAACACTTGGGCCTCACGTCAGGCTCGCAATGATTTGTAAAATAATTGTTTAATTAAACAGGTTATAAGCGAAGCCGACACGGGAGGCGCAGACGGGGACACTGACAGTAATCCGTTATCATAACAAGCCTGATCCCCCCCCTTCCCCCTCCCCCCCCCCTCTCTCTCTCTCTCTCTCTCTCTCTCTCTCTCTCTCTCTCTCTCTCTCTTTCTCTCTCTCTCTCTCTCTCTCTCTCTCTCTCTCTCTCTTCTCTCTCTCTCTCTCTCTCGTTTATGAATCCCTATTGTGGTGGTAGTGACCCCATACCCTTTGTTGGGTGGTATTCACCCCATACCCATCCTGTGGGTGGTAGTCCCCCCATACCCATCCT
>NC_069404.1:79082983-79250483 GCF_026875155.1 Cherax quadricarinatus
ACCTCAGAACAGCATTCCGACATCTTAATAAGGAATCATTCAGGACCCTGTACACCGTGTACGTTAGGCCCATATTGGAGTATGCGGCACCAGTTTGGAACCCACACCTAGCCAAGCACGTAAAGAAACTAGAGAAAGTGCAAAGGTTTGCAACAAGACTAGTCCCAGAGCTAAGAGGTATGTCCTACGAGGAGAGGTTAAGGGAAATCAACCTGACGACACTGGAGGACAGGAGAGATAGGGGGCACATGATAACGACATACAAAATACTGAGAGGAATTGACAAGGTGGACAAAGACAGGATGTTCCTAGAGATTGGACACAGTAACAAGGGGACACAGTTGGAAGCTGAAGACACAGATGAATCACAGGGATGTTAGGAAGTATTTCTTCAGCCACAGAGTAGTCATTAAGTGGAATAGTTTGGGAAGTGATGTAGTGGAGGCAGGATCCATACATAGCTTTAAGCAGAGGTATGATAAAGCTCACGGCTCAGGGAGAGTGACCTAGTAGCGATCAGTGAAGAGGCGGGGCCAGGAGCTCGGACTCGATCCCCGCAACCTCAACTAGGTGAGTACACCATGGGTTAATGTGTTTCTGGAATGTCTGTTATTTGTTGATGTATCTTATGTGTTAAGTGTTGTGGCATGTGATAAGATAAGATGTAAGATAAATCAAGGCCAGTGCCACCACTTGCACCAGTGCCACCACCTGCACCAATGCCACCACCTGCTACAGTGCCACCACCTGCACCAGTGCCACCACCTGCTACAGTGCCACCACTTGCATCAGTGCCACCACCTGCTACAGTGCCACCACCTACACTAGAGCCACCACCTGCACCAGTGCTACCAACTGCTACAGTGCCACCACGTGCATCAGTGCCACCACCTGCTACACTGCCACCATTTGCATCAGTGCCACCACCTGCCCCAGTGCCACCACCTGCTACAGTGCAACCAATGCTAAAGTGCCACCACCTGCTACAGTGCCACCACCTGTACCAGTGCGACCACCTGCACCAGCGCCACCACCTGCATCAGTGTCACCACCTGCATCAGTGTCACCACCTGCTACAGTGCCATCATCTGCATCAGTGCCACCACCTGATACAGTGCCACCACCTGCACCAATGCCACCACTTGCTACAGTGCCACCACTTGCTACAGTGCCACCACCTGCTACAGTGCCACAACCTACTACAGTGCCACCACCTGCATCAGTGCAGCAATACCTGGCATGTGCATCAATACCTGGCGCGTGCATCAATACGTGGCACGTGCATCAATACCTGGCACGTGCATCAATACCTGGCGCGTGCATCAATACGTGGCACGTGCATCAATACCTGGCACGTGCATCAATACCTGGCGCGTGCATCAATACCTGGCACGTGCACCAATACCTGGCACGTGCATCACTACCTGGCACGTGCATCAATACCTGGCACGTGCACCAATACCTGGCACGTGCATCAATACCTGGCGCGTGCATCAATACCTGGCACGTGCATCAATACCTGGCTCGTGCATCAATACGTGGCACGTGCATCAATACCTGGCACGTGCATCAATACCTGGCGCGTGCATCAATACGTGGCACGTGCATCAATACCTGGCACGTGCATCAATACCTGGCGCGTGCATCAATACGTGGCACGTGCATCAATACCTGGCACGTGCATCAATACCTGGCACGTGCATCAATACCTGGCGCGTGCATCAATACCTGGCACGTGCATCAATACCTGGCACGTGCATCAATACCTGGCGCGTGCATCAATACGTGGCACGTGCATCAATACCTGGCACGTGCATCAATACCTGGCGCGTGCATCAATACCTGGCGCGTGCATCAATACGTGGCACGTGCATCAATACCTGGCACGTGCATCAATACCTGGCACGTGCATCAATACCTGGCACGTGCATCAATACCTGGCACGTGCATCAATACCTGGCGCGTGCATCAATACGTGGCACGTGCATCAATACCTGGCACGTGCATCAATACCTGGCGCGTGCATCAATACGTGGCACATGCATCAATACCTGGCACGTGCATCAATACCTGGAAAGTGCATTAATACCTGGCACGTGCATCAATATCTGGCGCGTGCATCAATACCTGGCACGTGCATCAATACCTGGCACGTGCATCAATACCTGGCACGTGCATCAATACCTGGCACGTGCATCAATACCTGGCACATGCATCAATACCTGGCATGTGCATCAATACCTGGCACGCACATCAATACCTGGCACGTGCATCAATACATGACACGTGCATCAATACCTGGCACGTGCATGAATACCTGGCAAGTGCAGCAATACCTGGCACGTGCATCAATACCTGGCACGTGAATCAATACCTGGCACGTGCATCAATACCTGACACGTGCATCAATACCTGGCATGTGCTCAATACCTGGCATGTGCATCAATACCTGGCACGTGCATCAATACCTGGCACGTGCACCAATACCTGGCACGTGCATCAATACCTGGCACGTGCATCAATACCTGGCACGTGCACCAATACCTGGCACGTGCATCAATACCTGGCACGTGCACCAATACCTGGCACGTGCATCAATACCTGGCGCATCCATCAATACCTGGCACGTGCATCAATACCTGGCAAGTGCATCAATACCTGGCACGTGCATCAATACCTGGCACGTGCACCAATACCTGGCACGTGCATCAATACCTGGCACGTGCACCAATACCTGGCACGTGCATCAATACCTGGCACATGCACCAATACCTGGCACGTGTATCAATACCTGGCACGTGCATCAATACCTGGCACGTGCACCAATACCTGGCACGTGTATCAATACCTGGCACGTGCACCAATACCTGGCACGTGCACCAATACCTGGCACGTGTATCAATACCTGGCACGTGTATCAATACCTGGCACGTGCATCAATACCTGGCACGTGCATCAATACCTGGCACGTGCATCAATACCTGGCACGTGCATCAATACCTGGCACGTGCATCAATATCCTGGCACTGTGCATCAATACCTGGCACGTGCACCAATACCTGGCACGTGCATCAATACCTGGCACGTGCACCAATACCTGGCACGTGCATCAATACCTGGCACGTGCATCAATACCTGGCACGTGCATCAATACCTGGCACGTGCATCAATACCTGGCACGTGCATCAATACCTGGCACGTGCATCAATACCTGGCACGTGCATCAATACCTGGTGCAAGGCACGTGCATCAATACCTGGCACGTGCATCAATACCTGGCACGTGCACCAATACCTGGCACGTGCATCAATACCTGGCACGTGCACCAATACCTGGCACGTGCATCAATACCTGGCACGTGCATCAATACCTGGGACGTGCATCAATTACCTGGCACGTGCATCAATACCTGGCACGTGCATCAATACCTGGCACGTGCATCAAATACCTGGCACGTGCATCAATACCTGGCACGTGCACCAATACCTGGCACGTGCATCAATACCTGGCACGTGCATCAATACCTGGCACGTGCATCAATACCTGGCACGTGCATCAATACCTGGCACGTGCATCAATACCTGGCAACTGTGCAAATTTGGTGGGAAACTCGTAAAAATGTTCCGCCGTAGTAATAACGTTCCTTTTTCAACGATCTTCAAGTGTAAAGCAACATTACGAGGAACGTGCTGGTCCACCACCCGCCATGAAGGAACGTGCTGGTCCACCGCCCGCCATGAAGGAACGTGCTGGTCCACCACCCACCATGAAGGAACGTGTTGGTCCACCACCCGCCATGAAGGAACGTGCTGGTCCACCACCCACCATGAAGGAATGTGCTGGTCCACCACCCACCATGAAGGAACGTGTTGGTCAACCACCCGCCATGAAGGAACGTGCTGGTCCACCACCCGCCATGAAGGAATGTGCTGGTCCACCACCCACCATGAAGGAATGTGCTGGTCCACCACCAACCATGAAGGAATGTGCTGGTCCACCACCCACCATGAAAGAACGTGCTGGTCCACCACCAACCATGAAGGAACGTGCTGGTCCACTACCCACCATGAAGGAACGTGTTGGTTCACCACCCACCATGAAGGAACGTGCTGGTCCGCAACCCACCATGAAGGAACGTGCTGGTCCGCCATGAAGGAACGTGCTGGTCCGCCATGAAGGAACGTGCTGGTCCGCCATGAAGGAACGTGCTGGTCCACCACCCACCATGAAAGAACGTGTTGGTCCACCACCCACAATGAAGGAACGTGTTGGTCCACCACCCGCCATGAAGGAACGTGCTGGTCCACCACCCACCATGAAGGAACGTGTAGGTCCACCGCCCACGCTGAAGGAAGGTGCTAGTCCACCACCCACCATGAAAGAACGTGCTGGTCCACCACCCACCATGAAGGAACGTGCTGGTCCACCACCCGCCATGAAGGAACGTGCCAGTCCACCACCCGCCATGAAGGAACGTGCTGGTCCACCACCCACCATGAAGGAACGTGCTGGTCCACCAACCACCATGAAGGATCGTGCTGGTCCACCACCCACCATGAAGGAACGTGCTGGTCCACCACCAGTCCATGATAGAACGTGCTGGTCCACCACCCGCCATGAAGGAACGTGCTGGTCCACCACCCGCCATGAAGGAACGTATTGGTCCAACAACCACCATGAAGGAACGTGCTGGTCCACCACCCACCATGAAGGAACGTGCTGGTCCACCACCCACCATGAAGGAACGTGCTGGTCCACCACCCGCCATGAAGGAACGTGCTAGTCCACCACCCGCCATGAAGGAACGTGCTGGTCCACCACCCACCATGAAGGAACGTGCTGGTCCACCACCCACCATGAAGGAACGTGCTGGTCCACCAACCACCATGAAGGAACGTGCTGGTCCACCACCCACCATGAAGGAACGTGCTGGTCCACCACCAATCATGAAAGAACGTGCAGGTCCACCACCCGCCATGAAGGAACGTGCTGGTCCACCACCCGCCATGAAGGAACGTGTTGGTCCACCAACCACCATGAAGGAACGTGCTGGTCCACCACCCACCATGAAGGAACGTGCTGGTCCACCACCCACCATGAAGGAACGTGCTGGTCCACCACCCACCATGAAGGAACGTGCTGGTCCACCACCCGCCATGAAGGAACGTGCTGGTCCACCAACCACCATGGAGCGTGCTGGTCCACCACCCACCATGAAGGAACGTGCTGGTCCACCACCCACCACGAAGGAAGGTGCTGGTCCACCACCCGCCATGAAGGAACGTGTTGGTCCACCAACCACCATGAAGGAACGTGCTGGTCCACCACCCACCATGAAGGAACGTGTTGGTCCACCACCCACCATGAAGGAAGGTGCTGGTCCACCACCCACCATGAAGGAACATGCTGGTCCACCGCCCACCATGAAGGAACGTGCTGGTCCACCACCCGCCATGAAGGAACGTGCTGGTCCACCACCCACCATGAAGGAACGTGCTCGTCCACCAACCACCATGAACGAACGTGCGGGTCCACCACCCACCATGAAGGAACGTGCTGGTCCACCACCCGCAGCGAAGGAACGTGCCGGTGCACCGCCCAAAATGAAGGAACGTGCTGGTCCACCACCCACCATGAAGGAACGTGCTGGTCCACCACCCGCCACGAAGGAACGTGCTGGTCCACCGCCCAAAATGAAGGAACGTGCTAGTCCACCACCCACCTTGAAGGAATGTGCTGGTCCACCACCCGCCTTGAAGGAATGTGCTGGTCCACCACCCGCCCTTAAGGAACGTGCTGGTCCACCGCCCACCATGAAAGAACGTGCTGGTTCACCACCCGCCCTGAAGGAACGTGCTGGTCAACCACCCACCATGAAGGAACGTGCTGGTCCACCGCCAACCATGAAGGAACGTGCTGGTCCACCACCCACCATGAAAGAATGTGCTGGTCCACCACCCACCATGAAGGAACGCGCTGGTCCACCGCCCACCATGAAGGAACGTGCTGGTTCACAACCCGCCCTGAAGGAACGTGCTGCTCCACCACCCACCATGAAGGAACGTGCTGGTCCACCACCCGCCTTGAAGGAATGTGCTGGTCCACCACCCGCCCTTAAGGAACGTGCTGGCCCACCGCCCACCATGAAAGAACGTGCTGGTTCACCACCCGCCCTGAAGGAACGTGCTGGTCAACCACCCACCATGAAGGAACGTGCTGGTCCACCGCCAACCATGAAGGAACGTGCTGGTCCACCACCCACCATGAAGGAATGTGCTGGTCCACCACACACCATGAAGGAACGCGCTGGTCCACCGCCCACCATGAAGGAACGTGCTGCTCCACCACCCACCATGAAGGAACGTGCTGGTCCACCACCCGCCATGAATAAACGTGCTTGTCCACCACCCGCCATGAAGAAACGTGCTGGTCCACCACCCGCAATGAAGGAACGTGCTGGTCCACTGCCCACCATGAAGGAACGTGCTGGTCCACCACCTGTCATGAAGGAATGTGCTGGTCCACCACCCACCATCAAGAAACGTGCTGGTCCACCGCCCACCATGATGGAATGTGCTGGTCCACCACCCGCCCTTAAGGAACGTGCTAGTCCATCACCCACCATGAAGGAACGTGCTGGTCCACCGCCCACCATGAAAGAACGTGCTGGTCCACCATCCGCCCTGAAAGAGCGTGCTGGTCCACCACCCATGAAGGAACGTGCTGGTCCACCACCCACAATGAAGGAACATGCTGGTCCACCACCCGCCATGAAGGAACGTGCTGGTCCACCACCCGCCATGAAGAAACGTGCTGGTCCACCACCCACCATGAAGGAACGTGCTGGTCCACCACCCACCATGAAGGAACGTACTGGTCCACCGCCCACCATGAAGGAACGTGCTGGTTCGCCACCCGCCCTGAAGGAACGCGCTAGTCCATCACCCACCATGAAGGAACGTGCTGGTCCACCGCCCACCATGAAGGAACGTGCTGGTCAACCAACCGCAATGAAGGAACGTGCTGGTCCACCACCCACGATGAAGAAAGGTGGTGATCCACCACCCACCATGAAGGAACGTGTTGGTCCACCACCCACCATGAAGGAACGTGCTGGTCCACCACGCACCATGAAGGAACGTGCTGGTCCACCACCCACCATGAAGGAACGTGCTGGTCCACTACCCACCATGAAGGAACGTGCTGGTCCACCACCTACCCTGAAGGAACGTGCTGGTCCACCACCCTCCATGAAGGAACGTGCTGATCCACCACCCACCATGAAGGAATGTGTTGGTCCACCACCATGAAGGAACGTGCTGGTCCACCACCCACCATGAAGGAACATGCTGGTCCACCACCCACCATGAAGGAACGTGCTGGTCCACTTGTAAAGAATGCTCAACGAACAGATCCCATGTGGTCTGGTGTGATTCGATTCCTGCTCCAGGAAGATCTTATTCTGACTGTGAAGCCACCAGCACCCATCAGTGGCTTTGTCATGAACCAAGAATTACTGTATCGAACAGCCGAGTTGGGTACTCCTAGCAGAAGAGTTTACCAGTTAGTAATTCCACAGTCACTAGTGAATGTAGCCTTACAGCTAGTTCACGATGCACCAGGTGTTGCGCACCCTGGTATGGATCGTTCAGTAAAACAAGCCAGATTGAAATACTTTTGGCCTCGTATGGCAACTGATATTTCTGAGTATGTTAAGAAATGTAGTGTCTGCATGCAACATAAAGGTAATGCTAATGGTCCTAATCCAATCCAAGTGTATCCAACCACTAGCGAACCTTGGAAAACAGTTGCACTAGATTTGTTAAATAATTTCCAATGTTCCCTCCAGGGCAACAAACATGTGTGTGTTATGGTAGATCATTTCACCAGATATTGTGAGTCAGTTCCTATTGCAGATGAGACTGCCGAGACAGTAGCTAAAGCGTTTAAAGAACGCATTATCTGCAGGCATACCACCCCTAAGTCCCTAGTAACAGATAATGGAGGTGAATTCTGTAATGAGATTCTTGAAAATTTGTGTACCTTGTACAAGATATCTAAATCCACCATTGTTCCTCATCATCCTGCCAGCAATGGGTTAGCGGAACGTACCAATAAGAAAGTACTTGATGTCTTGAGAGCCACTATCAATCCCAACAGTGAAACTTGGGATGAAGTAACACCTGATGTGCAGTGTGCTATAAATTCTGCTTACAATGTTCCTATAGGTGACACTCCACATTATGCATTGTATGGTGTAGATAAACGTTTGCCTTATGAGTTGCTATATTCTAATCCGAAACCTAATTACAACCCTGATGATTTCATAGCAACTCGTACCAGCTTAGCTCAAAGTGTTTTTAGAAGAATCCGTGAAACACTTCATAAATCAACAGCAGAATTTACAAGAATCGCAAACACTCGAGCAAAGCCATCCAAAATCAAAGTAGGTTCGAGAGTTATGCTGACTAACTTTAACAAAACGTCTGCAATGCCTAAGCTTGATCAAAGGTTTGTTGGTCCTTATCGAGTAGTTGAACATATCACTGGTAATAAGTATAAGGTTAGAGAAATTAGTACTGGTCAGTATAAAGAATCGCATTTAGATCATATGAAGTTAGTATGTGATGATAATGATGTTCCAACCCAGACTAATGTGACAGACTCTGACAGTCCTCCTGATCCTGTACTCTCTACCTCTGATACTCAGTCAGACGATCAACCTGAATGTCATTATCCCCTACGTACACGACAGGTGTTGAGAAATCCTCAAGTATCATTTGTAACTACCAATTCAGATTTGCCTCAAATACAGCATGAGTTAGCCAGTGCAACAGAGTTTGATCCTCCCAGAGATGACACCCATTCTGCATATATCAATCTCACCCTAGCAGAGTTGGGGTTAAATGTAAATAACCTGTATAGATGAATAATTACAGTATCAACTTATCAGTATTCAAGAATTTTTTTTTGTGTGTTCACGTTCTCTCCGAATTCTGAGAGTTAACAGTCTAGATTTGAGTGCACCGAATCTGCCTTCTGTTAAACACTTCTTTCTTTGTAGATATTCCTTCCTCAGAATCCGAAGATCACATGGATGCAGATCGATCGATCAAATTTTTTTTTTATCACTTCTATTGTGTAATCCCAATGTTGAGTTTCATTCGATGAGTTGTGCTATATTATACCTTGTATTGCATTACAGTTTCAGTTACATAAGCTTCCATTCCAATATTCTACTTATGTATGTTATAATGTTCAATTGTTGTGTACTTTGACATTGTATAGAATCAGCCCAAGCCGTACACCTGCCGTCTCTAGTTTGTATTAGTTGTATGTCGGGACGACATACGTTAGTGTCGCCGAGCTCTCAGTAGTAGTACCAGTTCCTAGTAACCAGTTACCAGTAACCAGTGTACCAGTAGATGACTCACTACCAACCGTCTCTGCGTGAATCACTGACTGTATTCATATTGCTGCCGACCATAGCAGGATTTCAAACACCCTCACCCGTAGGCACTCATGAGTCAGTCAAGATGGGGAGCAGAAAGAGGCAGGTCGGCTGTTGGTGCCTTCCCATACTTTCCGTTATATTATACGTACTACCAGCCTACGTGAGTATTCTTACCCCATCCACTTTATTAAAACCCACATGACACACTACCCACCATGAAGGAACGTGCTGGTTCACCACCTACCATGAAGGAGCGTGCTGGTCCACCACCCTCCACGAAGGGACGTGCTGGTCCACCAGCCACCATGAAGAAACATGCTGGTCCACCAGCCACCATGAAGGAAAGTGCTGGTCCACCACCCACCACGAAGGAACATGCTGGTCCACTGCCCTCCATGAAGGAACGTGCTGGTCCACCACCCACCATGAAGGAACGTGCTGGTCCACCACCCGCCATGAAGGAACGTGCTGGTCCACCACCCACCATGAAGGAATGTGCTGATCCACCACCCGCCATAAAGGAACACGCTGGTCCACCGCCCGCAAAGAAGGAACATACTGGTCCACCGCCCTCAATGAAGGAACGTGCTGGTCCACCACCCGCCATGAAGGAACGTGCTGGTCCACCACCCACCATGAAGGAACGTGCTGGTCCACCACCCACCATGTCCACCAACCACCATGAAGGAACGTGCTGGTCCACCACCCACCATGAAGGAACGTGCTAGTCCACCACCCGCCATGAAGGAACGTGCTGGTCCACCACCCACCACGAAGGAAGGAGCTGGTCCACCACCCTCTATGAAGGAACGTGCTGGTCCACCACCCACCATGAAGAAACGTGCTGGTCCACCACCCACCATGAAGGAAGGTGCTGGTCCACCACCCTCTATGAAAGAACGTGCTGGTCCACCACTCACCATGAAGGAACGTGCTGGTCCACCACCCACCATGAAGGAACGTGCTGGTCCACCACCCACCATGAAGGAACGTGCTGGTCCACTAACCACCATGAAGGAACGTGCTGGTCCACCACCCACCGTGAAGGAACGAGCTGGTCCACCACCCACCATGAAGGAACGTGCTGGTCCTCCACCCACCATGAAGGAACGTGCTGGTTCACCACCCTCCATGAAGGAACGTGCTGGTCCACCACCCACCGTGAAGGAATGAGCTGGTTCACCACCCTCCATGAAGGAACGTGCTGGTCCACCACCCACCATAAAGGAACGTGCTGGTCCACCACCCACCATGAAGGAACGTGCTGGTCCACCACCCACCGTGAAGGAACGAGCTGGTCCACCACCCACCATGAAGGAAGGTACAGTGGGCGGACAGAAGGTAAAATGAATTTGAGGTGTCAGTTGAGGTCATCTGAGAGTAGGTTACTGGAGCCATCCCAGGGTCGTCACCACAACCCTGCAGCCACCCCAGGGTCGTCACCACAACCCTGCAGCCACCCCAGGGTCGTCACCACAACCCTGCAGCCACCCCAGGGTCGTCACCCTCCATGGAGCCACCCCAGGGTCGTCACCCCCCTGGAGCCACCCCAGGGTCGTCACCCCCCTGCAGCCACCCCAGGGTCGTCACCCCCCTGCAGCCACCCCAGGGTCGTCCCCCCCCTGCGGGGCCACCCCGGGTCGTCCCCACAACCCTGCAGCCCCCCCCAGGGTGGTCCCCCCACAACCCCACCCACCCCAGGGTCGCACCACAACCCTGCAGCCACCCCAGGGTTGTCCCCCCCCTCCCCACCCCGGGGTCGTACCACAACCCCTGCCCCACCCCGGGTTGCACCCCCCTGCAGCCCCCCCAGGGTTGTCCCCCCCTGCAGCCACCCCGGGTCGTCACCCAACCCTGCAAAACCCCGGGGGTTTGTCCCCCCTGCGCCCCCAGGGTCGTCACCCCCCTGCGCCACCCGGGGTCGTCCCCACAACCCTGCAGCCACCCCAGGGTGGTCACCCAACCCTGAGCCCCCCCGGGCTCACCAAACCTGCAGCCCCCCAGGGTTTCATCCCCCTGGAGCCACCCCGGGTCGTCACCCCCCTGCAGCCACCCCGGGTCGCCCCCCCAAATTAAATAATAATAATAATTTTAAAAATTTAAAAATAAAATATAATAATAAAAAAGATAAAAATTTAACAAAAATATAATAAAGAGTTACACTTTACGCGTCGGTCTCACGCTAGTATCCTCTTGCCCACCGAAAAGCGGCTGTTGCTATGGCCGCCCCTCGAACCCCAGGCCACCCGGGGCCCCAGGCTTGTCTGGGGCTTACCGGGTAAACCGACTTTTACTTCTGAAAACCCCGCGGGCCACACAGCCATTACAGCCTGGTTGTTTGGACTTGGCCCGGGGTGCTGGTCCACCCTGGTCCCAAAACCCCCCACACAAAACCCTGTGTCCAAAAACCCACACTACCCCCTGTGTACCACAACCCACACACCCTGTTACCACAACCCCACTAAACCCTGTGCCCCAAAACCCCAAACCCACCCTGTGTACCCAACCCACAGTGCACCCTGGTACCAAAAACCCCCTACCCCCTGTTACCACCCCCCAAACTACCCCCCTGTGTACCACAACCCCACACTACCCTTGTCCAAACCCACACTAACCCGTTACCAAAACCCACATAAAAACCCGTTTTCCCAAAACCCCAAAACCTACACCCTGTTTTCACAACCCACACACCCTGTGTACCACAACCACACTACACCGGGTTACCAAAACCCACATACCCCCTGTGTACCACAACCCACATTTAACCTGTGTAACAACCCCCATACCCCCTGTGTACCACAACCCACACAACCTGTGTACCAAAACCCACACTAACCCTGTGTCCCAAAACCCACACTACCCCCGTGTCCCACAACCCAAAACCTACACCCTTGTCCCAAAAACCACTACCCCCGTGTCCCAAAAAAACCCCAAATACACCGTGTCCACAAACCAATACCCCCTGTTTTCCAAAACCCCCCTACACACTGTTCCACACCCCACATAAACCCTTGCCCAAAAACCACACTACACCCTGTGTACCACACCCACACCCCCTTGTCCCCAAAACCAAAATCCCCCTGTTACACACCCACCTACACCTGTGTCCACAACCCACACTACCCCCTGTGTCCACACCCAACCTACACCCTGTGTACCAACCCCACACTCCCCCCCTTGTACCAAACCCATACCCTGTGTACCAAAACCCAAACTACACCTGTACCAAAACCCACATACACCCTGTGTACCACAACCCACACTACCCCTGTGTACCAAAACCCACACAACCCCCTGTGTACCAAACCCACCACCCCCTGTGTCCAAAACCCCACACTACCCCCCTGTCCCCACAAACCCACACTACCCCCTGTGTCCCCAAAACCCCAACTACACCGTGTACCACAACCCACACTACCCCCTGTTAACAACCCCCCCAACTCCCACCCTGTGACCACAACCCACACTACCCGTGTGACAAAACCCAATACCCCCGTGTCCCACAACCCACACTACACCTGTTCCCAAAACCACATCACCCTGTGTCCCACAACCCACACTAACCTGGTACCACAACCCACACTACCCCCTGTGTCCCAAACCCCACACTCACCCTGTGTACCACAACCCTCACCCTGGTCCCAACCCAACTCCCCCCTGTGTACCAAACCCACATACCCTGTGTCCCACAACTCCACTACACCCTTTTGACCACAACCCACATCCACCCTGTGTACACAACTACACTACCCTGGGTCACAACCACACAACCCGTGTCCACAACCCTACTCTCCCCCTGGTCCCCCCAAAACCAAAAAAAAAACCCAACTACCCCCGTTTTCCCAAAACCCACCTACCCCCTGGTACCAAAACCCAAAACCCACCTTCCCAAACACCAGGCACACAACCCACATACCCCAGGGCCCCCACAACCACACTACACCCTGTGTACCAAAACCCCACCTAACCGTTTTTTCCCAAAAAACCCCACCCCCCACCATGAGTCCCAAAACCACATCCCACCCTGGTCCCCAAAAACCCACACTACACCCTGTATCCCAAAACCCACCTCCCCGTGGAAACCCCCAACCCCCCATGAGTACAAACCACACTACACCGTGGCACCAAACCCCCATTTCACCCTTTACCCAACCCACACTACACCATGAAACCACAACCCACCACACGTGTGCCCAAAACCCAACTACACCGGGGTTACCACAACCACACTCACCCTGTGTACCCAACCTACACCCACCCTGTGTACCACAACCCACACTCCCCCTGTGTACCACAACCCACTTTCCCCCCCCCGTGTACCACAACCAACACCCCACTCTGGTACCCCCATCCCACACTCCCCTGTGCACCACAACCCACACTACACCCTGTGTAACAACCACAACACCGTGTCCACCACAACCCACACTCCCCCCTGTGTCCACAACCCCATCCCCCCTGGCCCAAAACCCAAAACTCACCTGTGTACCAAACCCCACATACCCCCTGTGTCCCACAACCCACACTACACCAGAGTACCCAAAACCCACACTACCCGTGTGCACCAAAAACCCACACTACACCCTGTGTACACCCCCACACTACACCGTGTGCACACAACCACACCCCACCATGAGTCCCAAAACCCCAAAATACACCCTCCTGCCCACAAACCCAACTACCCTGTGCACCACAACCCACATACACGGTTTCCCAAAAACCCCCATGAACCACAACCCACACTACCCCGGGGCCCCACAACCCACACTACACCCTGTGACCACAACCCCACTCCCCCCATGAGTCCCACAACCCCAACTACACGGTGCCCCACAACCCAACTACACCCTGTGTACCAAACCCCCCACTACACCCTGTGTACCCAACCCACACTCCCCCTGGTACCACAACCCACATCCCCCCCGTGTACAAAAACCCACATCCACCTTGGGTACCAAAAACCAACACTCCACCTGTGTATTCCCACACCCCCACCCTGTGCCCCACAACCCAACAAACCCCGGGTTACCACAACCCACACTCCACCCTGTGTACCAAACCCACAACCCCGTGTGCCCCACAACCCACACTCCACCCGGGTGTACAAAAACCCACATCCACCCTGTGTCCACAACCCACATACACCGTGTGCACCACAACCCACTCTCCCCTGTGTACCAAACCCCACACCACCCTGTGTACCAAAACCCAACCTCCACCTGTGTACCCATCCCACACTCCACCAGGTCCCCAAAACCTACATTTACACCGTGTGTTCACAACCAACACTCCCACCCTGTTTACAAAAACCCACAGTACCCCCTGTGTCCCAAAACCAACACCCCAAACTCTGGTACCACTTTCCATACCCCACCCTGTGTACCATATCCCACGCCCCACCCGGTTACAGAACCCCCCTACCCCGTGTTTTTCCACAACCCACTTACACAGTGGTACCACAACCCCACCCCACCCTGTGTACCAAAACCCAAACTTCCACTCTGTGACCACATCCACACCCACCTGTGTACCACAACCACATTACACTTTGTGATCAAAACCAACACTCCCCCCGTTTACAACAACCCACAGACCCCTGTTACCAAAAACCCACACTACCCGTGCGTAAAACTTTCCCAACCTCCCCTGTGTACCATACCCCACACTCCCCGGTACACATCCCCCCTAACGTGTTTACAACCCCCCCACTTTTAACCGGGTACCAAAAACCCACACCCCCCCTGGTGCCAAAACCCCAAAATTACACCTGGGACCACAACCCCAAAACCACCCGTGTACCAAACCCCACACTACCCCCCTGTGGACCCAACCCACAAACCCCCCGTGCACCAAAAACCCCCCCTACACTGTGTGTCCCCAAACCCACAACACCTGGTCCCAAAAAGCACACACACCGTTGTCCCAAAACTCACACTACACCGTGTTTTCCCACCCCCACAGTAACGTGTGTACCACAACCCCACTCTAAAAAATGTGTGTACCACAATCCCATCCACCATGTGTACCACACCCCACGCTCCACCCCTGAGTACCACAACCCACATCCCACCGTGCAAAAACCACCCCCTCCACCTGTGTACCCAACCCACACTCCACCCTGTGTACCAAAAACCCAACTCCACCCTGTGTACCACAACCCACACTACCCCCGTGTATCACAACCCAAAACTCACCGTGTGTACCACAACCCACACACCGTGTGACCACAACCCACACTCCAACTGGTAAAAAAACTTGACTAACCCCCTTGTACCACAACCTCACTACACCGTGGTCCAAAACCCAACACACACGTGGTGTACCACAACCCACACTACACCGTGACCAACAACCACACCCCAAAACTTTTGTACCACAACTTCACTCACCCTGTAAACCCCAAAACCCCACACTACACCGGGGTACCACAAAACCTCCCCCGTGTGTAGTACACACCCTCACTAACCGGTGCCCCCAAAAACCCCACACCCCCCGGTACCAAACCCCCCAAACACTCTTGTCAAAACCCCCCCAACCCACCCTGTTTTCCCAAAACCCACACCCCACCTGGTCCCAAAACAACCAAAACTACACCTTTGTACCACAACCAACATACACCGTGTGATTCCAAAACCCACCTACACCGTGTGTAGTACCAAACCCACACTCCATGTGTACCAAAACCAAACACTCCACTCTGTGTACCACATTCAAAATCCCCCCTTGTACCAAAAAACCCACATCACCGTGTGATCACAACCAACACTCCCCTTGTTTTCAACAACCACGTAACCCCCTGTGTCCAAAACCCACACTCCAAACCTTGTTACCTACCCACACTCCCCCGTGTACAACACCCCCCCTACATCCTGGTCCCAAAACCCACATACACCCGTGGACCAAACCGACAATCCACCCTGTGTCCCACAACCCACACTCCCCTTTGTGAACCAAAAACCCACACTCCCCCCGGTACCAAACCCACACTACACGGGTTTGTTCACAACCCCCCTACACGTGTGTCCCACAACCCAATACATGTGTTTCCCCAAACCCCCCCAGTAACCCCGTGTGCCAAACCCACATTTTAACCGATGTCCACAACCCACATACACGGTTACCACAATCCACTTTTTCAGTGTGTACCAAAAAAGCACAGTACACCGGTGTACCACAACTCACCTTTACCGTATGTACCAAAACCCCAGTACACTGTGTTACCACAACCCACACTACAGGTGCACCAAAAAGCACAGTACACCGGTTACCACAACTCCCCCTATCAGTAGTACCACAACCCACAGTAATGTGTGTCCCCAAAACCCACTCTCACTTGTGTCCCACAACCCACACTACACCGTGTTACCCACCCAAACACTAAACCGTGTGCCCCAAAACCCGCATTACCCGGTGTATAAAACCCCACAGTACATGTGTGCCCCAAAAACCCACACTACACTGGTGCACCAAAAAGCACAAACGTGTGTACCACATCACCATACAGTTTGTCCCACAACCCACAGTACACTGTTGTACCCAACCCACTCACACTGTGTGTCCCAAAACCCACACTACACGGTTGTCCCCACACCCAACACTACCCCGTGTCACCAAAACCCCGCATTACACCGTGGGTATCAAAACCCACAGTACCCCGTGTGTCCCACAACGCAACCCCGTTGTCCCAAAAACCCCACACTTCATGTTACACAGCCCCACTACACCGGTGCCCCCAAAACCCCACACACCGTTTGTACCAAACCCACACTACACTGAAGTTCACAACCCACAAACTGTATGTCCCACAACCCCACTAATGTATGTACCAAACCCCACACTACATGTATGTACCAAACCCACCTCACTGTGTGTGTACAATCCACCTTCACTGTGTGTCCCACAACCCACATACACCGGTGTCCACAACCCACACCCCCTGTGGTCCACAGCCACATCACTGTTTGTACCACAACCCACACTACACTGTTGTAAAAAAACCCCACTACACTGT
Organism: Cherax quadricarinatus; assembly: GCF_026875155.1. Classification (NCBI taxonomy): domain Eukaryota; kingdom Metazoa; phylum Arthropoda; class Malacostraca; order Decapoda; family Parastacidae; genus Cherax; species Cherax quadricarinatus. The sequence continues at coordinate 79,100,449 of NC_069404.1, forward strand.
AGTACCACAACCCACACTACACTGAGTACCACAACCACACTACACTGTAGTACCAAAACCCCACACTCACTGTATGTACCACAACCCACACTACACTGTGTGTTGTCAATCCCACTTCACTGTGTGTACCACAACCCACATAACCGTGTGTCCCACAAGCACACTACACTGTGTGTATCAACCCAACTTCATGTGTGTCCAAAACCCACACTACCCCCCGTGTGTACCAAAAGCCACACACCTTGTCCCACAATCCACACTACACTGTAGTACCACAACCCACACTACACTGTGTGTATACAATCCACCTTCACTGTGTGTCCCACAACCCAACTACCCTGTATGTCCAAAACCCACACTAAAATGTGTAGTACAAGCCACACTTCACTGGGTCCACAACCCCACTACACTGTTGTACCCAACCCACCTAACTTTGTGTAAACCCACACTTCACTGGATCACAAGCCCCACTCCCCCGTGTGTACCAAGCCACACTACATGGGTGTACCACAAGCCACACACACTGTGGTACCACAACCCACATACACTGTGTGTATGAAGCCACTAACATGTGTGTATCACAACCCACTCTACACTGGGGCCCAAAAACCCAAGACACTTGTGTACCAAAACCACACTACCCCGTGGTCCACAACCCACATACATGTGTAAAAACCCCATATTTTACGTGTGTACCACAACCCACACTACACCGTATGTCCACAAGCCACCTAACGGTGTTACCACAAGCCACACAAACCCCGTGTGTCCCACAACCCACTACACGTAGTACCACAGGCACACTACCGGTTTTTCCCAAAACCCCCACACTAAAACCGATGTACCAGAAGCCACACTACACTTGACCAAAAGCCACACTGCACCGTGTGTACCAAACCCCAAACAACACTGTGTTCCCAAACCCCAGACAAAAACTTTTTTGAGGAATCTGTCAAGTTCTTGGGGAAGGAGCCAGGGGTCAGGGAACCCCCCTTTGTTGGGAATGGTGTTGAAGGTCGTGGCCCTTTTACATTATGAGGGGGTCTCTCAAAAAGTTCAAGCTTCCCTGCTTTTGCCCGGAAAAATCTTGCCCCTTCTCCCAACCTCTGTGTTCAACGTAATTATTTCGGTTGCAATTTTGGGTACCAATTTGTCAGTATCTTTTAGGTTTAGTGAGTTTTTTCGCATAGTTTCAGGAGTACGTGAGAGGCTTTAAGCCCCCATAAATTTGATGCTTGATGAGTTTATCCAACTTTTTTTGATTACCTTTTAGCCGGGAGTTACCCGGGAAGGGATTCCGGGGGCAACGCCCCCCTGGGCCCCGGTTTACGACCCCTTCCGGTGGATCAGGGGGCCCGATCAAAACGGCTGTTATGTGGCCGCACGTATCCAAAATACAGCCCCAGTCGGGTGATCCGGCACCGACTTCGAAGGGTTTTAAAGGGCCTTTGTAATTATCTAGCTCATCAATTTCGCCCCCCTTTAAAGGGGCGGTTAGAAGAAGGGTATTCCAGGGGAATATCCGCCTTGAGAGAAAGGCAACGTGAGGGGATTAAAATTTCGTTTATTTAAACCAAACATTTACCTTGTAGTTGCGGTAAAAACATGCACTGCCTTTTAAAATATCTCCCCCTAAAATTTTTTGTTGCTACCTTAATGAAGTATGTAACCCTAGTGTTTTATATGGTACCTTGTAGGGAACAGGGTTCCTTGAATATAGTTTGGGAGTGAAAATTTCCGTGTTGTGGTCGTCTAGTGTGATGGGGTGGGGTGTAGCGTGATGGGTGGTAATGGATAGTGATGGTGGTGGTGGTAGCAGTGATGGGTGGTAAGGATAGTGAGGTGGGGGTGGTAGCAGTGAGGGTGGGAATGGATGTGATGGGGGGGATGGTAAACAGTGATGGGTGGTAAAGGATAGTGATGGTGGTGGATGGTAGCAGTGTGGGGGGGTATGGGTGAGGTGGGGAGGTAAAATGAGGGTGGTAAGGAATGATTGTGATGGTGGATGGTAGCAGTGATGGGTGGGAATGGATATGAGGTGGTGGATGGTGCAGTGATGGGGGTATGGATAGTGATGGTGTGGTGGATGGAGCGTGATGGGTGGGAATGGTATGATGGGGGGGTGGTAAGGGGATGGGTGGTATGGATAGTGTGGTGGTGGATGGTACAGTGAGGTGGTAATGGATAGTGTTTTTGATGGTGGATGGGGCAGTGATGGGGGGTAATGGATAGGGGGGGGTGGGTGGTAGCAGTGTGGGTGGTAAGGATATGATGGTGTGGTGGGTGGTAAGTGATGGGTGGGAATGGATAGTGATGGGGATTTTGGTGGGAGCAGGATGGGTAGTAATGGATAGCGATAGTGGTGGGGGATGGTAGCAGTGATGGGGGTAATGGATATGATGGGGGTGGATGGGGAGCAGTGTGGGTAGTAAAGGAACGATGTGGTGGGGTGGGAGCAGTGAGGGTGGTAATGGGGTAGTGTGGTGGGGATGGTAGCAGTGATGGGTGGTAAGGATAGTGATTGAGGGGGAGGTACAGTGTGGTGGTAAGGGTAGTGATGGTGGGGGATGGTAGAGTGATGGGTGGTAATGGATAGCGATAGTGGTGGGGGAGGGCGGGATGGGGGGTAATGGGGTATGAAGGTGATGGGGATGGTGCATGATGGGTGGTAATGGAAAGGATGGTGGGGGGGATGGTAGCAGGTGGGTGGGAAAGGTAGTGATGGTGATGGTGGATGGTAGCAGTGAGGGTGGGAAAGGGTAGTGATGGTGATGGTGGAGGTACGTGAGGGGGTAAAGGATAGTGAGGGTGGGGATGGTAGCGTAGGGTATAATGGTACGATGTGGTGGTGGTGGTGCAGTGGGGTGTAATGGATAGTGATGGGGGTGGATGGGGCAGTGAGGGGGAAGGAAATATGGTGGGGGTGGAAAGGTAGCAGGATGGGTGGTAAGGATATGATGGTGGTGGGGGCTGGTGTTGATGGGTGGTAATGGTAGTGATGGGGTGGGGGGCTGGTAAGGGGATGGGTGGTAAGGGTAGTGATGGGGGTGGGGGTGGTAAGGTGATGGGTGGTAATGGGTATGGGTGGTGGGGGGCTGGTGAGGGGGATGGGGGTAATGGATAGTTGGGGGGGTGGATGGTAGGGTGATGGGGGTAAAGGATAGTGTGGTGGGGGTGGAGGTAGGGTGATGGGTGGTAATGGGTAGTGTGGTGGTGGTGGGGAGAGGTGTGGTGGTAATGGATAGTGATGGTGGTGGTGGTGGTGAGGGAGGGGGGGAAGGATAGTGATGGGGTGGTGGCTGGTAAGGGGATGGGGGGGTAATGGGTAGTGTGGTGGTGGTGGTGGTAGAGGTGATGGGGTGGTAATGGGGATGGGTGGTGGTCGTGGATGGGGTTTTTGAGGTGATGGGGGTAATGGATGTGATGGTGGTGGTGGTGGTAGAGGTGATGGGGGGTAATGGGTGTGATGGGGGTGGTGGCTGGTAGAGGTGATGGGGGGTAATGGGGGTTGATGGGGGTAGGGATGGTAGCAAAAATGGGTGGTAATGGATAGTGATGGGGGGTGGTGGGAAGGGGATGGATGGAATGGGGAGTGATGGGGTTGTCGATGGGAAGGTGATGGGGGGGTAATGGATAGTGTGGGGGGGTGGTAGAGGTGGAAGGGGGGTAATGGTGGAGGTGGGGGTGGTGGCTGGTAAAGGGGGATGGGGGTAATGGGGAGTGAGGGGTGGTGGATGGAAATGTGAGGGGGGTAATGGAAGCGATGAGGTGGTGGTGGTAGAGGTGATGGGTGGTAATGGATAGTGATGGTGGTGGGGGTGGTAGAGGGGTATGGAATGTAGGATGGGGGGGGGGTAGAGGTGATGGGTGTTATGGGGTGGTGGATGGGAGGGTGAGGATGGTAATGGATAGTGAGGGGTGTTGGGTGGTAGAGTTTATGGATGGGAATGGATAGTGATGGGGGGTGGTGGCTGGGAGAGGTTGGGTGGAAAGGATGTGCGGTGGGGGGACTGGTGGGTGATGGTGTAATGGGAGTGATGGGGGTGGTGGGGTAGCAGTGTATTGGGAAAGGATAGTGATGGTGGTGTGGCTGGTAAGGGATGGTGGGAATGGATAGTGATGGTGTGGGACTGGTAGAGGTGATGGATGGTATGGATAGTGAGTGGGGTGGCGGTAGAGGGAGGATGGGGTGGATGTGATGGTGGTGGTGGCTGGTAGAGGTGATGGGTGGTAATGGGTAGTGATGGTGGTGGTGACTGGGGAGGGTGGATGGGAATGGATGTGATGGTGGTGGTGGCTGGTTGAGTATGGGAAGGTAATGGATGTGAGGTGGTGGTGAGGTAGAGGTAAAGGGGGTAAGGATAGTGATGTTTATGGTGGGGTGGTAGGGTGATGGATGGAATGGATAGTGATGGTGGTGGGGATGGGAGAGGTGATGGATGGGAAAGGATATTTATGTTTGGGGGTGGTGGTAAGGTGAGGATGGAAAAGGATAGTGATGGTGGGGTGACTGGTAGGGTATGGATGGTAAAGGATATGATGGTGGGGGACTGGTAAGGTGAGGGGTAATGGATAGTGATGGTGGGGGGGTGGTAGAGTGATGGATGGGAATGGATAGTGATGGTGGGGGTGACTGGTAAAGGGGATGGATGGTAAGGAAGTGATGGTGGTGGTGATGTAGAGGGATGGTGGGAAGGATAGGTGGTGGTGGTGGTGGTAGGGGGATGGTGGTAATGGATAGTGTGGTGGGGGGACTGGTAAGGGATGGGGGGTAATGGATAGTGATGATGGTGGTGGCTGGTGAGGTGATGGATGGTAAAGGTTTTTGTGGTGGTGGTGGCTGGTAGAGGTGGGATGTAATGGATAGTGTGGTGGTGGTGACTGGTAGAGGTGTGGGGAGTAATGGTAGTGAAAGGGGTGGTGGCTGGTAAAGGGGGGATGGTAATGGATAGTGATGGTGTGGTGATGGTAGAGGTGATGGTGGTAATGGAAGTGATGGTGGGGGTGGTGTAGAGGGATGGATGGGAATGGATGTGATGGTGGGGGTGGCTGGGAAGGGGATGGGTAGTAAGGATAGTGAGGTGGGGGTGGGGTAAAGGGGAGGGTAGTAATGGATAGTGATGGGGGTGGTGGTGGTGAGGGGGATGGGGGGTATGCGTGGGTGTTTGGGGGTGGTGGGAAGGTGGGGTGGTAATGGTTGTGGGGTGATGGTGGCTGGTAGAGGTGATGGATGGTAAGGGTAGTGAACGTGGGGGTGGCTGGTAGAGGTGTGGGGGTAATGGTAGTGAGGTGGTGGGGGTGGGGGAATGATGGGTGGTAATGGATAGTGAGGGGTGGTGGGTGGCAGAGGTGATAGGTGGGGAAAGGAAGTGAAGGGGGTGGTGGTGGTAGAGGTGATGGGTAGTAAGGATAGTGAGCTGGTGGTGGTGGAGAGATGATGGGTGGGAATGGTAGTGATGGGGGGGGGATGGAGAGGTGATAGGTGGTAATGGAGTGATGGTGGTGGTGGCTGGTGGGGGAGGATGGTATGGGGTAGTGATGGTGGGGGTGGGTGGTAGAGATGTGGGTGGTAATGGTTTTTGATGGTGGTGGTGGATGGCAGAGGTGATAGGTGGTAATGGATATGATGGGGTGGTGGCTGGAGAGGTGATGGATGGTAATGGTAGTGATTGGGGTGGCTGGGAGAGGTGATGGGTGGTAAAAGGGGAAATGATGGTGGTGGGGGGATGGGAGAGGTGATGGATGGTAATGGATAGTGATGGGGGTGGTGGATGAAAGAGGTGATGGGGGGTAGGCGTATTTGGTGATGGGGTGGGGGTGCATGGTAGGGGATGGGGGTAAGATAGTGATGGGGGTGTGGAGGTAGAGGTGATGGGTGGTAATGGGGAGTGATGGGGGTGGGGGGATGGTAGAGGTATGGGTGGTAAGGGGGTTGGGGGTGGTGGATGGTAGAGATGAGGGGTGGTAAGGATAGTGATGGTGGTGGTGGTGTGAGGGGGTGGATGGAATGGATATGATGGTGGTGGGGGATGGTGAGGGATGGGTGGTAAAGGAAGTGATGGTGGTGGGAATGGGGAAGGTATGGGTGGTAATGGATAGTGATGGGTTGGTGGATGGTAGAGGGGATGGGTGGTAGTGCGGGGGGGATGGGGGTGGATGGTAGAGGTAATGGGGAGTAGGTGGGGGGATGGTGAGGGATGGGTGGTAATGGATGTGATGGTGGTGGGGATGGAGAGGTGATGGGTGGTGTGCGTATGGTGATGGTGGGGGTGGGAGAGGGGATGGGTGGAATGGGGGTTTATGGTGGGTGGTGGGAGAGGTTTTGGGGGTTGGCGTAGTGGGGATGGTGGTGGATGGTAGAGGGGATTTGGGGGGTAAGGGGAGTGTGGTGGGGGGTGGTAAGGTGATGGGGGGGGTTGTGGTATGGTGATGGTGGTGGGGTGGTAGAGTGAGGATGGTAATGGGTATGAGGGGGTGGTGGATGGTAGGGTATGGGGGTTGTGCGTAGGGTGATGGGGGGATGGGAGGGATGGATGGTAAAGGGTGTGATGGGGGTGGTGGATGGTAGAGGTTATGGGTGGTAATGGGTAGTGATGGTGGGGTTTTGGTGGTAGAGGGGTGGGTGGTAATGGGGAGTGTGGGGGGTGGTGGTTAAATTTTGGGGGGGTAATGGGAGTGTGGTGGTGGTGGGTGGAGAGGTTTATGGGTGGGAATGGGTAGTGGGTGATGGTGGTGGTGGGAGAGGTTATGGGGGGTAATGGGGAGTGGATGGTGGTGGATGGTAAAAGGTTAGGGTGGTAAAGGGGAGTGGTGATGGTGGGGTGGTAGAGGTGTGGGTGGTAATGATATGGTGTGTGGGGATGGTAGAGGTTTTGGGGGTTGGGAGTGGTGATGGGGGTGGGGGGTGGGGGGTGATGGGGGTGGTAATGGATAGTGATGGTGGTGGTGGTGGGTGGGAGAGGTGGGGGTAAAAGGATGTAGGTGGGGTGGGCTGGGAAGGGTGATGGATGGTAAGGAAGTGATGGTGGGGGTGGTGGTAAGGTTGGGATGGTAATGGATAGTGATGGTGGTGGTGGGTGGTTAGAGGTGATGGATGGTAAAGGATAGTGAGGTGGTGGTGTGGGAGAGGGATGATGGAATGGTGTGAGGGGGGGTGGGTGGTAGAGGTGTTGGGGGGGGTAAGGATAGGATGGTGGTGGGGAGGTAGAGGTGTGGATGGTAAGGATAGTGTGGGGGGTGGTGGATGGTAGAGGTTTATGGGTGGTAAAGGATAGTGATGGTGGTGGTGGTGGTGAGGGGTGGTGGAATGGAAAGTGATGGTGGTGGTGGTGGGAGAGGTGATGGGGGGTAATTGGGTATGATGGTGGTGGGGATGGTAGAGGGATGGATGGTAATGGATAGTGATGGTGGTGGGGTTTGGGAGAGGTGTGGATGGTATGGAATGATGGGGGTGATGGTAGAGGGAGGTGGTAATGGATGTGTGGTGGTGGGGGATGGTAAGGTGATGGAGGATGGAAGTGATGGTGGTGGTGGGTGGTAGGGTGATGGGTGGTAGTGCGTAGTGGTGATTTTGTGCTGGGATGGCAGGGGTTTCGATATGGTTCACTCAAGCTGGGTATATTTTCAAAGGGGTGGTATCACACAAGACTGGTCCCAAAAACCGGGACACAAAAAGTTCTGATATCCTAGAAGGTGGTATCACGCAAGAACTGGAAACTACAAAGGGTGGTATAAATATAAAAAACTGGGACCAAAGGATTGGTATCCTACAAGGTGCGGATCGTTACAAGGATGGTATCACTAAAAGGTCTGGGGCTAAAAGATGTGGTATCACTACAAGGTGGATCGTTCAAGCAAATGGTATCCACAAAGGTTTTGGTATCACTTAATTGTGGTATCGTTCAAAGGTGTAATATCGCTACAATTGTGGTATCACTACAAAATGTGGGGTCACTACAAAGGGGGGTTCATCAAAGTGTGGGATCACTACAAGGTGTGGATCAGCAAAAAACAGTGATGAAACTCCTGGAACATTGAGGAGATACCTGGTTTCACTAAGGTTCTTGAGTGCTTCTATGACGGGATACGGTGCTTGCCAAATCACGAAGAGAGAGAAGGAGAGAGAGAGAGAGAGAGAGGGAAGGGGAGAGAGAGAGGAAAAGGGGGAGAAGAGAGAGAGAAGATGGAGGGAGGAAAAGAGAGGAAAGAGGGAGGGAGGGAGAGAAGGAAAGAAAGGGGGGAGGGGAGAGAGGAAAGAGGGAGGGGGGGTGAGGGGGGAAAAAGGGGAGGGGGGTGAGAGAGGAAAAGGGGGGGGGGGGGAAAAAGGGTGAGGGGGAAAAAAGGTGAGGGAGGGTGAAGGGAAAGAGGTGAGAGAGGAAAAAAGGGGAGGGAGGGTGGAGAGGGAAAAGAGGTGAGGGAGGGTGAGAGAGAAAAGGGAGGGGGGGTGAGAGAGGAAAAGGGGGGGAGGGTGAAGAGGGAAAAGAGGGGGAGAGGGAAAGGTGGGGGAGGGTGAGAGGGAAAGGTGAGGGAGGTGAGAGAGGGAAAAGGGGAGGGAGGGTGAGAGGAAAAGGGGAAAGAGGGGAGGGGGGGGGAGAGAGGGAAAGAGGGGAGGGGGGTGAAGAGGAAAAGGGAGGAGGGGGAGAGAGGAAAAGGGGAGGGGGTGAGAGAGGAAACGTGAGGGAGGGTGAAGAGGAAAGAGGGAGGGGAAAGAGGTGGGGGAGGGGAAGAGAAAAGGGTGAGGGGGGGTGAGAGAGGAAAAGAGGGGAGGGAGGGGAGAGAGGAAAGAGGGGGGAGGGTGAGAGAGGAAAGAGGGGGAGGAGGGGGGGAAAAGGAAAAAGGGGGGGGAGGGTGACGAGGAAAAAAGGTGAGAAGGGAAAAAAAGGGGAGGGAGGGTGGAGGGAAGAGGTGAGGGGGGGGTAGAGGGAAAAAGGGAGGAGGGGAGAGAGGAAAAAGGGGGGGAGGGTGAGAGAGGAAAGAGGTGAGTGAAAGGGTGAGAGAGGGGAAAACAGTGAGGGGGGGTGGACAGAGGAAAGAGGTGAGAGAGGAAAGAGGTGAGGGAGGGTGAGTGAGAGAGGAAAGAGAGTGAGGAAGGTGAGAGAGGAAAGGGGAGAGGGGGTGAAGAGGAAAGAGGTGATGGATGGGTGAGAGAGGAAACAGAGGTGGTGAGGGGTGAGAGAGAAAGAGTGTGAGTGGAGGGTGATGAGTGGGAATACAGGTGATGGAGGGTGACAGAGGAAAGAGGTTTGAGGGGAGAGGAAAGAGGTTTAGAGGTGGGTAGAGGCGGAAAGAGGTGCGGGAGGTGTGAGAGAGAAAGAGCGTGAGTGAGGGTCGCAGAGGAAAGAGGTGAGAGAGGGTGAGAGAGAAAGAGGGTGAGGGGAGGTGACGAGGAAAGAGGGGAGGAGAGTGAGAGGAAAGAGGTGAGGGAGGGGGAGAGAGGAAAGAGGAGAGGGTGGAATGGAGAGAGAAAGAGGTGGAGAGAGGGGGTGAGAGAGGAAAGAGGTGAGAGAGGGTGAGAGAGGAAAGAGCGTGAGGGAGGTGAGAGAGGAAAGAGGTGAGGGGAGGGGGAAAGGGAGAGAGGAAAGAGGAGAGGGGAGGATGAGGAGATGAAATGAGTGGTGGGGTGGGGGTGGGGAGGGAGGAAGTGAGAGAGTGAAAGAGGGGAGTGGGAGGGTGAGAGAGGAAAGAGGTGAGGGAGAGAGTGGAGAGAGGAAAGAGGTGAGAGAGGGTTGATGACGAGGAAAGAGGGGAGGGAGGTGTGAGAGAGGAAAGAGGGGGGAGGTGGGTGAGAGAGGAAAGAGGTGAGGGAGGGTTGAGAGAGGAAGAGGTGAGGGAGAGTGAGAGAGGAAAGAGGTGAGACGAGGTGTGAGAGAGGAAAGAGGTGTGAGGGAGGGTGAGGAGGAAAGAGGTGAGGGAGGAAGGATGAGAGAGAAGGAGTGGGAGGGAGGATGAGAGGGAAGAGGTGAGGGGAGGATTGAGAGAGGAAAGAGGTGAGCAGAGGGTGGAGAGGAAAGAGGTGAGGAGGATGAGTAGTGGAAAGATGGTGTGGGAGGGTGAGAGAGGAAAGAGGTGAGGGAGGATGAGAGAGGAAAGAGGTGAGGGAGGGTGAGAGAGGAAAGAGGTGAGGGAGGATGAGAGAGGAAAGAGGTGAGGGAGGGTGAGAGAGGAAAGAGGTGAGGGAGGATGAGAGAGGAAAGAGGTTGAGGGGGGTGAAGAGTAGGAAAGAGGTGAGGAGGGTGAAAGAGAGGTATGAGGGGTGATGGGGAGGGTGAAGAGAGGAAAGAGGTGAGGGAGGGTGAGAGAGGGAAAGAGGTGAGGGAGGGTAGACGAGAGGAAAGAGTGGTGAGTGAGGAGAGAGGAGAGGAAAGAGGGTGAGGAGGATGAGAGAGGAAAGAGGTGAGGGAGGTGATAGAGGAAAGAGGTGTGGGAGGGTGGAGAGAGGAAAGAGGTGAGGGGAGATGGAGAGGAAAGAGGTGTGGGACGGATGAGAGAGGGAAAGAGGGTGAGGGAGGATTGAGGGAGGAATAGAGGTTGAGGGAAGGTGAGAGAGGTAAAGGGAGAGGGAGGTGAGAGAGGAAAGAGGTGAGGGATGGTGGAGAGGGTGGGAGGGTTGAGGAGGAAAGAGGGGAGGAGGATGAGGTAGGAAAGAGGGTGAGGGGAGGATGTAGAGAGAAAGAGGAGAGGGAGAGGTGATGTGCGGAAAGAGGTTGGGTGGGGTTGAGAGAGGAAGAGGAGGGGAGGTGAGAGGAGGAAATGAGGTGGGGGGGGGGGGGGGGGGTGGGTGAGGGATGGTGAGATGATGAGAGGAAATGGAGGTGAGGGAGGGAGAGAGAGGAAAGAGGTGAGGGGTGGGTGTAGAGACGCAAAAGTGGAGGGAGGTGTGAAAGCGAAATGAGGTGAGGAGGATGAGAGAGCGATAAGATTGTGTGAGGTGAGGGTGACGAGAGGAAAAGAGGGGAGGGGGATGAGAGAGGAAAGAGGTGAGGGAGGGTCGAGGAGGAAAGAGGGTGGGGTGGGTGAGAGAGGAAAGAGGTGAGGGGAGGTGAGAGAGGAAAGAGGTGAGGAGGATGAGAGAGGAAAGTGGTGAGGGAGGGGTGAGAGAGGAAAGGGGTGAGGGAGGTGAGAGAGGAAAGAGGTGAGGGAAGGGATGAGAGAGGGAAAGAGGTGTGGGGAGGGTTGAGGAGAGGAAGAGGTGAGGGAAAAGGTGAGAGAGGAAGAGGTGAGGGAAAGGTAGAGGAAGAGCGTGAGGAGTGGGTTGAAGAGAGGAAAGAGGGTGAGCGGAGGGGAGAGAGGGAAAGAGGTGAGGGAGGGTGAGAGAGCGAAAGAGGTGAGGGAGGTCGTGAGAGAGGAAAGAGGTGAGGGATTGGTTGAGAAGAGGAAAGAGGGGAGGGAAGGTGAGAGGAAAGAGGGAGGGATGGTGAGAGAGGAAAGACGTGAGGGGGAGGTTAGTGAGGAAAAGAGGATGAGGGAGGTGAGAGGAGAGAGGATGTGGGAGGGTGAGAAGAGGTGAGAGGTGAGGGAGGGATGGAAAGGAGAGAGGTGAGTTAGGGTTGAGAGAGGAGAGAGGTGAGGGAGGGTGAGAGAGGAAGAGAGGTGAGGGAGGGTGAGAGAGGAGAGAGGTGAGGGGAGGGTGAGGAGGGTGAGAGAGGTGAGAGGGTGAGGGTGAGGGGGTGAGAGAGGAGAGAGGTGAGGGAGGGTGAGAGAGGAAAGAGAGGTGAGGGAGGGTGAGAGAGGAGAGAGGTGGGGAGGGGGGAGGAGGAGAGAGGTGAGGGGGGGAGAGGAGAGGTGAGGGAGGGTGAGAGAGGAGAGAGGTGAGGGAGGTGAGAGAGGAGAAGAGGTGAGGAGGGTGAGAGAGAAGAGGTGAGGGAGGGGTGAGAGAGGAGAGAGGTGAGGGATGGGTGAGAGAGGAGAGAGGTGAGGGAGGGTGAGAAGAGGAGAGAGGTGAGGGAGGGTGAGAGAGGAGAGAGGTGAGGGAGGGTGAGAGAGGAAAGAGGTGAGGGAGGGTGAGAGAGGAGAGAGGTGAGGGAGGGTGAGAGAGGAGAGAGGTGAGGGAGGGTGAGAGAGGAAAGAGGTGAGGGAGGGTTGAGAGAGGATGAGAGGTGAGGGAGGGTGATAGAGGAGAACTGGTGAGGAGGTGTCGAGAGAGGAAGAGGTGGGGAGGCTGACGGAGGATTAGTTAGGGAAGGGTAGGTAGAGAGGAGAAGGTGATGCGGAATTAGTTAGAGAGGATGAGGTGAGGAAGTGAGAAGAGTGAGGTGACTGGAAACTTAGTTAACAACACTGTAAGTTCAGATACATCAGAAGATGATGCTCCTGGAACTTAGTTAACAACACTGTAAGTTCAGATACATCAGAAGATGATGCTCCTGGAACTTAGTTAACAACACTGTAAGTTCAGATACATCAGAAGAGTGATGCTCCTGGAATTAGTTAACAACACTGTAAGTTCAGATACATCAGAAGAGTGATGCTCCTGGAACTTAGTTAACAAACACTGTAAGTTCAGATACATCAGAAGATGTGATGCTCCTGGAACTTAGTTAACAACACTGTAAGTTCAGATACATCAGAAGAGTGTTGCTCCTGGAACTTAGTTAACAACACTGTAAGCTCAGATACATCAGAAGAGTGATGCTCCTGGAACTTAGTTAACAACACTGTAAGTTCAGATACATCAGAAGAGTGATGCTCCTGGAACTTAGTTAACAACACTGTAAGTTCAGATACATCAGAAGAGTGATGCTCCTGGAACTTAGTTAACAACACTGTAAGTTCAGATACATCAGAAGAGTGTTGCTCTGGAACTTAGTTAACAACACTGTAAGTTCAGATACATCAGAAGAGTGATGCTCCTGGAACTTAGTTAACAACACTGTAAGTTCAGATACATCAGAAGAGAGATGCTCCTGGAACTTAGTTAACAACACTGTAAGTTCAGATACATCAGAAGAGTGATGCTCCTGGAACTTAGTTAACAACACTGTAAGTTCAGATACATCAGAAGAGTGATGCTCCTGGAACTTAGTTAACAACACTGTAAGTTCAGATACATCAGAAGAGTGATGCTCCTCGAACTTAGTTAACAACACTGTAAGTTCAGATACATCAGAAGAGAGATGCTCCTGGAACTTAGTTAACAACACTGTAAGTTCAGATACATCAGAAGAGTGATGCTCCTGGAACTTAGTTAACAACACTGTAAGTTCAGATACATCAGAAGAGTGATGCTCCTGGAACTTAGTTAACAACACTGTAAGTTCAGATACATCAGAAGAGTGATGCTCCTGGAACTTAGTTAACAACACTGTAAGTTCAGATACATCAGAAGAGTGATGCTCCTGGAACTTAGTTAACAACACTGTAAGTTCAGATACATCAGAAGAGTGATGCTCCTGGAACTTAGTTAACAACACTGTAAGTTCAGATACATCAGAAGAGTGATGCTCCTGGAACTTAGTTAACAACACTGTAAGTTCAGATACATCAGAAGAGTGATGCTCCTGGTGTCTCCAACTTCAACAATCCCTTCATTAAACATTTATTTATTTTTAAAGTTTGCACTGACATCATCTCTTACTAATTCCTCCTGACATACACTCCACTGCTCAACTACTCTCTTGGAAAAGAAAGAATTATTGTATGGTGCGCTCTACTGTTTCCTCAATCTGCAACGATGGTCTCTTGTTATCCCTTGTTGCAGATCCTAGGAAATCTTGTATATTCTTGCAAGTCCTTGCAACATCATACGTGTGGTTATCATGTCTCCTGTTATCAACCAACATTGTCACTTTTATTGTTATCAACCTTTCATCATAGTTCATATTGTTCATCATAGTTCATATTGTTCATCATAGTTCATATTGTTCATCATAGTTCATATTGTTCATCATAGTTCATATTGTTCATCATAGTTCATATTGTTCATCACAGTTCATACTGTTCATCATAGTTCATATTGTTCACCATAGTTCATATTGTTCATCATAGTTCATATTGTTCATCATAGTTCATATTGTTCATCATAGTTCATATTGTTCATCATAGTTCATATTGTTCATCACAGTTCATATTGTTCATCATAGTTTCATATTGTTCATCATAGTTCAAATTGTTCATCATAGTTCATATTGTTCATCATAGTTCATATTGTTCATCATAGTTCATATTGTTCATCATAGTTCATATTGTTCATCATAGTTCATATTGTTCATCATAGTTCATATTGTTCATCACAGTTCATATTGTTCATCATAGTTCATATTGTTCATCATAGTTCATATTGTTCATCATAGTTCATATTGTTCACCATAGTTCATATTGTTCAGTTTATATTGTTCATCAGTTCATATTGTTCATCATAGTTCATATTGTTCATCATAGTTCATATTGTTCATCATAGTTCATATTGTTCACCATAGTTCATATTGCTCATCATAGTTGATATTGTTCATCATAGTTCATATTGTTCATCATAGTTCATATTGTTCATCATAGTTCGTATTGTTCATCATAGTTCATATTGTTCATCATAGTTCATACTGTTCATCATAGTTCACATTGTTCATCATAGTTCATACTGTTCATCATAGTTCATATTGTTCATCATAGTTCATATTGTTCATCATAGTTCATATTGTTCATCATAGTTCATATTGTTCATCATAGTTCATATTGTTCATCATAGTTCATATTGTTCATCATAGTTCATATTGTTCACCATAGTTCATATTGTTCATCATAGTTGATATTGTTCATCATAGTTCATATTGTTCATCATAGTTCATATTGTTCATCATAGTTCATATTGTTCACCATAGTTCATATTGCTCATCATAGTGATATTGTTCATCATAGTTCATATTGTTCATCATAGTTCATATTGTTCATCATAGTTCATATTGTTCATCATAGTTCATACTGTTCATCATAGTTCATATTGTTCATCATAGTTCATACTGTTCATCATAGTTCATACTGTTCATCATAGTTCATATTGTTCATCATAGTTCATATTGCTCATCATAGTTCATACTGTTCATCATAGTTCATATTGTTCATCATAGTTCATGTTGTTCATCATAGTTCATATTGTTCATCATAGTTCATACTGTTCATCATAGTTCATATTGTTCATCATAGTTCATATTGTTCATCATAGTTCATACTGTTCATCATAGTTCATATTGTTCATCATAGTTCATATTGTTCATCATAGTTCATAATGTTCATCATAGTTCATATTGTTCATCATAGATCATATTGTTCATCATAGTTCATATTATTCATCATAGTTCATATTGTTCATCATAGTTCATATTGTTCATCATAGTTCATACTGTTCATCATAGTTCATATTGTTCATCATAGTTCAATTGTTCATCATAGTTCATACTGTTCATCATAGTTCATACTGTTCATCATAGTTCATATTGTTCATCATAGTTCATACTGTTCATCATAGTTCATATTGTTCATACTGTTCATCATAGTTCATATTGTTCATCATAGTACATATTGTTCATCATAGTTCATATTGTTCATCATAGTTCATATTGTTCATCATAGTTCATATTGTTCATCATAGTTCATATTGTTCATCATAGTTCATATTGTTCATCATAGTTCATATTGTTCACCATAGTTCATATTGTTCATCACAGTTGATATTGTTCATCATAGTTCATACTGTTCATCATAGTTCATATTGTTCATCATAGTTCATATTGTTCATCATAGTTCATATTGTTCACCATAGTTCATATTGCTCATCATAGTTGATATTGTTCATCATAGCTCATATTGTTCATCATAGTTCATATTGTTCATCATAGTTCATATTGTTCATCATAGTTCATACTGTTCATCATAGTTCATATTGTTCATCATAGTTCATATTGTTCATCATAGTTCATATTGTTCATCATAGCTCATACTGTTCATCATAGTTCATATTGTTCATCATAGTTCATATTGTTCATCATAGTTCATATTGTTCATCATAGTTCATATTGTTCATCATAGTTCATATTGTTCACCATAGTTTATATTGTTCATCATAGTTCATATTGTTTATCATAGTTCATATTGTTCATCATAGTTCATATTGTTCATCATAGTTCATATTGTTCATCATAGTTCATATTGTTCACCATAGTTTATAATTGTTATCATAGTTCATATTGTTCATCATAGTTTCATATGTTCACCATAGTTTATATTGTTCATCATAGTTCATATTGTTCATCATAGTTCATATTGTTCACCATAGTTTATATTGTTCATCATAGTTTATATTGTTCATCATAGTTCATATTGTTCATCATAGTTCATATTGTTCATCATAGTTTATATTGTTCATCATAGTTCATATTGTTCACCATAGTTTATATTGTTCATCATAGTTCATATTGTTCATCATAGTTCATATTGTTCATATTGTTCACCATAGTTTATATTGTTCATCACAGTTTATATTGTTCATCATAGTTCATATTGTTCATCATAGTTCATACTGTTCATCATAGTTCATATTGTTCAACTCTGGTAGCAATTTTGTAGTTCTTCTCTGAACATTTTCTAACTTATCTAAGTGTTTTTCCACTATACCCCTGAAACTCCCTCCAGGTATACTCCCTCCCGTTATACTCCCTCCAGGTATACTCCCTCCCGTTATACTCCCTCCCGTTATACTCCCTCCCGTTATACTCCCTCCAGGTATACTCCCTCCAGGTATATTCCCTCCAGGTATACTCCCTCCAGGTATACTCCCTCCCGTTATACTCCCTCCAGGTATACTTTCCGTTATACTCCCTCCAGGTATACTCCCTCCCGTTATACTCCCTCCAGGTATACTCCCGTTATACTCCCTCCAGGTATACTCCCTCCCGTTATACTCCCTCCAGGTATACTCCCGTTATACTCCCTCCAGGTATACTCCCTCCCGTTATACTCCCTCCATGTATACTCCCTCCCGTTATACTCCCTCCAGGTATACTCCCTCCCGTTATACTCCCGTTATACTCTCCAGGTATACTCCCTCCCGTTATACTCCCTCCAGGTATACTCCCTCCCGTTATACTCCCTTCAGGTATACTCCCTCCAGGTATACTCCCTCCCGTTATACTCCCTCCAGGTATACTCCCGTTATACTCCCTCCAGGTATACTCCCGTTATACTCCCTTCAGGTATACTCCCTCCAGGTATACTCCCTCCCGTTATACTCCCTCCAGTTATACTCCCTCCCGTTATACTCCCTCCAGGTATACTCCCTCCAGGTATACTCCCTCCCGTTATACTCCCTCCAGGTATACTCCCTCCAGGTATAGTCCCTCCCGTTATACTCCCTCCAGGTATACTCCCGTTATACTCCCTCCAGGTATACTCCCTCCAGGTATACTCCCTCCAGGTATACTCCCTCCAGGTATACTCCCTCCCGTTATACTCCCTCCAGTTATACTCCCTCCCGTTATACTCCCTCCAGGTATACTCCCTCCAGGTATACTCCCTCCCGTTATACTCCCTCCAGGTATACTCCCTCCAGGTATAGTCCCTCCCGTTATACTCCCTCCAGGTATACTCCCGTTATACTCCCTCCAGGTATACTCCCTCCAGGTATACTCCCTCCAGGTATACTCCCTCCAGGTATACTCCCTCCAGGTATACTCCCTCCAGGTATACTCCCTCCAGGTATACCACGCAACAGCTGCATATTACAATTCTGGTCTAATTTTAGCTGTCAACAAGTTTCTTAACATATGAAAGACGGTTTATAGTTTGTCAGTGTAACATGAGTTTGTTAGTGTAACATGAGTTTGTTAGTGTAACATGAGTTTGTTAGTGTAACATGAGTTTGTTAGTGTAACATGAGTTTGTTAGTGTAACATGAGTTTGTTAGTGTAACATGAGTTTGTTAGTGTAACATGAGTTTGTTAGTGTAACATGAGTTTGTTAGTGTAACATGAGTTTGTTAGTGTAACATGAGTTTGTTAGTGTAACATGAGTTTGTTAGTGTAACATGAGTTTGTCAGTATAACATGAGTTTGTCAGTGTAACATGAGTTTGTTAGTGTAACATGAGTTTGTCAGTGTAACATGAGTTTGTTAGTGTAACATGAGTTTGTTAGTGTAACATGAGTTTGTTAGTGTAACATGAGTTTGTTTAGTGTAACATGAGTTTGTTAGTGTAACATGAGTTTGTTAGTGTAACATGAGTTTGTTAGTGTAACATGAGTTTGTTAGTGTAACATGAGTTTGTTAGTGTAACATGAGTTTGTTAGTGTAACATGAGTTTGTCAGTATAACATGAGTTTGTCAGTGTAACATGAGTTTGTTAGTGTAACATGAGTTTGTCAGTGTAACATGAGTTTGTCAGTGTAACATGAGTTTGTCAGTGTAACATGAGTTTGTCAGTGTAACATGAGTTTGTCAGTGTAACATGAGTTTGTCAGTATAACATGAGTTTGTCAGTGTAACATGAGTTTGTCAGTGTAACATGAGTTTCTAACAATTTCACTTATATGAGCTTCCGGTGCCATTTTTGTTATTACTAACAATCGCTAAATACCTTCATCTATGTTATTTTCAATATTTTGTTACACAGTTTATATTTTTTCACGTGACCTGCTTTCACTTCTTTCATTTCTATTATGACATTTATCTACATTAAATTCCATCATTTATCTATCACTTTATTTGCTCAATTATCAAGATTCTCTTGTAAGGATTCTGATAATTGAGCATCAATAGCTCTAACCTCCCACATCATAAAAATCTTTGAAAGAGTGCTAAGAAGCAGGATTGCAAATCACCTGGATTCCCAAAAAACTGCACAATCCAGGACAACATGGGTTCAGGGCAGGTCGCTCCTGCCTCTCACAACTACTGGATCACTATGATATGGCCTTGGATGCACTGGAAGAAAATTAAAATGCAGATGTAATATACACAGACTTCGCAAAAGTTTGACAAATGCGATCATGGCGTAATAGCGCACAAAATACGTGCTAAAGGAATAACTGGGAAAGTGGGGAGATGGATCTTCAACTTCCTAACAAATCGAACACAAAGAGTAGTGGTCAACAGAGTTAAATCGGAGGCTGCCATAGTGAAGAGCTCTGTTCCACAAGGCACAGTACTCGCCCCCATCCTGTTTCTCATCCTTATATCAGACATAGACAGAGATGTAATCCACAGCACCGTATCATCCTTTGCAGACGATACTTGGATCTGCATGAGACTGTCATCTGCTGAGGACACGGTTAACCTCCAAGAAGATATAAATAAAGTTTCCCAGTGGGCAACGGTAAACAATATGATGTTCAATGAGGACAAATTCCAACTACTCAGTTATGGAAAACTGGAGGAAATAATTAAAACTGAGTATACTACAAACTCTGGCCATACAATAGAGCGGAAAAATAATGTAAGGGACCTGGGAGTAGTAATGTCTGAGGATCTCACTTTCAAGGATCACAACAGTGCCACGATCACACGTGCAAAGAAAATGATAGGATGGATAATGAGAACGTTTAAACCGAGAGATGCCAAGCCAATAATGATCCTTTTCAAATCACTTGTTCTCTCTAGGCTGGAATACTGCTGTACATTAACATCTCCGTTCAAAGCAGGTGAAATTGCAGATCTAGAGAGTGTACAGAGAACCTTTACTGCACGTATAAGTTCTGTCCAGCACCTTAACTACTGGGAACGCTTGGAAGCACTTGACTTGTACTCGTTGGAACGCAGGAGAGAGAGATATATCATAATATACACTTGGAAAATCCTGGAAGGAATGGTCCCGAATCTGCACACAGAAATCACTGGGCAGGCGATGCAAAATTCCCCCAATTAAAAGTAGGGGCGCCATTGGTACACTAAGAGAAAACACCATAAGTGTCCGGGGCCCAAGACTGTTCAACAGCCTCCCACCAAACATAAGGGAAATTACCAATAGGCCCTGGCTGCCTTCAAGAGGGAGCTGGACAGATACCTAAAGTCAGTGCCGGATCAGCCGGGCTGTGGTTCGTACGTTGGACTACGTGCGGCCAGCAGTAACAGCCTGGTTAATCAGGCCGTCATCCACCGGGAGGCCTGGTCGTGGACCGGGCAGCGGGGGCGCTGATCCCCGAAATAACTGCCAGGTAGACTCCACGTATCATTTGCAAACATATTCATATGATTTGTTTCCCCTTGGTAAATCATTTATATAAATTACAAATATTGCTGGGTCAAGTACAGACCCTTGTGGCACCCCACATGTCACATCCACCCATGCAAACATTTCTCCCTCTTTAAACTGTTCGAATTTTCCTCCCTAACCAAAGCTTCTCATCCACTGTAATAATTTATCTTTAATTACTCCTGTATTTTTTAATTTCCAAATTAATATTTCCAGAACTCTATTAAAATCTTTCTTAAAGTCCGGGTAAATACACTCTGACCAGCCATTTCTTTACTCAACAATTTCATTAACTCTGTCATAATAACTTAACAAATTTGACATAGGCCGGAAACCAAGTTGTTTACCAGTTATTGTTATTATTCTCTAAGTTGATACATGTCTCTGTGTAGTATATTCTTGTAGTTAACTTCTCTAAAATACTGCTTTTAAATCACTGTGATTCCCTTTCTTATTATCTAATCGCTCATGTAAGGTATATCAAAGGTATGTTTATGAATTTCTTTTTCTACTCTTAAGTTATATTTCACTGCATGTGTTATTCCCACCACAAGATGATGGCTCTTGACACGTGGTATTATGTAGGTTAAGTTGGTAACTTCCTCCACTGCTCAAGATAACTAAATCTATATTTGATGGTGTGCTACCCTCTCTCTCTCTCCTCTCATCCACCTCACTCCTCTCTCTCTCTCTCTCCTCACTCTCTCTCATCTCCACTCTCACCCATCTCCTCTCTCATCATCCCCACTACACAAACACACAACACACACACACACACACACACACACACACACACACACACACACACACACACACACACACACACATACACACACAACACACACACATACACACACACACACACAAAACACACACACACACACACATACACACACACATACACACACACTACACTCACATACACACTCACAACACACACACATACACATACACACATAACAACACACACACACAATACACACACACATACACACATATACACACTCACACACACATACACACAACATACACACAACATACACACACACACACACATACACACACGTCAAGAAATTAGAGAAAGTGCAAAGGTTTGCAACAAGACTAGTCCCAGAGCTACGGGGATTGTCATACGAAGAAAGGTTGAGGGAAATTGGCCTGACGACACTGGAGGCCAGGAGGGTCAGGGGAGACATGATAACGACATATAAAATACTGCGCGGAATAGATGAGGTGGACAAAGACGGGAAGTTCCAGAGATGGGACACAGACACAAGAGGTCACAATTGGAAGTTGAAGACTCAGATGAATCAAAGGGATGTTAGGAAGTATTTCTTCAGTCATAGAGTAGTCAAGCCGTGGAATAGCCTAGAAAGTGAAGTAGTGGAGGCGGGAACCATACATAGTTTTAAGGCGAGGTATGATAGAGCTCATGGGGCAGGGAGAGAGAGGACCTAGTAGCAATCAGCGAAGAGGCGGGGCCAGGAGCTATGAATCGACCCCTGCAACCACAAATAGGTGAGTACAAATAGGTGAGTACACACACACACACACAACACACACACACACACACACACACACACACACACACACACACCACACACACACACACACACACACTACACACCTACACACACACACACACACCTACACACCTACACACACACACCTACACACACACAACACCAGTCTAACGACGTCCTAGTACAAATGGTAAACTACACTACACACAGACGGTAGAAGGGAAATCCTGTGTCACAAACCTACTAGAGTTTTATGACAAGGTAACAGGAGTAAGACATGAGAGAGAGAGCGGGTGGGTAGATACCATTTTCTTGGACTGCAAGAAGGTCCTCGACACAGTTCCTCACAAGAGATTAGTGCAAAAGCTAAAGGATCAGGTACGCATAACAGGAAAGGCACTGCAATGGATCAGAGAATACCTGACAGGGAAGCAACAAGTCATGGTACGTGACGAGGTGTCAGAGTGGGCGCGTGTGACGAGCGTAGTTCCACAGGGGTCAGTCGTAGGACCAGTGAATGACATGACAGGATAAACTCAGATGTGTCCCTGTTTGCAGATGATGTGAAGTTAATGAGGAGAATTAAATCGGACGAGGATCAGGTAGGACTATAAAGGGACCTGCACAGGCTGCAAGCCTGGTCCAGTAACTGGCTCCTGGAATTATCCCCGCCAAATGCAAAGTCACGAAGATCGGGAAAGGCAAAGAAGACCGCAAACAGAGTATAGGCTGGGTGGCCAAAGACTGCAAACCTCACTCAAGGAAAAGGATCTTGGGGTAAGTATAATACCGAGCACATCTCCTGGGGGGACACATCAACTAGATAACAGCTGCAGCATATGGGCGCCTGGGAAACCTAAGAGACGATCCACACCTCAGTAAAAATCTTCAAGACTCTGTACCCGGTACCAGGCCATATTGGGTTTGCAGCCCCTTTTTTAAAACCCACCCCTGAGGTCAAAACTTTAAGAAATTTGAGAAAGGCAAGGGGTTTGCAACAAGACTAGTCCCGGGGAAAAGGGGAAAATTTTTTACGAGGAAGATTGGGGAAATGGGCCTGACAAAAGGAAGAAGGATGTTGGGGGAGACTGATAGCGACATAAAAAAAACTGCAGGAACTGCAAGGGGAAAGAGACAGAATTTTCCCAGAGATGGCACAGAAAAAAGGGGGTCACAACGGGAAAGTTGAAGACTCAGAGAGCCAAAGGGATTTAAAAGTATTTCTTCAGTCACAGAGTTGCCATAAGTGGAACAGTTGAAAGTGCCCGTAGTGGGGCAGGAACCACACAAATTTTGAGACGGGGTTTGATAAAGCCATGGGCACAGAGAGAGGACCAGCAGCGATCATGAAAGGCGGGGCCAGGAGCTATGAACAAACCCATGAAACCCACAAATAGGTGATATACACACACAAGCATCACGAAAGGAGGGGCCAGGAGTTGCGAATCGACCCCGACAACCACATAAGGTGAGTACACTAACAAGCACACACACACACACACGGGGCCCGGGAAACTGAGAATCACCCCGGGAAAACACATAAGGCGGTACACCACACCGCCCCCTGTAATGCAACCCTGAGGGGAGCAACACTAGTCCCAGGTCGTGTACTGGATCACCTAATCTCTCTACTCCTCCCCCCTCCACACACACACAACACATACAACACACACCCACAACACACACACCACACACACACACACACACACACACACACACACAACCACACCAACACACAACACACACAACCCTACTAACACCCTCCCACACACCACACACCCACACCCCCACACACCCAACACACAAACTCACACACACGCACCACACCACAAACATCACCCAAAACCCTACCAACACCCCCACACCACCACCCCCCACCAACACCCCTACCAACATTCCCCCACACACAAAACCCAAAACCCCACCAAACTTTCCCACAACCACCAACACCCCTACCACCTTTCCCCCACACACAAACCAAAACCACCAACACTCTACCACACTTTCCCCACACACCCACCAACACCCCACCAAAACCCCACACACACACACCACCAACAAACCCCCCCCAAAACCTTTCCCACACACACCACCAACACCCCTACCAACACTTCCCCCACACACACCACCAACACCTTCCACACCAAACCCCCACACCCCATCAATACTCCCCACACACAAACCCCCAACCCCCTACCAAAACTTTTCCCACACACACACCACCAAAACCCCCCACCCAAACTCCCAACACACACACCCCCACCCAAAACCCCACCAAAACTTTTTCCCCCAAAACACCCACCAACACCCTCCAACACTACCAAACAACCCCCACCAAAACCTTTACCCCACACACACCCCCCCCCCCTACCAAAATTCTCCACACAAAAACACCAACACCCCTCCCCAAAACTTTCCCCACAACACACACCCCCAAAACCCCCACCCACTTCCCCCACACACAACACACCCCCAACACCCCTACCCCACTCTTCCACACACACCACCAACCCCCCCCACCACACTTTCCCACAACAAAACACACCACCAACACCCACCAACCTTTCCCACACACACCCCACCACCACCAACACCCCTCTAACACCCCTACTAACACTCCCCCACACACCACCACCAACACCCCACCAACCCTTTCCACACAACACAACACCACCACCAAAACTCCCACACACACCACCAACACCCCCCCCCCAAAACCAACACTTTCCCACACACAACACACCCCCAACACCCCACCTACCTCTTCCATACATACCACCAAAACCCCTACCAACACTTTCCCCCCACACACACCCACCAAACCCCTACCCAAAAATCTCCCACACACACCACCAACACCCCCAACAAAACTTTCACTCCCCAAAAAAACACCCACCAAAACCCCCCCCCAACACTTTTTCCCACACACGACACCACCACCAATACTCTCCCACCACACAACACACCACCACACACACACACCAACACACACACACCACACACAACAACAACAACACAACCACACACAACACACACACAACCCACACACACACACACACACACACACACACAACACACACACCCCACACACAAAAACAACAACACACACACACACACACACACACACACACACAAACACACACAAAAAAACCACACCCCCAAAACACACACACACACAACAACAACAACACACACAAAACAAAGTAGAGACACATACGACTGACTTTTTTTCACCTGAATTATAAAAATCAAAAAGGCAGCCATTTTAAGAGACTTACAAACCCCCGAACGGTAAAACCCCGGGGGAACACAAAATTACATCTGGAGGAAACAACAAGTTACAATACGGGGGAACACAACAAGTAACAATACGGGGGAACACAAAAAGTTCAATACGGGGAAAAACAACAAGTTACAAACGGAGGGAAACAATAAGTACAATACTGGAGAACACAACAAGTAACAATACTGAGGAATACAATAAGTACAAAACGGAGGAACACAACAAGTTACAAAACTGGAGGGGAAAACAACAATACAATACTGGAGGGAAAACAACAAATTACAAAACTGGAGGAACACAAAAAGTAACAACTGGGGGAACCAAAAAATTACAATACTGGGGGAATACAAAAGTTTTTAATACTGGGGGAATCAAGTTTCAATACTGGAGGGAAAACAACAATTTAAATTCTGGAGGAACCAAAAAAAGTTTCAATACTGGAGGAACACAACAAATTACAATCTGGGGAACACAAAAAAAGTTACATACGGAGGAACACAACAAATTACAAACGGGGGAAAAACAAAAGAACAATACTGGAGAATCAACAATTACAATACTGAGGAAAACAACAAATTCCCAAACTGGGGGAAAACAAAAGTTAAATACTGGGGGAACACAAAAGTTACAAAAACGGAGGGAAAACAACAAGTTTAAAACTGGAGGAATACAACAAGTTCAATACGGGGAAAAACAACAAGTTACAAAACTGGGGGAATACAAAAAGTTACAAACTGGAGGAATACAAAAGTTACAATACTGGAGGAACAACAAATTTCAAAAGGGGGAACCAACAAGTCAACTGGGGGAATACAAAGTTACAAACTGGGGAAAACAATAATTACAATACTGGAGGAACACAACAAGTTTTCAATACTGGAGGAAACAAAATTACAATACGGGGGAAAACAATAGTTTTTAAAAATGGAGGAACACAACAATTACAAACTGAGGAACACAACAATTACAATACGGGGGGGAACACAACTTACAAAACTGGGGGAAAACAATAAGTTAAAATACTGGAGGAACACAACAAGTTACAAACTGGAGGAAAACAATGTTACAATACTGGGGGAACACAACAAATAACATACGGGGAAAACAATAAGTACAATAAATGGGGAACACCAAGTTACAATAAGGAGGGAAAACAAAAAAGTTACAAAACGGGGGAACCAACAAATTACAATACGGAGGAATACAAAGTTAAAATACGGGGGAATACAATTACCATACGGAGGAACACAACAAGTTACAATTCTGGAGAACACAAAAAGTTACAATACTGGGGAAAAAAAAACAATTTCAATACTGGAGGACACAAAAAATTACAATACTGGGGGAACACAACAAGTTCAATACTGGAAAACAACAAGTAAAAAATACTGGAGGAACACAACAATTTTCAAACTGGAGGAAAACAAAAAGTTACAAAACTGGGGGAACACACAAGTAAAAACGGGGGAAAACAAAAGTTACAAACGGGGGGAAAACAACAAGTTAAAAAATACTGGAGGGAAAACAACAAGTTACAATACGGAGGAACACAACAAATTTTCAATACTGGGAAACAACAAGTTTTAAAAACTGAGGAACCAACAATAACAAAACTGAGGAAACAACAAGTTACAATACTGGAGGGAACACAACAAGTAACAAAACTGGGGGAAACAACAAGTTACAATACTGGAGGAATACAACAAGTTACAATACTGGAGGAATACAAGTTAGATAACCGGATAAATGAGTTTTTGTTTAAGATTTTATGTACCCAAAGACAGAGAGAAATGGGGGAGGGAGGAGTGTACTAGGTAGTATCACTGTTCCTGGGAGTGTACTAGGTAGTATCACTGTTCCTGGGAGTGTACTAGGTAGTATCACTGTTCCTGGGAGTGTACTAGGTAGTATCACTGTCCTGGGAGTGTACTAGGTAGTTATCACTGTTCCGGGGGAGTGTACTAGGTTAGTGCCCACTGTTTCCTGGGAGTGTACTAGGTAGTATCACTGTTCCTGGGATTTACTAGATAGTATCACTGTTCCTGGGAGTGTACTAGGTAGTATCACTGTTCCTGGGAGTGTACTAGATAGTATCACTGTTCCTGGGAGTGTACTAGATAGTATCACTGTTCCTGGGAGTGTACTAGGTAGTATCACTGTTCCTGGGAGTGTACTAGGTAGTATCACTGTTTCCTGGGAGTGTACTAGATAGTATCACTGTTCCTTGGAGTGTACAAAGGTAAAAATCACTGTTCCTGGGAGTGTACTAGGTAGTATCACTGTTCCTGGGAGTGTACTAGGTAGTATCACTGTTCCTGGGAGTGTACTAGGTAGTATCACTGTTCCTGGGAGTGTACTAGGTAGTATCACTGTTCCTGGGAGTGTACTAGGTAGTATCACTGTTCCTGGGAGTGTACTAGGTAGTATCACTGTTCCTGGGAGTGTACAAAGTAGTGCCCACTGTTCCTGGGAGTGTACTAGGTATTTAACACTGTTCCTGGGAGTGTACTAGGTGGGTATCACTGTTCCTGGGAGGTGTACTAGGTAGTATCACTGTTCCTGGGAGTGTACTATGTAGTGTCACTGTTCCTGGGAGTGTACTAGGTAGTATCACTCTTTCTGGGAGTGTACTAGGTAGTGTCACTGTTCCTGGGAGTGTACTAGGTAGTATCACTGTTCCTGGGAGTGTACCAGGTAGTATCTCTCTTCCTGGGAGTGTACTAGGTAGTGTCACTTTTTCCTGGGAGGGGTACTAGGAAAGTATCACTGTTCCTGGGAGTGTACTAAGGTAATATCTCCTTCCTGGGAGTGACTAGGTAGTATCACTCTTCCTGGGAGGGGGTACTAGGTAGTGTCACTGTTCCTGGGAGATTTTACTAGGAGTGTCACTGTTCCTGGGAGTGTAACTAGGTAGTATCACTCTTCCTGGGGTGTACTAGGTAGTATAAACTCTTCCTGGGAGTGTACTAGGTAGTATCACTGTTTCCTGGGAGTGAAACTAGGTAGTGTAAACGTTCCTGAGAGTGTACTAGGTAGGTCACTGTTCCTGGAAGTAACTAGGTAGTATCACTGTTCCTGGGAGTGTACTAGGTAGTATCACTGTTCCTGGGAGTGTACTAGGTAGTATCACTCTTCCTGGGAGTGTACTAGGTAGTGTCACTCTTCCTGGAGTGTACTAGGTAGTATCACTGTTCCTGGGAGTGGTACTGGTAAGTATCACTGTTTCCTGGATTTGTACTAGGTAGTGTCACTGTTCCTGAGCAGTGTACTAGGGTGGGTATCACTGTTCCTGGGAGTGTACTGGTATATCAACTGTTTCCCTGGGATGTACTGGTAGTATCACTGTTCCTGGGAGTGTACTTGGTAGTATCACTCTTCCTGCGAGTGTACTAGGTAGTATCACTCTTCCTGCGAGTGTATTATGTAGTGTCACTCTTGGTGTGAGTGAATACACTGCTACACTGACAATACATTTCGACCCAAAGAGGCGACAAAAGAAATGTATGAGAAATTAGACACAAGTTTAACACCAGGGTATATTTATCTGAAGACGTCTCGTCAACCCGTGGCTTTTTCACTTCAATACAAAGATGATATACGAAGACAATTGAAGATAGGGTAATCAGTCCCTTAATCTTGTAGATCTAGAGTGCTCTTCTGGCAGAGGTGTTAGTGAGGTCCCTCATGGATCAGTACTAACCTCGATAATCTCATAATTATTAATTAAATACCACAAAGAATCATGACAAAAAATTACGTATGCTTGTGGAAGTTTTGAAGAGGTGTGTTTACACCTGTGATACACTTGTAACACACCAACCAGGTGTGTTAGCAACACACCAACCAGGTGTGTTAGCAACACACCAACCAGGTGTGTTAGCAGCCAGTATGGTTATAACAACCTGGCTGATGTGACACCTGCACTACGAAGTATAGAAAATGACAACACGACACAAATAGAATAGTGTGGTAAATGAAGGATGTTTCGGGGGTCAGCGCCCCCTCGACCCGGTCAAAAACTTATCACACTGCCATGTTACCTCTGTAGTGTCAACCACACACACATAAGATAGTTGTAGGTTGCCCACCAAACACACAAGATGGTTGTAGGTTGCCCACCAAACACACAAGATGGTTGTAGGTAGTCTACCAAACACACAAGATGGTTGTAGGTTGTCTAACAAACACACAAGATGGTTGTAGGTTGTCTACCAAACACACAAGATGGTTGTAGGTTGCCTACCAAACACACAAGATGGTTGTAGGTTGTCTACCAAACACACAAGATGGTTGCAGTCTGCCTACCAAACACACAAGATGGCTGTAGGTTGTCTACCAAACACACAAGATGGTTGTAGGTTGTCTATCAAACACACAAGATGGTTGTAGGTTGCCTACCAAACACACAAGATGGTTGTAGGTTGCCCACCAAACACAAGATGGTTGTAGGTTGTCTACCAAACACACAAGATGGTTGTAGGTTGCCTACCAAACACACAAGATGGTTGTAGGTTGTCTACCAAACACACAAGATGGTTGTAGGCTGCCTACCAAACACACAAGATGGTTGTAGGTTGTCTACCAAACACACAAGATGGTTGTAGGTTGCCTACCAAACACACAGATGGTTGTAGGTGTTCTACCAAACACACAAGATGGTTGTAGGTTGTCTACCAAACACACAAGATGGTTGTAGGTTGTCTACCAAACACACAAGATGGTTGAAGGTTGCCTACCAAACACACAAGATGGTTGTAGGTTGCCCATCAAACACACAAGATGGTTGTAGGTTGTCTACCAAACACACAAGATGGTTGTAGGTTGCCCACCAAACACACAAGATGGTTTTAGGTTGCCTACCAAACACACAAGATGGTTGTAGGTTGTCTACCAAACACACAAGATGGTTGTAGGTTGCCTACCAAACACACAAGATGGTTGTAGGTTGTCTACCAAACACACAAGATGGTTGTAGGTTGTCTACCAAACACACAAGATGGTTGAAGGTTGCCTACCAAACACACAAGATGGTTGTAGGTTGCCCATCAAACACACAAGATGGTTGTAGGTTGTCTACCAAACACACAAGATGGTTGTAGGTTGCCCACCAAACACACAAGATGGTTTTAGGTTGCCTACCAAACACACAAGATGGTTGTAAGTTGCCTATCAAACACACAAGATGGTTGTAGGTTGTCTACCAAACACACAAGATGGTTGTAGGTTGTCTACCAAACACACAAGATGGTTGTAGGTTGCCTACCAAACACACAAGATGGTTGTAGGTTGCCCACCAAACACACAAGATGGTTGTAGGTTGCCCACCAAACACACAAGATGGTTGTAGGTTGCCTACCAAACACAAGATGGTTGTAGGTTGCCCACCAAACACACAAGATGGTTGTAGGTTGCCCACCAAACACACAAGATGGTTGTAGGTTGCCCACCAAACACACAAGATGGTTGTAGGTTGCACCAAACACACAATGGTTGTAGGTTGCCCACCAAACACACAAGATGGTTGTAGTTGCCACCAAACACACAAGATGGTTGTAGGTTGCCCACCAAACACACAAGATGGTTGTAGGTTTCTACCAACACACAAGATGGTTGTAGTGCCTACCAAACACACAAGATGTTTGTAGGTTGCTACCAAACACAGCAAGATGGTTGTAGGTCTACAAAAACATTCTAAGAGGGAGTTGCACCAACACAGATGGTTGTAGGTGCCCACCAAACACACAGAGTGTTGTAGGTTGTCCTCACAATACACACAAATGGTTGTAGGTTGCTACCAAACACACAAGATGTTGTAGGTTGCCCACCAAACACCAAGATGGTTGTAGGTTGCCCACCAAACACACAAGATGGTTGTAGGTTGCCTACTAACACAAAGGATTGGAGTATGCTCACCAATCTTGATTCTACACTTTTAGATGTTTCTAGATCTGACCGTACCAAATTAACAGTCTTGAACAGGATGTTGAATGTGTTCACTTACTCACGTGCATGATTATTTTCACTCATCTCACTATGATTGTAATGTGTTCATCATTGAACCAGGTAAGTGATAGTTCCATCATAATACACCTAGTATGATTTTTTCACTCATACACTAGCGTCTCGATTTTAAAGTTTCATTGTATAGGTACAGATCTACTGTTATCTCCATTACATGATTGATATCTCACACTGACTACCTGATCTATTTATGTTCAGCAGAGACTAGTGATTGTATGTTTCATCACTGACTAGTGATTGATATGTGTCATCATTGACTAGTGATTGATATGTGTCATCATTGACTAGTGATTGATATGTGTCATCATTGACTAGTGATTTTTAGTCATCACTGGTACTTTATCTCTTGTTTATGTATCAAATATCACAACTACCATGTCACTGTTTCAACTCTACACAAACTACCATGTCATATGATTCAACCTCTACACAAACTCATCGTCATTGTTCAACCTCTACACAAACTACCATCGTCACTGTTCAACTTCTACACAAACTACCATGTCATTGTCAACCTCTACACAACTAACCATCGTCATTGTTCAACCTCTACACAAACTACCATCGTCACTGTTCAACTTCTACACAAACTACCATCGTCATTGTTCAACCTCTACACAAACTACCATCGTCATTGTTCAACTTTCTACACAAACTACCATCGTCATGTTCAACCTCTACACAAACTACCATGGTCATTGTTCAACTTCTACACAAACTACCATCGTCATTGTTCAACTTCTACACAAACTACCATCGTCATTGTTCAACCTCTACACAAACTACCATCGTCATGTTCAACCTCTACACAAACTACCATCGTCACTGTTCAACTTCTACACAAACTACCATGGTCATTGTTCAACCTCTACACAAACTACCATCGTCATTGTTCAACCTCTACACAAACTACCATCGTCATGTTCAACTCT
Source organism: Cherax quadricarinatus (assembly GCF_026875155.1). NCBI lineage: Eukaryota > Metazoa > Arthropoda > Malacostraca > Decapoda > Parastacidae > Cherax > Cherax quadricarinatus. The sequence goes on from NC_069404.1 coordinate 79,132,380, forward strand.
ACACAAACTACCATGGTCATTGTTCAACCTCTACACAAACTACCATCGTCACTGTTCAACTTCTACACAAACTACCATCGTCATTGTTCAACCTCTACACAAACTACCATCGTCATTGTTCAACCTCTACACAAACTACCATCGTCACTGTTCAACTTCTACACAAACTACCATGGTCATTGTTCAACCTCTACACAAACTACCATCGTCATTGTTCAACTTCTACACAAACTACCATCGTCACTGTTCAACTCTACACAAACTACCATGTCATGTCAACTCTACCAATACATCGTCTGTTCAACCTCTACACAAACTACCATCGTCACTGTTCAACCTCTACACAAACTACCATCGTCATTGTTCAACCTCTACACAAACTACCATCGTCATTGTTCAACCTCTACACAAACTACCATCGTCACTGTTCAACTTCTACACAAACTACCATGGTCATTGTTCAACTTCTACACAAACTACCATCGTCACTGTTCAACCTCTACACAAACTACCATCGTCATTGTTCAACCTCTACACAAACTACCATGGTCATTGTTCAACTTCTACACAAACTACCATCGTCATGTTCAACCTCTACACAAACTACCATCGTCATGTTCAACCTTTCTACACAAACTACCATCGTCACTGTTCAACTTCTACACAAACTACCATGCGTCACTGTTCAACCTCTACACAAACTACCATGGTCATTGTTCAACTTCTACACAAACTACCATCGTCATTGTTCAACTTCTACACAAACTACCATCGTCATTGTTCAACCTCTACACAAACTACCATGGTCATTGTTCAACTTCTACACAAACTACCATGGTCATTGTTCAACTTCTACACAAACTACCATCGTCATTGTTCAACTTCTACACAAACTACCATGGTCACTGTTCAACCTCTACACAAACTACCATGGTCATTGTTCAACTTCTACACAAACTACCATGGTCATTGTTCAACTTCTACACAAACTACCATCGTCATTGTTCAACTTCTACACAAACTACCATCGTCATTGTTCAACCTCTACACAAACTACCATCGTCATGTTCAACCTCTACACAAACTACCATGGTCATTGTTCAACCTCTACACAAACTACCATGGTCATTGTTCAACTTCTACACAAACTACCATGGTCATTGTTCAACTTCTACACAAACTACCATGGTCATTGTTTCAACTCTACACAAACTACCATCGTCATTGTTCAACTCTACACAAACTACCATGTCATTGTTCAACTCTACACAAACTACCATCGTCATTGTTCAACCTTCTACACAAACTACCATGGTCATTGTTCAACTTCTACACAAACTACCATCGTCATGTTCAACCTTCTACACAAACTACCATGGTCACTGTTCAACTTCTACACAAACTACCATGGTCATTGTTCAACTTCTACACAAACTACCATGGTCATTGTTCAACTTCTACACAAACTACCATGGTCATTGTTCAACCTCTACACAAACTACCATCGTCACTGTTCAACCTCTACACAAACTACCATGGTCATTGTTCAACTTCTACACAAACTACCATGGTCATTGTTCAACTTCTACACAAACTACCATGGTCATTGTTCAACTTCTACACAAACTACCATGTCATGTTCAACTTCTACACAAACTACCATCGTCATGTTCAACCTCTACACAAACTACCATGGTCATTGTTCAACCTCACACAAACTACCATGGTCATTGTTCAACTTCTACACAAACTACCATGCGTCATTGTTCAACTTCTACACAAACTATCATCGTCATTGTTCAACTTCTACACAAACAAACCATGGTCATTGTTCAACTTCTACACAAAACTACATGTCATTGTTCAACTCTACAAACAACCATGTCATTGTTCAACCTTACACAAACTACCATGTCATTGTTCAACCTCTACACAAACTACCATGGTCATTGTTCAACTTCTAACAACAAACTACCATGGTCATTGTTCAACTTCTACACAAACTACCATCGTCATTGTTCAACCTCTACACAAACTACCATGGTCATTGTTCACTGCTACACAAACATAACCAGCATTGTCAACTCTGTAACAACACCAGTAGACCAGGCACTCTGGTATGTGTCACCATAACAGCTACATGGTATTCACTTAACACAGTAACCAGCTTGGTAACACTTGTAACAACACAGTAACCAGGCTTGTAACAACTGTGTAATCAACACAGTAACCAGGCTTGGTAACACTGTGTAACAACACAGTAACCAGGCTTGGTAACACTGTAACAACACAGTAACCAGGCTTGGTAACACTGTGTAACAACACAGTAACCAGGCTTGGTAACACTGTGTAACAACACAGTAACCAGGCTTGGTAACACTGTGTAACAACACAGTAACCAGGCTTGGTAACACTGTGTAACAACACAGTAACCAGGCTTGGTAACACTGTAACAACACAGTAACCAGGCTTGGTAACACTGTGTAACAACACAGTAACCAGGCTTGGTAACACTGTGTAACAACACAGTAACCAGGCTTGGTAACACTGTGTAACAACACAGTAACCAGGCTTGGTAACACTGTGTAACAACACAGTAACCAGGCTTGGTAACACTGTGTAACAACACAGTAACCAGGCTTGGTAACACTGTGTAACAACACAGTAACCAGGCTTGGTAACACTGTGTAACAACACAGTAACCAGGCTTGGTAACACTGTGTAACAACACAGTAACCAGGCTTGGTAACACTGTGTAACAACACAGTAACCAGGCTTGGGTAACACTGTGTAACAACACAGTAACCAGGCTTGGTAACACTGTGTAACAACACAGTAACCAGGCTTGGTAACACTGTGTAACAACACAGTAACCAGGCTTGGTAACACTGTGTAACAACACAGTAACCAGGCTTGGTAACACTGTGTAACAACACAGTAACCAGGCTTGGTAACACTGTGTAACAACACAGTAACCAGGCTTGGTAACACTGTGTAACAACACAGTAACCAGGCTTGGTAACACTGTGTAACAACACAGTAACCAGGCTTGGTAACACTGTGTAACAACACAGTAACCAGGCTTGGTAACACTGTGTAACAACACAGTAACCAGGCTTGGTAACACTGTGTAACAACACAGTAACCAGGCTTGGTAACACTGTGTAACAACACAGTAACCAGGCTTGGTAACACTGTGTAACAACACAGTAACCAGGCTTGGTAACACTGTGTAACAACACAGTAACCAGGCTTGGTAACACTGTGTAACAACACAGTAACCAGGCTTGGTAACACTGTGTAACAACACAGTAACCAGGCTTGGTAACACTGTGTAACAACACAGTAACCAGGCTTGGTAACACTGTGTAACAACAGACAGTAACAACAAGTGTACTTGGTAACACTGTGTAACAACACAGTAACCAGGCTTGGTAACACTGGTGTAACAACACAGTAACTCAGGCTTGGTAACACTGTGTAACAACACAGTAACCAGGCTTGGTAACACTGTGTAACAACACAGTACCAGGCTTGGTAACACTGTGTAACAACACAGTAACCAGGCTTGGTAACACTGTGTAACAACACAGTAACCAGGCTTGGTAACACGGTGTGACACAACACAGTAACCAGGCTTGGAACACTGTGTAACAACAAGTACCCAGCTGGCTTGGTAACACTGTGTAACAACACAGTACCAGGCTTGGTAACACTGTGTAACACACAGTAACCAGGCTTGGTAACACTGTGTAACAACACAGTAACCAGGCTTGGTAACACGTGTAACAACACAGTAACCAGGCATGGTAACACTGTGTAACAACACAGTAACCAGGCTTTGGTAACACTGTGTAACAACACAGTAACCAGGCTGGTACACTGTGTAACAACACAGTAACCAGGCTTGGTAACACTGTGTAACAACACAGTAACCGGCTTGGCGTAACACTCGGTGTAACCCAACACAGTAACCAGGCTTGGTAACACTGTGTAACAACACAGTAACCAGGCTTGGAACCGTGTACAACACAGTAACAGGTCTGGTAACACGGCTCCCGAGCTCCAGGAAATGGTAACAAGCATACCAGCTTTGGTCAACGACTGGTCGGAAGCCAGTACCAGCTCTGTCAAGCAGGAACCCGAACCGGTTGGCAGCTCCGAGCTCGGTCGTGGGCCAGGCTCCCGGAGCTCGGTCGTGGGCCAGGCTCCCGAAGCTCGGTCGTGGCCCAGCTCCCGGAGCTCGGTCGTGGGCCAGGCTCCCGAGCTCGGTCGTGGGCCAGGCTCCCGGAGCTCGGTCGTGGGCCAGGCTCCCGGAGCTCGGTCGTGGGCCAGGCTCCCGGAGCTCGGTCGTGGGCCAGGCTCCCGGAGCTCGGTCGTGGGCCAGGCTCCCGGAGCTCGGTCGTGGGCCAGGCTCCCGAGCTGGGTCGTGGGCCAGGCTCCCGGAGCTCGGTCGTGGGCCAGGCTCCCGGAGCTCGGTCGTGGGCCAGGCTCCCGGAGCTCGGTCGTGGCCAGGCTCCCGGAGCTCGGTCGTGGGCCAGGCTCCCGGAGCTCGGTCGTGGGCCAGGCTCCCGGAGCTCGGTCGTGGGCCAGGCTCCCGGAGCTCGGTCGTGGGCCAGGCTCCCGGAGCTCGGTCGTGGGCCAGGCTCCCGGAGCTCGGTCGTGGGCCAGGCTCCCGGAGCTCGGTCGTGGGCCAGGCTCCGGAGCTCGGTCGTGGGCCAGGCTCCCGGAGCTCGGTCGTGGGCCAGGCTCCCGGAGCTCGGTCGTGGGCCAGGCTCCCGGAGCTCGGTCGTGGGCCAGGCTCCCGGAGCTCGGTCGTGGGCCAGGCTCCCGGAGCTCGTCGTGGGCCAGGCTCCCGCAGCTCGGTCGTGGGCCAGGCTCCCGGAGCTCGGTCGTGGGCCAGGCTCCCGGAGCTCGGTCGTGGGCCAGGCTCCCGAGCTCGGTCGTGGGCCAGGCTCCCGGAGCTCGGTCGTGGGCCAGGCTCCCGGAGCTCGGTCGTGGGCCAGGCTCCCGGAGCTCGGTCGTGGGCCAGGCTCCCGGAGCTCGGTCGTGGGCCAGGCTCCCGGAGCTCGGTCGTGGGCCAGGCTCCCGGAGCTCGGTCGTGGGCCAGGCTCCCGGAGCTCGGTCGTGGGCCAGGCTCCGGAGCTCGGTCGTGGCCGCTCCCGGAGCTCGGTCGTGGCCAGGCTCCCGGAGCTCGGTCGTGGCCAGGCTCCCGGAGCCCCGGTCGTGGGCCAGGCTCCCGGAGCTCGGTCGTGGGCCAGGCTCCCGGAGCTCGGTCGTGGGCCAGGCTCCCGGAGCTCGGTCGTGGGCCAGGCTCCCGGAGCTCGGTCGTGGCCAGGCTCCCGAGCTCGGTCGTGGGCCAGGCTCCCGGAGCTCGGTCGTGGGCCAGGCTCCCGGAGCTCGGTCGTGGGCCAGGCTCCCGGAGCTCGACCGTGGGCCAGGCTCGTCTGGCGCTTACCTGGTCAACCAGGCTGTTATCTTTATGGGTGTTATCTTTGACCTGGAAAAGGAGGGGTATAAATACATGGTACACTAGCAAGCCTCTGGATTCAGACCCGCACAACGTAAGTGTTACAGTCACATACAGTCCCCACAGCCGCAACGCGTAATTGTTTAAGATATATACACAATTTCCAGTAGCTAGACTATTGTTATTATGTTCATGATGGTATGTCTGGAGAACACCAAATTGTTCAAAATTTGTAGATCAGTATAATGATTCCCTGACGGCGCCTACCATTATGGGTGATGCGCCTGTGGAAATGGTGCCATATGGAGGTACATGTATATGGTTTATAGGAATGTGTATACCACCATAGGTACGAATGCAAATTAACTTGAAGGTGTCATGGCTCGGCACATGGTTTAAAATACACGCAATGTAAAGTAGGGGTGAGATAAGACCAAGGCTCTTCAACACCTTCCCTTCAACACCTTCCCTTCAACACCTTCCCTTCATCACCTTCCCTTCAACACCTTCCCTTCAACACCTTTCCTTCAACACCTTCCCTTCATCACCTTCCCTTCATCACCTTCAACACCTTCCCTTCAACACCTTCCCTTCAACACCTTCCCTTCATCACCTTCCCTTCAACACCTTCCCTTCAACACCTTCCCTTCAACACCTTCCCTTCAACACCTTCCCTTCATCACCTTCCCTTCAACACCTTCCCTTCAACACCTTCCCTTCAACACCTTCCCTTCATCACCTTCCCTTCAACACCTTCCCTTCATCACCTTCCCTTCAACACCTTCCCTTCAACACCTTCCCTTCAACACCTTCCCTTCAACACCTTCCCTTCAACACCTTCCCTTGAAAGCTTAAGGGAAATTACCAACACCAAGTTGTTTTCAAGAAGGGAACTGGAGAAATTCCTCGACTTGTTGACGAACCGGGTTGAAGTTCCTACGTTGGACTGCATGTTGCTAGCACCAACAGCCCGATTGAAAGGACTTGGTTTCCAACCAAAGCGAGATGAAACTATAAAGGTCATACAATGCCTGGAGAGTACTCGAGAGTACATGAGAAAGATGGAGAGCAGAGTACGTTGGAGTCCTTCCCGAGGTTAGCTGCTGACAACTATCTTGTGTTACTGATGTGTTTGAGGCATTGATAGTGAAGCAGAAGGTTCTCTTGCTACCCTCAGGTTTGATCCAATGAAGGAAGTTCCAATTCCTCCAATCAACGTAACCCCCTCCCATTGAAGAGTATCATGGTGCGACTGTAACCCCAGAAACTAGACACGACGCTGAGAGTATGGTGACATGTGTCCTCTGGGGGACACACACCAGAGTACACACGTCAGTGTTCTCCACACACCTGTGTACACACGTCAGTGTTCTCCACACACCTGTGTACACACGTCAGTGTTCTCCACACACCTGTGTACACACGTCAGTGTTCTCCACACACTCAGTGTACGTACACACACCCAGTGTACGTACACACACCTGTGTACACACGTCAGTGTTCTCCACACTCTCAGTGTACGTACACACACCTGTGTACACACGTCAGTGTACGTAGACACACCCAGTGTACGCACACACACCTGTGTACACACGTCACTGTACATACACACACCTGTGTACACACGTCAGTGTTCACACACTCAGTGTACGTAGACACACCCAGTGTACGTACACACATCTGTGTACACACGTCAGTGCACATACACACACCCAGTGTATGTACACACATCTGTGTACACACGTCAGTGTTCTCCACACGCTCAGTGTACGTACACACACCCAGTGTACACACGTCAGTGTTCTCCATACACTCAGTGTACGTACACACACCCAGTGTACGTACACATCTGTGTACACACGTCAGTGTTCTCCATACACTCAATGGACATACACTGGACAATGGACATACACTGGACAATGGACATACACTGGACAATGGACATACACTGGACAATGGACATACACTGGACAATGGACATACACTGGACAAGCACCTAAAGTCGGTTCCTGACCAGCCGGGCTGTGGCTCGTACGTTGGTTTGCGTGCAGCCAGCAGCAACAGCCTGGTTGATCAGGCTCTGATCCACCAGGAGGCCTGGTCACAGACCGGGTCGCGGGGGCGTTGACCCCCGGAACTCTCTCCAGGTAAACTCCAGGTAAACACAAACCCAGTGTACGTACACACACCCAGCGTACACACGTCAGTGTTCTCCACACACTCAGTGTACATACACATAACCAGTGTACACACGTCAGTGTTCTCCACACACTCAGTGTATGTACACACCCAGTGTACGTACACACACCCAGAGTAAATACACACACCCAGTGTACACACGTCAGTATTCTCCACAGTGTATATACACACACCCAGTGTATGTACGCACACCCAGTGTATGTACACACCCAGTGCATGTACACACCCAGTGTATGTACACACACCCAGTGCATGTACACACCCAGTGTATGTACACACACCCAGTGCATGTACACACACCCAGTGTATGTACACACACCCAGTGCATGTACACACACCCAGTGCATGTACACACACCCAGTGTATGTACACACACCCAGTGCATGTACACACCCAGTGTGTGTAAACACCCAGTCAGTACACACACCCACAGTAATTACAATTATTATACTGGCACAATTATACCATGACGATACACTATCTCTCCATCAATGTTGCCCCAAACTCCTGTGTGTGTCTGCGGGGCGGGGATGATAATCAGCTCCTGGCCCCATCTCCCTCACTACTTTGGCCGGCATGATTTATTACGTGCTTCTTGGTCCTTATTATATCTACTCTTCAAGCTGTGTATCGAGTTTTCCTCCACCACTGCCTCATTCAGGTTATTCTACTTTTCAATTCCCTAGAACATAGGCGAGAAAGATACAGCCCTAGGACATAGGCGAGTATGGGACCGCATACTCAACGATCGCCTAATATACGTCGTTTATTCTGAATCATTCTTTATTCAAGTTCCTGAATGCTAGTCTCAGGTTTGATAATATTGCATAAGTCGCTGATGTTATACAATTTATGTGCATTTCTAGAGACATGCTTGGCGTTATATTTACTCCCAGGTCCTTTTCATTTTCTGATATTTATAGTTTTTCTTCTCCCATGCTGTATTCTGTGCCTGGTCTGCCATCACCTCCAAAAGGCATGACCTTTCATTTACCATTTGTATAATCGCATCTGCAGTATGCCGATTTCTCTCTGGAGTTCGTCACTGTCCTCTCCAGTTCTTATTCAACTCATCAGTTTTACATCATCAGTAAACAAAACACATGTAATTCAATACCCTCTGGTAGGTCATTCACGTATATTAGAAACAGCAGTGGTCGTAGTGCTGATTCTTGAGGAACCCCACTTGTCACCCTGCTTTCTCTAATTCAGGTAATCCTCGACCAAATGAAGCATTCTGTCTTTTAACCCTTCCTGTTCCTCCAATTTCTGGACTAATATCTGGTGTGGTACTGAATCAAATACTTTCCTGTAGTCCAAGAACAAGCAGTCCTCCCAGCACTCTCTTGTCTGATCTGTCACTTACATAGTTACCATCCACTGTGTGTGTGTGTGTGTGTGTGTGTGTGTGTGTGTGTGTGTGTGTGTGTGTGTGTGTGTGTGTGTGTGTGTGTGTGTGTGCCACAACAGTTGTACGTCAACAGTGATCGCATGTCTGCCAGTGCATCAGGTAACAAGGGGCGTCCACCACCCACGCCCTTGATAGTTAACACCACAAACTAACAAGTTACCACAGCACCCACGCCCTTGATAGTTAACACCACAAACTAACAATAGTTAACACACCACTCACGCCCTTGATAGTTAACACCACAAACTAACAATAGTTAACACAGCACCCACGCCCTTGATAGTTAGCACCACAAACTAACAATAGTTAACACAGCACCCACGCCCTTGATAGTTAACACCACAAACTAACAATAGTTAACACACCACTCACGCCATTGATAGTTAACACCACAAACTAACAATAGTTACCACAGCACCCACGCCCTTGATAGTTAACACCACAAACTAACAATAGTTAACACACCACTCACGCCCTTGATAGTTAACACCACAAACTAACAATAGTTAACACAGCACCCACGCCCTTGATAGTTAACACCACAAACTAACAATAGTTAACACAGCACCCACGCCCTTGATAGTTAACACCACAAACTAACAATAGTTAACACAGCACCCACGCCCTTGATAGTTAACACCACAAACTAACAATACTTAACACAGCACCAACGCCCTTGATAGTTAACACCACAAACTAACAATAGTTAACGCAGCACCCACGCCCTTGATAGTTAACACCACAAACTAACAACATTTAACACGGCACCCACGCCCTTGATAGTTAACACCACAAACTAACAATAGTTAACGCAGCACCCACGCCCTTCATAGTTAACACCACAAACTAACAATAGTTAACACAGCACCCACGCCCTTCATAGTTAACACCACAAACTAACAATAGTTAACACAGCACCCACGCCCTTGATAGTTAACACCACAAACTAACAATATTTAACACAGCACCCACTCCCTTGATAGTTAACACCACAAACTAACAATAGTTAACACAGACAGCACCCACGCCCTTGATAGTTAACACCACAAACTAACAATAGTTAACACACCACCCACGCCCTTGATAGTTAAAATCACAAACTAACAATAGTTAACACAGCACCCACGCCCTTGATAGTTAACACCACAAACTAAGAATAGTTAACACAGCACCCACGCCCTTGATAGTTAACACTACAAACTAACAATAGTTAACACAGCACCGACGCCCTCGGTAATTAACACCACAAACTAACAATAGTTAACACAGCACCCACGCCCTCGGTAATTAACACCACAAACTAACAATAGTTAACACAGCACCCACGCCCTTGATAGTTAACATCACAAACTAACAATAGTTAACACAGCACCCACGCCCTTGATAGTTAACACTACAAACTAACAATAGTTAACACAGCACCCACGCCCTCGGTAATTAACACCACAAACTAACAATAGTTAACACAGCACCCACGCCCTTGATAGTTAACACCACAAACTAACAATAGTTAACACAGCACCCACGCCCTCGGTAATTAACACCACAAACTAACAATAGTTAACACAGCACCCACGCCCTCGGTAATTAACACCACAAACTAACAATAGTTAACACAGCACCCACGCCCTTGATAGTTAACACCACAAACTAACAATAGTTAACACAGCACCCACGGCCTTGATAGTTAACACCACAAACTAACAATATTTAACACAGCACCCACGCCCTCGGTAATTAACACCACAAACTAACAATAGTTAACACAGCACCCACGCCCTTGATAGTTAACACCACAAACTAACAATAGTTAACACAGCACCCACGCCCTCGGTAATTAACACCACAAACTAACAATAGTTAACACAGCACCCACGCCCTTGATAGTTAACACCACAAACTAACAATAGTTTAACACAGCACCCACGCCCTCGGTAATTAACACCACAAACTAACAATAGTTAACACAGCACCCACGCCCTTGATAGTTAACACCACAAACTAACAATAGTTAACACAGCACCCACGCCCTTGATAGTTAACATCACAAACTAACAACAGTTAACACAGCACCCACGGCCTTGATAGTTAACATCACAAACTAACAATAACATGTCGCAGTCAGCCAATGTTAACATCTGTCCATACCATCCACCTGCAGCCTCATTCTCAGCTCCATCGTCATATTAACAACGTTATTGAGAAATAACATCCTTCCCCCACTCCTATCACCCATACGTCCCTCTACCCTATCACCCATGCATCCCTTACCCATCACAACACCCTCTCATCCATACATCCCTCACTCACCACAACACCCTCTCACCCATACATCCCTCACCCACCACAACACCCTCTCACCCATACATCCCTCACCCACCACAACACCCTCTCACCCATACATCCCTCACCCACCACAACACCCTCTCACCCATACATCCTTCACCCACCACAACACCCTCTCACCCATACATCCCTCACCCCACCCAAAGTCTTTATAAGTGTGACAGGTCAAACGGTGGTCCCTAGAACGGCAAAAAACGTAGAAAAGAAACATTAATGTGATGAATGGCTAATCTGTCGACTGTGATCAACACTTACGTGATCCTTGCAATCTTTAAGTGGAAATCAAACAAAATATTGGAAGTGCCAATGACCCAGACTAAGCCCAGTGTTGTTGGGAAACAGGAAGTGTTGTCAGTCGAGGGAAACAGTAAATCGTATTATTGTTGAGCGAAAATAGAAAAACCTGGACTACCATTAAGGGTAACCGTAGTGAAGGGAGTAAACCAGCTAGAAAAAATATCACAAAAAAACTACGACCACTGAGAAATCAGCATGAAATAAATTTCAATGGAAGTGTAAGAGGAAAATTAGAGGTAGGCCTAGTTGCCGTGTGAGTGATCAAACAACGATCCTAGTATAGTGCAGTGAAAAGAAAAGTGTATCCTGAATAAATATAGTGTATATCCTTGTGATGACAAGTGTACAGCAGAGTAATAAAATTCCAGTGATAAAATAAAAGAAACCAAAAATAGTGAAGTGTAGCAGTGTGGGACAATGTCCTCGTCCTGGTGTGACATGCGTGTCAGTGTACACACAGAGGTTGAGTTACCATACATAATGAACTGACTAGGATACTGATACATAGTGGAAAGACCTAGTGAACCTAAATTGTCAGTGGAACGACTCAAGGATAGTGATTAAACATAATAGAAGTGTTTTAAACTAAAATCTGGCATCACATGCGAGAAGTGCCATGTACCCTGGGGTGGTGTGCTACAAGCATACGTCTGGCAGTGCTACCAGGCAACCACACAGGCCTACCATATAATACCACATACCTCATACCACAATAACCCAATCTAGATCAGTGTGAGGAACTCGGCAAGATCACTAAATTAAAATATGTATGAGTGATCACTGAGGAATGAATCTGAAAAAATATACTGGGAACAAAGCAAAATTAAATGCCATAATATAGCCACCTCCTACCCCCCAAAATTCACCCACTACCCACATGCCACAAGTCTCGGTTTCTAGAAATACCTCTCACATATTACTGTCACCAGTGTAAAGAAAGGTAAAGTGGAAATCTGTTTTTTTTTCCTCATGGCATACAGAGTGAAGTAGGATACGTGCAGGATGTCAGTACAGTATACCTGTGAGACATGTAAAAATATCCTTGGAAGGAAATCCAGGATCACATGCAACCTGTGCTTTTCCAAGCATCATAGCTCTTGTGCAAGAATAAACACTGACTCAAAAATGACCTTGAACTAGCAAGGTGCTTCTGGTTGTGCAATACAGATATAGAACTTTGGGCAGTATCAGAAAGGTACTAAGGAGGGTAATAAATAATTAAAATAAGCAAGACATTAAAGATGAACTCTTGGACAATCTACCACAGATATATAAAATGGGAGGAAGAGACAGGAGTGAACCAAAGAATGCAGAATGCCCATACCACAACAGATGACTTGAAACTACATAGTCACCCACTGAAAAAAACACAGAAAACAAAAATGTCAGTTAACCCCACCCCCACACAGTGCTAACCCAGACCCATCCCCCAGTCCTAGCACTACTGCCCACAGCACTGGTGCTGGCCCAGGTTCAGCCCCCAGTGCCAGTGCTGACTCAGACTCAGCCCCCAGCCTTAGTACCAGTTCAGACTCTGCTAGGGAACTCTACCACAGTCACCACTAAAACGTTAAATACACAATCATCATTGCACAAGACCATAGCCTACATTACAGATGTAGTGGAGGAGTCTTCTACTTCTGGGGAAAGTAGTTCCCTGGAAGCAGGACGGGGCGGCCCTGGCTTGAATACTGATGATTATAGTGCAGTCCTAGAAACTGCACAAACTGAGAACACACCTACCAAAAATTCTACCCAACCAAAAGCGAAACTGTGCAAATTCTATGTTTGGGGCATCTGTAAGCATGGAATATCAGGAAAAACAAATGGGACATGCAACTTTGAGCATCCCAAAAAATGTCGTGATCTCCTGTCTAAAGGAGTGTGTCGAGCATCCCAAAGAATGTTGTGACCTCCTGTCTAAAGGAGTGTGTCGTTCTCCCTCCTGTAAATTCTTTTACCCACAAATGTGTCACTCTTCGGTCATCCAAAAACAGTGCTACAACACCATCAAAAAGAGATCAGGAGGTACAGACCTCACACGACAAACAGTAGTTACGACAACCCCACTCCAAGTGATTTTTTTTTGTGGCAGGAAATGAAAAAGGAAAATGGAAGGAAATAACAAAAATAGTCCACCACCTTGGAGCCTTGTTGGACTGGAGGCACACTGCCCCCCCCCCATGGCCCTCCAAAACCACAACTACTGATGCCAATAACAAACATCCACTAACAACATAATACTTTTTGTCAGTGGACTTCTAGAGGAGACAAATGCGATGTTTGCAGCCTTCACAGAGACCTACACAAAAGATCACTCTGACAACAAAATACAGATAAATGGGTACAACCTTTATAGAAGTGACAGAAAGAACAGGAAACAAGAGGGGGTTGGCCTGTATGTCAAAGTGTCACTCATCTGCACAGAGATTCTGAACACCATAAATGATGTAGTTGAAGTTCTAACAATAAAGATCGAGAACCAAAACCTAGTCACTGTGGTTGTATATAAGCCACCAGATGCAACCTCCCAACAGTTCAAGGAACAGCTACTGAAAATTGATTACTGTCTGAAAAGCCTTTCATCTCCATCCCCAAACATCTTACTGCTTGGTGATTTCAACCTAAGGCATACAAAATGGAAGAATGTAGCAAATAATGTCGTAGCAGAAACAATCCCTGGAGGCAGCACAGATGAAAGGTCACACACACATGAGCTACTAAATCTCTGTGATAAACACACCCTAAGTCAGCAGATAGTGGAGCCAACAAGACTGGAAAATACACCTGACCTTATCTTCACAAATAATGAGAACCTGGTAAGACATAACAATATAAAAAACAACTAATTCCGATCACAATCTAATCGAAATTCAGACTTACATGCACAGGGGTCCTGATCAGCAAAATGCATGTAGTTGTGAAGGTGTCTTCAAATGCAACTTCAACAACAAGAACATCAACTGGGACCAAGCAAACTATGTCTTAAATGAAACATGTTGGGAAGATATCTTAAATAACATGAATCCAAACCAGTGCCTTGAAAGAATCAGTTTCCTGGCAGCTGAAATATGTTCGAGGCATATTCCCCTAAAAAAGAAGAGAAGTAAACAGGAGAAAGAAAAATGCTCCCTTTACAGAAAACGAAGAAGAATCACTGAGCTCCTCAAGAACGCTAGATTATCTGATATCTGATACAGAGAAGGAAGCACTGACCAGGGAAGTGGAAAGTATTGAATTTAAGTTAAAGGACTCTTACAGAACCCAGGAGAGACAGGAGGAGCTACAAGAAATTAGTGAAATTGAAAGAAATACGAAATATTTCTTTTCATATGTCAAAAACAAGACAAATACCACATCTAGTATCGGGCCCTTACTCAGACAAGATGGGACTTACAACAGATAACAACAAAGAACTGAGTGAGATACTGAAATCCCAATACATATGACTGTGTTTATTGAGCCACTAATCAGTCTAAAGATCGACAATACAAATTATTTTTTTCATGAATGAGCCTCAAAACTCCATCAATGAATGCCAGATTTCCGACATTACCCTAACTACGATAGACTTTTGAGAAAGCCATTGACAACATGACCATGCACTCAGCCCCAGGCCCAGACTCATGGAACTCTGTGTTCATTAAGAACTGCGAGAAACCCCTTTTGCGTGCCCTAAGTATACTATGGAGAAGGAGCTTAGACATGGGTGAAATTCCACAGTCACTAAAAACAACAGATACAGCCCCACTCCACAAAGGGGGCAGCAAAGCATTAGCTAAGAATTTTAGACCAATAGCTCTAACGTCCCACATCATAAAAATCTTGGAAAGAGTGCTAAGTAGCACGATTGCAAACCACTTGGATTTCCAAAAACTGCACCAATCCAGAGCAACATGGGTTCAGAGCATTTAGCTCCTGCCTCTCACAACTATTGGATCACTATGATATGGTCTTGGATGCACTGGAAGAAAAACAGAATGCAGATGTAATATACACAGACTTTGCAAAAGCCTTTGACAAGTGCGATCATGGCGTAATAGCGCACAAAATACTAAAGGAACAAAATGCTAAAGGAATAACTGGCAAAGTGGGGAGATGGATCTTCAACTTTCTAACCAATCAAACACAAAGAGTAGTGGTCAACAGAGTTAAATCGGAAACTGCCACAGTGAAAAGCTCTGTTCCACAAGGCACAGTACTCTCCCCCATCCTGTTTCTTATCCTCATATCAGACACAGACGGAGATGTAATCCACAGCACTGTGTCATCCTTTGCAGACAATGCTAGGATCTGCATGAGACTCATCTACTGAAGACAAGGTTAACCTACAAGAAGATATAAACCAAATTTACCAACGGGCAACAGAAAACAATATTATGGTCAATGAAGACAAATTCCAACTACTTCGTTACGGAAAACTGGAGGAGATAATAACTAGAACTGAGTATACTAAAAACTCTGATCATACAACAGAGCGGAAAAATAATGTGAGGGACCTGGGAGTGGTAATGTCTGAGGATCTCACTTTCAAGGATCACAACAGTGCCACGATAACAACTGCAAAGAAAATGATAGGATGGATAATGAGAACATTCAAAACAAGAAATGCCAATGCTATGATGATCTTTTTCAAACCACTTGTTCTCTCTAGGCTGGAATATTGCTGTACATTAACATCTCCGTTCAAAGCAGAGAATCTTGTCTTGTGTTAGCATGAGAGACAGTACAGATACCAGCAACGTACCATCAAGAGCTGAAGTTTTCACTATGCTAGATCTATATTTTCTCTTGTTTAATGACACTCTCTGCAATTTCTTTGTTAGAAATCTAAATATCTATTTCCCTACTACCTACTGACCTCATTTTATGAGATTAATCTATAATTGCATTTGTGAAATAACTCTGCCCACTTCTTGTAGATAATATCTGCGTGTTGGCTTCCATGAGGAGCCTCGGGGATGTTGTTGTGATGATCTAACACTGTGATACGCATAATCTTCCTCTCCTAGAAATGTTGACTTGCGTTGTATAAGGCGAGTGATGGTAGTGGTGATGTTGTTGGCAATGTTGTTGGTGGTGGAGTTTGTAGTGGTTCTGGAGGTGGTGATAATAGAGGTTGAAGCAGATGGATTATGACTGACGGTGGTGGTGGTGGTGGTGGTGGTTGTGGTAGAGGCTGAGACAGGTGGGTCTAGTGGTAGTAGAGGCAGCAGGCAAGTAGGTGGGTCTGGTTGTGGTTTAGAAACAGCAGATACCTGGGTCTGATAGTGGTAGTAGAAGCAGCAAGTAGCTGGGTCTAGTAGTGGTGGTAGAAGCAGCAAGTAGCTGGGTCTGGTAGTGGTGGTAGAAGCAGCAAGTAGCTGGGTCTGGTAGTGGTAGTAGAAGCAGCAAGTAGCTGGGTCTGGTAGTGGTGGTAGAAGCAGCAAGTAGCTGGGTCTGGTAGTGGTGGTAGAAGCAGCAAGTAGCTGGGTCTGGTAGTGGTGGTGGAAGCAGCATGCAAGTAGGTGAGTCTGGTGGGGGTGGAAGTGGTGGTAGAAGCAGCAGGTAGGTAGGTGGGTCTGGTGGTGGTGGTAGAAATAACAGGTAGGTGCGTCTGGTAGTGGTGGTAGAAACAGCAGGTAGGCGGATTTGGTAGTAGTGGTAGAAGCAGTAAGTGGGTGTGATGGTGGTGGTGGTAGAAGCAGCAGGCAGGTAGGTAGGTGTGGTGGTAGAGACAACTGGTAGATGAGTCTGGTGGTGGTAGTAGAGGAAGCAGGCAGGCAAGTAGGTATGGTAGTGGTAGAGGCAGCAGGCAGGCAAGTAGGTATGATAGTGGTAGAGGCAGCAGGCAGGCAAGTAGGTATGGTAGTGGTAGAGGCACCAGGCAGGCAGGTGTGGTGGTGGTTGTCGTGGTGGTAGAGGCAGCAGGTTGGTCTGGTGGTGGTAGAGGTGGTAAAGACAGCAGGCAGCCAGGTAGGTGTGGTTGTGGTGGTAGTGGTGGTGGTGGTGGTAGTGGTCAGGTACTGGTGATAACCTAGCACTAACATGGTGCTGATGTCATGGTGGCCTTACCACTCCTTCCTCACCCATCTCCACGCCCTCTTTCTTACTCCTTTATAACACCTCTCCCACTACCCTCTTTTCCTTACTTCTTCCTCATTTGTCTTCCCCTTTCTTACTCCCTCTTTCTTCTTGCTTTGAGCACGTACAATGCATGTACTGAAGAGCACTAACCAGGTTCACCAAGTCTTTCTTGGAGAACTTACCACTAATACATCAAGTGTAACAGTGAGGTAGACATAGGTCACACAGCTAGTGAAACCGTACATGTATACCTAGAGAATAACAAAGATCCGGCAGTAATAATGGTGCTAAGTGGTGATACACTAACAAAGACCCGGCAGTAATAATGGTGCTAAGTGGTGATACACTAACAAAGATCCGGCAGTAATAATGGTGCTAAGTGGTGATACACTAACAAAGACCCGGCAGTAATAATGGTGCTAAGTGGTGATACACTAACAAAGACCCGGCAGTAATAATGGTACTAAGTGGTGATACATAACAAAGACCGGCAGTAATAATGGTGCTAAGTGGTGATACACTAACAAAGACCAGGCAGTAATAATGGTGCTAAGTGGTGATACACTAACAAAGAGGTGGCAGTAATAATGGTGCTAAGTGGTGATACACTAACAAAGACCCAGCAGTAATAATGGTGCTAAGTGGTGATACACTAACAAAGACCCGGCAGTAATAATGGTGCTAAGTGGTGATACACTAACAAAGAGGTGGCAGTAATAATGGTGCTAAGTAGTGATACACTAACAAAGAGGTGGCAGTAATAATGGTGCTAAGTGGTGATACACTAACAATGACCGGAAAGTAATTAATGGTGCAAAGTAGTGATACACTAACAAAGAGCTGGCTGTAATAATGGTGCTAAGTGGTGATACACTAACAAAGAGAGGGCCCAGTAATAATGGTGCTAAGTGGTGATACACTAACAATGACCCGGCAGTAATAATGGTGCTAAGTAGTGATACACTAACAAAGAGCTGGCTGTAATAAGGGTGCTAAGTGGTGATACACTAACAAAGAGATGGCAGTAATAATGGTGCTAAGTGGTGATACACTAACAAAGTCCCGGCAGTAATAATGGTGCTAAGTGGTGATACACTAACAAAGACCCGGCAGTAATAATGGTGCTAAGTGGTGATACACTAACAAAGACCCGGCAGTAATAATGGTGCTAAGTGGTGATACACTAACAAAGACCAGGCAGTAATAATGGTGCTAAGTGGTGATACACTAACAAAGACCGGCAGTAATAATGGTGCTAAGTGGTGATACACTAACAAAGCCCCGGGCAGTAATAATGGTGCTAAGTGGTGATACACTAACAAAGTCCCGGCAGTAATAATGGTGCTAAGTGGTGATACACTAACAAAGTCCCGGCAGTAATAATGGTGCTAAGTGGTGATACACTAACAAAGAGGTGGCAGTAATAATGGTGCTAAGTAGTGATACACTAACAAAGAGGTGGCAGTAATAATGGTGCTAAGTGGTGATACACTAACAATGACCCGGTAGTAATAATGGTGCTAAGTGGTGATACACTAACAAAGAGCTGGCTGTAATAATGGTGCTAAGTGGTGATACACTAACAAAGAGATGGCAGTAATAATGGTGCTAAATGGTGATACACTAACAAAGAGGTGGCAGTAATAATGGTGCTAAGTGGTGATACACTAACAAAGAGCTGGCAGTAATAATGGTGTTAAGTGGTGATACACTAACAAAGGATCAAGAGACGACACAAATACGTCCAAGAGGTGCCAGATCAACCAGGCTGTGATGGATATGTGGGGGCAGCGGGACACCAATAGCAATAGCCTGGTTGACCAGGCTAGCACCAGATAAACCTGGCCTATGGCCGGGCTCCGGGAGTAGAAAAACTCTCGGAACTCATTAAACGAGAACCATCAGAAGATATACAATCAGAGAGACACAGGACACTCAGAACCTCACAGTAACCAGACAGACATAGGACACTCAGAACACCTGACAGTAACCAGACACAGGACACTCAGAACACTTCACAGTAACCAGACACAGGACACTCAGAACCTCACAGTAACCAGACAGACATAGGACACTCAGAACACCTGACAGTAACCAGACACAGGACACTCAGAACCTCACAGTAACCAGACAGACATAGGACACTCAGAACACCTGACAGTAACCAGACACAGGACACTCACAACACTTCACAGTAACCAGACACAGGACACTCACAACACTTCACAGTAACCAGACACAAGACACTCACAACACTTCACAGTAACAGACACAGGACACTCAGAAAACCTCACAGTAACCAAACAGACACTGAACACTCAGAACACCTCACAGTAACCAGACACAGGACACTCAGAACACCTCACAGTAACCAGACACAGGACACTCAGAACACCTCACAGTAACCAGACAGACACTGAACACTCAGAACACCTCACAGTAACCAGACACTGAACACTCAGAACACCTCACAGTAACCATACAGACAGTGAACACTCGGAACACCTCACAGTAACCAGACACAGGATACTGAGAACACATCACAGTAACCAGACAGACACTGAACACTCAGAACACCTCACAGTAACCAGACACTGAACACTCAGAACACCTCACAGTAATCATACAGACACTGAACACTCAGAACACCTCGCAGTAACCAGACACAGGGCACTCAGAACACCTCACAGTAACCAGACAGACACTGAACACTCAGAACACCTCGAAGTAACCAGACATAGGACACTCAGAACACCTCACACAGTAACCAGACAGATATGAACACTCAGAACACCTCGAAGTAACCAGACATAGGATACTCAAAACAGCTGACAGTAACCGGGACACAGGGCACTCAGAACACCTCGAAGTAACCAGACACAGGACACTCAGAACACCTCGAAGTAACCAGACACAGGACACTCAGAACACCTCGAAGTAACCAAACACAGGACACTCAGAACACCTCACAGTAAAAAGACACAGGACACTCAGAACAGCTGACAGTAACCAGACACAGGACACTCAGAACACCTCGAAGTAACCAGACACAGGACACTCAGAACAGCTCACAGTAACCATACACAGGACACTCAGAACAGCTGACAGTAACCAGACACAGGACACTCAGAACACCTCGAAGTAACCAGACAAAGGACACTCAGAACAGCTCACAGTAACCATACACAGGTCACTCAGAACAGCTGACAGTAACCAGACAGATACTGAGCACTCAGAACACCTCGAAGTAACCAAACACAGGACACTCAGAACAGCTGACAGTAACCAGACACAGGACACTCAGAACAGCTGACAGTAACCAGACAGATACTGAGCACTCAGAACACCTCACAGTAACCAAACACAGGACACTCAGCACAGCTCACAGTAACCAGACACAGGACACTCAGAACAGCTGACAGTAACCAGACACAGGACACTCAGAACAGCTGACAGTAACCAGGCACAGGACACTCAGAACAGCTCACAGTAACCAGACACAGGACACTCAGAACAGCTGACAGTAACCAGACAAAGGACACTCAGAACAGCTCACAGTAACCAGACACAGGACACTCAGAACAGCTGACAGTAACCAGGCACAGGACACTCAGAACAGCTGACAGTAACCAGACACAGGACACTCAGAACAGCTCACAGTAACCAGACACAGGACACTCAGAACAGCTGACAGTAACCAGACACAGGACACTCAGAACAGCTGACCAGTAACCAGACAAAAGACACTCAGAAAGCTCACAGTAACCAGACACAGGACACTCAGAACAGCTGACAGTAACCAGACACAGGACACTCAGAACAGCTCACAGTAACCAGACACAGGACACTCAGAACAGCTGACAGTAACCAGACACAAGACACTCAGAACAGCTCACAGTAACCAGACACAGGACACTCAGAACAGCTGACAGTAACCAGACACAGGACACTCAGAACAATTCACAGTAACCAGACACAAGACACTCAGAACAGCTCACAGTAACCAGACACAGGACACTCAGAACAGCTCACAGTAACCAGACACAGGACACTCAGAACAGCTCACAGTAACCAGGCACAGGACACTCAGAAACCTCACAGAAAACCAGACACAGGACACTCAGAACAGCTCACAGTAACCAGGCACAGGACACTCAGAATACCTCACAGTAACCAGACACAGGACACTCAGAACAGCTCACAGTAACCAGGCACAGGACACTCAGAATACCTCACAGTAACCAGACACAGGACACTCAGAACAGCTGACAGTAACCAGACACAAGACACTCAGAACAGCTCACAGTAACAAGACACAGGACACTCAGAACACCTCACAGTAACCAGACACAGGACATTCAGAACAGCTGACAGTAACTAGACACAGGACACTCAGAACAGCTGACAGTAACCAGACACAAGACACTCAGAACAGCTGACAGTAACCAGACACAAGACACTCAGAACAGCTCACAGTAACCAGACACAGGACACTCAGAACACTTCACAGTAACCAAACACAAGACACTCAGAACAGCTGACAGTAACCAGACACAGGACACTCAGAACAGCTGACAGTAACCAGACACAGGACACTCAGAACAGCTGACAGTAACCAGACACAGGTCACTCAGAACAGCTCACAGTAACCAGACACAGGACACTCAGAACAGCTCACAGTAACCAGACACAGGACACTCAGAACAGCTCACAGTAACCAGACACAGGACACTCAGAACAGCTCACAGTAACCAGACACAGGACACTCAGAACAGGTGACAGTAACCAGACAGTGCACCTGACACAAGACCTGGAAATCCGCCGATATGGAATATAATCTGTAAAGGTTGAAGATATATTCACCCTGAGTGTGCAAGTCGTCACTACACACAACTAAATCTTAATATGAAAGTTGCCCAAAATTCCACACGAAAAAAAATAATACTACAACACTACCAAGAAAATAAATACATGGTTAACAAAAATACTTTCTTATGGGTGAGAGAGAGACGATGTAAAAGAGAAAAGGACAAACAATGACAAACAAGAGAGAGTAGAGAGAGAGACATGGTGCTGTAACACAAACACGGTGCTGCAACACAAACATGGTGCTGCAACACAAACATGGTGCTGCAACACAAACATGGTGCTGTAACACAAACACGGTGCTGCAACACAAACACGGTGCTGCAACACAAACATGGTGCTGTAACACAAACACGGTGCTGCAACACAAACATGGTGCTGTAACACAAACATGGTGCTGCAACACAAACATGGTGCTGCAACACAAACATGGTGCTGTAACACAAACACGGTGCTGCAACACAAACATGGTGCTGCAACACAAACACGGTGCTGTAACACAAACACGGTGCTGCAACACAAACATGGTGCTGCAACACAAACATGGTGCTGTAACACAAACACCGTGCTGCAACACAAACATGGTGCTGCAACACAAACACGGTGCTGCAACACAAACACGGTGCTGCAACACAAACATGGTGCTGCAACACAAACATGGTGCTGTAACACAAACATGGTGCTGCAACACAAACATGGTGCTGCAACACAAACACGGTGCTGCAACACAAACACGGTGCTGTAACACAAACATGGTGCTGCAACACAAACACGGTGCTGTAACACAAACATGGTGCTGTAACACAAACACGGTGCTGCAACACAAACATGGTGCTGCAACACAAACACGGTGCTGTAACACAAACATGGTGCTGTAACACAAACACGGTGCTGCAACACAAACATGGTGCTGCAACACAAACACGGTGCTGCAACACAAACATGGTGCTGCAACACAAACATGGTGCTGCAACACAAACATGGTGCTGTAACACAAACACGGTGCTGCAACACAAACATGGTGCTGCAACACAAACATGGTGCTGCAACACAAACATGGTGCTGCAACACAAACATGGTGCTGTAACACAAACATGGTGCTGTAACACAAACATGGTGCTGCAACACAAACATGGTGCTGCAACACAAACATGGTGCTGTAACACAAGCATGGTGCTCTAACACAAGCATGGTGCTGCAACACAAACATGGTGCTGCAACACAAACATGGTGCTGCAACACAAACATGGTGCTGCAACACAAACATGGTGCTACAACGCAAACATTGTGCAACACAAACATGGTGCTGCAACACAAACATGGTGCTACAACACAAACATGGTGCTGCAACACAAACATTGTGCAACACAAACATGGTGCTGCAACACAAACATGGTGCTGCAACACAAACATGGTGCTACAACAAAAAAACATGGTGCTGCAACACAAACATGGTGCTACAACACAAACATGGTGCTACAACACAAAACATGGTGCTGCAACACAAACATGGTGCTGCAACACAAACATGGTGCTGCAACACAAACATGGTGCTACAACACAAACATGGTGCTGCAACACAAACATGGTGCTACAACACAAACATGGTGCTACAACACAAACATGGTGCTGCAACACAAACATGGTGCTACAACACAAACATGGTGCTGCAACACAAACATTGTGCAACACAAACATGGTGCTGCAACACAAACATGGTGCTACAACACAAACATGGTGCTACAACACAAACATGGTGCTGCAACACAAACATTTTGCTACAACACAAACATGGTGCTGCAACACAAACATTGTGCAACACAAACATGGTGCTGCAACACAAACATTGTGCTGCAACACAAACATGGTGCTGCAACACATTGTGCAACACAAACATGGTGCTACAACACAAACATGGTGCTACAACACAAACATGGTGCTGCAACACAAACATTGTGCTACAACACAAACATGGTGCTACAACACAAACATGGTGCTGCAACACAAACATTGTGCAACACAAACATGGTGCTGCAACACAAACATGGTGCTACAACACAAACATTGTGCAACACAAACACGGTGCTACAACACAAACATTGTGCAACACAAACATGGTGCTGCAACACAAACATGGTGCTACAACACAAACATGGTGCAACACAAACATGGTGCTGCAACACAAACATGGTGCTGCAACACATTGTGCAACACAAACATGGTGCTACAACACAAACATGGTGCTGCAACACAAACATGGTGCTACAACTCAAACATTGTGCAACACAAACATGGTGCTACAACACAAACATGGTGCTGCAACACAAACATTGTGCAACACAAACATGGTGCTGCAACACAAATATGGTGCTGCAACACAAACATGGTGCTACAACACAAACATGGTGCTGCAACACAAACATGGTGCTACAACACAAACATGGTGCTACAACACAAACATGGTGCTGCAACACAAACATGGTGCTACAACACAAACATGGTGCTGCAACACAAACATTGTGCAACACAAACATGGTGCTGCAACACAAACATGGTGCTACAACACAAACATGGTGCTACAACACAAACATGGTGCTGCAACACAAACATGGTGCTACAACACAAACATGGTGCTGCAACACAAACATTGTGCAACACAAACATGGTGCTGCAACACAAACATGGTGCTGCAACACAAACATTGTGCAACACAAACACGGTGCTACAACACAAACATGGTGCTACAACACAAACATGGTGCTGCAACACAAACATTGTGCAACACAAACAGCAGCCAGCATGGTTTCAGGGATGGGAAATCCTGTGTCACAAACCTACTGGAGTTCTATGACATGGTGACAGCAGTAAGACAAGAGAGAGAGGGGTGGGTGGATTGCATTTTCTTGGACTGCAAGAAGGCGTTTGACACAGTTCCACACAAGAGATTGGTGCAAAAACTGGAGGACAAAGCAGGGATAACAGGGAAGGCACTACAATGGATCAGGGAATACTTGTCAGGAAGACAGCAGCGAGTCATGGTACGTGGCGAGGTGTCAGAGTGTTCACCTGTGACCAGCGGGGTCCCGCAGGGGTCAGTCCTAGACCAGTGCTGTTTCTGGTATTTGTGAACGACATGACGGAAGGAATAGACCTCTGAGGGGTCCCTGTTTGCAGATGACGTGAAGTTGATGAGAAGAATACACTCGATCGAAGACCAGGCAGAACTACAAAGGGATCTGGACAGGCTGCAGACCTGGTCCAGCAATTGGCTCCTGGAGTTCAATCCCACCAAGTGCAAAGTCATGAAGATTGGGGAAGGGCAAAGAAGGCCGCAGACGGAGTACAGTCTAGGGGGTCAGAGACTACAAACCTCACTCAAGGAAAAAGATCTTGGGGTGAGTATAACACCAGGCACATCTCCTGAAGCGCACATCAACCAAATAATGCTGCAGCATATGGGCGCCTAGCAAACCTCAGAACAGCATTCCGACATCTTAATAAGGAATCGTTCATGGACCCTGTACACCGTATACGTTAGGCCCATATTGGAGTATGCGGCACCAGTTTGGAACCACACCTAGCCAAGCACGTAAAGAAACTAGAGAAAGTGCAAAGGTTTGCAACAAGACTAGTCCCAGAGCTAAGAGTATGTCCTACGAGGAGAGGTTAAGGGAAATCAACCTGACGACACTGGAGGACAGGAGAGCATAGGGGGGACATGATTAACGACATACAAAATACTGAGAGGAATTGACAAGGTGGACAAAGACAGGATGTTCCAGAGATTGGACACAGTAACAAGGGGACACAGCTGGAAGCTGAAGACACAGATGAATCACAGGGATGTTAGGAAGTATTTCTTCAGCCACAGAGTAGTCAGTAAGTGGAATAGTTTGGGAAGCGATGTAGTGGAGGCAGGATCCATACATAGCTTTAAGCAGAGGTATGATAAAGCTCACGGCTCAGGGAGAGTGACCTAGTAGCGATCAGTGAAGAGGCGGGGCCAGGAGCTCGGACTCGACCCCCGCAACCTCAACTAGGTGAGTACAACTAGGTGAGGTGAGTACAAACATGGTGCTGCAACACAAACATGGTGCTGCAACACAAACATGGTGCTACAACACAAACATGGTGCTGCAACACAAACATTGTGCAACACAAACATGGTGCTGCAACACAAACATCTTGCTGCAACACAAACATGGTGCTGCAACACAAACATGGTGCTGCAACACAAACATGGTGCTACAACACAAACATGGTGCTGCAACACAAACATGGTGCTGCAACACAAACATGGTGCTGTAACACAAACATGGTGCTGCAACACAAACATGGTGCTGCAACACAAACATGGTGCTGCAACACAAACATGGTGCTACAACACAAACATGGTGCTGCAACACAAACATGGTGCTGCAACACAAACATGGTGCTGCAACACAAACATGGTGCTGCAACACAAACATGGTGCTGCAACACAACATGGTGCTGCAACACAAACATGGTGCTACAACACAAACATGGTGCTACAACACAAACATGGTGCTGCAACACAAACATGGTGCTACAACACAAACATGGTGCTACAACACAAACATGGTGCTGCAACACAAACATGGTGCTGCAACACAAACATGGTGCTACAACACAAACATGGTGCTGCAACACAAACATGGTGCTGCAACACAAACATGGTGCTACAACACAAACATGGTGCTACAACACAAACATGGTGCTGCAAACACAAACATGGTGCTGCAACACAAACATGGTGCTGCAACACAAACATGGTGCTGCAACACAAACATGGTGCTGCAACACAAACATGGTGCTGCAACACAAACATGGTGCTGCAACACAAACATGGTGCTGCAACACAAACATTGTGCAACACAAACATGGTGCTGCAACACAAACATGGTGCTGCAACACAAACAAGCAGTTTTTCATACACAAGGATCAAACCTGCACTAGACCACGGTCCACCCAGTACCGCAGATGTACCCCCAGTACCGCAGATGTACACCCAGTACCACAGAGGTACACCCAGTACCGCAGATGTACACCCAGTACCGCAGATGTACACCCAGTACCGCAGAGGTACACCCAGTACCGCAGAGGTACACCCAGTACCGCAGAGGTACACCCAGTACCGCAGAGGTACACCCAGTACCGCAGAGGTACACCCAGTACCGCAGAGGTACACCCAGTACCGCAGAGGTACACCCAGTACCGCAGAGGTACACCCAGTACCGCAGAGGTACACCCAGTACCGCAGAGGTACACCCAGTACCGTCGAGGTACACCCAGTACCGCAGAGGTACACCCAGTACCGCAGAGGTACACCCAGTACCGCAGAGGTACACCCAGTACCACAGAGGTACAACCAGTACCGCAGAGGTACAACCAGTATCGCAGAGGTACAACCAGTACTGCAGAGGTACCAGTACCGCAGAGGAACACCCAGTACCGCAGAGGTACAAGTACCGTAGAGGTACCAGTGCCGGAGAGGTACATCCAGTACCGCAGAGGTACACCCAGTACCGCAGAGGTACCAGTATCGCAGAGGTACACCCAGTACCGCAGAGGTACACCCAATACCGCAGAGGTACACCCAGTACCGCAGAGGTACACCCAGTACCGCAGAGGTACCAGTACCGCAGAGGTACACCCAGTACCGCAGAGGTACACCCAGTACCGCAGAGGTACCAGTACCGCAGAGGTACACCCAGTACCGCAGAGGTACACCCAGTACCGCAGAGGTACCAGTACCGCAGAGGTACACCCAGTACCGCAGAGGTACACCCAGTACCGCAGAGGTACACCAAGTGCCATTTTACAAGATGGTACAGTTGCTGAGGTAATAAAAATGCCTTATGACCCAAACATCTCAAATGATAAATCCTACTTTCTTTTCTGGCTAACATTCATGATTCAAAAATACATAAAACTAACAAAGTTAGGCACAGAAGTGAGCTCCTCACAGAAATAAAAGCAATGTTTACAGCATTCACAGAAACACATGTACACAAGGAATATATTGGATAGTGGGAAATGAATGCAAAATTGCCCTTTGATGAGTTCCGAGAGTTTTTCTACTCTCGGAGCCCGGCCATGGGCCATGTTCGTCTGGTCTTTGCCTAATCAATCAGGGTATTGCTGCTGGTGGCCCACTGACCCATATATCCATTACAACCTGGATGATCTGGAACCTCGTGAAGATACTTGTCCAGTTTCCTCTTGAAGACTTGTACACTTGTTCCAGCAGTGTTTTATGTCAGAGATAAGACTAGAACACTATGTATGTTGAAAACAAGTGATGAATTTATAACATAAAGTAGAGGTACCAGGTATTAATGTGGAGAATAAGAACCTGGTAATTATCCTTACATATAAACCACCGTCAGCAACAGCAAAGCAATTTACAGAACAGATAACGTAGATAGGTGACTTAAAGCCTTGATAATCCTACACCAAATATTATCCTCCTTGAAGATTTCAACCTTCCATATGTTAACAGTTAAATGGAAGATGACATGTTTCTTTCGTTCTATTTGGTAATACACTTGCGTTTTGTTCACAGTGTCCCTTGTGAGGTGTTCATTCCTTCCATATCTAAGCAGTTAGAACTTGCCAACACTGACCGCCATGTTATTCTCCACTGCCATTTCTTCTACCGAAGTGATGCTCGTGCATATTCTGGTTTCATCCGAAAATGATGATACAAAACTATGGCGAAGGCTTTCGTTTATGTCAGCTATATGAAAAGAAAAAAACAGTAGAGGCGCCAATATCCTGCTTTGGGCTGCCGAGCTGTTTACTTTGCTAATGCTGGATTTTGCTGTTTACTACTACTGTTTATGTTCTGTTTGCCAAAAAGTTGAATATCTCTTTGCCTACTTTTGCCCTCATTTTATGTGCACTCACTCCATGATCACATCTGTCAAATGCTGTTTCTTCCAACGACTCTGTAATTCTGAGATAATATCTTAGTAGTTGTGACAAGCATGATCTTCATGTGTAGCTTATGCTCTTCCATAAAGTTTGTAATTTGGTGTCTCATCACCATTTCAAGGACTTTTTTGATGTGTGATGTTAATGGTAGTGCTATAGTGCATCTTTTAAGCAAAGGAGGTATGTCCGCACTCTTACTAAGGCATCTTGGATTTCATCTATATATAAGCTCTTTCTCCACAAGATACAGAGTGCTCGTGTTAGTGTTATTTTTCATTTCCTTATACATAAGAAATTCCACGAGTGCGGTCCAGGTGCTGCGTAGGTGGCAATGTTTTCTATTTCATTTTCGAATTTGGGACCAGGTCCTAGAGTACTTTCCTGGTATATATTATCATGTATCTCTCTCTCCTCCTCTCCAGTGAGTACACGTTCAAGACTTTAAGGCGTTCCAAGTAAATTTAGGTGCTTTACTGGCTCAATGTGAGCCAGTAAAGCTACATCCTCACTTAAACACAAAAAGTATGAATTAATGCTTAGAAAACCCAAGAAACAGCTAACGTGAAGTGATCTTCAGTATATTTAGCTCAACAGCCAGAGAACTGACAGGGAGAGAAATAATAATCAAACATGGGAAAGGGTCGTAAGCGCCCTTAACGATCACCATTGCTCCGACAAGCTGAATACACAAGTGTACTTAGTATAACATGTTTGTTAAGAAAACCTACACTAAGATGAATACTAAAAGAGAAAGAAGAAGAATGTGGTGAAGGAAGAAGAAAAAAGTGTTACTTAATAATGAGCAGGTCACATGAGAGGGAAAATAATCAACATCGAGAGTTTACAGATATAAATAAAGAGGTAAAACATTCACAACAGACGGAAGCTGCACAAAAAACAACAAAACAACATTCAGGAAATTGTAAACAATCCTAAATATTTGTACACATGCAAAATCCAAGTCAAACACCACTTACAAAACTGAGCCACAACTACAGGAGGTACAAACACTCATGACTAAAAAGAAAGTGAAATACTGAAAACGCAGCAGGAATCAATGTTTAACAATTCACTGAACATCAATACTGTACAAATCACCTGACGTGAGCAGCATCCCCAGAACTGCAGAACCTGTGCCTAATTCATGTATCTCTTTATCTGCAAATTGCACAGTACCACTAGACAGAACACTTAATATTTTCTGAAGGAGCTTAGATCTTGGTGAACAACCTAAAGCTTTAAAAAGAGCAGATACAGATCCTCTGCAAAAACAAAAAATGTAGAGAGAACTCTGGCAAAGAACTATAGACCAGAAGCCTCAACATCACACATCATGAAGGTCTTTGAAAGGGTGATTAGATGTTTAATTATTTACATGGAAAAGCATGACCTCCATAATACAAGTGACTTATAGCGGGAAGATGACTCTTGTCACACTTACTACATCATTATGACAAAGTTACTGAGGCTTTGCAGAAAACAAAACCGCAGATATGATGGACACAGATGTCGTTCAGGCATCTAAGAAATGCGATGTAGTTGTAACCATAAACCAGAGTCAAGTAGGAAAGCGGATTTTAATTTTTCCAACAAAAAGAACCCAAAAATTAGTAGTAAACAAAGCAAAATATACCAGAACCAGAAGAACCATGAAAGTCGCCTCAGTAAAACTCACTGGAATATTGCATGCAGATATCATCAGAGTCTTTCAGCGGTCAATGGAAAATAACATAATTGTCAATGGTGACGAGTTCCAACTGATCAGATATGGGGAGAATGAAATACTCAAAAGGAATATAAGAGGAGCATCTCACAGAACGAAGAAAACGTGTAACGGATCTGGGTATAGTACTGTCACAGATGATCTATCATTTAGAGAACAAAATAAAGCAAATGAAGAGAAGGCCAGAAAAAATAACAAAGTGGATAATGAGAACCTTCAGAACACTAGATATATAATGCCACTGGTCACACTATTTGAATAACCTGTGTTCTCTCCTTCAGTGTTGATTCCGTTCAAGGCGTAAGATACATCAGAGATGGAGAAGGTACAGAGATCTTGCTGCCCTAATACTGCTAATAAAGCATTTTACATACTGGGAGGCGAAGAATATAGATATATCTGATAATATATACATGGAAGATACTTGAGGGCCTGGTTATACCTGATAATATATACATGGAAGATACTTGAGGGCCTGGTTATACCTGATAATATATACATGGCCTTAAACCTACACCTTGACATAACACAGTACTTAAGTGAGATATATGAGAGGAAGTGTAAAACAGACCCAGTGAAAAGCAGGGGCGCCGTGGACACAATAAGAGAACACTTTATCAACATTCCTGGTTCAAGACTGTTCAACCTTCTACCAGTATATCTCAGAAATATTGCCGGAACAAGTGTACAAGTTTACAAGAGAAAACCGAGCCACCATTTTTGACAAGTGCTTAATCAACCTGGCTATGCGAGATGTGGGAGTGTGAGCCGCCAGCAGCAACAGCCTTGTTGAATAGGTAATCATGAGAAATGTCTGGTCCCTGGCAGGGCTGCGAGAGCAGGAAAACTCGAAACTGGTAACATGTATTACCTTTCTCACACTCCTCTCTTATTCCATCATCACCTTTTTCCATCGGTTCTTATCTTTCCTTCTCACTTCTCTCCTACTACTTTCTTTATCTTCCTCGCTCTCTCTCAGTCTCTCTTACCCTTTTTCCTTCCTCTCTGAATTTTCTTCTCTGGCCTCTAACCTCTCAATGAGGCCAGAGAGCAAGAGGAAGACTCAGGGTAGAGGTCAAGGCAGGTGAGTAAACGGGAAAGATGGAGGGAGGGGGAGGAAAGAGGGAGGAGGAGGAAGGAGGGAGAGGGAGGGGGAGGGAGGAGGGAGGGAGAGGAGAGAGAGAGAGAGAGAGAGAGAGAGAGGAGAGAGAGAGAGAGAGAGAGAGAGAGAGAGAGAGAGAGAGAGAGAGAGAGAGGAGAGAGAGAGAGAGAGAGAGAGAGGGGGGGGGGGGAGGGGGGGAGGGAGGGAGGGAGGAAAGAGGGAGGGAGAGAGGGAGGGAGAGAGGGAGGGAGAGAGGGAGGGAGAGAGGGAGGGAGAGAGGGATGGTCTCTACACACCATGATGGTAATGCTGGTGCAGTAGTAAGGATCAATGGGAGGGTGTTGGCACCTGGAGGAGAAGTTGATATCCTTGGGGTGAAATTTGGCTCCAAACTAACCATGAAGAACCATGTTGTAAATCTTGCAAACAAGGCAGTCAGGAAGCTTACAGCACTTCGCCATATCTCGCATCTGCTTGACAGTAGGGGTTGCAAGATTCTGTACGAGGCACAAGTACGCTCGCACCTTGAGTATGCTTCACTTTCTTGGTTTGCCTGCCCCCCCCCCTCTCATCTGCGACTGCTTGACAGAGTGAAGAACAGAGCAAGACGTCTAATCTCTCGCCTGGACCCATCCTGGATAGATCTGTAGTTTCAGCAGAGCCTTCAACACAGGAGGGATGTGGGTGGCCTTACTGTTATGTACAAGGCCAATATTGTCAAAGTACCACACTTGGATCCACTTCGAGGACAGCGTGAAACAAGCTTTTATGCCACAAGATGGGCAGAAAGCAGCAACTTCACTCTGGCTGTACCCTTCTCCAGAACATCACTCGATCTGAGATCATATATCCCCAGGATGACTCGAGTATGGAACACATTCGTACAGCATAATGATGTCAACGAGATAAAGTCAGTTGATCAAATGAAAATGCTGGCCCACAGATGGCTCCAACTTCATCCTGTTCCCTACTTGTATGTCTCATAACAATAAAAATGCCTTCAAATGAGCTGATGTAGGTAACAGCTCTTAGCTTGCCAATAAAGTTAGGAATCCTTAACCTGTAAATAGCTTGTCAATAAAGCTAGGGATCCTTAACCTTGTCAAACCCTGTGTAAAAAAAAAAGAAGGAGGGAGAGAGGGAGGGAGAGAAGGAGGGAGGGGTGAGAGGAGGGAAAGATGGAAAGATGGAGGGAGCAGAAACTCCTCTCTCTCTCTCTCTCTCTCTCTCTCTCCCTTTTTTTTTTTTTTTTTTTACACAGGGTTTGACAAGGTTAAGGATCCCTAGCTTTATTGACAATCTATTTACAGTTTAAGAATTCCTAACTTTATTGACAAGCTAAGAGCTGTTACCTCTCTCTCTCTCTCTCTCTCTTCTCTCTCTCTCTCTCTCTCTCTCTCTCTCTCTTCTGAAAGACAAATTCTAATATTTTCCCTCTGATGATATTGGTCATCAAATTTGTAGTAGAGACAGACCCTATACATGAATGTGTACTCACCTATTTGTACTCACCTATTTGTGGTTGCAGGGGTCGAGTCACAGCTCCTGGCCCCGCCTCTTCGCTGATTGCTACTAGGTCCTCTCTCTCTCTCTCTGCTCCCTGAGCTTTGTCATACCTCGGCTTAAAGCTATGTATGGTTCCTGCCTCCACTACATCACTTGCTATACTATCCCACTTCGTGACAACTCTATGACTGAAGAAATACTTCCTAACATCCCTGTGACTCGTCTGAGTCTTCAGCTTCCAATTGTGGCCTCTTGTTTCTATGTTCCCTCTCTGGAACATCCTGTCTCTGTCCACTTTATCCCACACAGTATTTTGTATGTCGTTATCATGTCTCCTCTGACCCTCCTGTCTTCGAGTGTCGTCAGGCCGATTTCCCTCAACCTTTCTTCGTAGGACATTTCCCTGAGCTCCGAAGCTAACCTTGTTGCAAACCTTTGCACTTTCTCTAATTTATTTATGTGCTTGATCTCGTGTGGGTTCCAAACTGGCGCTGCATACTTCAGTATGGGACTGACGTACACAGTGTACAGCGTCTTGAGCGATTCCTTACTAAGGTATCGGAATGCTATTCTCAGGTTTGCCAGGCACCCATATGCTGCAGCAGTTATCTGGTTGATGTGTGCCTAAAGAGACGTGCTCGGTGTTATGGTCACCCCAAGATGTTTCTCCTTGAATGAGGTTTGCAGTCCTTGACCACCTAGCCTATACGCTGCCTGTGGCCTTCTTTGCCCTTCCCCAATCTTCATCACTTTGCATTTGGCGGGGTTGAATTCGAGAAGCCAGTTGCTGGACCACGTGTTCAGCCTGTCCAGACCTCTTTGTAGTCCTGCCTCATCCTCATCTGATTTCATTCTCCTCATTAACGTCACATCATCTGCGAACAGGGACACTTCTGAGTCTATCCCCTCCATCATGTCATTCACATATACCAAAAATAGCAATGGTCCTAGGACTGACCCTTGTGGGACCCCACTCGTCACAGGCGCCCACTGTGATACCTCATCACGTAGCATGACTCGTTGTTGCCTCCTTGTCAGGAATTCTGTGATCCACTGAAGTGCCGTTCCTGTTATATGCGCCTGATCCTCCAGCTTCTCCACTAATCTCTTGTGAGGAACTGTGTCGAAGGCCTTCCTGCAATCCAGGAAAATGCAATCAGTCCACCTCTCTCTCTCGTGCCTTACTTGTGTTACTTTGCCATAAAACTCCAGAAGGTTTGTGACACAGGATTTGCCTTCCATGAATCCGTGCTGGTTGTCATTTATAATCTTGTTCCGTTCCAGGTGCTCCACCACTCTCCTCCTGATAATCTTCTCCATGACTTTGCATACTATACATGTCAGTGACACAGGTCTGTAGTTTAGGGCCTCGTTTCTGTCTCCTTTCTTAAAAATGGGGACTACATTTGCCATCTTCCATACCTCAGGTAGTTGCCCAGTTTAAAGGGATGTGTTGAAGATTGTGGTTAGTGGCACACACAGCATCTCTGCTGCTTCTCCAAGGACCCACGGGGAGAGGTTGCCCGGTCCCATCGCCTTTGAAGTATCAAGGTCACTTAGCAGTTTCTGCACCTCCTCAGTTGTGTGTATGTCATCCAACACTTGTTGGTATGTTCCCTGTTGGTGTTCCCCTCTGTGCTGTCTTTCCAGAGCCCTTCCTATCTTTACTGTAAATACTTCCTTGAATCTCGTGTTTCTTGTGAGTTCCCCACCTTCTTTCCTCAACCTGATCACCTGGTCTTTGACTGCTGTCTTCCTCCTAGTGTGGCTGTAAAGCAGTTTCGGGTCAGACTTGACTTTCGATGCTATGTCGTTTTTGTACTGTCGATGGGCCTCCCTCCTAATCTGTACATACTCGTTTCTGGCTCTTTGACTAATCTCCTTATTTTCCTGGGTTCTTTGCCTTCTGTATTTTTTCCATTCTCTAATGCACTTAGTTTTTGCCTCCTTACACCGTCGGGTAATCCAAGGGCTCGTTCTGGCCTTCCCATTATTTCTGTTTCCCTTGAGAACAAACCTTTCCTCTGTCTCCTTGCATTTTGTTGTTACATATTCCATCATTTCGTTTACTAACTTTCCTACCAATTCCCTGTCCCACTGAACCTCCTGCAGGAAGTTCCTCATACCTGTGTAGTCCTCCCTTTTATAGTTTGGCTTTTCCCAATCAACTCCTGTTACCCTCTCCACTTGTAGCTCTACTATGTATTCAAAGCACAGAACCACTTGATCACTAGCTCCAAAGGGTTTCTCATATGCGATGTCCTCAATGTCTGAACTGCTCAGGGTGAACATGAGGTCCAGTCTTGCTGATTCATCCTCCCCTCTCTCTCTGGTAGTGTCCTTAACATGTTGATGCATGAGGTTTTCCAGTACCACATCAAATCATCTTGGCTCTCCACGTTTCGGGACCCCCGTGTGGCTCCAGGTTTTCCCAGTCGATCTCCCTGTGGTTGAAATCGCCCATAACCAGTAACTTTGCTCTGCTTGAGTGAGCTCTTCTTGCCACCTCAGCCATTGTGTCCGCCGGCAGCATCACAGGAACGTCAACGGCAGCATCACAAGAACGTCTACAGTGGTAGTGCTGCTGGCAGCATCACAGGAACGTCTACAGCGGTAGTGCTGCCGGCAGCATCACAAGAACGTCAACAGTGGAAGCGCTGCTGGCAGCATCACAGGAACGTCAAGAGTAACAGTGCTGCCGGCAGCATCACAGGAACGTCAACAGTGACAGTGCTGCTGGCAGCATCACATGAACGTCAACAGTGACAGTGCTGCTAGCAGCATCACAGGAACGTCAACAGTGGCAGTGTTGCTGGGAGCACCACAGGAACAGTGACAGTGTTGCTGGCAGCATCACAGGAGCGTCAACAGTGGTAATGTTGCCGGCAGGATCACAGGAACGTCAACAGTGTCAGTGCTGCTGGCAGCATCACAGGAGCGTCAACAGTGGTAGTGTTGCCGGCAGCATGACAGGAACGTCAACAGTGACAGTGCTGTTGGCAGCATCACAGGAACGTCAACAGCGACAGTGCTGCTGGCAGCATGACAGGAACGTCAACAGTGACAGTGCTGCTGGCAGCATCACAGGAACGTCAACAGTGACAGTGCTGTTGGCAGCATGACAGGAACGTCAACAGTGACAGTGCTGCTGGCAGCATGACAGGAACGTCAACAGTGGCAGTGCTGTTGGCAGCATCACAGGAACGTCAACAGTGACAGTGCTGCTGGCAGCATGACAGGAACGTCAACAGTGACAGTGTTGCTGGGAGCATCACAGGAACGTCAACAGTGACAGTGTTGCTGGCAGCATCACAGGAACGTCAACAGTGACAGTGTTGCTGGCAGCATCACAGGAACGTCAACAGTGACAATGTTGCTGGGAGCATCACAGGAACGTCAACAGTGACAGTGTTGCTGGCAGCATCACAGGAACGTCAACAGTGACAGTGCTGCTGGCAGCATCACAGGAACGTCAACAGTGACAGTGTTGCTGGCAGCATCACAGGAACGTCAACATGACAGTGCTGCTGGCAGCATGACAGGAACGTCAACAGTGACAGTGTTGCTGGCAGCATCACAGGAACGTCAACAGTGACAGAGCTGCTGGCAGCATCACAGGAACGTCAACAGTGACAGTGCTGCTGGCAGCATCACAGGAACGTCAACAGTGACAGTGCTGCTGGCAGCATCACAGGAACGTCAACATGACAGTGCTGCTGGCAGCATCACAGGAACGTCAACAGTGACAGTGTTGCTGGCAGCATCACAGGAACGTCAACAGTGACAGTGCTGCTGGCAGCATCACAGGAACGTCAACAGTGACAGTGCTGCTGGCAGCATCACAGGAACGTCAACAGTGACAGTGCTGCTGGCAGCATCACAGGAACGTCAACAGTGACAGTGTTGCTGGGAGCATCACAGGAACGTCAACAGTGACAGTGTTGCTGGCAGCATCACAGGAACGTCAACAGTGACAGTGTTGCTGGGAGCATCACAGGAACGTCAACAGTGACAGTGTTGCTGGGAGCATCACAGGAACGTCAACAGTGACAGTGTTGCTGGGAGCATCACAGGAACGTCAACAGTGACAGTGTTGCTGGGAGCATCACAGGAACGTCAACAGTGACAGTGTTGCTGGGAGCATCACAGGAACGTCAACAGTGACAGTGTTGCTGGCAGCATCACAGGAACGTCAACAGTGACAGTGTTGCTGGGAGCATCACAGGAACGTCAACAGTGACAGTGTTGCTGGCAGCATCACAGGAACGTCAACAGTGACAGTGTTGCTGGCAGCATCACAGGAACGTCAACAGTGACAATGTTGCTGGCAGCATCACAGGAACGTCAACAGTGACAGTGTTTGCTGGCAGCATCACAGGAACGTCAACAGTGACAGTGTTGCTGGCAGCATCACAGGAACGTCAACAGTGACAGTGTTGCTGGCAGCATCACAGGAACGTCAACAGTGACAGTGTTGCTGGCAGACATCACAGGAACGTCAACAGTGACAGTGTTGCTGGCAGCATCACAGGAACGTCAACAGTGACAAATGTTGCTGGCAGCATCACAGGAACGTCAACAGTGACAGTGTTGCTGGCAGCATCACAGGAACGTCAACAGTGACAGTGTTGCTGGCAGCATCACAGGAACGTCAACAGTGACAGTGTTGCTGGCAGCATCACAGGAACGTCAACAGTGACAGTGTTTTCTGGCAGCATCACAGGAACGTCAACAGTGACAGTGTTGCTGGCAGCATCACAGGAACGTCAACAGTGACAGTGTTGCTGACAGCATCACAGGAACGTCAACAGTGACAGTGTTGCTGGCAGCATCACACTCAGTTGTAAGGTGAATGCATGAGTGCTCTCGTGTGATGAAGAACACATCTTCAGAAGCAAGTGTGTTTGGTCACACGTGAGCGGTCAAGCATTCACCTGAGTGGGGTCACTCCTGCTCACTCTGCTGCCCCTCATTTACCAGTGGTAACCAGGTGTTGCTAGCCCAGGCATCCATACACCTGAGTGTTGATGCTGGCTCCTGGATACACTTCAGCGGCGTTCAATAACCTACTCGTGTTTAGCACATCACGAAATGCAATACATTCAAGCCGGCAGCTCAAACACATAACACATCATCGCATCCCTCTCAAGTTATTATTGTACATATAATTATTATACCTATTATAATTATTAGTAGTAGTAGTAGTATCAGGGAGAAGCGCTAAGGCAGTTATGTCCATAAACCAAAGTGGTGAACCTGCAAGTGTTATACAGGGTCCTCAGTGGTCCCTGATACAGGGTACTCAGTAGTCCCTGATACAGGGACCTCAGTAGTCCCTGATACAAGGTTCTCAGTAGTCCCTGATACAAGGTCCTCAGTAGTCCCTGATTCAAGGTCCTCAGTAGTCCCTGATACAAGGTCCTCAGTAGTCCCTGATACAAGGTCCTCAGTAGTCCCTGATACAAGGTCCTCAGTAGTCCCTGATACAAGGTCCTCAGTAGTCCCTGATACAAGGTCCTCAGTAGTCCCTGAAACAAGGTCCTCAGTAGTCCCTGATACAAGGTCCTCAGTAGTCCCTGATACAAGGTCCTCAGTAGTCCCTGATACAAGGTCCTCAGTAGTCCCTGATACAAGGTCCTCAGTAGTCCCTGATACAAGGTCCTCAGTAGTCCCTGATACAAGGTCCTCAGTAGTCCCTGATACAAGGTCCTCAGTAGTCCCTGATACAAGGTCCTCAGTAGTCCCTGATACAAGGTCCTCAGTAGTCCCTGATACAAGGTCCTCAGTAGTCCCTGATACAAGGTCCTCAGTAGTCCCTGATACAAGGTCCTCAGTAGTCCCTGATACAAGGTCCTCAGTAGTCCCTGATACAAGGTCCTCAGTAGTCCCTGATACAAGGTCCTCAGTAGTCCCTGATACAAGGTCCTCAGTAGTCCCTGATACAAGGTCCTCAGTAGTCCCTGATACAAGGTCCTCAGTAGTCCCTGATACAAGGTCCTCAGTAGTCCCTGATACAAGGTCCCATCAATGCAACCACAAAACTGGAAATTCCTGGTGTTTTCTGCCATAACTTCGACCATAACTTTTCAGACATTGTAACTTCCTCAGGAGGATTTACAAGGGAGAAAAATTAACTACTAAGCAGACTGCTCCACTTGTCTTTTTTTAATAATTTGTAACATATCCTCATAAATTTAACTGTCTGGGATATCTGAAGGAGGTTTCCGGGGGTTCAGCGCCCTCAGTCCCAGATCAGGCATCCCAGTGGATCAAGGCCTGATCAACCAGGCTGTTACTGCTGGCCACATGCAGTCCAATGTACCAACTACAGCCCGGCTGGTCAGGAATTGACTTAAAGAACTTAAGTTCCTTCTTGAAGACAACCAGACGTTTGGCCTAAGAAACAGAAAAACCTATAGGCCTGCTACATACCTTTGATATACCTGTGATGAGTTGCGAGAGTCTTCCCGGAGCCCAGCCATGGGCCAGGCTTGTTGAAATATGTTATAATTGTGTTAAAATATAAAATTATTATCAATGTTACGATAATTATCAATGTCACAATTATTAACAATACGTTACAATTAATAACCGCATATGTTAACACATTACGTAGCACATTTACCGTGGCACCTACCGTGGCACCTACCGTGGCAGCCTACCGTGGTAGCTACCGTGGCACCTACCGTGGCACCTACCGTGGTAGCTACCGTGGCGGCTACCGTGGTAGCTACCGTGGCACCTACCGTGGTAGCTACCGTGGTAGCTACCGTGGCACCTACCGTGGCAGCTACCGTGGCACCTACCGTGGCGGCTACCGTGGTAGCTACCGTGGCACCTACCGTGGCACCTACCGTGGCGGCTACCGTGGTAGCTACCGTGGCACCTACCGTGGTAGCTACCGTGGCAGCTACCGTGGCACCTACCGTGGTAGCTACCGTGGCGGCTACCGTGGTAGCTACCGTGGCACCTACCGTGGCAGCTACCGTGGCACCTACCGTGGTAGCTACCGTGGTAGCTACGTGGCACCTACCGTGGTAGCTACCGTGGTAGCGTACCGTGGTAGCTACCGTGGCAGCTACCGTGGTAGCTACCGTGGCACCTACCGTGGTAGCTACCGTGGTAGCTACCGTGGTAGCTACCGTGGCAGCTACCGTGGTAGCTACCGTGGCACCTACCGTGGTAGCTACCGTGGCAGCTACCGTGGTAGCTACCGTGGTAGCTACCGTGGCAGCTTACCGGGGCCAGCTACCGTGGTAGCTACCGTGGTAGCTACCGTGGCACCTACCGTGGTAGCTA
Organism: Cherax quadricarinatus; assembly: GCF_026875155.1. Classification (NCBI taxonomy): domain Eukaryota; kingdom Metazoa; phylum Arthropoda; class Malacostraca; order Decapoda; family Parastacidae; genus Cherax; species Cherax quadricarinatus. The sequence goes on from NC_069404.1 coordinate 79,173,622, forward strand.
CCGTGGCACCTACCGTGGCAGCTACCGTGGCACCTACCGTGGCAGCTACCGTGGCAGCTACCGTGGCAGCTACCGTGGCAGCTACCGTGGTAGCTACCGTGGTAGCTACCGTGGCAGCTACCGTGGCAGCTACCGTGGCAGCTACCGTGGCAGCTACCGTGGCAGCTACCGTGGCAGCTACCGTGGCGGCTAACGTGTGGTGTGGTGAACTTTGTTGACCTCCAGATCCAGAGTCTCAGGTGACACCAAGTGAAATATTACTGATCGGTCTAGAAAGACACGTGATCAAACACTAGGACATATTTATTAGAAAAACGTTTCGGTCTTGTGACCTTGATTACTTCTAACATACAGAGGTTACAAAGGCAGTGTGTGTGTTAGAAGTGATCAAAGATCCAGGACCGAAACGTTTTCTAGTATTTGCTCACACGTGTTTCTAAATCAATCTGTGGATATGTATTACCAAGGTTTATGATGATACACCTCACGAATCACCCTTTAATAGATGTCTTCTTGACATGTGTGAAGAAAGGAATAACAGGTGGACCCAGGCCACCCAGGTCCAACATGAAGGTGCAACAAGTAACTTGAATACAGCAGATGCACAATACCACCAACACAGTTGCGATAAATTCTGCAAACTGCCGGTTAAACAAAGTACTGTGTGCACTATGAATGCATTTTTTGAGCCTAGCTTAATTGCTCACTTTATAGCGAGTTTCGCTTTACAGAGGTAGCCCAGAACTTAAGCTACTGTATAAGCGGATCCCTCCTGTATCCTTCAACATATTACTGCGGCACACACACAACCCACAGACCAGTGTAGGGGCTGTAGTGAGGTTATATCACAGGTTCGGATCAAAGGAGTTAGATTTTTTAATTCGTGATCAGGGACTCAGAGTCACTTATAATTGTGAACATCTGCTGCTAGACATCCTGGTGATCATTGTGAACCACTTCAAGAATCCCGGGTACTAACAACTGAGGGTACTGATCTTGTGGCTTACTATGATAAATATGATATTAATGTGTCCACACTAGATGAACTAAGATAAACTCATGCCATGACAAGTGAGTTTACCCAACACCCCTCAGGAGGTTTACCCAACACCCCTCGAGAAGTTTACCCAACACTCCTGGGGAAGTTTACCCAACACCCCTGGGGAAGTTTACCCAACGCCCCTGGGGAAGTTTACCCAACGCCCCTGGGGAAGTTTACCTAACACCCCTTGGGAAGTTTACCCAACACCCCTTGGGAAGTTTACCCAACACTCTTGGGGAAGTTTAGTAACTCTACTGGGGAAGTTTACCAACACTACTGGAGAAGTTTACCTAAAACCAGTGGGGAAGTTTACCCTACACTCTTGAGGAAGTCACTGAGATTGTTAGTCCACAAGATAACTGACAGCGGTGACCATGAAGCTTCTGCCATACTCCAACAGTTCAGGGGGTATAAGAACACTCCAATTAAGTCCCAGAAACAAAACAGTAGTGGCAAAACATTATCCTGGGTCAGTAGGCACCTCTGGTGGTGGCAAAACATTACCCTGGGTCAGTAGGCACCTCTGGTGGTGGCAAAACATTACCCTGGGTCAGTAGGCACCTCTGGTGGTAGCTCAGGTTGGTCAGACATACAGCCATGCTTGCTTAACGATGGACAGTGTTTCAAGGACACTCTAAGTTGATTCTGGATGGCTGCGTTCTATTGTAAATCCATCGTTCTATTGTAAATCCATCGTTCTATTGTAAATCCATCGTTCTATTGTAAATCCAGACAGTTCAGATGCGACCCCATCAGAGCGCGATGGATATCTGACCAAGAAACAACAACTCGCTCTGACATCATCCGTTTGTCATCTACAAAATATAAATTTGTTCTGAATGACTTATCACCATCTTAGGAAGAAGCAATTTATGCAGCGATGATACACTCTGGAAAATGTTATGCAGCTCTACATGGGCACAGTGCCAGTAAAATGTTATGCAGCTCTACATGGGCACAGTGCCAGTAAAATGTTATGCAGCTCTACATGGGCACAGTGCCAGTAAAATGTTATGCAGTTCTACATGGGCACAGTGCCAGTAAAATGTTATGCAGCTCTACATGGGCACAGTGCCAGTATAATGTTATGCAGGTCTACATGGGCACAGTGCCCTGACTTGGTGTTACGGACACCTTGAGCTCTTAGAGTGCACTGGAACTCGGGAAAAAAATGTGTGGAAAACTTATTGGGAGGAACTTAGAGTCGCATCAAGGCACGTTGAGTGCCAAGTCTTGGACAGGTACTCAACGAGTGAAGAAATTAAGGAAAAAAAGGCAAAGACTAAAGAATTAATGAAAGAGGAACAAAAAGTGCAAAAGAAGTAGTGAAAGAATTGTAGAGTGAGAGATACAGAGTTAAAAATGAAGGTTAACTAGTATAAATTAAAGATAGGCTTAGTTATTAAAGATAGGCTTAGTTATTAAAGATAGGCTTGGGCCAGGCTGTGCCTGTCTTCAGTGTCTCTTCCAGCACTGCTGAAGGTTATCACATACAACTACCAAGATTACGACATAACAGAGGTTAGAGTCAAGTGTGTCACTTACCTGAGGACCAATGATGACCTTGTACTTGTGTGTGGGTGAGTCGCCTCCCACGGTGAAGGAGTTGGGACCTGTCTGGTGGAGCAGGTAGAGTCTGGCCCTCAGAGCTCTCCTCACGCGGCCTCGCAGTGCCTCCTCGCTCAGAGCTGGCCACCGCGACCCCGGCGACGCGCCTCGACCTCTGGGTGACGTCCCACGAGGTGACGGAGGTCGCTTTGAGCCCGGTGAAGGTGGTCGTGACCCCGTGGTGGGTGAAGGTGGCCTCTTCATCCCTGGGGAGGGCGGACGACCACTGGAGGTGGTGGTGGTGGCACCAGTGTTCGAGGTGGTGGAGGCGGTGCTGGAGGTGATGGCGGCAGTGCTGGAAGTGGTGGCACTGGTGATGGTGTTGGAAGGCGGACCGCGGGAGGAGGGGCTAAGAGGGGAGGTTGGAGTGCTGGAGTGGAGGCGTGGAGGTGCGACAGGAGTGGTGGCACCGGGGGAGGTGCCAGACTGCTTCTGGCGGACTTTGACACTCCCTCCTTCAGGCACTTTAGGTGAGGGGTTCCTGCGGGCGGCACTGCTGGACGGTGACCTCTGCCTTCTCACCCGAGGGGAGGTGGGAGGCGTGGCACGCTTGGCCGGGGGGGAAGGAGTGACCCGCGGGGTGACCTGGCTGCGACCTGGCACCCCAACACTGCTGCCACGTGACACATACCGCCGAGGACTGGCCGACCTCTGAAACATTATTATTATTATTATTATTATTATTATTATTATTATTATTATTATTATTATTTCATATTATTATTATTAAATTATTATTATTATTATTATTATTATTATTATTATTATTATTATCACGATGCTAACACATGTACACTGACGACTGTCTCACTACATAACACTATTAGTGTCAACACACAACACTGTCTCACTACATAACACTATTAGTGTCAACACACAACACTGTCTCACTACATAACACTATTAGTGTCAACACACAACACTGTCTCACTACATAACACTATTAGTGTCAGTACACAACACTGTCTCACTACATAACACTATTAATGTCAACACACAACACTGTCTCACTACATAACACTATTAGTGTCAGTACACAACACTGTCTCACTACATAACACTATTTGTGTCAGTACACAACACTGTCTCACTACATAACACTATTAGTGTCAACACACAACACTGTCTCGCTACATAACACTATTAGTGTCAACACACAACACTGTCTCACTACATAACACTATTAGTGTCAACACACAACACTGTCTCGCTACATAACACTATTAGTGTCAACACACAACACTGTCTCGCTACATAACACTATTAGTGTCAACACACAACACTGTCTCACTACATAACACTATTAGTGTCAACACACAACACTGTCTCACTACATAACACTATTAGTGTCAACACACAACACTGTCTCACTACATAACAGACAGCACACCCAACGTTGTACTACAAAGCTTACAATAGGAAGATTTTGCCGACAGCACTTTCGGGTTATCAGCGGCACCAACCGCGACCGTACTGTCCCTTCCCATAACCCCAGATGTTTTCATGGCATATCTATATACCTTGACATAGCTTAGATAGGATAATCTAAGCATTGGAAGAAAATCAAAATGCAAATGTGGTACAGAGGGATATTGCGAAACCACTTGACAAGTGTGATCATGGAGTGACTGACTGTACATAAAATGACAATGACAGGAATAATGGAGAAAGTAAGCAAAGGGATATTTGACTTTGTGATAAACACAACACACAGTACTAATAACAACAAAAGCAGCATTAGCAAAGTAAAAAAGTCAGTACCACAAGGCACGGTCTTGGTACCTTTACTGTTTCTCATTCTAACAACGTACATAAATTAAAGTACTTAACACAGTTTCGTATCATCATTTGTAGAAAATAACAAAATAAGCATAAGAATTACCTCGGTATAATTTACGAAAAAAATGCAAGAAGTTATAATCAAAGGTTGTAGTGGGCAGCGGAGAACAACGTGACAAAGGTTGTAGTGGGCAGCGGAGAACAACGTGACAAAGGTTGTAGTGGGCAGCGGAGAACAACGTGACAACGGTTGTAGTGGGCAGCGGGAACAACGTGACAACGGTTGTAGTGGGCAGCGGAGAACAACGTGACAAAGGTTGTAGTGGGCAGCGGAGAACAACGTGACAACGGTTGTAGTGGGCAGCGGAGAACAACGTGACAAAGGTTGTAGTGGGCAGCGGAGAACAACGTGACAAAGGTTGTAGTGGGCAGCGGAGAACAACGTGACAAAGGTTGTAGTGGGCAGCGGAGAACAACGTGACAAAGGTTGTAGTGGGCAGCGGAGAACAACGTGACAAAGGTTGTAGTGGGCAGCGAAGTGAAGAGCACAAAACCGTGACAAAGGTTGTAGTGGGCAGCGGAGAACAACGTGACAAAGGTTGTAGTGGGCAGCGGAGAACAACGTGACAAAGGTTGTAGTGGGCAGCGGAGAACAACGTGACAAAGGTTGTAGTGGGCAGCGGAGAACAACGTGACAAAGGTTGTAGTGGGCAGCGGAGAACAACGTGACAAAGGTTGTAGTGGGCAGCGGGAGAACAACGTGACAAAGGTTGTAGTGGGCAGCGGAGAACAACGTGACAAAGGTTGTAGTGGGCAGCGGAGAACAACGTGACAAAGGTTGTAGTGGGCAGCGGAGAACAACGTGACAAAGGTTGTAGTGGGCAGCGGAGAACAACGTGACAAAGGTTGTAGTGGGCAGCGGAGAACAACGTGACAACGGTTGTAGTGGGCAGCGGAGAACAACGTGACAAAGGTTGTAGTGGGCAGCAGAGAACAACGTGACAACGGTTGTAGTGGGCAGCGGAGAACAAAGTGACAAAGGTTGTAGTGGGCAGCGGAGAACAACGTGACAAAGGTTGTAGTGGGCAGCGGAGAACAACGTGACAAGGTTGTAGTGGGCAGCGGAGAACAACGTGACAAAGGTTGTAGTGGGCAGCGGAGAACAACGTGACAACGGTTGTAGTGGGCAGCGGAGAACAACGTGACAAAGGTTGTAGTGGGCAGCGGAGAACAACGTGACAAAGGTTGTAGTGGGCAGCGGAGAACAACGTGACAAAGGTTGTAGTGGGCAGCGGAGAACAACGTGACAAAGGTTGTAGTGGGCAGCGGAGAACAACGTGACAAAGGTTGTAGTGGGCAGCGGAGAACAACGTGACAAAGGTTGTAGTGGGCAGCGGAGAACAACGTGACAAAGGTTGTAGTGGGCAGCGGAGAACGTGACAAAGGTTGTAGTGGGCAGCGGAGAACAACGTGACAAAGGTTGTAGTGGGCAGCGGAGAACAACGTGACAAAGGTTGTAGTGAGCAGCGGAGAACAACGTGACAAAGGTTGTAGTGGGCAGCGGAGAACAACGTGACAAAGGTTGTAGTGGGCAGCGGAGAACAACGTGACAAAGGTTGTAGTGGGCAGCGCAGAACAACGTGACAAAGGTTGTAGTGGGCAGCGGAGAACAACGTGACAAAGGTTGTAGTGGGCAGCGGAGAACAACGTGACAAAGGTTGTAGTGGACAGCAGAGAACAACATGACAAAGGTTGTAGTGGGCAGCGGAGAACAACGTGACAAAGGTTGTAGTGGGCAGCGGAGAACAACGTGACAAAGGTTGTAGTGGGCAGTGGAGAACAACGTGACAAAGGTTGTAGTGGGCAGCGGAGAACAACGTGACAAAGGTTGTAGTGGGCAGCAGAGAACAACGTGACAAAGGTTGTAGTGGGCAGCGGAGAACGTGACAAAGGTTGTAGTGGGCAGCGGAGAACAACGTGACAAAGGTTGTAGCGGGCAGCGGAGAACAACGTGACAAAGGTTGTAGTGGGCAGCGGAAAACAACGTGACAAAGGTTGTAGTGGGCAGCGGAGAACAACGTGACAAAGGTTGTAGTGGGCAGCGGAGAACGTGACAATGGTTGTAGTGGGCAGCGGAGAACAACGTGACAAAGGTTGTAGTGGGCAGCGGAGAACAACGTGACAAAGGGGTTTGTAGTGGGCAGCGGAGAACAACGTGACAAAGGTTGTAGTGGGCAGCGGAGAACAACGTGACAAAGGTTGTAGTGGGCAGCGGAGAACAACGTGACAAAGTTTGTAGTGGGCAGCGGAGAACAACGGGACAACGGTTGTAGTGGGCAGCGGAGAACAACGTGACAAAGGTTGTAGCGGGCAGCGGAGAACAACGTGACAAAGGTTGTAGTGGGCAGCAGAGAACGTGACAAAGGTTGTAGTGGGCAGCGGAGAACGTGACAAAGGTTGTAGTGGGCAGCGGAGAACAACGTGACAAAGGTTGTAGTGGGCAGCGGAGAACAACGTGACAAAGGTTGTAGTGGGCAGCGGAGAACAACGTGACAAAGGTTGTAGTGGGCAACGGAGAACAACGTGACAAAGGTTGTAGTGGGCAGCGGAGAACAACGTCACAACGGTTGTAGTGGGCAGCGGAGAACAACGTGACACCGGTTGTAGTGGGCAGCGGAGAACAACGTGACAACGGTTGTAGTGAGCAGCGGAGAACAACGTGACAACGGTTGTAGTGGGCAGCGGAGAACGTGACAACGGTTGTAGTGGGCAGCGGAGAACAACGTGACAAAGGTTGTAGTGGGCAGCGGAGAACAATGTGACAACGGTTGTAGTGGGCAGCGGAGAACAACGTGACAACGGTTGTAGTGGGCAGCAGAGAACAACGTGACAACGGTTGTAGTGGGCAGCGGAGAACAACGTGACAACGGTTGTAGTGGGCAGCGGAGAACAACGTGACAACGGTTGTAGTGGGCAGCAGAGAACAACGTGACAACGGTTGTAGTGGGCAGCGGAGAACAACGTGACAACGGTTGTAGTGGGCAGCGGAGAACAACGTGACAAAGGTTGTAGTGGGCAGTGGAGAACAATGTGACAACGGTTGTAGTGGGCAGCGGAGAACAACGTGACAACGGTTGTAGTGGGCAGCGGAGAACAACGTGACAATGGTTGTAGTGGGCAGCGGAGAACAACGTGACAAAGGTTGTAGTGGGCAGCGGAGAACAACGTGACAAAGGTTGTAGTGGGCAGCGGAGAACGTGACAAAGGTTGTAGTGGGCAGCGGAGAACAACGTGACAACGGTTGTAGTGGGCAGCGGAGAACAACGTGACAACGGTTGTAGTGGGCAGCGGAGAACAACGTGACAAAGGTTGTAGTGGGCAGCGGAGAACAACGTGACAAAGGTTGTAGTGGGCAGCGGAGAACAACGTGACAAAGGTTGTAGTGGGCAGCGGAGAACAAACGTGACAAAGGTTGTAGTGGGCAGCGGAGAACAACGTGACAAAGGTTGTAGTGGGCAGCGGAGAACAACGTGACAAAGGTTGTAGTGGGCAGCGGAGAACAACGTGACAAAGGTTGTAGTGGGCAGCGGAGAACAACGTGACAAAGGTTGTAGTGGGCAGCGGAGAACAACGTGACAAAGGTTGTAGTGGCCAACGGAGAACAACGTGACAAAGGTTGTAGTGGGCAGCGGAGAACAACGTGACAAAGGTTGTAGTGGGCAGCGGAGAACAACGTGACAAAGGTTGTAGTGGGCAGCGGAGAACAACGTGACAAAGGTTGTAGTGGGCAGCGGAGAACAACGTGACAAAGGTTGTAGTGGGCAGCGGAGAACAACGTGGCAAAGGTTGTAGTGGGCAGCGGAGAACAACGTGACAAAGGTTGTAGTGGGCAGCGGAGAACAACGTGACAAAGGTTGTAGTGGGCAGCGGAGAAACAACGTGACAAAGGTTGTAGTGGGCAGTGGAGAACAACGTGACAAAGGTTGTAGTGGGCAGCGGAGAACAACGTGACAAAGGTTGTAGTGGGCAGCGGAGAACAACGTGACATCCAATAGTGACAAATTCCAACTGCTTAGATATGAAAAAAGTGAAGAAGTCAAATGGGGCGCTTGTTTAAACGAAATGCAAGATTACCGCTAAACACAATGAAAGGAACACGTGAAAGATCTGGTGTAATAATGTCAGCTGACCAATTTTTTTCGAGAACACACTAAGGCAATGTCACGACGGCCATGAAAATGGCGAGGTGGGTAATGGGAACTTTCCAAACAAGGGAAATAATGCCAAAGGTGACATTTCCAAAATTGTATGTGCTATCTCACTCAGAGAGACCACATACTCTAATACATCTCTTGCCCTAAATGGCTCCATTAAGGCAAGAGATATATATATCAGAGCTCTAACAGATACACAGATCATTTACGGCCCACATAAACACAATAAAACACTTAAGTTACTGTGAACGCCCCAAAGTCATAAATATTTATTCAATGGAGTGGAAGACAATACATGACAACTTATTCGTACACTGTACACTGTCATAACAACATATACTGGAGTGAGAGATGTGCGAGAAAATGTAAAAAAACAAAACAAAAAAAAAAAAAAATAGTGAAAAGCAGGAGTGCCGTGGGCGCAAGAAGAGAACATTGCATCAACATCCGTTGTCCCAGACTATTCAACACTCTACCAGAAAATATTTGCCTTTGCAAAGTCAGTTTATACCACCACATCTGCAGTTTGGTTTTCTTCCATTGCCACCGTAATCCCGTCATCATGGTTCAGCAGTTAACATCAACATTCTCTTACAGTTCTAAATCCACGCTGGTTTGGGTTCAGCAGATTAAGCTTTTCCATAAAATTTGTAATTTGGAATCCCATCATCCTTACAAAGACTTTCAAGTTGTGCCATGTTAGGCTTATTTACGTCTAATTTTTGATAACATTACATTGCCTCTTTTATAAAAAGGATTTTTTCCTACACGGTCTAAGGCCTGGGGGATTTAACCAGCTCAAAGGTCTTTCTCCAAAGTACACCAAGTGCTCATGGTAGTGAAGTTAGCACTTCGTTATAAATAAGGAACTCCATGAATCTGGCCCAGGTGCTGCATGAGTGGGCATGTTATCCACACACTCAAGTCGTAATTAACGACTGTCAGAAAATAAGCATTAGATGGTGACTCAAACCGTACTACTGTCATGCAGCAGGAGCAACGCTGTACTACTGAACACCCTGGCCATTCTTCTATAGTGACAGTCGTTCATTACGACTTATCTTGTGTTCATAACACTGTCTGTCTACCTCTAATTTATCTACATAACACTGTATGTCTGTCCATTAACTTATCTAGACAACACTGTACAATACTTCTCAAGGCTACAAAGAAATGTTGTGAAGGATTCTCAAAAATGACAAAACCTAGTAAGCAGTTATCTTGCCACATGTGTTGGTGATGGACTATGTGCTACCTATCTTGCCACATGTGTTGGTGATGGACTATGTGCTACCTATCTTGCCACATGTGTTGGTGATAGATCATGTGCTACCTATCTTGCCACATGTGTTGGTGATAGATCATGTGCTACCTATCTTGCCACATGTGTTGGTGATAGATCATGTGCTACCTATCTTGCCACATGTGTTGGTGATAGATCATGTGCTACCTATCTTGCCACATGTGTTGGTGATAGATCATGTGCTACCTATCTTGCCACATGTGTTGGTGATAGATCATGTGCTACCTATCTTGCCACATGTGTTGGTGATAGATCATGTGCTACCTATCTTGCCACATGTGTTGGTGATGGACTATGTGCTACCTATCTTGCCACATGTGTTGGTGATAGATCATGTGCTACCTATCTTGCCACATGTGTTGGTGATGGACTATGTGCTACCTATCTTGCCACATGTGTTGGTGATGGACTATGTGCTACCTATCTTGCCACATGTGTTGGTGATAGATCATGTGCTACCTATCTTGCCACATGTGTTGGTGATGGACTATGTGCTACCTATCTTGCCACATGTGTTGGTGATGGACTATGTGCTACCTATCTTGCCACATGTGTTGGTGATGGACTATGTGCTACCTATCTTGCCACACGTGTTGGAGATAGATCATGTGCTACCTATCTTGCCACACGTGTTGGAGATAGATCATGTGCTACCTATCTTGCCACATGTGTTGGAGATAGATCATGTGCTACCTATCTTGCCACACGTGTTGGAGATAGATCATGTGCTACCTATCTTGCCACATGTTGGAGATAGATCATGTGCTACCTATCTTGCCACATGTGTTGGTGATAGATCATGTGCTACCTATCTTGCCACATGTGTTGGTGATGGACTATGTGCTACCTATCTTGCCACATGTGTTGGTGATGGACTATGTGCTACCTATCTTGCCACATGTGTTGGTGATGGACTATGTGCTACCTATCTTGCCACACGTGTTGGTGATAGATCATGTGCTACCTATCTTGCCACATGTGTTGGAGATAGATCATGTGCTACCTATCTTGCCACATGTGTTGGAGATAGATCATGTGCTACCTATCTTGCCACACGTGTTGGAGATAGATCATGTGCTACCTATCTTGCCACACGTGTTGGAGATAGATCATGTGCTACCTATCTTGCCACATGTGTTGGTGATGGACTATGTGCTACCTATCTTGCCACACGTGTTGGAGATAGATCATGTGCTACCTATCTTGCCACAAGTGTTGGTGATAGATCATGTGCTACCTATCTTGCCACACGTGTTGGAGATAGATCATGTGCTACCTATCTTGCCACACGTGTTGGAGATAGATCATGTGCTACCTATCTTGCCACACGTGTTGGAGATAGATCATGTGCTACCTATCTTGCCACACGTGTTGGAGATAGATCATGTGCTACCTATCTTGCCACACGTGTTGGAGATAGATACATGTGTGGCGTAGCGGCTCCTATCTTGCCACAGTGTTGGTGATAGCATCATGTGCTACCTATCTTGCCACATGTGTTGGTGATGGACTATGTGCTACCTATCTTGCCACATGTGTTGGTGATGGACTATGTGCTACCTATCTTGCCACATGTGTTGGTGATAGATCATGTGCTACCTATCTTGCCACATGTGTTGGTGATAGACTATGTGCTACCTATCTTGCCACATGTGTTGGTGATGGACTATGTGCTACCTATCTTGCCACAGTGTTGGAGATGCTATGTGCTACTATCTTGCCACAATGTGTTGGTGATAGATCATGTGCTACCTATCTTGCCACATGTGTTGGAGATAGATCATGTGCTACCTATCTTGCCACATGTGTTGGAGATAGATCCATGTGCTACCTATCTTGCCACATGTGTTGGAGATAGATCATGTGCTACCTATCTTGCCCACATGGTTGGATGATAGATCATGTGCTACCTATCTTTCCACAGTGTTGGAGATAGATCATGTGCTACCTATCTTGCCACAGTGTTGGAGATAGATCATGTGCTACCTATCTTGCCACAGTGTTGGAGATAGATCATGTGCTACCTATCTTGCCACATGTGTTGGAGATAGATCATGTGCTACCTATCTTTCACATGTGTTGGAGATAGTATCATGTGCTACCTATCTTGCCACATGTGTTGGGATAGATCATGTGCTACCTATCTTGCCACATGTGTTGGAGATAGATCATGTGCTACCTATCTTGCCACATGTGTTGGTGATAGATCATGTGCTACCTATCTTGCCACACGTGTTGGAGATAGATCATGTGCTACCTATCTTGCCACACGTGTTGGAGATAGATCATGTGCTACCTATCTTGCCACATGTGTTGGTGATAGATCATGTGCTACCTATCTTGCCACATGTGTTGGAGATAGATCATGTGCTACCTATCTTGCCACACATGTGTTGGAGATAGATCATGTGCTACCTATCTTGCCACATGTGTTGGAGATAGATCATGTGCTACCTATCTTGCCACATGTGTTGGAGATAGATCATGTGCTACCTATCTTTCCACATGTGTTGGAGATAGATCATGTGCTACCTATCTTGCCACATGTGTTGGAGATAGATCATGTGCTACCTATCTTGCCACATGTGTTGGAGATAGATCATGTGCTACCTATCTTGCCACATGTGTTGGAGATAGATCATGTGCTACCTATCTTCCACATGTGTTGGAGATAGATCATGTGCTACCTATCTTGCCACATGTGTTGGAGATAGATCATGTGCTACCTATCTTGCCACATGTGTTGGAGATAGATCATGTGCTACCTATCTTGCCACATGTGTTGGAGATAGATCATGTGCTAACCTATCTTGCCACATGTGTTGGAGATAGATCATGTGCTACCTATCTTGCCACATGTGTTGGAGATAGATCATGTCTACCTATCTTGCCACATGTGTTGGAGATAGATCATGTGCTACCTATCTTGCCACATGTGTTGGAGATAGATCATGTGCTACCTATCTTGCCACATGTGTTGGAGATAGATCATGTGCTACCTATCTTGCCACATGTGTTGGAGATAGATCATGTGCTACCTATCTTCCACATGTGTTGGAGATAGATCATGTGCTACCTATCTTGCCACATGTGTTGGAGATAGATCATGTGCTACCTATCTTGCCACATTGTGTTGGAGATAGATTCATGTGCTACCTATCTTCCACATGTGTTGGAGATAGATCATGTGCTACTATCTTGCCACATGTGTTGGAGATAGATCATGTGCTACCTATCTTGCCACATGTTGGAGTATAGATCATGTGCTACCTATCTTGCCACATGTGTTGGAGATAGATCATGTGCTACCTATATCTTGCCACATGTGTTGGAGATAGATCATGTGCTACCTATCTTGCACACATGTTTGGAGATAGATCATGTGCTACCTATCTTACCACATGTGTTGAGATAGATCATGTGCTACCTATCTTGCCACATGTGTTGGAGATAGATCATGTGCTACCTATCTTGCCACATGTGTTGGAGATAGATCATGTGCTACCTATCTTGCCACACTGTGTTGGAGATAGATCATGTGCTACCTATCTTGCCACATGTGTTGGAGATAGATCATGTGCTACCTATCTTGCCACATGTGTTGGAGATAGATCATGTGCTACCTATCTTGACACATGTGTTGGAGATAGATCATGTGCTACCTATCTTGCCACATGTGTTGGAGATAGATCATGTGCTATCTATCTTGCCACACATGTTGGTGATAGATCATGTGCTACCTATCTTGCCACATGTGTGGAGATAGATAATGTGCTACCTATCTTGCCACATGTGTTGGAGATAGATCATGTGCTACCTATCTTGCCACATGTGTTGGTGATAGATCATGTGCTACCTATCTTGCCACACATGTTGGAGATAGATCATGTGCTACCTATCTTGCCACACATGTTGGAGATAGATCATGTGCTACCTATCTTGCCACATGTGTTGGAGATAGATCATGTGCTACCTATCTTGCCACATGTGTTGGAGATAGATCATGTGCTACCTATCTTGCCACACATGTTGGAGATAGATAATGTGCTACCTATCTTGCCACATGTGTTGGAGATAGATCATGTGCTACCTACGGACAGTTTTACACGCCTTTCAAACATTTTGCTTCTGTGTGATAACTGGAGAATGACTCTTCTGATCAGCTTCAAACTTTCAACTTGAACGTGTCTTAATGAGAGGAAGAGATGTTGTCTTAATGGGCTGTCTAGTCTCTAATTTACTAACAAATATCAAACAGTACGCTGAATTTAAAATGCTTATATTTTTTGTACATTATTAAGTTTTATTAGTTTCTGTGACCTAAAGAAAACGAACCTTCTGAAAACTGACTTTTTCAGACACTCTGAAAACTGACTGAAATTGTCTTCAGTGATTATTTTTAAGTTAAAACTACGGGCATAAAAAAATAATGGTTATAATCATAACCATAATTTTTAAGGCGTGGAGTGGTAAGCCAGGGAAAGGCCTCGGTCAGATGACCAAAAGCTCCAGTGGCGGGTCATCTTACGAGTAAGACCAGGGTCGGGAAATGCTTGTCCTGTTTTCTGACCAACCTTACCTACCTACCTACCTACCTACCTACCTACCTACCTACCTACCTACCTACCTACCTACCTGCCTGCCTACCTACCTACCTACCTACCTGCCATGGTGACATTCCGCCAGTATCACCTGGTGATCGCCTTAACTGTTGGTGAGTTTACACACATACATATTTACAAATACACACATATGTGTGCCTCTGTATATACACACACATGCCAACACATATACATATACACACACACACCGGTGGTAGAGTGCAGTGGGTCACAAGGCTCCGAGAATCTTAGTGTTTTTAGGGCGTGCATTAGCTGCTAGCAGCAACCAGTGGTAGTGACAACGTCAGTGAACAACCCTACAAGTGATAACCAAAGTTATTAGTTAAAAAAAGGCAAGGGAAAGCCTGAAATGATATAACAAAACTTCAAAATGCCAATTCGTTAGGGGCCTAATAGGCACCCATTGCCACACAGTTACAAATATACGAAGATCAAAGCGAGTGTGAAAGAAGGTGTTCAAGAATTACGAGAGGTTGGTTAACAAGTGAAATGTGGGGCAGCATACAGTGAGAGTGAAAAAGTTAATAAGCAAAGGGAGAAAAGAAAAACAGTGAGAGTGAAAAAGTTAATAAGCAAAGGGAGAAAAGAAAAAAATATATAACTATGAAAGGTGGCAGGAGTAGGCCTTCTTGAAGTGGTGACGTCATAACAGGTTGTGTGCCATTATAAATAAAAAGTGTAACTTACTGAATGTGAAGTGTATTCTTCCAAAAGTGAAAAGTGAAAAACTTGAGGAGCACGTGATGTACGAGCATAAATGGATATAACTATCATGGGTGAAGGATTTCCAAAAAAGTCTTAGAAGGCCTATGTGTACAACAAGTGCAGCAACAGGCAACTTGTCCACCGCCCCACTGCCAGCGCAAGTTCCTCTCACTTATTGTGGTTGAATGTTGTCAGATTTCTGGTCTCTGCATCACTGTAAGATACTGGTCACTCACTACTGCAGGCTATTACCAGAATTAGAGTAGAAACAGAATAGATAAGGTGGAGATAGGATTGATGAGTGCGTGAGGAGAGGGAGGTGAATAGCTAGCGAGGATTAACCATCAAACACATGCACACACACACACACTAGCACAAGTGTAGACACTTGTAGAAGCTGAGAGAGGCTAAGTTTTAGAATTACTAGTATTACTATTGGTATTTTATTAGTAGTGTAGATAATCAGAAGTGAGGAGCATTATTTCTGGACACACACACAGCCTAAAGGTACCCCTGTTTAACTCCCCCACCCTTCACTCCCATCTCCCATCCTATCACTTTGTCTTTTTTTTTCCTCACCTTTCATCCATCTTCCCTCTCTCTCACTCCTCTCTCTCTCTCTCAACTCTCTCTCTCTCTCTCTTCTCTCTCTCTCTCTCTCTCTCTCTCTCTCTCTCTCTCTCATCATCTCTCTCTCTCTCTCTCTCTCTCTCTCTCTCATCTCTCTTCTCTCTCTCTCTCTACTCTCTCTCTCTCTCTCTCTCCTCTCCATCCTCTCTTTTTTTTACACAGGGTTTGACAAGGTTAAGGATCCCTAGTTTTATTGACAAGCCATTTACAGGTTAAGGATTCCTAACTTTATTGACAAGCTAAGAGCTGTTACCTACATCAGCTCATTTGAAGGCATTTTTATTGTTATGAGACATACAAGTAGGGAACAGGATGAAGTTGGAGCCATCTGTGGGCCAGCATTATAATTTGATCAACTGACTTTATCTCGTTGACATTATTATGCTGTACGAATGTGTTCCATACTCTCTCTCTCTCTCTCATCCTCACCTTCCATCCACCTTCCCTCTCTCCAGTCTTCTTCCCCCCCCTCTCTCCCCCTAGCCTATCCCACACTCCCTTTCTCCTCCCTCCCTATACCCTTTTGTAACCCCTAAAACTCTCCTTGATGTTGCACATATCCTTCTTTCCCCTGCCCTACCTCCCTACCACTCCCCCTACCTACAACACCCATCCTCACACACACACCCACTCTGAAAATACATAAGCTTCATTCTGTGGTACAATGGGGCAACCAAAAACAAGGCCAAGAGCCAAGGCTCTGGCAATGAAGCTGGGGAGGATGATTGGGAGGTAGAGCTCAAAAAAGGGAGAAAGACTGGGGACGGAAACTAGAAGAGCTTGGAAGAGGGATGGAGATGATAGCTGCAGAGAGCAGAAAGTGGGAGCAGCAGAAGCCAAGATACAGCACTCAGAAGAGGAACTGAGAAATCTGAAACAGCCTAAAGAAAAAAATAACAGTACAGACATAACATCAGAAACTTCTACATCAGACACAGACAAATGGACTGGAGGGAGCAAGGAAGCTATATTGTATGCAAAGGTCCTGTCAGACCCACATGGAGCCAAGGCAAAGACAAGAAGCACACTAGGAACAAATGAGAGGTCGGGAGACAGTGAAGGAGCTAAGATATGCAGGGACCCTACCAGACTCCTGCAGGGGCCAGGAACAGCTGAGCAGGAAAAACAGATCAATGGGCAATGGGGTCTCAGCTAGGGAAGGGATTGAAGGAAGGAACGCTCCAAGGGAAGAAACTAAAACACCTCAGAGGATGTAATGGGAGACAAAGTGGGAGGAAGAAAGGGAGAGACCAGTTTTTGTCTATGGGCTCAAAGAAGCCAAAGGGGAAACCTATGATGAAAGGAAACAGGAGATAAAAGCGATTGAAGGTATCATGAAGGCAATAGGCGAGGGCGACGTGACCCAGGTGGCAAATTTTCGGAGAACTGGGTGGTTTGCAAGAAGGAAGCAGCCCCTCAAAGTAATTTTCAAGGCAGAATCAACTCTAATCATGATCCTGCAGGAGAAAGCACAGCTGAGAGACAAACTGGAATTCCAGTGTGTGTACCTTGATCGAGACAGAATGCAAGAGGAAAGGAGGATACTGAAAGAGAGTGCAAAAATGAAAGGAGGAATGGGAGGAAGTGACAAAGAAAAGCAGAATAACCCAGACAGAGGTGGAAGGGCAAACACACCCCCCATAAACACCCACAGAAGGACTCCAACCATGACAACCCCAAGGCAACTGAACAATCTAAGCCAACAATCACACACCAATCCCTCTGTCCCCAACCCCCACACCACCACAACCCCAACCCTACAGCAACCCCCTATGGAAACTCTGCCCCCACCACAACCCCCTATAGGCCTCCGTCAGGGCTCCTGCTCTCCCAACTCCAATATCTTCCCAGGACCACAGTTTTGGAACAGAAGTTGAAGGTTTGGTACACGAATGTGGATGGAATAATGAACAAATATGAGGAGTGGCATGAAAGAATCAATGTGAAGACCCCAGACATCATAGCAGTCACAGAAACGAAACTCACTGAGACAATAACAGATGCAATCTTCCCACCAGGATATCAGATCCTGAGGAAAGATAGGAGAAGAGGGGAAGGAGGGGTTGCACTGCTCGTAAAACACGGATGGAAATTTGATGAAATGGGGGGCATGGACAAGATTGGAGAAAGAGAATACATAGTACGTACACTTCAGTCTGGGGAGTACAAGGTAGACATTGCAGTGATGTATAATCCACCACAGAGCTGCAGGAAGCAAAGAGAGGAATATGAAGAGAGTAACAAAACAATGGTAGACACACTGGCTGAGGTGGCAAGAAGAGCTCACTCGAGCAAAGTTACTAGTTAAGGGTGATTTCAATCGCAGGAGATTGATTGGGAAAACCTGGAGCCACATGGAAGTCCCGAAACTTGGAGAGCCAAGATGATGGATGTGGTACTGGAAAACCTCATGCATCAACATGTTAAAGATTCTACCAGAGAGAGAGGAGAGGATGAACCAGCAAGACTGGACCTTGTGTTCACCCTAAGCAGTTCAGACATTGAGAAAATCACATATAGAGAGGCCCTAGGAGCTAAGTGGCATGTGGTTCTCTGCTTTGAATACACAGTAGAGTTACAAGTAGAGAGGGTAACAGGAGTTGAATGGGAAAAGCCAGACTATAAAAGAGAGGACTACACAGGTTTGAGGAACTTCCTGCAAGAGGTTCAGTGGGACAGAGAACTGGTAGGAAAGTCGGTAAACAAAATGATGGAATATGTAACAACAAAATGCAAGGAGGCAGAGGAAAGGTTTGTTCCCAAGGGCAACAGAAATAATGGGAAGACCACAACGAGCCTCTGCTTTACCCAACGATATAAGGAGGCAAACACTAAGTGCAAAAGAGAATGGAGGAGGAAGTGCAGAAGCTGCTAAGTGACCTTGATAATTCAAAGGAGAGGGGTTCAGACAACATCTCCCTGTGGGTCCTTAGAGAAGGAGCAGAGATGCTGTGCATGCCACTAACCACAATCTTCAATACATCCCTTGAAACTGGGCAACTACCTGAGGTATGGAAGACGGCATATGTAGTCCCCATTTTTAAGAAAGGAGACAGAAACGAGGCACTACACTACAGACCAGTGTCTCTGATGTGCATAGTATGCAAAGTCATGGAGAAGATTATCAGGAGGAGAGTGGTGGAGCACCTGGAATGGAACAAGATTATAAACGACAACCAGCATGGACTCATGGAAGGCAAATCCTGTGTCACAAACCTTTTGACATGGTAACAGAAGTAACACAAGAGAGAGAAGGGTGGGTTGATTGCATTTTCCTGAACTGCAGCAAGGCCTTTGACACAATTCCTCACAAGAGATCAGTGCAGAAGCTGGAAGATCAGGCGCATATAACAGGAAGGGCACTGCAATGGATCAGAGAAGACCTGACAGGGAGGCAACAACAAGTCATGGAACGTGATGAGATATCACAGTGGGCGCCTGTGACCAGCGGGGTCTCACAGGGGTCAGTCCTAGGACCAGTGCTATATTTGATATATGTGAATGACATGATGGAAGGGATAGACTCTGAAGTGTCCCTGTTCGCAGATTATGTGAAGTTAATGGGAAGGATTAAATCAGATGAGGATCAGGCAGGACTACAAAGAGACCTGGATAGGCTGGACATGTGGTGCAACAACTGGCTTCTCGAATTCAATCCTGCCAAATGCAAAGTCATGAAGATTGGGGAAGAGCAAAGAAGACCACAGGCAGAGTATAGGCTAGGTGGACAAAGGCTGCAAACCTCACTCAAGGAGAAAGATCTTGGGGTGACCATAACACCGAGCACATCTCCGGAGGCACACATCAACCAGGAAATTGCTGCAGCATATGGGCGCCTGGCTAACCTGAGAATAGCGTTCCGATACCTTAGTAAGGAATCGTTCAAGACACTGAACACTGCGTACGTCAGGCCCATACTGGAGTATGCAGCACCAGTTTGGAACCCGCACTTGGTCAAGTACGTTAGGAAATTAGAGAAAGTACAAAGCTTTGCAACAAGGCTAGTTCCGGAGCTCAGGGGAATGTCCTACAAAGAAAGGTTGAGGGAAATCGGACTGACGACACTGGAGGACAGGAGGGTTAGGGAAGATATGATAACAACATACAAAATGCTGCGTGGAATAGACAAGGTGGACAGAGGCAGGATGTTTCAGAGAGGGGACACAGAAACAAGAGGTTACAATTAGAAGCTGAAGGCTCAGACGAGTCACAGGGATGTTAGGAAGTACTTCTTCAGTGACAGAGCCGTCAGGAAGTGGAATAGCCTAGCAAATGATGTAATGGAAGCAGGAGCCATACATAGCTTTAAGACGAGGTTTGAAAAAACTCAAAAAGCAGGGGGGGAAGAACCAGTAGCGATCAGTGAATAACAGGGCCAGGAGCTAACTGACCCCTAAAACCCAAAATTAGGTGAGTACATACACATATGTAAAGGGCCATTCAACAACAGACAAAAAGACATCCACATAAATACACATTAGAAAAAATCACAACAAGCTATACCAGAGTAAAAAAAACCGGGGATTTTGAACGAAGCCTAGCCTTCCGTGTGCACCCAAAATTTCATCAGGAACTTGCAATTTTTGCAGAAAGGGGGAACCAAGCAAACACTGCAGATTTACAGGATGGGGCTTACACGGGTGTAGTCTGTGATATGACTGGGGCTTCACCCCGGGTTGCGGTAGTACTGGGGCTTCACACAGGTGTAGTCTTTGATAGTGACGGTGCTTCATAAGATGTATGCGTGAAGTACTTTTCTTCAACAGATTATTTCTTTTAAGTGAGGTGCTTCACACAGTGTATGTCGTGATAGTGACTGGGCCCAACACGGTTATTCTGGATGTGCTGTTTTTCACCGGTGAAAGCTTTTAGTACGGGCTTCACACTTGTATGCGTGATATGACGGGTTCACACAGGGAAATGTTGTATGGACTGGGGTTTCACAGGGGAAAAGTCGGATAGTGACGGGGCTTCATACGATGTTTCTGGATAGTGACTGGTCTTCCAAAGTATGCTGGATAGTGAGGGGCTTAAACGGGTGTTTCTGTGATATGACGGGTGGCACCCAGGTGTTGTTTATAGGATGTTCTTCACCGGTGTATGTCTTTTTGGGACGGGTTTCCACGGGTGTAGTCTGTGTAGGACGGGTTGCTTCACACAGGGTATGCTTGAAGGAGGGGGCTTTCACACAGGGTATGTCTGTGATATGACGGGGGCTTCACCAGGTTTTATGTCTGGTAGTGACTGGGGTTTCACACAGGGTATGTCGGGGAAAGTGACTGGGCTTCATCAGATGTATTCTGGATAGTGACTGGGGGTTTATCAGATTTGTCGTGATAGGACGGGGCTTACAAGTTGTATGTTGTTATATGACTGGTCTTACACGGGTGTATTTCTGGAAGTGACGGGGGTTCACACAGGTTGTTGGATGTGAGGGGGCTTCACACAGGTAAAAGTCTTGTAGTGATGGACTTCACAGGGGGTTTATGTCTTGATGTGCGGTGCTTCAAACAGGGGTATTCTGTGATATGACGGGGCTTCACACGGTGATTCTGTAAATAGTGATTTTGGGGCTTACAAGGTGATGCTGTGATAGTGACTGGGTTTCACACGGTGATGTCGGTATGACTGGGGCTTCACACAGGGGAATGTGTATTGGGGTTCACACGGTGATGCGTGAAGTAGGGTGCTTCACACAGGTGATGTCGTGATAGTGACTGGGCTACCCCGGTGTAGTCTGTGTAGTGACGGGTTTTCCACAGGGATGTCGTGAAGGACGGGGGCTTTCACCAGGGAATTTCTTAAGGTGGGGCTTCACACATGTTGTCTTGATAGTGACTGGGGCTTCACCAGTGTTTTCCCCTTGATAGTGACTGGGGCTTCACACGGGGGTTTCGTGATAGTGCGGGGCTTCACACGGTTTTATTCTGAAGTGATGGGGCTTCACACAGGTTATGTCGGATAGTGACGGGGCTTCACACAGGTGTATGTCTTGAAGTGACGGGCCACACGGTGTATGCTTGAAGTGACGGGGCTTTACACAGTTTTAGTTTGATAGGACTGGTGCTCACACAGGGATGCGTGATAGGGACGTCTTCACACGGGTTTTTGTCTTGATAGGAGGGGGCTTCACACGGTGTATGCGTGATAGTGACGGGGGCTTCACACAGGGGAGTCTGTGAAGGACTGGTGTTTCACAAGGTGTAGTCGTTAGTGACGGGGGCTTCCCACGGGTGATGCGTGATATTTACGGGGGCTTTCACACAGGTGTATTCGGATAGTGACTGGGGCTTCACACGGTGTATTTTGATAGGAGGGGGGTTTCACACAAGGATTTGTGAAAGGATGGGCTTCACCAGGTGTATGCTGTGAAGGACGGGGGTTTTCACACAGGGATTTTGGATAGTGACTGGGGCTTAACCAGGTTAGTCTGTGAAAGTCGGTGCTTCAAAATGAATTCTGGATAGTGAGGGGTGGCCACACGGTGATTTGTGATAGGACTGGGGCTTCACAAGGTGTATGTCTGTGATAGTGCTGGGGCTTCACCGGGTTTAAAATGCTTAAAGTGAAGGGGTTCACACAGGTGTATTTTTTGTGAAGTGCTGGGGCTCACCCGGGTGGCTGTGAAAGGCTGGGGCTCCACGGGTTTTATGTCTGTGATGTGACGGGGGCTCACACAGGGTAGTCGTGTATACGGGGCTTCCACGGTTTTGTCGGAAGTGAGGGTTGCTTCACACGGGTAGTCTTGGAATGGGGGGCCACACAGGGTTGCTGTGATAGGACGTGCCCAAGGTTTTTGCTGTGGAAGTGACTGGTGCCACACATTGTATTTTTTTTTTAAAATAGTGGCCCACACCGCACTACCTCTCTGTGTAGCTTCTTACGGAGAACACTTGGGAGACGCCCCGGGGGGACGTTTTGGGGAGAGGCCGGGGGGCCTTTGGGAAGGGTTTGGGACGGGTCCTTGTGAATGCGCTCCGGGGTCCGGAGACCCGGGAGCCTCCGGGTGGGATCCGGGGTGCAGTCCTTACCCCCGGGGAACAAACCCCGAGGAAGAGGAAAGTTTAACGTAATAGGGGCCAAAGTCAAAGACCACACACAACACAACCCCACACAACACACACACCAACACACACACCACACCTAGCCACACACACACCCCCAGCCACCAGCCCCCACACAACACCCCAAAACCCAAAACCCCACCACACACAACACACACACACACACACACCACCACCCCACCACACACCCCACACAGCCAACACAACACACCCACACACACACACACACACCAACAACACACACACACCACACACACACACACACCACACACACACACACAAACACCCCACCACAACACCAACACCCAACACACCACACCACCACACACCACACACACCACACACACACACACACACACACCACCACACACACCACACCACAAAAACCCCCAGCCACACACCAGCCACACACACCCAGCCACACACACACAGCCACCACCACACAGACACCCACCACCCACACACGGCTAGGGGAAAAAGAAGAGCTCACCGAGCAGAGCAAAAGTTACTGGTAAGGGGCGATTTAAACCCACGGGGAAGACGGGGAAAACCGGCCCACGGGGGTCCCGAAACATGGAGAGCCAAGAGAGGAGGGGTACTTGAAAACCTCATGCATCAACAGTCGGGGCCCAAAACCAAGAAGAGGGGAGGATCCAGCAAATGGATTTGGTTCACCCAGCCAGTTCGACACAGGCAACTTACGAGAGCCCCTTTGGGGAAACGAATGTGGTCTTTTTTGCTATAAGAAGTTTCAAGTGGGAAGGTAACAGGGAAAGAAGGGGACAGGCCAAAATAAAAAGGGGGGACTACACAGGGATGAAAACCCAGCGGAGGTTTAGTGGGGAAAAGAAAAAGGAGGAAAATCAGAAAAAAAGTGATGGAAAATTGGCAACAAAAACAAGGAGGCAGAGGAAAATTTTTTCCCAAGGGAAACAGAAATTTTAGGAAACCCAAAAAACCCGGTTTCCCAAGGTTAGGGGGGCAAAAACAAGTGCAAAAGAGAATGAAAAGGGGACAGGAGGCATAGGACCCGGAAAAAAAGAGATAGAAAGAGCCCAAAAAGAGTTTTTTGCCAGATAAGAGGGAGGCCCGCGACAGTAAAAAAACGACATAGCTCGAAAATCAAATCGACCCGAAACTGCTGTATACCACTTAGGGGAAGCAAAAGTCAAGGACCAGGTGATAAGGCGAGGAAAAAAGGGGAAACCACAAGAAACATCAAAAGAGATGTGAGGAGTCAAAACGAGAAATTTTAAAGGGAAATATTTACAGTAAAGGGACAGGAAGGGGCCGGGGGACAGACCAGTGGGGGCACCAACAAGGAAAAAACCCAAAAATGTTGGAAAACCCTACTACAGATGGGGGGAGGGGTGAAGAAACGCTATGGACATCGATACCTCAAAGGCAATGGGGCCGGGCAAAATCTCCCAGGCCTTAGGAGGGAGCGAATTTGGCAAACCACTTACCACAATTCAAAACAACCCGGAAATGGGCAACACCGAGGGATGGAAGACGGGAAAGAGTTTTCCCCTTTCAAAAAGGAGACAGAAAAGAGGCACAAAAAAAAGACCGTTCAATACGGTTTAAAAAAAGCAAAATTAGGAGATTTTTAGGGAGGGGAGTGGTAGGCACCTGGGGCGGAAAAGGATATAAATGCCAACCAGCACGGGTTCCGAAGGAAATCCTGTGTCACAAACCTTCGGATTTTAGAAAAATAACAGAAGTAAAAACAAAAGAGAGAGGGGGGGGGTTTATTGCACTTCTGGGGGCAAAAGGCCTTTTACACAGTTCCCCAAGGAATTTGTGAGAACTGGAACACAGGGGCATATAAAGGGAAAGGGGACGCATGGGTCAGAGAAACCCGACAGGGGCAACAACGGTCATGGGCGAAATGTATCACAGGGGCACCCGGACACGGGGTCCCACGGGGTCGTCCCAAAACCATTTCTATTTTTGGGGATATTGTGAACGAAAAACGGAAAGGGGGAGACCAAAGGGCCCCGTTTGCAGATGAAGTAATTTTTTGAGGAGAATTTAAAATTTTGAGGGCCAGGCAGGACTTCAAAGAGACCTGGGCAGACTGGCAGCTGGCCCCGCAAATGGCTTCTCGATTTAAATCCTGCCAATGCAAAGTCATGAAGATAGGGAAGGCACAGAAGACCACAACAAGGGATAGGGGTAGGTGCCAAAGACTGCAAACCCCCAAACTCAAGGAGAAAGATCTTGGGTGAGTATAACACCGAGCATGTCTCCGGAAGCACACATCAATCAGATAACTGCTGCAGCATATGGGCGCCTGGCAAACCTGAGAACAGCATTCCGACACCTTAGTAAGGAATCATTCAAGACACTGTACACCGTGTATGTCAGGCCCATACTGGAGTATGCAGCACCTGTTTGGAACCCGCACTTGATAAAGCACGTCAAGAAACTAGAGAAAGTACAAAGGTTTGCAACAAGGTTAGTTCCAGAGCTAAGGGGAATGTCCTATGAAGAAAGATTAAGGGAAATCGGCCTGACGACACTGGAGGACAGGAGGGTCAGGGGAGACATGATAACGACATATAAAATACTGCGTGGAATAGACAGGTGGACAAGGACAGGATGTTCCAGGGAGGGGACACAGAAACAAGAGGCCACAATTGGAAGTTGAAGACACAAATGAGTCAGAGAGATAGTAGGAAGTATTTCTTCAGTCATAGAGTTGTAAGGCAGTGGAATAGCCTAGAAAATGACGTAGTGGAGGCAGGAACCATACACAGTTTTAAGACGAGGTTTGATAAAGCTCATGGAGCGGGGAGAGAGAGGGTCTAGTAGCAACCGGTGAAGAGGCGGGGCCAGGAGCTAGGACTCGACCCCTGCAACCACAATAGGTGAGTACAAATAGGTGAGTACACACACACACACACACACACACGCAGCCACACACACACAGCCACACACACACAGCCACACACACACAGCCACACAGCCACACACACACAGCCACACACACACAGCCACACAGCCACACACCACACACACACACACACACACACACACACACACACACACACACACCACACCACACACGAGGCCCCAGCATGGAGCCGACACCTGGTCAAGAAGGTGAAGAAGATTGAAAATGTACAAATACTTACAACCAGGTTAGTCCCACAACTGAGAGACAAGCACTCTGAGGAGAGGTTGATGCAACTGAATCTGACGAGACTAGCGGAGAGTACGACAAGGGGAGACGTGATTGCTATATACAAAATCCACAAATGAATTGATGGAGCTGATAAGAACAGACTTTTCTTGGTGTGTGAGTACCAAATTTAAAACTACTTAGATAAAAGTAAGAAGACAGATAAATCATAGTGAAGGTAGGCGGTACATTTTCCAGTCTTCGAGTAGAAGGGAAGTGGCTAGCAAAGCTCTCGCTTCACACACGGAGGGCCCGGGTTCGATTCTCGGCGAGGTGGAAACAATTCGACGCGTTTCCTTACACGTGTTGTCCTGATCACCTAGCAGCAAGTACGTATCTGGTTGTTAGTCGACTGGTGTGGGTCGCATCCTGGAGGACAAGATTGAGGACCACAATGGAAATAAGTTAGACAGTCCTCGATGACGCACTGACTTTCTTGTGTTATCCTGGATGGCTAACCCTCAGGGGGTAAAAATCCGAACGAAATCTTATCTTAACAAGCACAAGTCTTCCAAAGATCAACGGTGGGATCTACGCTGCTCCTCGTCTACATAAATC
Source organism: Cherax quadricarinatus (assembly GCF_026875155.1). Classification (NCBI taxonomy): domain Eukaryota; kingdom Metazoa; phylum Arthropoda; class Malacostraca; order Decapoda; family Parastacidae; genus Cherax; species Cherax quadricarinatus. The sequence continues at coordinate 79,200,334 of NC_069404.1, forward strand.
ATCTACATAAATCATCTGCTACAGAAAAACACAATCTCACAAACTCTGCTCCTCTCGTAGATAAAAAAAAAAAACTCCTGTCTCGTTTAGAATTTCAGAATGAAATTCCTGTTGTCTTAAGAGTTTATAACAAAGAGAGAATTGTTGTTGTGACGACTGAAGACAAGATGGGATTAACTTCTCTTATTCACCACCGTAGTTCACTACAGCGAGACGAGAAGCTTATCTACTCTCAGATATATAGATCACCACACTCCCAATGTTCAGTCACACTCCCAATGTTCAGTTACACTCCCAATGTTCAGTCCACCCCCATGTTCACCACACTCCCAATGTTCAGTCACACTCCCAATGTTCAGTCACACTCCCAATGTTCAGTCACACTCCCAATGTTCAGTCACACTCCCAATGTTCAGCCCACACTCCCAATTTTTCATTTTACACCCCCAATGTTCAGTCACACTCCCAATGTTCAGTCCACTCCCAATGTTCAGTCACACTCCCAAGTTCATCACACTCCCAATTTTTTCAGTCACACTCCCAAAAGTTCAGTCACACCCCCAAATTTGTTCACCACACTCCCAATGTTCAGTCACACTCCCAAGTTCAGTTACACTCCCAATGTTCAGTCACACTCCCAATGTTCAGTCACACTCCCAATGTTCAGTTCACACTCCAATGTTCAGTTACACTCCAATGTTTCAGTCACACTCCCAATGTTCAGTCACACTCCCAATGTTCAGCACACCCCCATGTTCAGGTCACACTCCCAATGTTCACCACACCCCCCAATGTTCAGTCACACTCCAATTTCAGTTACCACCCAATGTTCCCACACCCCCAAAATGTTCATCACACTCCCAATGTTCACCACACTCCCAATGTTCAGTCACACTCCCAATGTTCACCCACACCCCCAATGTTCAGTCACACTCCCAAGTTCACCACACCCCAATGTTCAGTTACACCCCCAATGTTCACCACACTCCCAATGTTCAGTCACAACTCCCAATTTTTCACCACACTCCCAATGTTCAGTCACACTCCCAATGTTCACCACACTCCCAATGTTCAGTCACACTCCCAATGTTCACCACACTCCCAATGTTCAGTCACACTCCCAATGTTCACCACACTCCCAATGTTCAGTCACACTCCCAATGTTCACCACACTCCCAATGTTCAGTTACACTCCCAATGTTCAGTCACACTCCCAATGTTCAGTCACACTCCCAATGTTCACCACACTCCCAATGTTCAGTTACACTCCCAATGTTCAGTCACACTCCCAATGTTCAGTCACACTCCCAATGTTCAGTTACACTCCCAATGTTCAGTCACACTCCCAATTTCGTTACACTCCCAATGTTCAGTCAAAACTCCAATGTTCAGTCACACCCCCAAATGTTCAGTTACACTCCCAATGTTCATTAAACACTCCCAATGTTCATTCACACTCCCAATGTTCACTCACACTCCCAATGTTCAGTCACACTCTCAATGTTCAGTTACACTCCCAATGTTCAGTCACACTCCCAATGTTCAGTCACACTCCCAATGTTCAGTTACACTCCCAATGTTCAGTCACACTCCCAATGTTCAGTCACACTCCCAATGTTCAGTCACACTCCCAATGTTCAGTTACACTCCCAATGTTCAGTCACACTCCCAATTTTTCAGTCACACTCCAATGTTCAGTTACACTCCCAATGTTCAGTCACACTCCCAATGTTCAGTCACACTCCCAATGTTCAGTCACACTCCCAATGTTCAGTTACACTCCAATGTTCAGTTTACACTCCCAATTTTTCAGTCACACTCCCAATTTCAGTCACACTCTCAATGTTCAGTCACACTCTCAATGTTCAGTTACACTCCCAATGTTCAGTCACACTCTCAATGTTCAGTCACACTCTCAATGTTCAGTTACACTCTCAATGTTCAGTCACATTCCCAATGTTCAGTCACACTCTCAATGTTCAGTCACACTCTCAATGTTCAGTCACACTCTCAATGTTCAGTCACACTCCCAATGTTCAGTCACACTCTCAATGTTCAGTCACACTCTCAATGTTCAGTCACACTCCCAATGTTCAGTCACACTCCCAATGTTCAGTTACACTCCCAATGTTCATCACACCCCCCAATGTTCAGTTACACTCCCAATGTTCAGTTACACTCCCAATGTTCAGTTACACTCCCAATGTTCAGTCACACTCCCAATGTTCAGTTACACTCCCAATGTTCAGTTACACTCCCAATGTTCAGTTACACTCCCAATGTTCAGTTACACTCCCAATGTTCAGTTACACTCCCAATGTTCAGTCACATTCCCAATGTTCAGTTACACTCTCAATGTTCAGTTACACTCCCAATGTTCAGTTACACTCCCAATGTTCAGTTACACTCCCAATTTTCAGTCACACTCCCTTTTGTTCAGTTACACCCCCCAAAGTTCAGTTACACTCCCAATGTTCAGTTACACTCCCAATGTTCAGTTACACTCCCAATGTTCAGTCACACTCCCAATGTTCAGTTACACTCTCAATGTTCATCACACTCCCCAATTTTCCCAGTCACACTCCCAATGTTCAGTTACACCTCTCAATGTTCAGTTACACACCCAATGTTCAGTTACACTCCAATGTTCAGTTACACTCCCAATGTTCAGTCACACCCCCCAATGTTCAGTTACACTCCCAATGTTCAGTCACACTCCCAATGTTCAGTTACACTCTCAATGTTCAGTCACACTCTCAATGTTCAGTCACACTCCCAATGTTCAGTTACACTCCCAATGTTCAGTTACACTCCCAATGTTCAGTCAACACCCCCAAGTTCAGTTTACACTCCCAATGTTCAGTTACACTCCCAAAAGTTCAGTTACACTCCAAGTTCAGTTACACTCCCAATGTTCAGTCACACCCCAATGTTCAGTTACACCTCAATGTTAATCACACACTCCCAATGTTCAGCCCACACTCCCAATGTTCAGCTACACTCTCAATGTTCATTACATCCCAATGTTCAGTTAACACTCCCAATGTTCAGTCACACTCCCAATGTTCAGTCACACTCCCAATGTTCAGTTACACTCCCAATGTTCAGTCACACTCCCAATGTTCAGTTACACTCTCAATGTTCAGTCACACTCTCAATGTTCATTCGCACTCCCAATGTTCAGTTACACTCCCAATGTTCAGTTACACTCCCAATGTTCAGTTACACTCCCAATTTTCAGTCACACACTTCCAATGTTCAGTTACACTCTCAATGTTCAGTCACACTCCCAGTGTTCAGTCACACTGTCAATGTTCAGTCACACTCCCAATGTTCAGTCCACTCCCAAGTTCAGTCCACACTCTCAATGTTCAGTCACACTCTCATGTTCAGTCACACTCTAAAATGTTCAGTCACACCCCCAATTTTCAGTCACTCTCAAGTTCAGTCACACTCTCAATGTTCAGTCACACTCTCAATGTTCAGTCACACTCTCAATGTTCAGTCACACTCTCAATGTTCAGTCACACTCCCAATGTTCAGTCACACTCTCAATGTTCAGTCACACTCTCAATGTTCAATCACACTCTCAATGTTCAGTTACACTCCCAAATGTTTCAGTTACACCACCAATGTTAAAGTTCACTCCCAATGTTCAGTTACACTCCCAATGTTCAGTCACACTCCCAATGTTCAGTCACACTCCCAATGTTCAGTCACACTCCCAATGTTCAGTTACACTCCCAATGTTCAGTCACACTCCCAATGTTCGGGTCACACTCCCCATGTTCAGTCACACTCCAATGTTCAGCCCACACTCCCAATGTTCAGTCACACTCCCAATGTTCAGTTACACTCCCAATGTTCAGTCACACTCCCAATGTTCAGTCACACTCCCAATGTTCAGTCACACTCCCAATGTTCAGTCACACTCCCAATGTTCAGTCACACTCCCAATGTTCAGTCACACTCCCAGACAAGTACAAAGTAATGAAAATAAGGAAGTGAGAAGACTGGAAACGGAGTACTGTGGGAGAGTTGACGAGAAAGATGTTAGAATGTAAACACTACACAAATAAAACCGCCAAAGGTATGTTTTAAGTGTATAATATTGAGCGGTAGAATATATAATTACCTAATGTAAGCAATAACTTATAGGAATATTAACAAGGAATTATTTAAGACCATCTTGGATTATGTGGCGTTGCTATGATGGGCGTGAGGCCAGCACCAAGAACCTGGATGATCAGATCTGCTCCATCACCTGTCCAAGGGAAGGACGACCCCTGGACTATGAGAACATGAAGTAACTCAACCTAACAACCATGGCAGAGAGAACCACCACGAACATCATCATCATAACGTGTTGATGATTAAAACACATGTGCAACGGTCAGCTATATTTATTGTTGAAACTTTTCGGCTACGCAGTAGGTTTCTTCAGTTAAATACATAGGAAGCAGGTGTAGTAATCAAATAAAGATGATGAAAATAGTATTGGAGGTGGTCAGTCCCTCAGTCTTGTCGGTATATTATATCTTTAATGTGATCATGACATACTGAATACTAAGGTAACTAGTGAGGAGAGGGGAGAGGAGAGAGAGAGAGAGAGAGAGAGGTGAGAGAGAGAGAAGGAGAGGAGAGAGGGAGAGGAGAGAGAGAGAGAGAGAGAAGAGAGAGAGAGAGAGAGAGAAAGAGAGAGAGACAGACAGACAGATAGAGATATATATAGAGAGAGAGAGAGACAGAGAGAGAGAGACAGATAGAGATATATATATATATAGAGAGAGAGATGGAACTAAGAGAAACAGGTGAGCTACAGAGAAGTTAGGAAGTACTTTGCAGTCTCAGAATACACAACATAACTAGACCAAGAGGTGACAGTAGTAAACAAATACACAGTTTCAGGAATTAATGATCGGCTCCTGGAGGCCAGGAATTAATCATCGGCTCCTGGAGGCCAGGGATTAATCATCGGCTCCTGGAGGCCAGGAATTAATCATCGGCTCCTGGAGGCCAGGAATTAATCATCGGCTCCTGGAGACCAGGAATAAATGATCGGCTCCTGGAGGCCAGGAATTAATCATCGGCTCCTGGAGGCCAGGGATTAATCATCGGCTCCTGGAGGCAGGAATTAATCATCGGCCCCCCTGGGGGCCCGGGAAATTTTATCATCGGCTCCTGGAGGCCAGGAATTAATCATCGGCTCCTGGAGACCAGGAATAAATGATCGGCTCCCTGGAGGCCAGGAAATTAATCATCGGCTCCTGGAGGCAGGGATTAATCATCGGCTCCTGGAGGCCAGGAATTAATCATCGGCTCCTGGAGGCCAGGAATTAATCATCGGCTCCTGGAGGCCAGGAATTAATCATCGGCTCCTGGAGGCCAGGAATTAATCATCGGCTCTGGAGGGCCAGGAATTAATCATCGGCTCCTGGAGGCCAGGAATTAATCATCGGCTCCTGGAGCCAGGAAAAAAAATGATCGGCTCCTGGAGGCCAGGAATTAATGTTTCGGCCCCTGGAGGCCAGGGATTAATCATCGGCTCCTGGAGGCCAGGAATTAATCATCGGCTCCTGGAGGCCAGGAATTAATCATCGGCTCCTGGAGGCCAGGAATTAATCATCGGCTCCTGGAGGCCAGGAATTAATCATCGGCTCCTGGGGGCCCAGGAATTAATCATCGGCTCCTGGAGACCGGAATAAAAATGATCGGCTCCTGGAGGCCAGGAATTAATCATCGGCTCCTGGAGGCCAGGAATTAATCATCGGCTCCTGGAGGGCAGGAATTAATCATCGGCTCCTGGAGACCAGGAATAAATGATCGGCTCCTGGAGGCCAGGAATTAATGATCGGCTCCTGGAGGCCAGGGATTAATCATCGGCTCCTGGAGGCCAGGAATTAATCATCGGCTCCTGGAGGCCAGGAATTAATCATCGGCTCCTGGAGGCCAGGAATTAATCATCGGCTCCTGGAGGCCAGGAATTAATCATCGGCTCCTGGAGGCCAGGAATTAATCATCGGCTCCTGGAGACCAGGAATAAATGATCGGCTCCTGGAGGCCAGGAATTAATCATCGGCTCCTGGAGGCCAGGGATTAATCATCGGCTCCTGGAGACCAGGAATAAATGATCGGCTCCTGGAGGCCAGGAATTAATGATCGGCTCCTGGAGGCCAGGAATTAATGATCGGCTCTTAGACGCAATGAAAGAACGAATGATCGGCTCCTGGAGCTGATCATTCGTTCACAGAAGCCTCACAAAGTGTTCACAGGAGCCTCACAAAGTGTTCACAGGAGCCTCACAAAGTGTTCACAGGAGCCTCACAAAGTGTTCACAGGAGCCTCACAAAGTGTTCACAGGAGCCTCACAAAGTGTTCACAGGAGCCTCACAAAGTGTTCACAGGAGCCTCACAAGTGTTCACAGGAGCCTCACAAAGTGTTCACAGGAGCCTCACAAAGTGTTCACAGGAGCCTCACAAAGTGTTCACAGGAGCCTCACAAAGTGTTCACAGGAGCCTCACAAAGTGTTCACAGGAGCCTCACAAAGTGTTCACAGGAGCCTCACAAAGTGTTCACAGGAGCCTCACAAAGTGTTCACAGGAGCCTCACAAAGTGTTCACAGGAGCCTCACAAAGTGTTCACAGGAGCCTCACAAAGTGTTCACAGGAGCCTCACAAAGTGTTCACTGGAGCCTCACAAAGTGTTCACAGAAGCCTCACAAAGTGTTCACATGAGCCTCACAAAATGTTCACAGGAGCCTCACACAGTGTTCACATGAGCCTCACACAGTGTTCACATGAGCCTCACAAAGTGTTCACAGGAGCCTCACAAAGTGTTCACATGAGCCTCACAAAGTGTTCACATGAGCTTCACAGTGTTCACATGAGTCTCACAAAGTGTTCACAGGAGCCTCACAAAGTGTTCACATGAGCCTCACAAAGTGTTCACAGGAGCCTCACACAGTGTTCACATGAGCCTCACAAAGTGTTCACAGGGCCTCACACAGTGTTCACATGAGCCTCACAAGTGTTACAGGAGCCTCACACAGTGTTCACAGGAGACTCACACAGTGTTTACAGGAGCCTCACACAGTGTTCACAGGAGACTCACACAGTGTTTACAGGAGCCTCACACAGTGTTCACATGAGCCTCAAAAAGTGTTCACAGGGGACTCACACAGTGTTCACAGGAGCCTAAACAGTGTTCACAGGAGCCTCAACACAGTTTTCCATGAGCCTCACAAAGTGTTCCAGGAGCCTCAACAGTGTTCATAGGAGCCTCACACAGTGTTCACAGGAGCCTCACAAAGTGTTCACAGGAGCCCCCACAAAGTGTTCACAGGAGCCTCACAAAGTTGTTCACAGGAGCCTCACAAAGTGTTCACAGGAGCCTCACAAAGTGTTCACAGGAGCCTCACAAAGTGTTCACAGGAGCCTCACAAAGTGTTCACTGGAGCCTCACAAAGTTTTTCACAGAGCCTCACAAATTTGTTCACATGAGCTCACAAAATGTTCACAGGAGCCTCACACGTGTTCACATGAGCCTCTACAGTGTTCAATGACCCTCACAAGTGTTCACAGGAGCCTCACAAAGTGTTCACATGAGCCTCACAAAGTGTTCACATGAGCTTCACAGTGTTCACATGAGTCTCACAAAGTGTTCACAGGAGCCTCACAAAGTGTTCACATGAGCCTCACAAAGTGTTCACAGGAGCCTCACACAGTGTTCACATGAGCCTCACAAAGTGTTCACAGGAGCCTCACACAGTGTTCACATGAGCCTCACAAAGTGTTCACAGGAGCCTCACACAGTGTTCACAGGAGCCTCACACAGTGTTCACAGGAGCCTCACACAGTGTTCACAGGAGACTCACACAGTGTTTACATAAGCCTCACACAGTGTTCACATGAGCCTCACAAAGTTTTCACAGGAGATTTCACACAGTGTTCCGGGAGCCTCACAGTGTTCACAAGGAGCCTCACACAGTGTTCAATGAGCCCAAAAAGTGTTCACAGGAGCCTCACCAGTGTTCATAGGAGCCTAAACACAGTTTTCACAGGAGGCCTTTCACACAGTGTTCTCAGAAGTCTCACACAGTGTTCACAGGAGCCTCACACAGTGTTCACAGGAGCCTCACACAGTGTTCACAGGAGACTTACACAGTGTTCACATGAGCCTCACAAAGTGTTCACAGGAGCCTCCCACAGTGTTCACTGAGCTCACAAAAGTGTTCACAGGGGCCTCACACAGTGTTCACAGGAGCCTCACACAGTGTTCACAGGAGCCTCATACAGTGTTCTCAGAAGTCTCACACAGTGTACACAGGAGCCTCACACAGTGTTCACAGGAGCCTCACACAGTGTTAAAGGAGACTCAAAACAGTGTTAAACAGGAGCCTCAAACATTTGTTCACAGGAGCCTCACACAGTGTTCACAGGAGACTCACACAGTGTTCACAGGAGTCTCACACAGTGTTCACAGGAGTCTCACACAGTGTTCACAGGAGACTCACACAGTGTTCACAGGAGTCTCACACAGTGTTCACAGGAGTCTCACACAGTGTTCACAGGAGTCTCACACAGTGTTCACATGAGCCTCACAAAGTGTTCACATGAGTCTCACACAGTGTTCACAGGAGACTCACACAGTGTTCACAGGAGACTCACACAGTGTTCACAGGAGTCTCACACAGTGTTCACAGGAGACTCACACAGTGTTCACAGGAGTCTCACACAGTGTTCACAGGAGTCTCACACAGTGTTCACATGAGCCTCACAAAAGTGTTACATTGAGCCTCACACAGTGTTCACAGGAGTCTCACACAGTGTTCACAGGAGACTCACACAGTGTTCACAGAAGTCTCACACAGTGTTCACAGGAGCCTCACACAGTGTTCACAGGAGCCTCACAGTGTTCACAGGAGCCTCACACAGTGTTCACAGGAGCCTCACACAGTGTTCACAGGAGCCTCACACAGTGTTCACAGGAGCCTCACAGTGTTCACAGGAGCCTCACACAGTGTTCACAGGAGCCTCACCACAGTGTTCACAGGAGCCTCACACAGTGTTCACAGGAGTCCCCCAGTGTTCACAGGAGCCCGCACAGTGTTCACAGGAGCCGCACACAGTGTTCCAGGAGTCTCACACAATGTTCACAGGAATCTCACAGTGTTCACAGGAGTCTCACACAGTGTTCACAGGAGACTCACACAGTGTTCACAGGAGTCTCACACAGTGTTCAAAGGAGTCTAACAGTGTTCACAGGAGCCTCACACAGTGTTCACAGGAGTCTCAAAACAGTGTTCACAGGAGTTCCCCACAGTGTTCACAGGAGACTCACACAGTGTTCACAGGAGTCTCACACAGTGTTCACAGGAGTCTCACACAGTGTTCACAGGGGTCTCACACAGTGTTCACAGGGGTCTCACACAGTGTTCACAGGGGTCTCACACAGTGTTCACAGGAGTCTCACACAGTGTTCACAGGAGCCGCACACAGTGTTCACAGGAGCCGCACACAGTGTTCACAGGAGCCTCACACAGTGTTCAAAGGAGCCTCATAGTGTTCACAGGAGCCGCACACAGTGTTCACAGGAGTCTCACACAGTGTTCACAGGAGTCTCACACAGTGTTCACAGGAGCCTCACACAGTGTTCACAGGAGTCTCACACAGTGTTCACAGGAGCCTCACACATTTGTTCACAGGAGTCTCACAGTGTTACAGGGTCTCACACAGTGTTCACAGAAGTCCCACACAGTGTTCACAGGAGTCTCAACCAGTGTTCACAGGAGCCCACAGTGTTCACAGGAGCCTCTACCAGTGTTCACAGGAGTCTCACACAGTGTTAAACAGGAGTCTCACACAGTGTTCACAGGAGCCTCACACAGTGTTCACAGAAGTCTCACACAGTGTTCACAGGAGCCTCACACAGTGTTCACAGGAGCCTCACACAGTGTTCACAGGAGCCTCACACAGTGTTCTCAGAAGTCTCACACAGTGTTCACAGGAGCCTCACACAGTGTTCTCAGAAGTCTCACACAGTGTTCACAGGAGCCTCACACAGTTCTAGTAACACTGGGTCTCTGATATCATCAAAAGTGATCCATACACGCTGCTACCACAAACAGCCTGAGTGATCACTCCCACACACAAGGTACAAAGAAACTTTGTACACTCGGATGTACGGAAGTGTTCCACTAGCGCTGTTGCAACAACCTGCAAATGTGTTTAACAATTACCTGCTCCTGAAGGACACACACACACACACACACACACACATATACACACACACACACACACATACACCCACACACACACACACACACACATACACACACACACACACACACACACATATACACACACACACACACATACACCCACACACACACACACATACACACACACACGCACAACACACACGCACATACACGCACACATATACACACACACACATATACACACACACACACACATACACCCACACATATAACACACACCCCAATATACACACACACACACATATACACACACACACACACATACACCCACACACACACACACACACACACACACACACACACACACACACACACACACACACACACACACACATACACACACACACACACACACACATACACACACACACGCACACACACACGCACATACACGCACACATATACACACACACACATATACACACACACACACACATACACCCACACATATACACACACACACACACACACACACACACACATATACACACACACACACACACACACACACGCACACACACACGCACATACACGCACACATATACACACACACACGCACACATATACACACACACGCACACATATACACACACGCACACATATACACACACGCACGCACGCACGCACACGCACGCACGCACACGCACGCACGCACACCGCAACAATCTCATGAATTTAATTCATCCACAAATTATGGCAGGGGAGATTTTTTTTGGCGCGGTGTTGCCACGTAGAATATTGCTCAGTGGTGACGGCACCGTTCAGGGCAGGAGAAATATCAGAGCTGGAACATATACAGAGATCTTTACGGCTCACATTGAGCCAGGACAGCACCTAAACTACTGGGAACTGGGAACATGTATTCATTGGAGCGGAGAAGAGAGAGGTACATGATAATATATACCTGGAAGGTACTCGAGGGCTTAGTCATAAATCTGCACACTGCCATAACAACATACTGGAGTGAGAGATATGGGAGGAAGTGTAAAATAAACCCAGTAAGGAGCAGGGGTGCGGTGGGGACAATAGGGGAACACTGTATCAACATCCGGGGTTCAAGACTGTTCAACATTTTACCAGAAGGTATCAGAAACACGGCTGGAACAAGTGTAGAAGCCTTCAAGAGGAAACTGAACAAGTATCTTCACCAAGTGTCAGATCAACCAGGCTGTGATGGATATGTGGGGCAGCGGGCCTCCAGCAGTAACAGCCTGGTTGACCAGGTAAGCACCAGACGAGACTGGCACATGGCCTGGCTCAGAGAGTAGATCAACTTTCGCAACTCTTCAAAGGAATATCAAAGATAAAGGTTTGCCGCGGTTACAACATCTCCGGTGATAAGATTGTTGACTAGCGATATTAATTTGGTGGGATGGCAGGTACTACCAACAGTATTGTAGGATGGCAGGTACTACCAACAGTATTGTAGGATGGCAGGTACTACCAACAGTATTGTAGGATGGCAGGTACTACCAACAGTATTGTAGGATGGCAGGTACTACCAACAGTATTGTAGGATGTCAGGTACTACCAACAGTATTGTAGGATGGCAGGTACTACCAACAGTATTGTAGGATGGCAGGTACTACCAACAGTATTGTAGGATGGCAGGTACTACCAACAGTATTGTAGGATGGCAGGTACTACCAACAGTATTGTAGGATGGCAGGTACTACCAACAGTATTGTAGGATGTCAGGTACTACCAACAGTATTGTAGGATGGCAGGTACTACCAACAGTATTGTAGGATGGCAGGTACTACCAACAGTATTGTAGGATGTCAGGTACTACCAACAGTATTGTAGGATGGCAGGTACTACCAACAGTATTGTAGGATGGCAGGTACTACCAACAGTATTGTAGGATGGCAGGTACTACCAACAGTATTGTAGGATGTCAGGTACTACCAACAGTATTGTAGGATGGCAGGTACTACCAACAGTATTGTAGGATGGCAGGTACTACCAACAGTATTGTAGGATGGCAGGTACTACCAACAGTACTGTAGGATGGCAGGTACTACCAACAGTATTGTAGGATGGCAGGTACTACCAACAGTATTGTAGGATGGCAGGTACTACCAACAGTATTGTAGGATGGCAGGTACTACCAACAGTATTGTAGGATGGCAGGTACTACCAACAGTATTGTAGGATGGCAGGTACTACCAACAGTATTGTAGGATGGCAGGTACTACCAACAGTATTGTAGGATGGCAGGTACTACCAACAGTATTGTAGGATGGCAGGTACTACCAACAGTATTGTAGGATGGCAGGTACTACCAACAGTATGTAGGATGGCAGGTACTACCAACAGTATTGTAGGATGGCAGGTACTACCAACAGTATTGTAGGATGGCAGGTACTACCAACAGTACTGTAGGATGGCAGGTACTACCAACAGTATTGTAGGATGGCAGGTACTACCAACAGTATTGTAGGATGGCAGGTACTACCAACAGTATTGTAGGATGGCAGGTACTACCAACAGTATTGTAGGATGGCAGGTACTACCAACAGTATTGTAGGATGGCAGGTACTACCAACAGTATTGTAGGATGGCAGGTACTTTCCAACGGTATTGTAGGATGGCAGGTACTACCAACAGTATTGTAGGATGGCAGGTAATGCCAACAGTATTGTAGGATGGCAGGTACTATCAACAGTATTGTAGGATGGCAGGTACAATAAACAGTATTGTAGGATGGCAGGTGATAGCAACAGTATTGTAGGATTGCAGGTACTACCAGCAGTATTGTAGGATGGCAGGTACTATCAACAGTATTGTAGGATGGCAGGTACTATCAACAGTATTGTAGGATGGCAGGTACTAACAACAATATTGTAGGATGGCAGGTACTACCAACAGTATTGTAGGATGGCAGGTACTACCAACGGTATTGTAGGATGGCAGGTACTACCAACAGTATTGTAGGATGGCAGGAAATATCAACAGTATTGTAGGATGGCAGGTACTATCAACAGTATTGTAGGATGGCAGGTACTACCAAGAGTATTGTAGGATGGCAGGTACTACCAATCGTACTGTAGGATGGCAGGTACTACCAACAGTATTGTAGGATGGCAGGTACTATCAACAGTATTGTAGGATGGCAGGTACTACCAACAGTATTGTAGGATGGCAGGTACTACCAACAGTATTGTAGGATGGCAGGTACTACTAACTGTATTGTAGGATGGCAGGTACTACCAACAGTATTGTAGGATGGCAGGTACTACCAACAGTATTGTAGGATGGCAGGTACTACCAACAGTATTGTAGGATGGCAGGTACTACTAACTGTATTGTAGGATGGCAGGTACTACCAACAGTATTGTAGGATGGCAGGTGCTACCAACAGTACTGTAGGATGGCAGGTGCTACCAACAGCATTGTAGGATGACAGGTACACACACACACACACACACACACACACACACACACACACACACACACACACACACACACACACACACCATATATATATATATATATTTATATATATATATATATATATATATATATAATATATATATTACTTTTTTATTAACACACTGGCCGATTCCCACCAAGGCAGGGTGGCCCGAAAAAAAAAACTTTCATCATCATTCACTCCATCACTGTCTTGCCAGAGGGATGCTTTACACTACAGTTATAAAACTGGAACATTAACACTCCTCCTTCAGAGTGCAGATACTGTACTTCCCAACTAAAGGACTCAAGTCTGGCCTGCCGGTTTCCCTGAATCCCTTCATAAATGATACTTTGCTCACACTCTAACAGCACGTCAATTATTAAAAACCATTTGTCTCCATTCACTCCTATCAAATACGCTCACGCAGGCTTGCCGGAAGTCCAAGCCCATTGCACAAAACCCTCCTCCCTCCAACCCTTTCTAGGCCGACCCCTACCCCGCCTTCCCTCCACTACAGATTTATACACTCTCGAAGTCATTCTGTTTTGTTCCATTCTCTCTACATGTCCGAACCACCTCAATAACCCCTCCTCAGCCCTCTGGACAATAGTTTTGGTAATCCCACATCTCCTAATTTCCAAACTACGAATTCTCTGAATTATATTCACACCACACATTGCCCTCAGACATGACATCTCCACTGCCTCCAGCCTTCTCTTTGGAACATTCATCACCCATGCTTCACACCCATACAAGAGTGTTGGTACAACTATACTCTCATACATTCCCCTCTTTGCTTATATGGACAAAGTTCTTTGTCTCCACAGACTCCTAAATGCAACACTCACCTTTTTCCTCTCATCAATTCTATGATTCACCTCCTTCATAGACCCATCTGTTGACACGTCCACTCCTAAATATCTGAATACATTCACCTCCTCCATACTCGTTCCCTCCAATTTGATATCCAATCGAGTATGGAAGAGTATGTGACTCCTGTGTTGCTGGGTAGGTGATGCCCCCTCCTGGTTGAGTATCACGTATGCTAATGTTTTAGAAATTTTGTGGTTTGCAGTGTTACGTTCTATGTGTCGGTGATAGCAATTAGCGAGGCTTATAGACACCGTCGGCGTCTAAGGTCTTGTTCGGTGAGAACGAGTTCTGCCTCATCCTAGTTCATCAAATGCCCCGTGGAGTCTCTGTGGAGGACACAGGTGTACCTTAAGTCGCCTCTGTTACTGGCATTTCGATGCTCGTTCAGGGGGACCGCAAGATCTCTTCCTGTTTCGCCTACATATTTCTTGGGACAGAATCCACAAGGGAAGGTGTAGACGCCTGCTGTGGAAGTTAGAGGTGTGGGGCTGCGTTTCGTAGTGAGGTCTTTGATAGATGATGTGTTTATGGTGGAAACATTTATGTTACTCTTAGCAAGTGCCTGGCGAGTATTCGTGGCAACATCTCCACATGGGAGCGCTATGAACTGCTTAGAGGGCTGTTCCATGGGTGGCTTGTTGAGGATAGTTTGTGCCTTGAGTCTGCAATCTCCGATGAAGAAAGATGGAAATTGAAGACGTGTAAAGGCTTGTTTTATGTAAGTGCATTCTTCTTCAAGGAAACATGAGCTAGAGATGCGAAGAGCTCTCAAGGAGAAGCCAGTGAGGACTCCTCTCTTAGTGCGGGTGTCTTGGTGTGAATAGAAGTGTATAAGATTGTCCTTGTTGGTAGGTTTTCTATACACTTTGCAGAGAAGTTTGTCACTGTCGGGAGATCTGCAAAGGAGGACGTCGAGGAAAGGAAGTTTCCCATCTTTTTCGAGTTCAAGTGTAAACTTTATTGATGGTTCGGCTGCATTGATCTTGTTGAGGAGAGACTGGATATTGAGACGCCTCGGGTACTCAACGCCTGATACTCAACCAGGCGGAGCACCACCTACCCAGCAACACAGGAGTCACATGATCTCATCGTCTACCCGTCCTCATCCCAATATGTTCTTCAGGTCACCATGCGTCACTCACACCTCACTCTCCGTCTTTCAACCTCTGTATGTTAGAACTGACCAGAACAGTGCTTGAGCAGCATACGTTGCATCATTGTAGAACCCTTTCTCCTTCGAGATCCAGAGACGGGTCATCGCAAGATTAAGACCCGTGCCAGGACTCCGGTCTTGGCGAACATTATACATACACACATACATGTATGTTAGAAGTGATCAAGGTCCCAAGACCGAAATGTTTTCTAATAAATATGTCCTAGTGTTTGCTTACGTGTTTTTCTAAACCAACTTGTCGGTATTTATTACCAAGGTTTATACTATATATATAACTGTACGTATATATATATATGCTTTTACGTGAGTAAGTTCATTAGAGAAGCAATACACAGGGGTATACAAGTGTAGAAATCTTCAAGAGGAAATTGGATAAGTATCTTCACCAGGTGCCAAATCAATCAGGCTGTGATAGATGTATAGGGGCTGCCGGCCACCTGCAACAACACCCTGGTTGACCATGGAAGCACCAGACGAGCCTGGCCCATAGCCGGGCTCCGGAAGCAGAAAAACTCTTCAACAGTAAGAAGCATCGTCTACAAGCACCTGGCTGGTTCAGTGAGTTGATCACAAGTAACGTAGTGTAGGCGAGAGTGATCACTGGTTGCTGGTGGGTCTACCAGTGATCACTCTCGCTGGTTGCTGGTGGGTCTACCAGTGATCACTCTCGCTGGTTGCTGGTGGGTCTACCAGTGATCACTCTCGCTGGTTGCTGGTGGGTCTACCAGTGATCACTCTCGCTGGTTGGGTGGTGGGTCTACCAGTGATCACTCTCCGCTGGTCGCTGGTGGGTCTACCAGTGATCACTCTCGCTGATTGCTGGTGGGTCTACCAGTGATCACTCTCGCTGGTTGCTGGTGGGTCTACCAGTGATCACTCTCGCTGGTCGCTGGTGGGTCTACCAATGATCACTCTCGCTGATTGCTGGTGGGTCTACCAGTGATCACTCTCGCTGGTTGCTGGTGGGTCTACCAGTGATCACTCTCGTTGGTTGCTGGTGGGTCTACCAGTGATCACTCGCTGGTTGCTGGTGGGTCTACCAGTGATCACTCTCGCTGATTGCTGGTGGGTCTACCCGTGATCACTCTCGCTGGTTT
Organism: Cherax quadricarinatus; assembly: GCF_026875155.1. Lineage (NCBI taxonomy): Eukaryota > Metazoa > Arthropoda > Malacostraca > Decapoda > Parastacidae > Cherax > Cherax quadricarinatus. The sequence goes on from NC_069404.1 coordinate 79,217,176, forward strand.
TCTGGTGGGTCTACCAGTGATCACTCGCTGGTTGCTGGTGGGTCTACCAGTGATCACTCTCGCTGGTTGCTGGTGGGTCTACCAGTGATCACTCGCTGGTTGCTGGTGGGTCTACCAGTGATCACTCTCGCTGATTGCTGGTGGGTCTACCAGTGATCACTCTCGCTGGTTGCTGGTGGGTCTACCAGTGATCAATCTCGCTGGTTGCTGGTGGGTTCTACCAGTGATCACTCTCGCTGGTTGCTGGTGGGTCTACCAGTGATCACTCTCGCTGGTTGCTGGTGGGTCTACCATGATCACTCCCCGCTGGTCGCTGGTGGGTCTATCAGTGATCACTCTCGCTGATTGCTGGTGGGGCTACCAGTGATCACTCTCGCTGGTCGCTGGTGGGTCTACCAGTGATCACTTCTCGCTGGTTGCTGGTGGGTCTACCCGTGATCACTCTCGCTGGTTGCTGGTGGGTCTACCAGTGATCACTCTCGCTGGTTGCTGGTGGGTCTACCAGTGATCACTCCCGCTGGTTGCTGGTGGGTCTTACCAGTGATCACTCTCGCTGGTCGCTGGTGGTCTACCAGTGATCACTCTCGCTGGTTGCTGGTGGGCTACCAGTGATCACTCTCGCTGGTTGCTGGTGGGTCTACCAGTGATCACTCTCGCTGGTTGCTGGTGGGTCTACCAGTGATCACTCTCGCTGGTTGCTGGTGGGTCTACCAATGATCACTCTCGCTGGTCGCTGGTGGGTCTACCAGTGATCCCTCTCGCTGGTTGCTGGTGGGTCTAACCCAGTGATCACTCTCGCTGGTTGCTGGTGGGTCTACCAGTGATCACTCTCGCTGGTTGCTGGTGGGTCTACCAGTGATCACTCTCGCTGGTCGCTGGTGGGTCTACCAGTGATCACTCTCGCTGGTTGCTGGTGGGTCTATCAGTGATCACTCTCGCTGGTTGCTGGTGGGGTCTACCAGTGATCACTCTCGCTGGTTGCTGGTGGTCTACCATGATCACTCTCGCTGGTTGCTGGGTGGTCACCAGTGATCACTCTCGCTGGTTGCTGGTGGGTCTAACAGTGATCACTCTCGCGTGGTTGCTGGTGGTCTACCAGTGATCACTCTCGCTGGTTGCTGGTGGGTCTACCAGTGATCACTATCGCTGGTTGCTGTGGGTCTACCAGTGATCACTCTCGCTGGTTGCTGGTGGGTCTACCAGTGATCACTCTCGCTGGTCGCTGGTGGGTCTACCAGTGATCACCTTCGCTGATTGCTGGTGGGTCTACCAGTGATCACTCTCGTGGTCGCTGGTGGGTTCATACCAGTGATCACTCTCGCTGGTTGCTGGTGGGTCTACCAATGATCACTCTCGCTGGTCGCTGGTGGGCTACCAGTGAAACACTCTCGCTGGTTGCTGGTGGGTCTACCAGTGATCACTCTCGCTGGTTGCTGGTGGGTCTACCAGTGATCACTCTCGCTGGTTGCTGGTGGGTCTACCAGTGATCACTCTCGCTGGTCGCTGGTGGGTCTACCAGTGATCACTCTCGCTGGTTGCTGGTGGTCTACCAGTGATCACTCTCGCTGGTTGCTGGTGGGTCTACCAGTGATCACTCTCGCTGGTTGCTGGTGGGTCTACCAGTGATCACTCTCGCTGGTTGCTGGTGGGTCTACCAGTGATCACTCTCGCTGGTTGCTGGTGGGTCACAGTGATCACTCTCGCTGGTTGCTGGTGGGTTCTAACCAGTGATTCACTCTCGCTGGTTTGCTGGTGGGCTAACCAGTGATCACTCTCGCTGGTTGCTGGTGTGGTCTACCAGTGGATCACTCTCGCTGGTTGCTGGTGGGTCTACCAGTGATCACTCTCGCTGGTTGCTGGTGGGTCTACCAGTGATCACTCTCGCCTACACTACGTTACTTGTGATGAACTCACTGAACCAGCCAAGACGATGATAATGTGAAGGTAACAATAAATACTTAAATGTGGGGGCCCACCAACGTACGCACCCCCCCCCCCCCGCCTCAATCCCCCCACTCCCCGCCCCGCCCAGGCTGTTGGCTGCATAAATCAAACCAAATTTCAAAACTCAACGTTGAAACCCGAGTCTTACCTCCAGACCCTGTTATAAGAATGATGACGATGATGGTGATGATGGTGACGACGATGATGATGACGGTGACCACAATGATGATGATGATGATGGTGACGATGATGATGATGGTGACGACGCTGATGATGATGGTGACGACGATGATGATGGTGACGATGATGATGATGGTGACGACAATGATGATGGTGACGACGATGATGATGGTGACGACGTTGATGATTATGGTGACGACGTTGACGATGATGGTGACGACGTTGATGGTGGCGACGACGATGATGATGGTGACGACGTTGATGATGGTGACGATGTTGATGATGATGGTGACGACAATGACGATGATGATGATGGTGACCACGTTGATGATGATGATGATTATGGTGACTACAATGATGATGGTGACGTTGATGATGGTGACGACGTTGATGATGATGGTGACGACGTTGATGATGATGGTGACGACGATGATGGTGACGATGATCATGATGGTGACAACGATGATGATGATGGTGACGACGTTGATGATGGTGACGACGATGATGATGGTGACGACGTTGATGATGATGGTGACGACGTTGATGATGATGGTGACGCCAATGATGATGATGGTGACGACGATGATGATGGTGACGACGTTTATGATGATGGTGACGACGTTTATGATGATGGTGACGACGTTGATGATGATGGTGACGACAATGGCGCTGATGATGATGGTGACCACGTTGATGATGATGGTTACCACGTTGATGATGATGACGATGATGATTATGGTGACAAAAATGATGATGATGGTGACGACGTTGATGGTGACGACGTTGATGATGATGACGACGTTGATGATGGTGACGACGTTGATGATAATGACGACGTTGATGATGGTGACGACGTTGATGATGGTGACGACGATGATGATGATGGTGACGACGATGATGATGATGGTGACAACGATGATGATGGTGACGACGTTGATGATGGTGACGACGTTGATGATGATGGTGACGACGTTGATGATGATTGTGACTACGATGATGATGATGGTGACGACGCTGATGATGGTGACGACGTTGATGATGATGATGATGATGACGACAATGATGATGATGGTGACGACGATGATGATGGTGACGACGTTGATGATGATGGTGACGACGATGATGATGATGGTGACGACGATGATGATGGTGACGACGTTGATGATCATGGTGACGACAATGATAATGGTGATGATGATGATGGTGACGACGTTGATGATGGTAACGACAATGATGATGGTGACGACGTTGATGATGATGGTGACGACAATGATGATGGTGACGACGTTGATGATGATGGTGACGACGTTGATGATGGTGACGACGTTGATGATGATGGTGACGACACTGATGATGGTGACGACGTTGATGATGATGGTGACGACGTTGATGATGACGGTGACGACAATGATGATGATGGTGGCGACGATGATGATAACGATAATGATGATGATAATGATGATAATGACGATAACGATGATTATGATGATAATGATGATGATGACGATGACATTACTCTTATTTCCTTCCTCTAACTTTTCGATTTTATTTCTGTAATAACATTAGAGGTGTTGTGTTGACGTGTCCTGTGACGCAGCTTGCTGAGGCATCCTCAAACACCCCTGATAACCTCCAAAAACCTTCAGTAATGCCTCAAGGACGTTTCCGGGATCAATGTCTCGCGGCCCGGTCCTAGATCAGGTCTCCTGAAGGATCCAAGCTTGATCAACCAGGTTGTTACTGTTGGCCGGACCAAGTCCAGCGTACAAACCATAGCCTGGATAGTCAGGCAGTGAGTCAAGGAACTTGTCCAGTTCCCTCTTGAAGACTACTAGAGGTGTGTTGGTAATTCCCTGTGTGAAGGAAGAGAGGGCGGTGAAGAATCTGGGACCTCTATCACTATCGAGTTTTCTCTCAGTGCACTCGTTGCGACCCTGCTTTTTAGTGAAGGTATTTTGCACAGTCTACCAAGTCTCTTCTTGTCATACGGAATGATTTCAATGTTCAAGTTAGGAAGCAGTCCCTCCAGGATTTTTCAGGTGTAAATTATTATATAGCTTTCTCGCTTACATTCCAAGGAATACAGATAAAGGGATTTCAAGCATATCTGGTAGCTCAGATGCTTGAGTGTATATGAGCAGTGAAAGTTCTCTGTACATTTTCCAGCTCGACAATCTCGCCTGCCTTGAAGGGAGTCATTAGTAAACACCAATGTTCCAGCCTGGAGAGAACAAGTGATTTGAAGAGTATCATCTTGGCTCAGAATCTGTCTTCAAAGTTCTAGTTATCCAGCCTATCATTTTCCTTAGGTAGCAATGACAGTATTGTTGTGATTCTTGAATGTGACATTTTTTGACATCATCACTCCCAAGTTTTGCACATGGGACTTAAACTCTATCGAATAATTGTCTTGTACTCTGTTAGCCTTTATTTCTTCAATTCGTCCATACTGAAACATGTCCTGGTTAAACATCATATTGCAGTCTGAGGTCCAATGTTAAGACTTGAGTTATATCTTCTTGAAGATTTGCTGTGTCTTCGATAAACGCCACTCAAACAGAGAATTTGGTATCATCAGTAAAGAATGTTTCAGTGCTATGATTTATGTCCTTGTCGATGTTGGATTTAAGAATGAGAAACAGAAGCTGGATGAGTAATATTCCCTGAGGAACAGAGCTTTTCACTATGGCAGCTTTGACCTCACTCTGTATAGTAGTACTCTCTGGGTTCTATTCGCTAAGACGTTACATATCCATATGCCTACGTTTACAGTTATTCCTTTTGTACTCAGCTTATGTACAATCACAGCATGGCCGCACTTGTCAAACGCTTCAGCAAAATCAGAGTAAAATGCTTCAGCAAAATCAGAGTACACTACTTCAGCATCCAGCTTGTCTTCCAGTGCATCCCGGATTACATTACAACGATCTAGCAGTTGTGAAAGGCAGGAGTAACTTGCTCTAAACCCACGCTGCCCTGGCTTGTGCAACTATTGCGATTCTAATGTGACTGGCATCTTGCTTCTTAGGACCATTCAAAGCACTAGGAGTTATATATTATATATATATATATATATATATATATATATATATATATATATATATATATATATATTGCAACTGCTTGACTGCGGCCTTTGTGAAGTGGGGCAATATCAGTAATGTTTGATGACTGTGGGATGAAGCTTGTGTTCTTGTTCACTCTCCATAAAATACTAAAGGTCCGAGACAAAGTTTTCTTACAGTTTTTGATGAATATGAAGTTCTACGATTCAAGGCCTGGAGCAAAATGCATGAGCATGCTGATGATGGCCTCTGGAAAGTCAACTTGGGAGAGAGATACATCAGAAACTGTGGAGGTGTCACCGGTGTTTTGAGTCTCATTTAGGAACAACTCATTTGGATCCTCAGTCTATAAACTGATGAGTGACTCATTGAACACTTCAGTATTTCACTTATTTCCTTATCGCCATCAGCGTATGTTCCGTCTCCATTAAGTCCTATACTGGATGTGATTTCTGTTTTGGATTTTGCATAAAAGTATATTAGAATTTTTAAATTTTATTTATGGCTGCTTGCTCATTCCGTCTCTCCTGGACCCTGTATGATGCAATCGACCTGTGCCCATGTTTTTCATTTCTCTGGCCAGTTTCCCTTCGTGGATCAGAGAGTCTGTTGCCTTTGAGATCCTGCTGTTTACTGTCTTTGCCTAATGACGGAGCACCTCTCTCTGTCCACTACCAGTGTAGGGGACGAGTTGTCACCAGACCAATGAGTCAGTGTTTCCTCTTTCTCTCTCTCTACCTCTACGGCATCTTCTTTGCCGTAGAGGTATGCTTCTGGAGCATACTTCGAGGGCCAAAGAGTTTATCCTCCTGAGGAACTGGTTTAGAGATGCGGTACGAAAATTCTCGAAACCTATCAGCGACTTGATAGTCCAGACCGACCGAAAAGTCGTCCAGTTTTCATTAACAACACAGCGTAGCGCGTATACAGCTTAACGGTTGTTCGTTGCATTGTTGGGGCGCAGGGCACGTCAGGGCTGCCCAGCCTCACTTAGCATACTTACACGACCTGTTCTACTGGATGCTCCCTAAGGTCGGCCTTCCAGGGTCCCCTCACGCTGAGTACCTGCCTACTTGCTGTACCTACTGAGGGTTCCTGGGATCCATCCTTCATGTTAGGGACCTGCTGAGAGGGTCTGTATCCGCGTCCCTACAGCATCGTCTTACACCAGGTGACGAATTAGACACATGTGCAATATGTAGACGTTTCGCAATGCAGTGGCTTTATCAATGCAAATTCAAGGACATAACTGGAAGACAGTAGAACTATATACAAAACATGAGGTAATCAGTCCCTCAGGATTGGAGTTGGTGAAGAGCACCGTAGTCGTAAAGAGTCTGAAGAACAGACATGAAGACTGGCGCTTATATACTGGTGTCAGGTGAGGGATGTGTAACATATGAAGACATTGTCACTGGTAGGTGGGTTTTCCCAGTGGAAGTAGGTCATACCCGAGGGACGGGCTAATAGTAGTTAAGGTCATGGAAATGTCCTCTGAACCAAGATTCCATGATGTTGCAGTGTCTGACAAGTGACATGCACCAGGTCTCTCTGTTCGCTCAGGTACTCGGTATTTGCAGACAGTAGTCTAGCTGATCAAATTTCTTCTGAAGGTATAGCTTTGGTTCAAGGATCACAACAGTGTTACTATGACAACTGCAATGATGATACTCTACAAGGAGCTTGTATTTAATTTTGCTTGTTGTCTTAAATGGGGTTGTTAGTGTACAGTATCCCACAATCTAGTTTTGAAGGTTCTGATTATCATTTTCCTTACAGGTGTCATAATAACAATAACTGTCTTTAGTAATGACATTCCTCAAAATGGAGAAGCTGAAAATTTTTCCTAGTTTAACATGGTGATGCTTTGAGTGGACCACTGTGAGAGTTGTTTTACACAGCCTTGAACATCAGCAGTGTCCTGGATGAGCGCCACTCTCACATAAGAAACATTACTGAGAAGTACCGTGCTTCGAGGAAAACGTTTGCTTGTGGATGTCTGTATAGTTTGATTTTTTGACTATAACTCTTAGAATCTGATGTGTTAGAAAGCTGATTATCCAATTGCCGACGCTTACAGTTGCTTCTTTTGTAGAAGGCACTCACAGTGTCTGTGTAAACTACGTCGGCATTGCATGTCAAAGAATGTAGTAGTAGTGTAACATTTGCGAGAGGCAGGAGAGACCTGCTCCGGGCTTTAGCAATGTTACTTCTTAGCACATTCTCAAATATTGTGATTATGTTATGACATTAAACGAATCTATCAATATTTTCTAGGGGGGGGGGGAGATTGTAATGGCGCTACTGTAGAAAGGGATTATATCAGTGGGTACGACGCTTGTGTCTACATTCTCTCAACAGCATTCTCAACATTTTTATTTTTCGATGACTGAATTTGCAAAAGTCTGGGTCTGAGACATGGTTCATGATATTAGTGGCTTTGTCAAGGTTATTTTGGGTTAGTATTTTGTCACAAACGTTGGAAGATATTGCATAAATGGCTCAGAAAATGGGTAGGTTGATGACTGAGAAACTTATGTAGTAACTAGGTATTTTTACTGTGGAAACAACAATTCGGCAGCAGTGGCTTCATATGTCCAATACAAGAAAAAATGGTGGAGGATGAGTAGTAGATTCAGGTAATCAGTCCCCCAGCGTAGAGTCGATATGTTCAGTCATTAATCTTGATACAGGTACAGCATATGCATGCGCAGACAAGGAGCTTCTGTACTGAAGACAAGTGAGGCGTAGTAGTAGTAGACGGCGCCATCAGTGAAAAAAACAAAAATCTACGAATGGAAGTAGGTCACGCCTATAGGTTAAGTAAGAGATGAATCATTCCCTGTATCAAGACGTGTCTAACAGGCATTATATAAATGGTGTAGAAAACTGCGGAGTTAATGAATTACACACTTATTCAACACTTGGAAAAAAAAAACACAAGTGTTGAACAAGTGTCTCATTAATATGTTGGCAAGATTACATATCATAACTCATGAAAAAACTCAGGTAAATTATAAATTTTAATTTTGTTTATCGTCTCAATGAACATTCTCCATCAGTAGTAACAGGCGCTCCTGTTACTGTTGTTTATCACAGTCACCGTGTGTAGTAACAGGTGCTCCTGTTACTGTTGTTTATCACAGTCACCGTGTGTAGTAACAGGTGCTCCTGTTACTGTTGTTTATCACAGTCACCGTGTGTAGTAACAGGCGCTCCTGTTACTGTTGTTTATCACAGTCACCGTGTGTAGTATACAGGTGCTCCTGTTACTGTTGTTTATCACAGTCACCGTGTGTAGTAACAGGTGCTCCTGTTACTGTTGTTTATCACAGTCACCGTGTGTAGTAACAGGCGCTCCTGTTACTGTTGTTTATCACAGTCACCGTGTGTAGTAACAGGCGCTCCTGTTATTGTTGTTTATCACAGTCACCGTGTGTAGTAACAGGTGCTCCTGTTACTGTTGTTTATCACAGTCACCGTGTGTAGTAACAGGTGCTCCTGTTACTGTTGTTTATCACAGTCACCGTGTGTAGTAACAGGTGTGTTTATCATACAGTCATCGTGTGTACTAACCAGTGTGTTTATCATACAGTCATCGTGTGTACTAACCAGTGTGTTTATCATACAGTCATCGTGTGTACTAACCAGTGTGTTTATCATACAGTCACCGTGTGTACTAACCAGTGTGCTTATCATACAGTCACCGTGTGTACTAACCGGGTGTGTTTATCATACAGTCACCGTGTGTACTAACCAGTGTGTTTATCATACAGTCATCGTGTGTACTAACCAGTGTGTTTATCATACAGTCACCGTGTGTACTAACCAGTGTGTTTATCATACAGTCATCGTGTGTACTAACCAGTGTGTTTATCATACAGTCATCGTGTGTACTAACCAGTGTGTTTATACAGTCATCGTGTGTACTAACCATTTGTGTTTTATCATAACAGTCATCGTGTGTACTAACCAGTGTGTTTATCACACAGTCATCGTGTGTACTAACCAGTGTGTTTATCATACAGTCATCGTGTGTACTAACCAGTGTGTTTATCATACAGTCATCGTGTGTACTAACCAGTGTGTTTATCATACAGTCATCGTGTGTACTAACCAGTGTGTTTATCATACAGTCATCGTGTGTACTAACCAGTGTGTTTATCAACAGTCATCGTGTGTACTAACCAGTGTGTTTATCATACAGTCATCGTGTGTACTAACCAGTGTGTTTATCATACAGTCATCGTGTGTACTAACCAGTGTGTTTTATCATACAGTCATCGTGTGTACTAACCAGTGTGTTTATCATACAGTCATCGTGTGTACTAACCAGTGTGTTTATCACACAGTCATCGTGTGTACTAACCAGTGTGTTTATCACACAGTCATCGTGTGTACTAACCAGTGTGTTTATCATACAGTCATCGTGTGTACTAACCAGTGTGTTTATCACAGTCATCGTGTGTACTAACCAGTGTGTTTATCACAGTCATCGTGTGTACTAACCAGTGTGTTTATCACAGTCATCGTGTGTACTAACCAGTGTGTTTATCACAGTCATCGTGTGTACTAACCAGTGTGTTTATCACAGTCATCGTGTGTACTAACCAGTGTGTTTATCACAGTCATCGTGTGTACTAACCAGTGTGTTTATCACAGTCATCGTGTGTACTAACCAGTGTGTTTATCACACAGTCATCGTGTGTACTAACCAGTGTGTTTATCACAGTCATCGTGTGTACTAACCAGTCACTACTTTTTTTCTTGTCATCAGTGAAAATTTCCATCTTGATTAAGAACACAATACTAAAGGCTTACTTATGTATACCCGTGACCGGTTGTGATCGTTATCTACCTTTGCAGCCCGGCCTGGGGCCAGGCTTCGTTGTTGAGTGCCTGTCCAACGAGGCTATTGCTGCTGGCAGCCCACTGTCCTAGATAGCCATCAAGCTTAGTTTATCTGGCACTTTTCAGAGGTAGTGTTCCAGTTTCCTCTTAAAGACTTCTACATTGTTTCAGCAATATTTCTAATATCTGTTGATAGCAGATTAAAGTCTTGGACCAAGAATGTTGACACAATGTTCTCTTACTGTGCCAACAGCACCCCAGCTTTTCACTGGGTTTATTTTAAAGTTCGTCCCACATGTTTCACTGCAACACGTTACCATGGCAGTGTGTGGGTGAGGGGCCTAACACTATGGCAGTGTGTGGGTGAGGGGCCTAACACTATGGCAGTGTGTGGGTGAGGGGCCTAACACTATGGCAGTGTGTGGGTGAGGGGCCTAACACTATGGCAGTGTGTGGGTGAGGGGCCTAACACTATGGCAGTGTGTGGGTGAGGGGCCTAACACTATGGCAGTGTGTGGGTGAGGGCCTAACACTATGGCAGTGTGTGGGTGAGGGACCTAACACTATGGCAGTGTGTGGTGAGGGACCTAACACTATGGCAGTGTGTGGGTGAGGGGCCTAACACTATGGCAGTGTGTGGGTGAGGGGCCTTAACACTATGGCAGTGTTGGTGGGTGAGGGGCCTAACACTATGGCAGTGTGTGGGTGAGGGACGTAACACTATGGCAGTGTGTGGGTGAGGGACCTAACACTATGGCAGTGTGTGGGTGAGGGACCTAACACTATGGCAGTGTGTGGGTGAGGGGCCTAACACTATGGCAGTGTGTGGGTGAGGGGCCTAACACTATGGCAGTGTGTGGGTGAGGGACGTAACACTATGGCAGTGTGTGGGTGAGGGACGTAACACTATAGCAGTGTGTGGGTGAGGGGCCTAACACTATGGCAGTGTGTGGGTGAGGGACCTAACACTATGGCAGTGTGTGGGTGAGGGACCTAACACTATGGCAGTGTGTGGGTGAGGGACCTAACACTATGGCAGTGTGTGGGTGAGGGGCCTAACACTATGGCAGTGTGTGGGTGAGGGGCCTAACACTATGGCAGTGTGTGGGTGAGGGGCCTGACACTATGGCAGTGTGTGGGTGAGGGGCCTAACACTATGGCAGTGTGTGGGTGAGGGACCTAACACTATGGCAGTGTGTGGGTGAGGGGCCTAACACTATGGCAGTGTGCGGGTGAGGGGCCTGACACTATGGCAGTGTGTGGGTGAGGGGCCTGACACTATGGCAGTGTGTGGGTGAGGGACCTAACACTATGGCAGTGTGTGGGTGAGGGACCTAACACTATGGCAGTGTGTGGGTGAGGGACCTAACACTATGGCAGGTGTGGGTGAGGGGCCTAACACTATGGCAGTGTGTGGGTGGGCGCCTACCACTATGGCAGTGTGTGGGTGAGGGGCCTGAACACATGGCAGTGTGTGGGTGAGGGCCTGAACACTATGGCAGTGTGTGGGTGAGGGGACCTAACACTATGGCAGTGTGTGGTGAGGGGCCTAACACTATGGCAGTGTTGGGGTGAGGGGCCTGACACTATGGCAGTGTGTGGGTGAGGGGCCTAACACTATGGCAGTGTGTGGGTGAGGGACCTAACACTATGGCAGTGTGTGGGTGAGGGACCTAACACTATGGCAGTGTGTGGGTGAGGGGCCTAACACTATGGCAGTGTGTGGGTGAGGGACCTAACACTATGGCAGTGTGTGGGTGAGGGGCCTAACACTATGGCAGTGTGTGGGTGAGGGGCCTGACACTATGGCAGTGTGTGGGTGAGGGGCCTGACACTATGGCAGTGTGTGGGTGAGGGGCCTGACACTATGGCAGTGTGTGGGTGAGGGGCCTGACACTATGGCAGTGTGTGGGTGAGGGGCCTAACACTCCACTATCTTTCATGTATATTATCAGATATCTCTCTTCTTCCTTCTAGACAATACATTCCAAGTGCTTTAACGGGAGTCTACCTGAAGGGTATTCCGGGGATCAACGCCCCCGAGACCCGGTCCACGACCAGGCATCCCGGTGGTTTAGGTCCTGATCAACCAGGCTCTTATTGCTGGCTACACGTAGTCCAACGTACGAACCACAGCCCGGCTGATCCGGCACCGACTGTAGGTATCTGTCCAGCTCCCTCTTGAAGGCAGCCAGAGGCCTATTGGTAATTCCCCTTATGCTTGGTGGGAGGCTGTTGAACAGTCTTGGGCCCCGGACACTTACGGTGTTTCTCTTAGTGTAACAATGGCTCCTGCCCAGTTTGTACTTTAATAAGGAATGATTTCAGTGTGCAGATTCGGGACCATTACTTCTGATGTGTTCTCAGTAACATATCTTTTTACTGACGATGTTGACCGTAAACGATGTGTTTACATTGTGCACTTGTCAGCTACCATGAACGACGCTGTGGACACCATAATATTCTCCACGTCACAGCACTTGTCAGCTACCATGAACGACGCTGTGGACACCATAATATTCTCCACGTCACAGCACTTGTTAGCTACCATGAACGACGCTGTGGCCACCATAATATTCTCCACGTCACAGCACTTGTTAGCTACCATGAACGACGCTGTGGACACCATAATTATTCTCACGTCACAGCACTTGTTAGCTACCATGAACGACGCTGTGGACACCATAATATTCTCCACGTCACAGCACTTGTTAGCTACCATGAACGACGCTGTGGACACCATAATATTCTCCACGTCACAGCACTTGTCAGCTACCATGAACGACGCTGTGGACACCATAATATTCTCCACGTCACAGCACTTGTCAGCTACCATGAACGACGCTGTGGACACCATAATATTCTCCACGTCACAGCACTTGTCAGCTACCATGAACGACGCTGTGGACACCATAATATTCTCCACGTCACAGCACTTGTCAGCTACCATGAACGACGCTGTGGACACCATAATATTCTCCACGTCACAGCATTTGTTAGCTACCATGAACGACGCTGTGGACACCATAATATTCTCCACGTCACAGCACTTGTCAGCTACCATGAACGACGCTGTGGACAAAATATTCTCCACATCACAGCACTTGTCAGCTACCATGAACGACGCTGTGGACACCATAATATTCTCCACGTCACAGCACTTGTCAGCTACCATGAACCACGCTGTGGACACCATAATATTCTCCGTCACAGCACTTGTCAGCTACCATGAACCACGCTGTGGACACCATAATATTCTCCACGTCACAGCACTTGTTAGCTACCATGAACGACGCTGTGGACACCATAATATTCTCCACGTCACAGCACTTATTAGCTACCATGAACGATGCTGTGAACACCTAATTTCTCCACGTCACAGCACTTGTCAGCTACCATGAACGCACGCTGTGGACACCATAATATTTCCCACGTCACAGCACTTGTCAGCTACCATGAACCACGCTGTGGACACCATAATATTCTCCACGTCACAGCACTTGTCAGCTACCATGAACCACGCTGTGGACACCATAATATTCTCCACGTCACAGCACTTGTTAGCTACCATGAACCACGCTGTGGGACACCATTATATTCTCCACGTCACAGCACTTGTCAGCTACCATGAACCACGCTGTGGACACCATAATATTCTCCACGTCACAGCACTTGTCAGCTTACCATGAACCACGCTGTGGACACATAATATATTCTCCACGTCACAGCACGTGTCAGCTACTATGAACCACGCTGTGGACACCATAATATTCTCCACGTCACAGCACTTGTCAGCTACCATGAACCACGCTGTGGACACCATAATATTCTCCACGTCACAGCACTTGTTAGCTACCATGAACGACGCTGTGGACACCATAATATTCTCCAAGTCACAGCACTTGTCAGCTACCATGAACGACGCTGTGGACACCATAATATTCTCCAGGTCACAGCACTTGTCAGCTACCATGAACGACGCTGTGGACACCATAATATTCTCCAGGTCACAGCACTTGTTAGCTACCATGAACGACGCTGTGGACACCATAATATTCTCCACAGTCAGCAGCACTGTTAGCTACCATGAACGACGCTGTGGACACCATAATATTCTCCAGGTCACATGCACTTGTCAGCTACCATGAACGACGCTGTGGACACCATAATATTCTCCAGGTCACAGCACTTGTTAGCTACCATGAACGACGCTGTGGACACCATAATATTCTCCACGTCACAGCACTCATTAGCTACCATGAACGACGCTGTGGCCACCATAATATTCTCCACGTCACAGACTTCGGTCAGCTACCATGAACGACGCTGTGGACACCATAATATTCTCCACGTCACAGCACTTGTCAGCTACCATGAACGACGCTGTGGACACCATAATATTTTCCACGTCACAGCATTTGTCAGCTACCATGAACGACGCTGTGGACACCATAATATTCTCCACATCACAGCACTTGTTAGCTACCATGAACGACGCTGTGGACACCATAATATTCTCCACATCACAGCACTTGCTAGCTACCATGAACGACGCTGTGGACACCATAATATTCTCCACGTCACAGCACTTGTCAGCTACCATGAACGACGCTGTGGTCACCATAATATTCTCCACGTCACAGCACTTGTTAGCTACCATGAACGACGCTGTGGACACCATAATATTCTCCACGTCACAGCACTTGTTAGCTACCATGAACGACGCTGTGGACACCATAATATTCTCCACGTCACAGCACTTGTCTAGCTACCATGAACGACGTGTGGACATCATAATATTCTCCACGTCACAGCACTTGTTAGCTACCATGAACGACGCTGTGGCCACCATAATATTCTCCAATTCACAGCACTTGTCAGCTACCATGAACGACGCTGTGGACACTATAATATTCTCCACGTCACAGCACTTGTTAGCTACCATGAACGACGCTGTGGCCACCATAATATTCTCCAATTCACAGCACTTGTCAGCTACCATGAACGACGCTGTGGTCACCATAATATTCTCCACGTCACAGCACTTGTCAGCTACCATGAACGACGCTGTGGACACTATAATATTCTCCACGTCACAGCACTTGTCAGCTACCATGAACGACGCTGTGGACACCATAATATTCTCCACGTCACAGCACTTGTTAGCTACCATGAACCACGCTGTGGACACCATAATATTCTCCACGTCACAGCACTTGTCAGCTACATGAACGACGCTGTGGACACCATATATTCTCCACGTCACAGCACTTGTCAGCTACCATGAACGACGCTGTGGACATCATAATATTCTCCACGTCACAGCACTTGTTAGCTACCATGAACGACGCTGTGGCCACCATAATATTCTCCAATTCACAGCACTTGTCAGCTACCATGAACGACGCTGTGGTCACTATAATATTCTCCACGTCACAGCACTTGTCAGCTACCATGAACGACGCTGTGGACACCATAATATTCTCCACGTCACAGCACTTGTCAGCTACCATGAACGACGCTGTGGACACCATAATATTCTCCACGTCACAGCACTTGTTAGCTACCATGAACGACGCTGTGGCCACCATAATATTCTCCAATTCACAGCACTTGTCAGCTACCATGAACGACGCTGTGGACACTTATATTCTCCACGTCACAGCACTTGTCAGCTACCATGAACGACGCTGTGGACACCATAATATTCTCCACGTCACAGCACTTGTTAGCTACCATGAACCACGCTGTGGACACCATAATATTCTCCACGTCACAGCACTTGTCAGCTACCATGAACGACGCTGTGGACACCATAATATTCTCCACGTCACAGCACTTGTCAGCTACCATGAACGACGCTGTGGACACCATAATATTCTCCACGTCACAGCACTTGTTAGCTACCATGAACGACGCTGTGGACACCATAATATTCTCCACGTCACAGCACTTGTTAGCTACCATGAACCACGCTGTGGACACCATAATATTCTCCACGTCACAGCACTTATAGCTACATGAACGATGCTTGGACACCATAATATTCTCCACGTCACAGCACTTGTTAGCTACCATGAACGACGCTGTGGACACCATAATATTCTCCACGTCACAGCACTTATTAGCTACCATGAACGACGCTGTGAACATCATAATATTCACGTCACAGCACTTGTCAGCTACCATGAACCATGCTGTGGACACCATAATATTCTCCATGTCACAGCACTTGTCAGCTACCATGACGACGCTGTGGACACCATAATATTCTCCACGTCACAGCACTTGTCAGCTACCATGAACGACGCTGTGGACACCATAATATTCTCCACGTTAGAGCACTTGTCAGCTACCATGAACCACGCTGTGGACACCATAATATTCTCCATGTCTCAGCACTTGTTAGCTACCATGAACCACGCTGTGGACACCATAATATTCTCCACGTAACAGCACTTGTTAGCTACCATGAACCACGCTGTGGACAACGTAATATTCTCCACGTCACAGCACTTGTTAGCTACCATGAACCACGCTGTGGACAACGTAATATTCTCCACGTCACAGCACTTGTCAGCTACCATGAACGACGCTGTGGACACCATAATATTCTCCACGTCACAGCACTTGTCGGCTACCATGAACGACGCTGTGGACACCATAATATTCTCCACGTCACAGCACTTGTCAGCTACCATGAACGACGCTGTGCACACCATAATATTCTCCACGTCACAGCACTTGTTAGCTACCATGAACGACGCTGTGGACACCATAATATTCTCCACGTCACAGCACTTGTCAGCTACCATGAACGACGCTGTGCACACCATAATAT
The DNA here is from genome assembly GCF_026875155.1 of Cherax quadricarinatus. Lineage (NCBI taxonomy): Eukaryota > Metazoa > Arthropoda > Malacostraca > Decapoda > Parastacidae > Cherax > Cherax quadricarinatus. The sequence goes on from NC_069404.1 coordinate 79,234,057, forward strand.
TCTCCACGTCACAGCACTTGTTAGCTACCATGAACGACGCTGTGGACACCATAATATTTTCCACGTCACAGCACTTGTTAGCTACCATGAACCATGCTGTGGACACCATAATATTCTCCACGCCACAGCACTTGTCAGCTACCATGAACGACGCTGTGGACACCATAATATTCTCCACGTCACAGCACTTGTTAGCTACCATGAACACGCTGTGGCACCATAATATTCTCCACGTCACAGCACTTGTTAGCTACCATGAACCACGCTGTGGACATCATAATATTCTCCACGTTACAGCACTTGTTAGCTACCATGAACGACGCTGTGGACACCATAATATTCTCCACGTCACAGCACTTGTTAGCTACCATGAACCACGCTGTGGACACCATAATATTCTCCACGTCACAGCACGCGTCAGCTACCTACAACACGCTGTGGACACCATAATATTCTCCACGTCACAGCACTTGTCTAGCTACCATGAACGACGCTGTGGACACCATAATATTCTCCACGTCACAGCACTTGTCAGCTACCATGAACGACGCTGTGGACACCATAATATTCTCCACGTCACAGCACTGTCAGCTACCATGAACACGCTGTGGACACCATAATATTCTCCACGTCACAGCACTTGTCAGCTACCATGAACGACGCTGTGGACACCATAATATTCTCCACGTCACAGCACGGTTCAGCTACCATGAACACGCTGTGGGCACCATAATATTCTCCACGTCACAGCACGCTGTCAGCTACCATGAACGCGCTGTGGACACCATAATATTCTCCACGTCACAGCACTTGTAGCTACCATGAACACGCTGTGGACACCATAATATTCTCCACGTCACAGCACTTGTTAGCTACCATGAACCACGCTGTGGACACCATAATATTCTCCACGTCACAGCACTTGTTAGCTACCATGAACCACGCTGTGGACACCATAATATTCTCCACGTCACAGCACTTGTCAGCTACCATGAACCACGCTGTGGACCACCATAATATTCTCCACGTCACAGCACTCGTAGCTACCTGAACCACGCTGTGGACACCATATATTTCTCCAGTCACAGCACTTGTAGCTACATGAACACGCTTGGACCATAATATTCTCCACGTCACAGCACTTGTCAGCTACCATGACACGCTGTGGACACCATTATATTCTCCACGTCACAGCACTTGTTAGCTACCATGAACCACGCTGTGGACACCATAATATTCTCCACGTCACAGCACTTGTCTCAGCTACCATGAACCACGCTGTGGACACCATAATATTCTCCACGTCACAGCACTTGTTAGCTACCATGAACCACGCTGTGGACACCATAATATTCTCCACGTCACAGCACTTGTCAGCTACCATGAACGACGCTGTGGACACCATAATATTCTCCACGTCACAGCACTTGTTAGCTACCATGAACGACGCTGTGGACACCATAATATTCTCCACGTCACAGCACTTGTCAGCTACCATGAACCACGCTGTGGACACCATAATATTCTCCACGTCACAGCACTTGTTAGCTACCATGAACCACGCTGTGGACACCATAATATTCTCCACGTCACAGCACGCGTCAGCTACCATGAACCACGCTGTGGACACCATAATATTCTCCACGTCACAGCACTTGTCAGCTACCATGAACCACGCTGTGGACACCATAATATTCTCCACGTCACAGCACTTGTTAGCTACCATGAACCACGCTGTGGCCACCATAATATTCTCCACGTCACAGCACTTGTCAGCTACCATGAACGACGCTGTGGACACCATAATATTCTCCACGTCACAGCACTTGTTAGCTACCATGAACCACGCTGTGGACACCATAATATTCTCCACGTCACAGCACTTGTCAGCTACCATGAACCACGCTGTGGACACCATAATATTCTCCACGTCACAGCACTTGTTAGCTACCATGAACCACGCTGTGGACACCATAATATTCTCCACGTCACAGCACGCGTCAGCTACCATGAACCACGCTGTGGACACCATAATATCTCCACGTCCACAGCACTTGTCAGCTACCATGAACACGCTGTGGACACCATAATATTCTCCACGTCACAGCACTTGTCAGCTACCATGAACCAGCTGTGGACACATAATATTCTCCACGTCACAGCACTTGTCTAGCTACCATGAACACGCTGTGGACACCATAATATTCCACGTCACAGCACTTGTCAGCTACCATGAACCACGCTGTGGACACCATAATATTCTCCACGTCACAGCACTTGTAGCTACCATGAACCATGCTGTGAGACACCATAATATTCTCCACGTCACAGCACTTGTCTAGCTACCATGAACCACTGCTGTGGACACCATAATATTCTCCACGTCACAGCACTTGTCAGCTACCATGAACCATGCTGTGGACACCATTAATATTTCTCCACGTCACAGCACTTGTCAGCTACCATGAACCCATGTGTGGACACCATAATATTCTCCACGTCACAGCACTTGTCAGCTACCATGAACCACGCTGTGGACACCATAATATTCTCCACGTCACAGCACTTGTCAGCTACCATGAACCATGCTGTGGACACCATAATATTCTCCACGTCACAGCACTTGTCAGCTACAATGAACCACGCTGTGGACACCATAATATTCTCCACGTCACAGCACTTGTCAGCTACCATGAACAGCTGTGGACACCATAATATTCTCCACGTCACAGCACTTGTCAGCTACAATGAACCATGCTGTGGACACCATAATATTCTCCACGTCACAGCACAATAATAGAAACATTATTTTCAACTGCCTAACTTCTCTTATTTTATTTACATTTTCGGTTTTTACTTCTAATTTAACAGTTTATGCTTCTCTAATATTTATTATGGTATCGTAGACTCTCCTAACTTATAACTTCCATCAACTCTGCGCCTGTACCGGGAGCTTCAACTCTGCGCCTATAGCATGAGTTACCACTCTGCGCCTGTAGCAAGAGCTACCACTCTGCGCCTGTACCGGGAGCTATCACTCTGCGCCTGTTGCGGGAGCTTCCACTCTGCGCCTGTAACGTCAGCTACCACTCTGCGCCTGTAACGTCAGCTACCACTCTGTCGCCTGTAGCGGAAGCTACCACTCTGCGCCTGTAGCGTGACCTACCACTCTGCGCCTGTAGCAGGAGCTTCAACTCTGCGCCTGTAGCGGGATCTTCCACTCTGCGCCTGTAGCGTGACCTACCACTCTGCGCCTGTAGCGGAAGCTACCACTCTGCGCCTGTAGCGTGACCTACCACTCTGCGCCTGTAGCGTGACCTACCACTCTGCGCCTGTAGCGTGACCTACCACTCTGCGCCTGTAGCAGGAGCTTCAACTCTGCGCCTGTAGCGGGATCTTCCACTCTGCGCCTGTAGCGTGACCTACCACTCTGCGCCTGTAGCGGAAGCTACCACTCTGCGCCTGTAGCGTGACCTACCACTCTGCGCCTGTAGCGTGACCTACCACTCTGCGCCTGTAGCGTGACCTACCACTCTGCGCCTGTAGCGTGACCTACCACTCTGCGCCTGTAGCGTGACCTACACTCTGCGCCTGTAGCGGACTACCATCTGCGCCTGTAGCGTGACCTACCACTCTGCGCCTGTAGCAGGAGCTTCAACTCTGCGCCTGTAGCGTCAGCTACCACTCTGCGCCTGTAGCGGGAGCTTCAACTCTGCGCGTTTAGCGGATCTTCCACTCTGCGCCTGTACGTGACCTACCACTCTGTGCTGAGCGGACTTCCACTCTGCGCCTGTACGTAGTACCACTCTGCGCCTAGCGGGCTACCACATTGCGCCTGTAGCTCAGCTACCCTCTGCGCTGTAACGGAGCTCAACTCTGCGTTTAGCGGTAGTCCACTCTGCGCCTAGCGTGACTACCACTCTGTGCCTGTACGGGCTTCCACCTGCGCCTGTAGCGTAGCTACCACTCTGCCCTGTTAGGTGGACTTACTCGCGCCGTTTAGCGGGAGCTTCCACTCTGCGCCTGTAGCGTACTACACTCTGCGCCTGTAGCAGGAGCTTCAACTCTGCGCCTGTAGCGGGATCTTCCACTCTGCGCCTGTAGCGTGACCTACCACTCTGCGCCTGTAGCGGAAGCTACCACTCTGCGCCTGTAGCGTGACCTACCACTCTGCGCCTGTAGCGGAAGCTACCACTCTGCGCCTGTAGCGTGACCTACCACTCTGCGCCTGTAGCGGGAGCTTCAACTCTGCGCCTGTAGCGGGATCTTCCACTCTGCGCCTGTAGCGTGACCTACCACTCTGCGCCTGTAGCGGAAGCTACACTCTGGCCTGTAGCGTGACCTACCACTTGCGCCTGTAGCGGAAGCTACCACTCTGCGCCTGTACGTGACCTACCACTCTGCGCCTGTAGCGGGTCTTCAATCTGCGCCTGTAGCGGGATCTTCCACTCTGCGCCTGTAGCGTGACCTACCACTCTGCGCCTGTAGCGGAAGCTACCACTCTGCGCCTGTAGCGTGACCTACCACTCTGCGCCTGTAGCGTGACCTACCACTCTGCGCCTGTAGCGTGACCTACCACTCTGCGCTTGTAGCGGGAGCTTCCACTCTGCGCCTGTAGCGTCAGCTACCACTCTGCGCCTGTAGCGGGAGCTTCCACTCTGCGCCTGTAGCGTCAGCTACCACTCTGCGCCTGTAGCGGGAGCTTCAACTCTGCGCGTTTAGCGGGAGCTTCCACTCTGCGCCTGTAGCGTGACCTACCACTCTGTGCCTGTAGCGGGAGTTCCCCTCTGCCCTTACCACTACCATGGGTTTAGGGGTTTAAACCCTGCGCTTTGGGGGTTTCCCCTCGGGCCCGTAGCTGCCTAAACCGCCTGTGGGGGTTCCACCCGCCCCTTTAGGTCGCTACACCTGGCTGTGCGGGAGTTAACCTCGCTGTCAGTTCTCTGCGCCAGCGGGGTTTTTTCCCTCTGCGCCTGTCGGGCTTCAAACCGCGCCTGTCGGGGCTTCCCCCTTCTGGTTTGGGAATTTAACCCCCCTGGTTCTTTGTTGCGCTAAACCAGCCTGGTTTTATTCTTGCGCTAAACCGTGAGGGTTCTATGTCTTGCGTAACCCCGCGCTTTTTTCTATGTCTCTGCCTAACACCCGGGCTGGCTTGCCTAACACCAGCCGGGTTTAGTGCTCTCGTAACCCAGTGCGGGTTTAGTGTTCTGGAAACCCCGTTGGTTTGTGTCTCTGCGTAACCCAGGATGGTTTTAAGTGCCTTGCGAAACCCAGCCTGGTTCGTGTCCTCCCCAAAACCAGGCATGGTTCAAATGCTCTGCCTAAACCAGCGCGGTTCTGTTCTCTGCGCTAACACCAGAGCATTTTTCTAGTCCTGGCAAACACCAGGCTGTTTCGTGTCTCTGCCAAACACCAGCGTGGTTCAGTTTTTGCCGCAAACCCCCAGCGCCTGGTTTAGTGTTCGGCTAACCCAGGCATGGTTCTAGTGTCTCGCGCTAAACCACCCGGGTTCAGTGTCCTGCGCTAAACCAGGCGGTTTGTGTTCTGCGCAACCGCCGGGTTTAGGCCCTTTTTGCTAAACCAAGGCTGGTTTGTTTCTGCGCTAACACCAGCGTTTGGTTCTGTGTCTCTGCGCTAAACCAGGATTTTCTGTGTCTCTCCCAAACCAGCCAGGGTTTATGTCTGCGCTAAACCGGCCAGGGTTCTTGTTTCGCTAACACCAGGCATGGTTCTAGTGTCCTGCGCTAAACCGACATTTTCTAGTGTCTCTGCGCAAACCCCAGCGCCTGGTTCGGGTTGTCTTGCTACACCAGGCATATTCCCTGTTTTCCCAAACCCCAGCCCCTGGTTTCTAGTGTTCTCGCTAACCCGCGCGGGTTTGTGTCTCCAAACCCGCGCGGTTCTAATGCCCTTGCCTAACACCGGGCCCAGGGTTCAGTGTCCTGCGCTAACCCCCCAAAGGTGTTTTCAGTGCTCTGCGCTAACACCGCGCTGGTTCAAAATGTCTCTGGGGACACCGCGCATGTTTTGTCTCTCCCTAAACCAGCGCGGGGTTCAGTGTCCTGCGAAAAACCAGCCTGGTTCTAGTGTCTCGGGCCTAACACCGGCCTGGTTCTGGTGTCTCTCCTTAACACGGGTTGTTTCTGGTCTCTGCGCAAACCCCCGGCTGGTTCTTTCCTGCGTACACCAGCGCTGTTCCCTGTGTCTCTGGCTAAACCCCACGCAGGGTTTTGTTCTCTGCGTAACACAGCGCATGGTTTGTGTTTTTGGGCTAACCCGGCAGGGTTTGTTCTCTGCGCTAACCCAGCGATGGTTTAGTGTCTCTGCGCTAACACAGCGGGGTTCAGTGTCTCTCCTTAACCCGAGGGTTCTGTGTTTGGTCACCATGCGGGGCTGTTGGCCCTGCGTAACCGCCAGGGTTCTTTTTTTGGGCCAAAACCCAGCGCCTGGTTCTGGTGTCTCTGCGAAACCCAGGCATGTTTTGTGTTCTGAAACACCAGGCGGGTTCTAGTTCTCTGCGTTTTAAACCCCCGGAGGTTCTAGTGTTCTGCCTAAAACCACGCGGGTTTCTGTTCTCTGCGCAAAACCACCAGGGTTCAGTTTTCTGGCTAACACCACGCCTGGTCTGGTGTCTCTGCGTAACACCAGCGCCGGTTCTGGTGTCTCTGCGCTAACACCAGCGTGGTTCTGTGTCTTGCCTAAACCGCGTGGTTTTTGTCTTGCGCTAACCCCACCAGGGTTCTGTGTCTCTGCGCAAAACCCCAGCGCCTGGTTTAGTGTCTTCCAAACCGGGCCCGGTTTTCTGTGTCCCCCGCTAACACACCGGCCCCTGGTTCTTGTCTCCTGCCAAAACCCCGGGCCCCCGGTTTGGTCTCCCGCTAACACCACGCCGGTTCTGGGTCTCTGCGCTAACACCACCCCTGGTTTAGTTCTCTGCGCTAACACCGACGCCTGGTTTCTAGTGTCTCTGTGCTGACACCACCCTGGGTTCTATTTTGCGCTAACACCACCCTGGTTCTGGTGTTTGCGTTCTCCACCCCCCTGGTTTGTTGCTCGCGCTAACACCAGGTTGGTTCAGTGTCTCTGCGCTAACACAGCCGGGTTTTCTATGTCTCTTGGCTAACACCAGCGCTGGTTCGTGTCTTGCGCTAAACCAGCGCTGGTTTAGTTTGCGAACAACCACGCCTGGTTCGGGGGTCTTTTTTCCCCCCGCTAACACGCGTGTTCTAGTGTCTCTGGCTAACACCAGCGTTGGTTTTAGTGCTCTGCGCTAACACCAGGGGTTTTCTGGTTGCGTAAACCACCAGGGTTCTAGTGTCTCTTGTAAACCAGCCCCGGGTTCTGGTGTTCTGCCAAAACCCCACCCCCGGGTTCTGGTGCCCCTCTGGCAAAACCCCGCGCTGGTTCATGTCCCCTGCAAAAACCCCAGCGCATGGTTCTTGCCTCCCTAACACCCCCCTGGTTTTTGTGTTTTGCGCTAACCCCAGCGCTGGTTCTAGGTTCTGCGTAACCGCGATGGTTTAGGTTCTGGTAACCCCCAAGCCCCCCGGGTTTGGGGTCTCTCGCTAACACAGCGCCGGTTCCCCGGTGTCTCTGCGCTAACACCAGCGCGGGTTTATTTCTCTCCCTAACCCAGGGTTCTTGTCTCTGCGCTAACACCCCAAGTTTTTGTTCTCTGCGCTAAACACCACGAGGTTTAGTTCTCTGCGCTAAACCCCCAGCGCAATTTTTTCAGTGTCTCTGCGCTAACACCACGCCGGGTTTTTCGGTTTCTCGGGAAAACCGGCGGGTTCTAGTGCTCTGCCTAACCCCAGCCTGGTTTGGTTCTGCGCTAACACCAGGGCCGGGTTCTAGGTTCTGCGCAAACACCAGCCCGGGGCTGGTGTCTCTGCACTAAAACCGGCCGGGGTTTAGTGTCTCTGCGCTAACACCAGCGCCGGGTTCTAGGTCTCGGGCCCTAAACCCCCAGCCCCTGGTTTAGTGTCTCTCCCTAACACCAGGCCTGGTTTGGGTCTCGGGCAAAAACCACCTGGTTCTGTGTCTCTGCGCAACACCACCCGGGTTTGTTTTTCTGGCTAACACCAGCTGGTTCTGTGTCTCTGCTTTTACCCGCCCCTGGTTCTGGTGTCTCGCCTAACACCAGGCCTGGTTCTAGTGTCTCTGCGCTACCCACGCCGGGTTTGGTGTTCTGCGCAAAACCCCCGGGCCCCTGGTTCAGTGTCTCTGCGCTAACACCGCCCCGGGTTTTCTGGGTCTTGCACACACCAGGCTTGGTTCTAGGTCTCTGCGCTAACCCCAGCGCCGGGTTCTGGTGTCTCTGCGCTAACACCAGCGCCTGGTTCTGGGTTTTTTTCCTCTGGCTAACACCGGGGGGGGTTTTGGCCCTCTGCCTAAACCGCGCTGGTTTATGTCTTGGCTAACCCCAGCGCTGGTTTTTTGGGCCTCTGCGCTAAACCACCGGTTCTAGTGTCTCTGGCTAACACCACCCCGGGTTTCCCGGGTTCCTGCCTAACACCCGCCGGGTTTCTGGTGTCTCTGCGTAACACCAGCGCTGGTTCTGTGTTCTGCACTAACACCGCCGGGGTTCTGGGTCCCCCTTGGTTAAACCAGCCGGGTTTAGTTCTCGCGCTAACCCACGCTGGTTCTGTGTCTCTGCCAAAACCCAGCGCTGGTTCTAGTGTCTCTGTGCTAACACCGCGTGGTTCTGTGTCTCGCGGCTAACCCAGGCCTGGTTTGGGGTCTCTGCGCTAACACCGGGTGGTTTAGTGTCCTTCCAAAAACACCCGCGGGTTTCAAATGTCTCTGCCCAACCCCAGACTGGTTCAGTGTCCTGCGCTAACCCAGCGCTGGTTTTTGTCTCTGCGCTAAACCCGCGGGTTCTAGGGGTTTTTTCTGCGTAACACCAGCGCTGGTTCTGGTTCTTGCCTAAACCGGCGGGTTTTTTAGTGTCTCTGGCTAACACCAGCGCCTGGTTTGGTGTCTCTGGCTAACCCCGGGCCCGGGTTTTGTGTCTCTGCGCAAACACCGCGCCGGGTTCTGGTGTTCGGGGCCTAACACCAGGGGGTTCTAGTGTTCTGCGTAACACCGCGCCGGGTTCTGGTGTCTCTGCGCAACCCCGGGCCCCGGGTTTGGGTCTCTGCTAACCCAGCCGGGTTCTAGGTCTCTGCCTAACCCCAGCACCTGGTTCTGGTGTTCTGCGCTAACACCAGCGCTGGTTCTAGTTCTCTCCCAAACCCCAGCCGGGGTTCTAGTGTCTCTGGCTAACACCAGCGCGGGTTCTAGGTCCCCGCCCCCTAAACCCGCGCGGGTTCTAGTGTTTGAAACTAACACCAGCGCGGGTTTGTGTTGCGTAACCCAGGCTGGTTCAGTGTCTTGACAAACAAGCGCAGGTTTTAAGTGTCCTCCCAACACCACGCTTTTTGTGTCTTTTCCAAAAAACACCAGCCCCGGGGTTCATGTCTCTGCTAAACCGCGCCTTTTTCTAGTGTTCTGCGTAACCCCAGCGCTGGTTTACCCCCCCTCTGCCTAACACCGGGCCCTGGTTTAGTGTCTCGCGCTAACACCGGATGGTTCTGGTCTTTACTACACCAGCCCCGGTTTGTGTTCTGCTAACACCCGCTGGTTCTAGTGTCTCCACTAACACCAGGGCGGGTTCTAGTGTTTTTCCTAACCCGGCTGGTTCTGTGTCTCTGCGCTAACACCAGCGCTGGCAGTGTTCTGCGCTTAACACCACGCGGGTTTCTGGGTCTCTGCTAACCGCCTGGTTTAGTGTTCGCCTAAAAACCAGCCGGGTTCAGTGTTCTCCCTAACCCCAGCGCCGGGTTTAGTGTCTTTTGGCAAAACCCCAGGGGCCTGGTTCTAGTGCTCGCGCTAACCCAGCCTGGTTTTGTGTCTTGCCTAACAACGCCGGGTTCTAGTGTTTTGGGCCTAACCCAGCGCATGGTTCTGGTCCTGCTAACACCAGCCGGTTCTAGTGTCTCTCCCTTTACACCGCGCGGGTTCTGTTTCTCTGCTAACCCCAGCGCTGGTTCTAGGTCTGCCAAACACCAGCCCCTGGTTCTTGTCTCTGCGCTAACACCACGCTGGTTCTAGTTTTTCTCTCCCAAAACCCAGCGCCTGGTTTAGTGTTTTTGGCAAAACACCAGGCCTGGTTCTAGTGTCTCTCGTAACCCCAGGTGGTTCTGTGTCTCTGCCAAACCCCCACGCTGGTTTAGTGTCTCTGCCTAACACCAGGTTGGTTTAGTGTCTCTGCAAAACCCCACGCCGGGTTTAGTGCCGCGTAAACCAGGCGGGGTTCTATGTTTTCTGCCTAACACCAGCGCTGGTTCTGTGTCTGCGCTAACACCGAATGGTTCTAGTGTCCTGCATAACACCAGCCCCTGGTTCTGTGTCTTGCTAACCCAGCGCGGTTCTAGTGTTCTGCGCAACCCCACGCGGGTTCTAGTGCTCGCCAAAAACCCCCAGCCTGGTTCTAGTGTCTCGCGCTAAACCAGCCTGGTTCTGTGTTTGCCTAACACCAGCGCTGGTTTGTGTCCTCCCAAAAACACCAGCCTGGTTTAGTGTCGCGCTAACCCCAGGCTGGTTCTAGTGTCTCTGCCAACCCCAGCCTGGTTTCTAGTGTTTTGCCTAACCCAGCGCCTGGTTTTAGTGTCCTGCGTAACACAAGGCAGGGTTTGTGTCTCTGCCAAACCCCAGCGCGGGTTCTTGTCTCTGCCTAACACCGGCTGGTTCTAGTTTTTGCGTAACCCCCGGCGGGTTTTGTGTTTTGCATTTCACCAGGCGGGTTTCTAGTGTTTTGCCTAACACCAGCCCCTGGTTCTAGTGTCCCGTAAAAACCACGCATGGTTTAGGTTCTGCTAACACCAGCGCTGGTTTAGTGTTCGCCTAACACCGCCTGGTTTAGTGTCTTTTTGCGCTAACACCAGCGCTGGTTCTAGGTCTCGCGCTAACCACGCGGTTTATGTCTCTGCCTAACAAGCGCTGGTTCTAGTGTCTTGGCAAAACCCCCAGCGTGGTTCTAGTGTCTCTGCCAACACCCGCGGTTTAGGTCTCTGCCAACCCGCCATGGTTTATGCTGCCCCTAAACCGGCTGGTTCTAGTGTCTCGCACAAACCCAGGCTGGTTCGTGTTCTGCACTAAACCGCGGGCCTGGTTCAGTGTCTCTGCGCAAAACCCCCGGCAGGGTCTAGTGTCTGGTTAACACCAGCGCGGGTTTATGTCCCTGCATAACACCAGCCTGGTTCTATGTCTGCGCTAAACCAGTGAAAGGGGTTTGGGTTCTGCCTAACCCCGGGCCCCTGGTTTTGTTCTGCACTAAACCCCAGCGCAGTTCTAGGTCTCGCTAACACCAGCGCGGGTTCTAGTGTCTCTCCCAAACACCACCCTGGTTCTAGGTCCTTGCCTTCACCAGCGCTGGTTTAGGGGTTGCCTAAACCACGCAGGTTCTAGTGTCTCTGCCAAACACCGCGCGGCAGTGTCTCGCCAACCCGCTGGTTCTAGGTCTTGCCTAACACCAGCGCGGGTTCTGTTTTCCCTGCCTAACACCAGGCATGGTTCTGTGTCTGCCTAACCCCAGGCTGGTTCTTGGTCTCGGGCCAAACCCCCCAGCGCCGGTTTGTGTCTCTGCCAACACCGCGCCTGGTTTAGTGTCTTCGCTAAAACCCAGGCAGGTTCTGGGTCTCTGTCCTAAACCAGCGCGGGTTTGTGTTCTGCAAAAACACCAGCGCTGGTTCTATGTCTGCCAAAACACCAGGCTTGTTTAGTGTTCCCCCTAACACCAGGCTGGTTCTAGGTCTCCGCACAAACCGCGCTGGTTCTAGTGTTTGCCAACACCAGGCCTGGTTTAGATCTCTGCCAAACAAAAGGCCTGGTTCTAGTGTCTCTCCCCTAAACCAGCCCCGGGTTTTCTAGTGTCTTGACTAACACCAGCGCCGGTTTTTTGTCCTGCCTAAAACCAGCCCCTGGTTCTGGGTCTCTGCGCTAACCCCAGGCAGGTTCTAGTGTCTCTCCCAAAAAACCCACCCTGGTTCTAGGCTCTGCACTACCCAGCGCTGGTTTTGTGTCTCTCGCTAAACCAGGCGGGTTCTAGTTTTCTCTGCCAACACCAGCGCCGGGTTTTTATGTCTTGCCTAACACCAGGCTGGTTCTAGGGTTCTCGCACAAACCCCAAACCCGGGTTTTTGTGTCTTGCCAACCCAGCCGGGGTTCTTGCTTCTGCCAAACACCAGCGTGGTTCAGTGTCTCTGCCTAACACCACGCCTGGTTCTAGTGTTCTGCCTAACACCCGCTGGTTAGTGTCCTGCCTTTTTTCCCCCGCGTTTTTCTGTGTCTCTGCCTAACACCGCGCAGGGGTTTAGTGCCTGCCTAAACCAGCGCCTGGTTCTATGTCTTCCCTAACCCCGCTGGTTTAGTGTCCTCGTTTAACACCGGCAGGGTTCTAGTGTCCCCCTGCCTAACACCCGCTGGTTTAGTGTCTCCAAAACACCGGGCCCTGGTTTCTAGGGGTCTCTGCCTAAACCGCGGGGTTTCTGTGCTCTGCCTAACACCCCCCTGGTTCTGTGTTCTGCCTAACCCAGGGGGTTCTAGTGTCTCGCCTAACCCCGGGCCCGGTTTTGTCTCTGCCTAACCCAGCCCCTGGTTTTTTTCCTGCCTAACCCCGGGCCCCGGTTCTTGTCTTGCAAAAAACCCAGCGCCTGGTTCTAGTGCTTGCCTAACACCAGCGCCTTTTTTGTGCTCTGCACAAACACCACGCCGGTTTTAGTGCCCTTGCCAAACCAGCCCGGGTTTCTAGTGTCTCTGCGCAACCCCAGGATGGTTTGTGTCTCTGCCTAAACCAGCGCGGGTTCTTGTTCTCCCCTCACCAGCCCCGGTTTCCCCGTGTCTCTGCCAACACCGGGGCCCTGTTCTGGTCTCTGCATAACCCCGCGCCTGGTTTAGTGTCTCTGCCTAAACCGCGCCTGGTTCTTTCCTGCCTAACCCCACGCCTGGTTCTAGGTCTCTGCACTAACACCACCCCTGGTTCTGTGTCTCTCCTAACCCAGCGCTGGTTCTGTGCCCTTGCACTAAACCCAGCGCGGGTTTCTGGTCTCTGCACTAACCCCGCGCCGGGGTTCTAGTGTCTCTGCACTAACACCACGCCGGGTTCTAGTTCTCTGCCTAACACCAGCCCCCTGGTTTGTTCTCTGCCTAACACCAGCGCCTGGTTTGTGTCTCTCCCTTTAACCCCGGGCCCCCGGGTTTTCTAGTGTCTCTGCGCTAACACCAGCCTGGTTCTGTGCTCGCACAACCCCGGCCTGGTTCTAGTGTCTCTGCACTAACACCAGGCCCCTGGTTTGTGTCCCCTTCGCTAAACCCCAGCGCCGGGTTTTCTGTGTCTCTGCCTAACACCAGCGCCGGGTTTAGTTCTCTGCACAACACCAGCGCCGGTTTGGGCCCTCTCCTAACACCAGGCTGGTTTTTGTGTCTCTGCGCTAACCCGCGCCTGGTTCTAGTGCTCTGCCAAACCCACGCGGGTTCTGTGTTCTGCCAACCCGGCCCGGGTTTCTGTGTCTCTGCACTAAAAAAGGGGGGGTCTAGTGTCCTGCGCTAACCCCAGCGAAGGTTCAGTGCTCTGCGTAAACCAGCGCCTGGTTTAGTGTCTTTTTACAAAACCCCAAAGGGCCTGGTTTTTAGTGCCCTTTGCACAACACCCCCCTGGTTCTAGTGCTCTCCTAAACCAGCCCGGTTTAGTGTCTCTGCGCAAACACCGCGCGGTTTTGTGTCCTGCCCTAACAACCGGCCCCTGGTTCTAGTGTCTCTGCGCAAACCCAGCGCGGTTTAGTGTCTCTGCGCAAACACCAGCGCGGGTTCTAGTGCTCTGCCTAACACACGCTGGTTTTAGGTCTCGCACAACACCAGCCCCGGTTTAGTGTCTCTCCTAAACCAGCGCTGTCAGTGTCCTGCCAAAAACCCCAGCGCGGGTTCTATGTCTCTGCATAACACCAGCGTGGTTCTGTTCTTGCCTAACACCAGCGCCTGGTTCTGTTCTCTGCCTAACACCAGGCTGGTTTAGTGTCTCTGCCTAAACCAGCGATGGTTTATGTCTCTGCCTAACCCGCGCGGGTTCTAGTGTCTCGGCCTAACACCAGGGCAGGGTTCTATGTCTTGCCTAACACCAGCGAGGGTTTCTAGTTCCGGGAAACACCAGGCATGGTTCTAGTGTTCTGCCTAACCCCGCCGGGTTCAGTGCCCTCTCCCAAAACCCAGGCGGGTTCTAGTGTCTCTGCCTAAACCAGCCCCGGGGTTCTAGTTTTCCTGCCTAACACCAGCGCTGGTTTAGTGCCCTGCACTAACCCAGGCAGGTTTGTGTCTCGCCTAACCCCCGGCTGGTTCTAGTGTCTCTGCGCAAAACACCAGCGCGGGTTTCTGTGTCTCCCCTAACACCAGCGCGGGTTTAGGTCCGCGCAAAACACCAGCGCTGGTTCTAGTGTCTTCCTAACACCGCGCTGGTTTAGGTCTCTGCGAACACCAGGCGGTTCTGTTCTCTGCCTAACCCCAGGCTGGTTTAGTGTCTTCGTAACACCAGCTGGTTCTAGTGTCCTCCCTACCCAGGCGGGTTCTAGTGTCTCTCCCAAACCCCAGCGCTGGTTTTAGTGTCTTGCCTAACACCGCCCCTGGTTTTGTGTCTTTTGCGCTAACCCACGCTTGGTTTAGTGTCTCTGCCTAACACCCGCTGGTTCGTGTCTTGCATAACACCAGGCTGTTTAGTGTTCTGCGAAACACGCGCCGGGTTAAGTGTCTCTACAACCCGGGCCCCGGGTTTTTGGTGTCTCTGCACAACCACGTGGTTCTAGTGTCTCTGCCTAACACCGGCTGGTTCTGTGTTTTGCCTAACACCAGCGCTTGGTTCTGTGTCTCTGCCAACACCACCGCTGGTTTAGTGTCTCTGCGCTAACCCCAGCGCTGGTTTTGTGTCTTGCACTAACACCACGAGGTTCTAGGGTCTCTGCGCTAACCCCAGGCTGGTTTTAGTGTCTCTCCAAAACACCAGCGATGGTTCTGTGTCTCGCCAAACCCCCCCAGCGCGGTTTAGTGCCCCGCCAAAAACACCGGGCCCGGTTCTGTGTCTTGCCTAACACCACCTGGTTTAAAGTGTCTCTCCTAACACCACGCGGTTCTGTGTCTTGCCTAACACCAGCGCGGGTTTCTAGTGTCTTGCGCAAACCCAGCGCGGGTTCTATGTTCTGCACTAACCCACGCTGGTTCTGTGTTTTGCCTAACCCCAGCGCTGGTTCTGTGTCTTGCCAAAAACCCCAGCGCCTGGTTCTAGTGTCTCTGCACTAACACCAGCGCTGGTTAGTGTTTTTGCGTAACACCAGCGCTGGTTCTAGTGTCTCTGCGAAACCCCGGCCCCTGGTTTCTAGTGTCCTCACTAACACCACGCTGGGTCGTGTTCGCGAACACCAGCGCTGGTTTTTTGTCTCTGCACTACACCACGCTGGTTCTAGTGTTTTTTTGCGCAACACCAGCGCGGGTTCTAGTGTTTGCCAAACCCCAGCGCTGGTTCTGTGTTCGCACTAACACCGCGCTGGTTTAGTTTTTTGCATAACACCAGCGCTGGTTCTAGTGTTTGGCAAAACACCCGCTGGTTTAGGTTTTGCTAACACCAGCGCCTGGTTCTATGTTTGGCTAACCCCAGCCCCTGGTTCTAGTGTCTTCGCTAACACCAAATATGATTGATGATCCTCGTATATCTTCTAAAATTTTCCTTAGATCTAATATATTTGTTACGTTATGTTACTCTGGCAAGATGTAATTGACTGCACGACTCTGACGACACTGGGGTCCCCACCTCGCCCTACTGAGTCTCAAACTTTGTTTAGACTGGGGTTAAGTTTTATGGGTGACTTTCCCCAATCAAGTGTTTACCTGCGGGCTTCAGGCAAAGTTATCAGTTTAATGGTTGTTTGTATTGGAACGCTTTCTGCCTGCCTCTTGGTACTTTCTTGACTGCCTCTTGGAACGTTTTTACCTGCTTTTGACACTGTTTTTTGCCCCTGCCTTTTGGGAAACTGTTTCTCTGACTGCCTTTTGGGAACTTTTTGCCCCTTTCTTTTGTATTTTCTCTACCTCCCTCTTGGAACTGTTTCTCTGATTGCCTCTTGACACGTTTCTTGCCCTCCCTCTTGGAACTGTTTCTGACCTCCTTTTGGGAATGTTTCTCGACCTCCCTTTGGGAAACTGTTTCTCTGCCTCCTTTTGGGAAAATTTTTCTGACCTGCCTTTTGGAAACGTTTTTGCCCTCCCTTTTGGGAAAACTGTTTCTCACGCCCTTGGCACTGTTTCTCTGTCCTGCTTCGGATTTTTCCCTTTGCCCTGCCTCTTGGAACTTTTCTCTGCCCCGCCCTTGGAATGTTTCCCTGACCTGCCTTTTGGACTTTTTTCTGACC
>NC_069404.1:79255483-79405317 GCF_026875155.1 Cherax quadricarinatus
CCTCCAGAGATAGGCAGGTGCCTCTCGCCAGCTTGCGGCCTCCAGAGGCTGCCAGTCCAGGTCTTTTGCCAGCTGGCGGCCTCCAGATGCTGCAGGCCAGGGCCCCCTCAGCTGGCGGCTCTCAAGCTGCAGGCCAGGGCCTCCGCCACTGCGGGACCTCCAGAGCTGAGGCCAGGGCCTCCGCCATCTGGCGGGCCTGCAGTAGGCTGCAGGCCAGGAGCCTCAAACCAGCTGGCGGCCTCCAGAGGCTGCAGGCCAGGGCCTCCCAAACAGCTGGCGGCCTCCAGAGGCTGCAGGCCAGGGCCTCCGCCAGCTGGCGGTGCCTCCAGAGCTGCAGGCCAGGGCCTCCGCCAGCTGGGGCCTCCAGAGCCAGGCCAGGGGCCTCTCCACTGGCGGCCTCCAGAGGCTGCAGGCCCAGGGGCTCCGCCAGCTGGCAGGCCTCCAGAGCTGCAGGCCAGGGGCCACCCACTGGCGGTCCTCCAGAGCTGCAGGCCAGGGCCTCCGCAGCTGGCGGGCCTCCAGTAGGCTGCAGGCCATGGGCTCCGACATCTGGCGGCCTCCAGAGACTGCAGGCCAGGGCCTCCGCCAGCTGGCGGCCTCCAGAGGCTGCAGGCCAGGAGCCTCCCAGCTGGCGGTCCTCCAGTAGGCTGAGGCCAGGGGCCTCCGCCAGCTGGCGGGCCTCCAGAGGCTGCGGCCAGGGGCCCCTCCGCCACTGGCGGGCCTCCAGTACGCTGCAGGCCAGGAGCCTCCGCCACTGGCGGCCTCCAGATGGCTTGCACCAGGGCCTCCGCCACTGGCGGTCCTCCAGAGCTGCGGCCAGGGCCTCCGCCAGCTGGCGGCCTCCAGAGGCTGCAGCCAGGGGCCTCCCCAGCTGGCGGCCTCCAGAGGCTGCAGGCCAGGGCCCCGCCACTGGCGGGCCTCCAGAGGCTGCAGGCCAGGGGCCTCCGCCAGCTGGCGGGCCTCCAGAGGCTGCAGGCCAGGGGCCTCCGCCAGCTGGCGGGCCTCCAGAGATTAAGTGAAAAGTGTTGACAGTTACTGCTGTAAGTTTATAGTTACAGTTTGTTATTACATCACGTATATGATCAACTGCTGACTCTTGTCATTAATTTTTTCTTTTTGAAAATATCACTGGGGGCCCTCACAGTACCTGTGGCCCAGGGCCCAACAAAATATCACTGGGGGCCCTCACAGTACCTGTGGCCCAGGGCCCAACAAAATATCACTGGGGGCCCTCACATTACCTGTGGCCCAGGGCCCAACAAAATATCACTGAGGGCCCTCACAGTACCTGTGGCCCAGGGCCCAACAAAATATCACTGGGGATCCTCACAGTACCTGTGGCCCAGGGTCCAACAAAATATCACTGGGGATCCTCACAGTACCTGTGGCCCAGGGTTCAACAAAATATCACTGAGGATCCTCACAGTACCTGTGGCCCAGGGCCCAACAAAATATCACTGGGGATCCTCACAGTACCTGTGGCCCAGGGCCCAACAAAATATCACTGGGGATCCTCACAGTACCTGTGGCCCAGGGCCCAACAAAATATCACTGGGGATCCTCACAGTACCTGTGGCCCAGGGCCCAACAAAATATCACTGGGGATCCTCACAGTACCTGTGGCCCAGGGTTCAACAAAATATCACTGAGGATCCTCACAGTACCTGTGGCCCAGGGCCCAACAAAATATCACTGGGGATCTCACAGTACCTGTGGCCCAGGGCCCAACAAATATATCACTGGGGATCCTCACAGTACCTGTGGCCCAGGGCCCAACAAAATATCACTGGGGATCCTCACAGTACCTGTGGCCCAGGGCCCAACAAAATATCACTGGGGATCCTCACAGTACCTGGTGGCCCAGGTTCAACAAAATATCACTGAGGATCCTCACAGTACCTGTGGCCCAGGGCCCAACAAAATATCACTGGGGATCCTCACAGTACCTGTGGCCCAGGGCCCAACAAAATATCACTGGGGATCCTCACAGTACCTGTGGCCCAGGGCCCAACAAAATATCACTGGGGATCCTCACAGTACCTGTGGCCCAGGCCCAACAAAATATCACTGGGGATCCTCACAGTACCTGTGGCCCAGGGCCCAACAAAATATCACTGGGGATCCTCACAGTACCTGTGGCCCAGGGCCCAACAAAATATCACTGGGGATCCTCACAGTACCTGTGGCCCAGGGTTCTACAAAATCCTAATCCGGTTTTGCCCATACGCTATTAAAAATAATGGATATAGCCCCACTCCACAAAGGTGGCAATAAAGCAATAGCAAAGAATTATACACCAATAGCACTACCGTCCCAAATTATAAAAATCTTTAAAGGGTTCTAAGTAGCAAAGCCGCTAACAACATGAATTTGCAATAATTGCACAACCCATCGCAGCATGGATTTAGAGCAGGTCGCTGCTGTCTCTTGCAATTACTAGACAATAATGACATGGTCTTGGATACAATGGAAAACAAAATGCAGATGTAATAAACCGAGACTCTGCCAAAGTATTCGACAAGTACACAGTACTAGCATCTATCCTGTTGCTCATCCTCATATCCGACATAGACAGAGACATCAATCTCAGATACTAGAATATGTATGAGAGTGGCAGCCATGGAGAACACTGCAAATCAACAAGTGGAAAAAAGCTATGTCTAGACTCCAGTGACCTACAGAAAACAATACGATATATTCAGTGACGACAAATTTCGGTTACTCTTGTTGTGGAAAAATTGAAGAAATATAAACAGAAAGTTATAGAACTAATTCTAACTAAATAACAGAGGAAAAACTAACTTTAAGGACTGAGGAGTGATGAAGTCAGAGGATCTCACATTGAAGTATCACAAAAGTCTCAGTAACGAAAATGATAATATATATAACGAGATCCTTCAAAACAACCGGTGTAAACCAACGAATATTGTTATACATTAACAACGTTTTTTTAAAGAAGGACAAAATTGCAGAAAATGGCAGAACTTGCGATCTTGGCTTAAATAGCAACGCTCATCTTGCCATATAGGACAAGTGAAAATTTGTGTATGCAATAATTTCGCCAAAATCATTCTGAACCTAACGAAAAAAATATATTTGATTGTGTTTGTTTAGTATTAAATTATTGTAAACGCATCTAAAATATATTTAGTTGGGTTAGGCTAAAATAAATTGCTCTTGTTATAATAAGGTTAGGTAAGTTTCCTAAGATTCTTTTGGTGCAAAATTCAAAATTTTTACATTAACATTAATGAAAAAAAATATCTTGAAACGTATAAGAGAAAATTTCAGAAAGGACTTAATTTTAAATGAGTTCTTGCTAATTGACCAGTTTTACATATTCGGCACGACATATATATATATATATATATATATATATATATAATATATATATATATATATATATATATATATATATATATATATATATATATATATATATTCGTGCCGAATAGGTAAACCTTGTGATTTTGGCTTAAATAGCAACGCTCTTCTTGCCGAATAATGAAAACGAAAATTTGTTAACGCAATAATTTCGCAAAAAATCATTCTGAACATAACGAAAAAAAAATATTTCACTGTGTTTGTTTATTATAAAATTATTGTGAAGTTATCTAAAATGTATTTAGTTGAATTAGGCTAAATTAAATTGCACTTGTTATAATAAGGTTAGGTAAGTTTTCTAAGATTCTTTTGGTACAAAATTATTACGGTACTGTGAGTTTAATTAATAATAAATAAATAATAATAATAATAATAATAATACTTTTAATTGCTTGTTTTCCCTCCCTCCTTCCAACCTGTTTTCTGGCTTTTCTCTCCCTGTTCTTGCTTTGTTGTGACTTGACAATGATCCGAAAGACCTGAAAAGTCGACACAAGATTCATCTCTTAAATGTGAGTTGTTTGTGACTTACTCTTTAAATCTCAACCCTTCCTACCTGCCCTTGCAGCCGGTCTCAAGCAACACTTCCTTACCGACTGCCTGATCAACCAGTCTGTTGCTGACAGCGCTGAGCAGGGTAACACAGCCGTCAACACTTGGCTCGTTTGGCATTTCCAGTAAGAACTTATTCAGTATTTTTTTCTTTGAAAATTCGACCTTACGCCTGACAATGTTTCTTGAACATCAGCTGATAGAAAGTTGAAGAGTCGTGGCACCCACATGCTGACACAATATTCGCTAAGTGTGCCCATCATGCCCACGATTTGTAAAGGGTTTATTCTATACTTTCTCCTAAATGTCTCACACCACCATCACCACTACCACCACTACCACTCACCACCACTACCATTACCACCACCACTACCATCACCACCACCACCACTACCATCACCACCACCACTACCATCACCACCACCACTGCCATCACCGTCACCACTACCATCACCACCACCACTACCATCACCATCACTACCATCACCATTACCACTGCCATCACCACTACCATCATCATCACCACTACCATCACCATCACCACCACCACTACCATCACTACCACCACTGCCATCACCATCACCACCACCACTACCATCATCAACACCACTACCATCACCACCACACTACCATCACCACCACCATCACCATTATCACTACCATCACCACCACCACTACCATCACCATCACCACTACCATCACCATCACCACTACCATCACCATTACTACTACCATCACCACCACCACTACCATCACCATCACCATCTACCATCACCACCACCTACATACCATCACCACTACCATCACCATACCCACTACCATCAACCATCACCACTACCATCACCATTACCACTACCATCACCACACCACTACCATCACCATCCCAAACTACCATCACCACCACCACACCTCACCATACCACTTACACACCATCACCACTACCATCACCACCACCACTACCATCACTATCATCACCACACCTACCATCACCACCTCACTACCATCACCACCATCACTACCACAACCACCACTCACACCACCCCACTACCATCATCACCACCACATCCACTACCATCACCAAACCACTACCATCACCACCACCTACATACCATCACCACTTCACCACAACCACCACCACACCATCACACCATCACCACCATCATCACCACCACTACACTACCATCACCACCTTCACCACTACCACCAGTATCACCACCACAACCACCTTCACTCATCACCCGCCACTGCCACTACCACCACCACCACCACTACCATCACCACCTTCACCACCATCATCAACCGCCACCGCCACTTCCACCATCACCACTACCATCACCACCTTCACCACTACCACCACTATCATCACCACCTTCATCACTACCACCACCACAATTACCATCACCACCACCACTACATCACCACCTCACACCGCCACCCCACTACCACACCATCACCACCATCACACCACCACCACTACCATCACTCATCACCATCACACCCACCTACCATCACCACTACCATCACCACCACCACACCATCACTATCATCACCACTACATACCACCACCACACTACCATCACCACCACTACCATCACCACCACCACCACTACCATCACCAACCATCACCACCACTACCATAAACCACCACCACCACCATCACCTACCATCACCACACCACCACCACCACTACCATCACCACCATCACCACCACTACCATCCCCACCCCATACCACCACCACTACCATCACCACCATACAACCATCACACCACTACCATCACACCACCACCACCACCACCACTACCATCACCACCACCTACCATACCACCACCACCACTACCATCACTACCATCACACCACCACCACTACCATCACCACCACCACCACTACCATCACCACCACCACTACCATCACCACTACTACCACCATCAACCACGCCAACATCAACCACCACCGTTATGAACCACCACCACCACCCCTATCATCAACCATCACTACCACTACCCCCCCTACACCATCAACCACCAGCCAACACAGAGCTTCACCAGGACTGACTGATGACAAGAGGATGACAGGTAGTGTTACCTGGTAACAGAACATTATCATGACAAGAGAATGACAGGTAGTGTTACCTGGTAACAGAACATTATCATGACAAGAGGATGACAGGTAGTGTTACCTGGTAACAGAACATATCATGACAAGAGATGACAGGTATTGTTACTGGTAAGAACATTATCATGACAAGATACAGGTAGTGTTACTGGACAGAACATTATCATGACAAGAGGATGACAGTAGTGTACTGGTAACAGAAATATCATGCAAGAGGATGACAGGTAGTGTACCTGGTAACAGACATTATCATGTAACACAGCGACACCCGCATTCTGACCCAGTCTCTATTGTATGTTGTTGATGAAGAACAGGGGGAGGAGGGGGAGAGATGAGAGAGACGAGAGAGAGAGAGACAGAGAGAGACAGAGAGAGACAGAGAGAGAGAGAGAGAGAGAGAGAGAGAGAAGAGAGAGAGAGAGAGAAGAGAGAGATAGGAGACAGAGAGACAGAGACAGGAGACAGAGAGACAGAGAGAGAGAGAGAGACAGAGACAGAGAGACAAAGAGAGACAGAGACAGAGACAGACAGAGATAGAGACAGAGACAGACAGACGGACAGACACACAGACAGAACTGTGTACATTGAACCCAGACACAGCTGTGTCACTGCTAAGCGGTGAAGAAGGAGGTAGAGTGTGTCGAGGAGGTTGGAGGGATAGTGAAAAGCGCCCCCCCCCCCACACCCCCACTCCCTTCCAGGCCAGCTGAGTGACGGATGATCACTGTTGTTCACTGTTTCACTGTCACTGTTTACTGTTTCACTGTCACTGTTTACTTTGTTTCACTGTCACTGTTCACTCTGTGGTGATTCACTGTCACTGTTCACTATGTTTCATTGTCACTGTTCACTCTGTGGTTTTTCACTGTCACTGTTCACTCTGTCCATCAATGTCCATCAATCTATTCAAGATTGATGGACTGACCACATCGATTCAAGGTTGAGGGACTGATTACCTCATTCTCCTCCTGTTCTTCAAGATTCTCCTTTGTATGGACTGATGAAGCCACTGTGTGGCGAAACGTTTCCTCAATAAAGATACCCAAGAGTTGCACATGTGTCTAATTTATCAACATTTGATAAATACAATCCTGGAGTGACTGATCATGTAACTGGCAAGATAGATATAATGGGGAAAAATATGCTATTAGATATTCAACTCTCAGACAAATAGAGCACAAAAATTAGAAGTAAAGGAAAACAAACATTTAACAAATTACAAGCTCAGTACCCCAAGGCACAGTCCTGGCGCCTCTACTGTTTCTTATCCACATAGCAGACATACATACAAACACTCGCCATAGTTGTCTATAACCATTTGTGGATAATACAAAAATAAGTATGAAAATTACCTCGATAGAAGACACGGAAAAACTGCAAGATATAATTAGAGAAAGAGAGAGAGAGAGAGAGAGAGAGAGAGAGAGAGAGAGAGAGAGAGAGAGAGAGAGAGAGAGAGAGAGAGAGAGAGAGGGAGTAGGAACACAAAAGTGACGTTATAAGTGGTAATACAGTGTAGTTTTAACAAGCGTATGATAGAATATAGCCACAGTATGTAAATAAGACACACAATGCTGGTTATAGCATTTTATTGTGAACACGTTTCGCCCACCAGGGACTTTTATCAATTCATGATATAAGTCACTTGTGGAGGAAACGTCTTAACAATATATGGTCATTGTGCCTTACGTCATTTATGTGACTGTGACAACAATATTGAGACCAAAAACGGCAAACACCGTCTTCAAATCTGACACTTCTATAAAAAGTAATGCTGAATCAAACCTTATTGCCTTCACTGTAAAATTTTAATTTATGCGAAGGACAAATTAATTCCAACACTAAGAGTCATGTCCAATAAGCATCTTATCAGAATCCTTGACAATAGAGTTGTAAGGTTGTTGAGAACAATGAAAGTCACAGTTTTCAGGTTCAAATCAATCGAGGTCAGTCAACGCCCACTCACCGTCACATGAAGGTCAGGTGATACTACTTCTTACTGAAGGTTAATAACTCACACCTCGCGTCTCCATATATACTGATGGTGGTAGTGATGGTGGTAGACGGTGGTAGTGATGGTGGTAGAGGGTGGTCCAGTGATTCTCAAGCTGGTCCTAGTGACATTAAAAAACCAAGAAGGGAGGTAAACCCACCAAAGGACTTGGTACCTGAAGTCTTTATGGAAGGGGATTCTCCTTCCAAGCAATTGAGGATCTTTAATCTACCTTGTTGCTGGCACATCACTCATCAACAACTCCACAATAAAGGTAAGTGTCATTTAATTATTGTTTATTTTGCATGTCCAATTCCTTTCCATAAAGGATATATTTCATGTAAAAAATTTTTTTTCAGACTCTGGGTTGTCAAAAACGCATTAATTCTATTTCCATTATTTCTTCAGGGAAAAATTAACTCGACCAACGGCAATTTCGACCAATAGCAAGCTCTCTGGAACGGATTAATGCCGTTGGTTGAGGGTCCACTGTATATATATATACTTAAGAATTCGCAAACAGGCGAAATAATTTGCAAACATTGTCTCTCCTTCCACAGCAGGACTCGAACCTGCTAACTCTGTATCAGAGTCCACAGTACTTACCATCTTTAACATACTGTACCATTGTATTCATGTTTGTGTTGCCTGTAAATGTATTCTGTCTATTAATAAATTTTCCCACAGAATATAAAATATAGGGGATGGTAGGAGAAGAAAATATTCAAACAGCTCCGGGGAGAACCTTGAGTTTTCCCTGAGGTACGTTTATTGTCTTCTCTGATGATGAGGGTCCCCAGTCGTTACAGACGTGGTACCTCCCTATATTTTATATGTTCACTCAAACATAAACAAACCCAGACTGGCTCACGGCGCCTGTGTAGGGACACGGACAGAGCAGGCTGGCGGACAGGTCCGGTACCCGGAAGTCCGAAAATAGGGGTGTGTTTGATAATAGGGACAAAGTTGGTTCGAAAAAAGAGTTCTATTTTTGAAACGTTCGATATGTGATACGTTCGAATTTTGAGGTTCCACTGTGTGTATATATATATATATATATATATATATATATATATATATATATATATATATATATAAACATTGTCTCTACGTGTGTGTGTGTGTGTATACACACAGTAGAACCCCAGATTTCGTACACACCGGATACTGGACTTTTCGGATTTCAGACACTTTTTTTGTGAAATTTTGCTTCGAATTTCTGACCTCGTCCCAGAAATCGCACGTATCAGACTCATCCACCTGCTGGGAAAATGCTTCAGTCTGGCTCTGTCACTGGTTAAGTGAGTATTCATCCAAAACATTTCACAATTTTTGGGTTTGTTTATTGATTGTGACTGCGAAATAAGCCATGGGCCAAAGAAAGTTCCTAGTGCCAGCCCTTTGGTAAAGGGCTGAGAGAGAGAGGAGAATGTGCCTTCTTCAGTGATTCTAAGATATGTACAATACTAAAGCAGCAGGAGTCGATAAAGGCTAGAGTGCTAGCCAGCAATAAAGTGTAGCATTAACCGTGTAGGAAGTAAGTTAAGTAATTAAGTGATAGAAAAAGGACAACATGAAAGTAAATCTACCATGTTGTTGGAGGTATATAGGGCCACTGACAACATATGCCGCCCTACATATCTTCCACTACTCTAAATCTCTGTGAGCATCTCAATAACCACTTATTTCTTTACATTCTCCACAATAACCACTATATTTCTTTACATTCTCTATTATGCTCTTGTACAATATTTCTTATTTATAAATTACGTACATAGTTTCAGTGTGACTAGTGGTGTTTCAGTGTGACTAGTAGCGTAGTGGTGGTGGCCGCCACCACCAATATACGGATTATGCTGTCAGTGTCCCTGATAAACCCAAAAACAACAACAGCACCACTAGCCACATACATAATGACATATATTATTCATTCTAGAGTATATATCATGTTTCTATGTTATTAATATTGTTTATTATGTCATATTAGACGAATTGTGATAGACAAATAAGCTGTAGAGTTGATATTAACATCATATTTATGTATTTTGTCCTTTCTCCAAACAATAAACTCTCCTCCCTTCAACAAGAGCCTTCAATATGTACAATGCTAAAGCAGTAGAGGTCAGTGCTCACATGAGGTCATACTTGTCCTAAGTTGTCTAGGAGTTGGTGGGGTGTTACCGAGCACCATGGCTTGTTGCTGTGTTTTAGAATCTCAGGTGAAGGTGTTGAAGAAGGAGGTTCTACTTCTTCAGGAGGTAAATAGGAGGCTGAAGCTTTGCCTAGATGGGTTTGGGAGTGAGTGTGAGATGGATGGAGCTGGTAAGGAGGAAATGGTCACCAGCAGTGACAGTGGCAGCTGCTTTAAGTGGCAAGTGGTTCACAATTCAGGAAAAAGGAACATAAGGAAAGTTAATAGAGAAATTGTGAAAGAAGAAAATAGATTCTCTGTTCTCCAGGACGAGTGTACTTCTGTGGTTAGTGAGGATAAAGGTACCACTGACGCCCCTGCCAATCAAGGTTAAGAATATTCTGATTGTGGGAGACTCTCAGGTAAGATATATGGACCATGCTTTTTGTAACAGAGATATGAAGGTCAGACAGAGGGTGTGCTTCCCAGGAGTTTGTGTTGGTGACATAGTCAGCAGGATGGATAATATGTCAGGTAATGGGAACAAGCACATTATCTGTCTTAGTGATGGTAGTAATGACATTGGGAAGGGCAGGAGACAGGAGCTACTAGATAAGTACAGGTCAGCCATAGAAGTAGTCAGGTCTAAGGGAGAGATCCCAGTCATATGTAGCATCTTGCCTAGAAAGGGAGTGGGCAATGAATGGATGTCTAGGGCAATTGGTATAAATTGCTGGCTAGACAGGTTATGAAAGGAACTTGCAATCCCATTCATTGATAACTGGGACAAATTCTATGGCAAACATGATATGTATGCAAGGAATGGGATTCATCTCTCTGGGGCTGGAGTGGTTGCATTAGCCATTTCAATTGAGGGGGTAATTGATGACTTGTCTAGGACTTTAAACTGGTAGATTATAGAGGTTTGGGTGTTTGTGGGAAACAATCAGGCTGCAGTATTAGGATTGAAAACAGGAGATATTACCAGCATACCTCAGGGATATGTTTAAAAGACAATATTCAATATACAGTTGCTAGTAAAGGCAAAGCAATTGTTCAACAAAGAGAGATAGTAGAGGGCAACGAGTGACTAGCTCCCTTAAGGTCTACTATACAAATAATAGTAGTCTAAGAAATATGATAGATGAGCTAAGATTACTTGTAAGTGCAGGTAATATAGATATTAATGTTATAAAAGAGACCTGGTTCAACCTAAAAGATAAAGAAATGCCTTCTGAATGTAACATACAGGGTTATAAACTATTCCACACCGACAGGGTCAACAGGAAGGATGGTGGAGTGTGATGTATGTCAGAGATAATTTAAATTGTTGTGTTAGACATTATATAAGATTAGAAACATTGGACACAGAATCTCTTTGGCTACAGTTTCTCGAGGGTCATGACATATTAATTCTGGGTGTGATTTATAGGCCCCCAAACCTTGATAGGGAGGGCAGATAGGCTGTTATGGGACGAAATTCATAAAGCGTCTGGATATGACAATGTTGTGTTAATGGGAGATTTTGACTTTAGACAAATTGATTGAAACTATGTGACAGGAAATCTTGAGTCTAGTGTCTTTCTTCATACGGTTCAGGATTGCTTTTGTAAAACAGTTTGTGACAGAATCAACTAGAGGAAACAATCTGCTTGACTTGGTTCTTGCCAACAAAGAATCACTCATTAATAATCTTGAGGTAAATGATGAGCTTGGGGAAAGTGATCACAAATCACTTAGTTTCAATATATCACGGAATTACCCAGATACTCCAATCAAATCTCTGTCCCAGACTTTCGCTTGGCCGATTTCATGGGACTGAGAAATTACGAGGGTGGGCTAAATTGGGATGACCTGACTATGGGTCAGGTAGGTGGTGTTGGTTGCCAATATGACATTTTTCAGAGCAGAGTTCTACCTGCCCAGACAAATTTTGTTCCAAGTAGGGAAATTAGATCTAACAAAAAAGATCCCAAATGGATAAACAATAGATTAAAACATCTCATTGGTCAAAAGAGAGGCATATATAGGGGTATCAAAAGAGGGGATGGGCAGTTCAGAAATCAATATATTCAGTTAAAGAGAGAGATAAAAAAGGAATCCCTTCCTAAGGTCGCAAGGGACTCAAAGAATAACCCAAAAGGGTTCTTTCAGGTATACAGAAGTAAGATTAGGGACAAAATAGGCCCACTTAGGAGTAACTCAGGTCAAATCACTGACAGTAATAACGATATGTGTGAAATTTTCAATACTTACTTCCTCTCAGTTTTTACCCAGGAAGATACAGGACAATAATGAACTATGCATGATTCGGGTAACTAGTGGCATGGTCCTCAGACAGACAGAGAAATTAAAACCTAACAAATCCCCAGGCCCTGATGAACTGTTTGCAAGGGTTTTAAAGGAATGTAAAGAAAAACTTAGCAAACCTTTGGCTAATCTTTTCAACATATCACTACAAACTGTCATAGTGCCTGATAAGTGGAAAATGGCAAATGTAATACCTATTTACAAGGCAGGTGATAGGTCCTTAGCTTCGAACTATGGACCAATAAGCCTTCCCTCCATAATGGGAAAATTTATGGAATCAGTAATTGCCGAAACAATTCATAGCCATCTTGAAAAGCATAAACTGACTAATGAATCTCAACATGGTTTTACAAAGGGGCGTTCCTGTCTTACGAATTTACTAACTTTTTTCACTAAGGTGTTTGAGGAGGTAGATCATGGTAATGAATATGATATTGTGTATATGGACTTCAGTAAGGCTTTCGATAGAGTTCCACACCAGAGGCTACTGAGGAAAATTAAGGCACGTGGAATAGGAGAAATTTTTTCCTGGGTAGAGGCAAGGTTGACAAACAGGCAGCAGAGAATTTGCAAAAAATAGGGAGAAATGAGAATGGGGGCACATCACACTGTTCTTCAGGGGTCAGTGTTGGGCCCGTTGTTGTTCAAAATTCAAAATTTACATACGACAGATGAAGGAATAAATAGCGACATAAACAAATTTGCTGACGACAACAAAATAGGCCGTCCAATTTATTCTAATGAGGACACTAGTGCACTCCAGGATGATTTGAATAGACTGATGCAATAGTCGGAGAAGTGGCAGATGTAGTTTAATATTGACAAATGCAAAGTTCTAAATGTTAGACAGGAAAATAACCATGCCACACACACACACACACACACACACACACACACACACACACACACACACACACATATATATATATATATATATATATATATATATATATATATATATATATATATATATATATATTAGTATCTAGGTTAGGGTAAAGAGGTTTTTGTGGCATTTATGGATTTGGAAAAGGCATATGACAAGGTGGATAGGGGGGGGAAATGTGCCAAATGTTGCAAATGTATGGAATAGGAGGTAAGTTATTCAAAGCAGTGACAAGTTTTTACGAGGATAGCGAGGCTCAGGTTAGATTATGTAGAAGAGAGGGAGATTATTTCCCAGTAAAAGTAGGCCTTAGAGAAGGATGTGTGATATCACCATGATTGTTCAATATATTTATAGATGGGGTTGTAAGATAGGTGAATCCTCGGGAGTTGGCAAGAGGTGTGGGGTTAAAAGATAAAGAATCTAACACAAAGTGGGAGTTTTCACAGTTGCTCTTTGGTGATGACACTGTGCTTTAGAAGATTGTGAAGAGAAGTTGCAGATGTTGGTGGATGAGTTTAGTACGGTATGTAAAAGAAAACAATTGAAAGTGAATATAGGAAAGAGTAAGGTGATGAGGATGACAAAAAAAAAAATAGGTGACCAAAGATTAGATATTAGGTTGGAGGGAGAGAGTGTGGAGGAGGTGAATGTATTCAGATATTTAGGAGTGGACGTGTCAGCAGATGGGTCTATGAAAGATGAGGTGAATCATAGAACTAATGAGGGGAAAAAGGTGGAGACAAAGAACTTTGTCCATGGAAGCAAAGAAGAGAATGCATGATAGTATAGTTATACAAATGTTCTTACATGGATGTGAAACATGGGTGGTGAATGATGCAATAATGAGAAGGCTGGAGGCAGTGGAGATGTCATGTCTGAGGCAATGTGTGGTGTGAATATAATGCAGAGGGGGGTGCAGAAATAGCTGAGGAGGGGTTTTAAGGTGGTTTGGACATGTAAAGAGGGTGGAAGAAAATAGAATGACTTCCCGTGTGTATAAATCTGTAGTGGAGGGAAGGCGGGGTAGAGGTCGGCCTAGGAAAGGCTGGAGGGAGGGGGTAAAGGAGGTTTAGTGTGCGAGGGGGTGGACTTCCAGCAAGCATACGTGAGCGTGTTAGGTAGGAGCGAATGGAGACAAATGGGTTTTAGGACGTGACGTGCTGTTGGAGTGTGAGCAGGGTAACATTTATGAAGGAATTCAGGTAAACCGACAGGCCAGACTTGAGTCCTGGAGATGGGAAGTGCAGTGTCTGCACTCTGATGGAGTGGTGTTATGTTACATTTTTATAACTGTAGTGTAAGTGCGCTTCTAGGAAGACAGTGATGGAGTAAATGATGGTGAAAGTTTTTTTCGGGTCATCCTACCTTGGTGCGAAACGGCCCATGTGTCAATAAAATAAAATTATATATATATATATATATATATATATATATATATATATATATATATATATATATATATATATATATATATATATATATATATATATATTTATTATCACACTGGCAGACTCCCTCCAATGCAGGGTGTCCTGAATTAGTAACATTACTGGTTCATCCTCTTCACTCACATCATGTCTTGCGAATGACGTGTGTCTTTCACACTACAGTTTGTTAACGCAACTTAATTATATATATATATATATATATATATATATAACTGTTATAATATATATATATATATATATAACAGTTCAACAACGAGCCGAATGGTTTAGTGGAATTCATTCTGCTTTTTGCACAGGCAAGGTGCTACTGGCTTTCGTAAGCCTATTCACAGTGTTCTCATGTTTATAATACAGTAGTCAGGTCTTCACTGTTACTGTACTCAGTTTTGAATTCTTTGATGTCCTACATCTAGCAGTGTGTAGTGTTTACAGCTGGAATCTAATGTTATTTCATTGCACAACTGGAAAACTGTTGATAGTGTGTTAATTTTTCTGTATACAGTGAGGTGCTTTCATGGTCTGTGTAGGTCTACACGGTTGTTCGTGCTACAGGCAAGTGTTCTACCTGTGTCGATGAGTTTAGACAGTCTGATGTCATGCTTACTATGGTCGTGTGTCAGTGTTTACACTGGTCGTGTGTCAGTATCTTACACTGGTCGTGTGTCAGTGTCTTACACTGGTCGTGTGTCAGTGATCTTACACTGGTCGTGTGTCAGTTCTTACACTGGTCGTGTGTCGTGTCTTACACTGGCGTGTGTCAGGTCTTACACTGGTCTGTGTCAGTGTCTTACACTGGTCGTGTGTCAGTGTCTTACACTGGCGTGTGTCAGTGTCTTACACTGGTCGTGTGTCAGTGTCTTACACTGGCGTGTGTCAGTGTCTTACACTGGTCGTGTGTCAGTGTCTTACACTGGTCGTGTGTCAGTGTCTTACACGGTCGTGTGTCAGTTCTTACACTGGTCGTGTGTCAGTGTCTTTACACTGGTCGTGTGTCAGTATCTTACACTGGTCGTGTGTCAGTATCTTACACTGGTCGTGTGTCAGTGTCTTACACTGTCGTGTGTCAGTGTCTTACACTGGTCGTGTGTCAGTATCTACACTGGTCGTGTGTCAGTGTCTTACACTGGTCGTGTGTCAGTGTCTTACACTGGTCGTGTGTCAGTTCCTTACACTGGTCGTGTGTCAGTTCTTACACTGGCGTGTGTCAGTGTCTTACACTGGGTCGTGTGTCAGTATCTTACACTGGTCGTGTGTCAGTGTCTTACACTGGTACGTGTGTCAGTATCTTACACTGGTCGTGTGTCAGTATCTTACACTGGTCGTGTGTCAGTGTCTTACACTGGTCGTGTGTCAGTGTCTTACACTGGCGTGTGTCAGTCTTACACTGGTCGTGTGGTCAGTGTCTTACACTGGTCGTGTGTCAGTGTCTTACACTGGCGTGTGTCAGTGTCTTACACTGGTCGTGTGTCAGTGTCTTACACTGGTCGTGTGTCAGTTGCTTACACTGGCGTTGTGTCAGTGTCTTACACTGGCGTGTGTCAGTATCTTACACTGGTCGTGTGTCAGTTCTTACACTGGTCGTGTGTCAGTGTCTTACACTGGACGTGTGTCGTGTCTTACACTGGCGTGTGTCAGTGTCTTACACTGGCGTGGTGTCAGTATCTTACACTGGCGTGTGTCGTGTCTTACACTGGTCGTGTGTCAGTATCTTACACTGGCGTGTGTCAGGTCTTACACTGGTCGTGTGTCAGTGATCTTACACTGGTCGTGTGTCAGGTATCTTACACTGGTCGTGTGTCAGTATCTTACACTGGTCGTGTGTCAGTTCTTACACTGGCGTGTGTCAGTATCTTACACTGGTCGTGTGTCAGTATCTTACACTGGCGTGTGTCAGTGTCTTACACTGGTCGTGTGTCAGTATCTACACTGGTCGTGTGTCAGTTCTTACACTGGTCGTGTGTCAGTATCTTACACTGGCGTGTGTCAGTATCTTACACTGGCGTGTGTCAGTATCTACACTGGTCGTGTGTCAGTATCTACACTGGCGTGTGTCAGTGTCTTACACTGGTCGTGTGTCAGTATCTATACACTGGACGTGTGTCAGTATCTACACTGGGTCGTGTGTCAGTATCTTACACTGGACGTGTGTCAGTATCTTACACTGGTCGTGTGTCAGTGTCTTACACTGGCGTGTTCAGTATCTTACACTGGCGTGTGTCAGTGTCTTACACTGGTCGTGTGTCAGTATCTTACACTGGCGTGTGTCAGTATCTTACACTGGTCGTGTGTCGTCAATGGATGTATCATTACACTGGTCGTGTGTCAGTTCTTACACTGGACGTGTGTCAGTATCTTACACTGGTCGTGTGTCAGTATCTTACACTGGTCGTGTGTCAGTGTCCTTACACTGGTCGTGGTCAGTATCTTACACTGGTCGTGTGTCAGTTCTTACACTGGTCGTGTGTCAGTGATCTTACACTGGTCGTGTGTCAGTTATCTTACACTGGCGGTGTGTCAGTGTCCTACACTGGACAGGTGTCAGTATCTTACACTGGTCGTGTGCAGTATCTACACATGGTCGATGTGTCAGTATCTACACTGGACGTGTGTCAGTATCTTACACTGGACGTGTGTCAGTATCTTACACTGGTCGTGTGTCAGTATCTTACACTGGTTCGTGTGTCAGTGTCTTACACTGGTCGTGTGTCAGTATCTTACACTGGTCGTGTGTCAGTACTTACACTGGCTGTGTCAAGTACTTTACACGTCGTGTTCAGTGTCTTACACTGGTCGTGTGTCAGTGTCTTACATGGTCGTGTGTCAGTATCTACACTGGTCGTGTGTCAGTGTCACTACACTGGTCGTGTGTCAGATCTTACACTGGTCGTGTGTCAGTTCTTACACTGGTCGTGTGTCAGTACTCTTACACTGGTCGTGTGTCAGTATCTTACACTGGTCGTGTGTCAGTATCTTTACACTGGTCGTGTGTCAGTATCTTCAACATGGTCGTGTGTCAGTGATCTTACACTGGTCGTGTGTCAGTGTCTTACACTGGTCGTGTGTCAGTATCTTACACTGTCGTGTGTCAGTATCTTACACTGGATCGTGTGTCAGTATCTTACACTGGTCGTGTGTCAGTATCTTACACTGGTCGTGTGTCAGTATCTTACACTGGTCGTGTGTCAGTGTCTACACTGGACGTGTGTCAGTACTTACACTGGTCGTGTGTCTAGTGTCTTACACTGGTCGTGTGTCAGTGTCTTACACTGGTCGTGTGTCAGTTCTTACACTGGTCGTGTGTCAGTGTCTTACACTGGTCGTGTGTCAGTATCTTACACTGGTCGTGTGTTCAGTTCTTACACTGGTCGTGTGTCAGTTCTGCACTGGTCGTGTGTCAGTGTCTTACACTGGTCGTGTGTCAGTGTCTTACACTGGTCGTGTGTCAGTGTCTTACACTGGAGTCGTGTGTCAGTGTCTTACACTGGTCGTGTGTCAGTATCTTACACTGGTCGTGTGTCAGTGTCTTACACTGGTCGTGTGTCAGTATCTTACACTGGTCGTCTGTGTCAGTATCTTACACTGGACGTGTGTCAGTATCTTACACTGGTCGTGTGTCAGTATCTTACACTGGTCGTGTGTCAGTATCTTACACTGGTCGTGTGTCAGTATCTTACACTGGTCGTGTGTCAGTATCTTACACTGGTCGTGTGTCAGTATCTTACACTGGTCGTGTGTCAGGTTACTGGCTATCGTCGTGTCAGTGTCTTACACTGGACGTGTCGTCAGTATCTTACACACTGGTCGTGTGTCAGTATCTTACACTGGTCGTGTGTCAGTTCTTACACTGGTCGTGTGTCAGTGATCTTACACTGGTCGTGTGTCAGTATCTTACACTGGTCGTGTGTCAGTATCTTACACTGGTCGTGTGTCAGTATCTTACACTGGTCGTGTGTCAGTGTCTTACACTGGTCGTGTGTCAGTGTCTTACACTGGTCGTGTGTCAGCGTCTTACAACTGGTCGTGTGCAGTGTCTTACACTGGCGTGTGTCAGTATCTTACACTGGTCGTGTGTCAGTATCTTACACTGGTACGTGTGTCAGTGTCTTACACACTGGTCGTGTGTCAGTGTCTTACACTGGTCGTGTGTCAGTATCTTACACTGGTCGTGTGTCAGTGTCTTACACTGGACGTTGTGTCAGTATCTTACACTGGTCGTGTGTCAGTGTCTTACACTGGTCGTGTGTCAGTGTCTTACACTGGTCGTGTGTCAGTATCTTACACTGGTCGTGTGTCAGTGTCTTACACTGGTCGTGTGTCAGTATCTTACACTGGTCGTGTGTCAGTATCTTACACTGGACGTGTGTCAGTATCTTACACTGGTCGTGTGTCAGTGTCTTACACTGGTCTGTGTCAGTATCTTACACTGGACGTGTGTCAGTATCTTACACTGGTCGTGTGTCAGTATCTTACACTGGACGTGTGTCAGTATCTTACACTGGACGTGTGTCAGTATCTTACACTGGTCGTGTGTCAGTGTCTTACACTGGTCGTGTGTCAGTGTCTTACACTGGTCGTGTGTCAGTGTCTTACACTGGACGTGTGTCAGTATCTTACACTGGTCGTGTGTCAGTATCTTACACTGGTCGTGTGTCAGTATCTTACACTGGTCGTGTGTCAGTATCTTACACTGGATCGTGTGTCAGTATCTTACACTGGTCGTGTGTCAGTATCTTACACTGGACGTGTGTCAGTATCTTACACTGGTCGTGTGTAGTCTTACACTGGATCGTGTCAGTCTTACACTGGTGTGTGTCAGTTCTTACACTGGACGTGTGTCATGTATCTTACACTGGATCGTGTGTCAGTAGTCTTACACTGGTCGTGTGTCAGTTCTTACACTGGCGTTGTCAGTATCTTACACTGGTCGTGTGTCAGTATCTTACACTGGTTCGTGTGTCAGTATCTTACACTGGACGTGTGTCAGTATCTTACACTGGTCGTGTGTCAGTAGTCTTACACTGGTCGTGTGTCAGTATCTTACACTGGACGTGTGTCAGTATCTTACACTGGACGTGTGTCAGTGTCTTACACTGGTCGTGTGTCAGTGTCTTACACTGGTCGTGTGTCAGTATCTTACACTGGTCGTGTGTCAGTATCTTACACTGGTCGTGTGTCAGTATCTTACACTGGTCGTGTGTCAGTATCTTACACTGGTCGTGTGTCATAGTCTTACACTGGTGTGTGTCAGTATCTTACACTGGTCGTGTGTCAGTATCTTACACTGGCGTGTGTCAGTATCTTACACTGGACGTCTGTGTCAGTATCTTACACTGGTCGTGTGTCAGTAGTCTTACACTGGCGTGTGTCAGTATCTTACACTGGTCGTGTGTCAGTATCTTACACTGGACGTGTGTCAGTATCTTACACTGGTCGTGTGTCAGTATCTTACACTGGTCGTGTGTCAGTATCTTACACTGGTCGTGTGTCAGTATCTTACACTGGTCGTGTGTCAGTGTCTTACACTGGTCGTGTGTCAGTGTCTTACACTGGACGTGTGTCAGTATCTTACACTGGTCGTGTGTCAGTATCTTACACTGGTCGTGTGTCAGTATCTTACACTGGTCGTGTGTCAGTGTCTTACACTGGTCGTGTGTCAGTATCTTACACTGGTCGTGTGTCAGTATCTTACACTGGTCGTGTGTCAGTGTCTTACACTGGTCGTGTGTCAGTATCTTACACTGGTCGTGTGTCAGTGTCTTACACTGGTCGTGTGTCAGTATCTTACACTGGTCGTGTGTCAGTATCTTACACTGGACGTGTGTCAGTATCTTACACTGGTCGTGTGTCATGTACTTACACTGGTCGTGTGTCAGTATCTTACACTGGTCGTGTGTCAGTGTCTTACACTGGTCGTGTGTCAGTGTCTTACACTGGACGTGTGTCAGTATCTTACACTGGTCGTGTGTCAGTATCTTACACTGGTCGTGTGTCAGTGTCTTACACTGGACGTGTGTCAGTGTCTTACACTGGTCGTAGTGTCACTGTTCGTTCACTTACACTGGTCGTGTGTCAGTGTCTTACACTGGTCGTGTGTCAGTGTCTTACACTGGTCGTGTGTCAGTATCTTACACTGGTCGTGTGTCAGTGTCTTACACTGGACGTGTGTCAGTATCTTACACTGGTCGTGTGTCAGTGTCTTACACTGGGTCCGTGTCAGTTCTTACACTGGTCGAGTGTCAGTGTCTTACACTGGTACGTAGGTCAGTGTCTTACACTGGCGTTGTGTCAGTATCTTACACTGGTCGTGTGTCAGTATCTTACACTGGCGTGTGTCAGTATCTTACACTGGTCGTGTGTCAGTATCTTACACTGGTGTGGTCAGTGATCTTACACTGGTCGTGTGTCAGTGTCTTACACTGGTCGTGTGTCAGTATCTTACACTGGCGTGTGTCAGTTGTCTTACACTGACGTGTGTCAGTATCTTACACTGGTCGTGTGTCAGTGTCTTACACTGGACGGTGGTGTCCATATCTTACATCGTCGGTCAGTGTGTCAGTGTCTTACACTGGTCGTGTGTCAGTATCTTACACTGGACGTGTGTCAGTGTCTTACACTGGACGTGTGTCAGTGTCTTACACTGGACGTGTGTCAGTATCTTACACTGGTCGTGTGTCAGTATCTTACACTGGTCGTGTGTCATGGTATCTTACACTGGGACGTGTGTCAGAGTTCTGTCACTGGTCGTGTGTCAGTGTTCTTACACTGGACGTGTGTCAGTATCTTACACTGGCGTGTGTCAGTGTCTGCACTGGTCGTGTGTCAGTATCTTACACTGGTCGTGTGTCAGGTCTTACACTGGTCGTGTCAGTTCTTACACTGGTCGTTGTCAGCTCTGCACGGTCGTGTGTCAGTATCTTACACTGGTCGTGTGTCAGTATCTTACACTGGACGTGTGTCAGTATCTTACACTGGTCGTGTGTCAGTGTCTTACACTGGTCGTGTGTCAGTGTCTTACACTGGTCGTGTGTCAGTGTCTTACACTGGTCGTGTGTCAGTTCTTACACTGTCGTGTGGTCAGTGTCTTACACTGGTCGTGTGTCAGTGTCTTACACTGGTCGTGTGTCAGTTCTTACACTGGACGTGTGTCAGTATCTTACACTGGTCGTGTGTCAGTGTCTTACACTGGTCGTGTCGTCAGTTCTTACACTGGTCGTGTGTCAGCGTCTGGCACTGGTGTGTGTCAGTGTCTTACAGCTGGACGTGGTCAGTATCTTACACTGGTCGGTGTGTCAGTATCTTACACTGGTCGTGTGTCAGTGTCTTACACTGGTCGTGTGTCAGTGTCTTACACTGGTCGTGTGTCAGTGTCTTACACTGGACGTGTGTCAGTTCTTACACTGGACGTGTGTCAGTATCTTACACTGGTCGGTGTCAGTGTCTTACACTTGGTCGTGTGTCAGTGTCTTACACTGGTCGTGTGTCAGTGTCTTACACTGGACGTGTGTCAGTATTCTACACTGGTCGTGTGTCAGTATCTTACACTGGTCGTGTGTCGTGTCTTACACTGGCGTGTGTCAGTGTCTTACACTGGACGTTATGTCAGTGTCTTACACTGGTCGTGTGTCAGTGTCTTACACTGGACGTGTGTCAGTGTCTTACACTGGTCGTGTGTGTCAGTATCTTACACTGGTCGTGTGTCAGTGTCTTACACTGGACGTGTGTCAGTATCTTACACTGGTCGTGTGTCAGTGTCTTACACTGGTCTTTGTGTCAGTACACACTGGTCGTGTGTCAGTGTCTTACACTGGTCGTGTGTCAGTGTCTTACACTGGTCGTGTGTCAGTATCTTACACTGGCGTGTGTCAGTTCTTACACTGGCGTGTGTCAGTGTCTTACACTGGCGTGTGTCAGTGTCTTACACTGGACGTGTGTCAGTATCTTACACTGGAACGTGTGTCAGTTCTTACACTGGTCGTGTGTCAGTAGTCTTACACTGGACGTGTGTCAGTGTCTTACACTGGTCGTGTGTCAGTGTCTTACACTGGTCGTGTGTCGTAGTCTTACACTGGTCGTGTGTCAGTCTGCACTGGTCGTGTGTCAGTATCTTACACTGGTCGTGTTGTCAGTGTCTGTACACTGGTCGTGTGTCAGTTCTTACACTGGTCGTGTGTCAGTGTCTTACACTGGTCGGTGTCAGTATCTTACACTGGACGTGTGTCAGTATCTTACACTGGCGTGTGTCAGTATCTTACACTGGTCGTGTGTCAGTGTCTTACACTGGTCGTGTGTCAGTATCTTACACTGGACGTGTGTCAGTGTCTTACACTGGTCGTGTGTCAGTATCTTACACTGGTCGTGTGTCAGTGTCTTACACTGGTCGTGTGTCAGTGTCTTACACTGGACGTGTGTCAGTGTCTTACACTGGACGTGTGTCAGTATCTTACACTGGTCGTGTGTCAGTGTCTTACACTGGTCGTGTGTCAGTGTCTTACACTGGTCGTGTGTCAGTGTCTTACACTGGTCGTGTGTCAGTGTCTTACACTGGACGTGTGTCAGTATCTTACACTGGTCGTGTGTCAGTATCTTACACTGGTCGTGTGTCAGTGTCTTACACTGGTCGTGTGTCAGCGTCTGGCACTGGTCGTGTGTCAGTGTCTTACACTGGTCGTGTCAGTATCTTACACTGGTCGTGTGTCAGTGTCTTACACTGGTCGTGTGTCAGTGTCTTACACTGGTCGTGTGTCAGTGTCTTACACTGGACGTGTGTCAGTATCTTACACTGGTCGTGTGTCAGTATCTTACACTGGTCGTGTGTCAGTGTCTTACACTGGTCGTGTGTCAGTGTCTTACACTGGTCGTGTGTCAGTATCTTACACTGGTCGTGTGTCAGTGTCTTACACTGGTCGTGTGTCAGTATCTTACACTGGTCGTGTGTCAGTATCTTACACTGGTCGTGTCAGTATCTTACACTGGACGTGTGTCAGTATCTTACACTGGTCGTGTGTCAGTATCTTACACTGGACGTGTGTCAGTATCTTACACTGGACGTGTGTCAGTATCTTACACTGGTCGTGTGTCAGTGTCTTACACTGGTCGTGTGTCAGTGTCTTACACTGGTCGTGTCAGTATCTTACACTGGTCGTGTCAGTATCTTACACTGGTCGTGTGTCAGTATCTTACACTGGTCGTGTCAGTATCTTACACTGGTCGTGTGTCAGTATCTTACACTGGTCGTGTGTCAGTACTTACACTGGTCGTGTGTCAGTGTCTTACATGGTCGTGTGTCAGTATCTTACACTGGTCGTGTCAGTATCTTACACTGGTCGTGTCAGTATCTTACACTGGCGTCGTGTCAGTATCTTACACTGGTCGTGTCAGTATCTTACACTGGTCGTGTGTCAGTATCTTACACTGGACGTGTGTCAGTATCTTACACTGGTCGTGTGTCAGTGTCTTACACTGGACGTGTGTCAGTGTCTTACACTGGACGTGTGTCAGTATCTTACACTGGTCGTGTGTCAGTATCTTACACTGGTCGTGTGTCAGTATCTTACACTGACTGTGTCAGTATCTTACACTGGTCGTGTGTCAGTGTCTTACACTGGTCGTGTGTCAGTTCTTACACTGGACGTGTGTCAGTATCTTACACTGGTCGTGTGTCAGTGTCTTACACTGTCGTGTGTCAGTTCTTACACTGGACGTGTGTCAGTATCTTACACTGGTCGTGTGTCAGTATCTTACACTGGACGTGTGTCAGTATCTTACACTGGTCGTGTGTCAGTGTCTTACACTGGTCGTGTGTCAGTATCTTACACTGGACGTGTGTCAGTATCTTACACTGGTCGTGTGTCAGTGTCTTACACTGGTCGTGTGTCAGTATCTTACACTGGACGTGTGTCAGTATCTTACACTGGTCGTGTGTCAGTATCTTACACTGGTCGTGTGTCAGTATCTTACACTGGTCGTGTGTCAGTTCTTACACTGGTCGTGTTCAGTGTCTTACACTGTCGTGTGTCAGTATCTTACACTGGTCGTGTGTCAGTGTCTTACACTGGTCGTGTGTCAGTATCTTACACTGGACGTGTGTCAGTATCTTACACTGGTCGTGTCAGTATCTTACACTGGTCGTGTCAGTATCTTACACTGGTCGTGTGTCAGTATCTTACACTGGTCGTGTGTCAGTGTCTTACACTGGTCGTGTGTCAGTATCTTACACTGGTCGTTTCAGTGTCTTACACTGGTCGTGTGTCGATCTACACGTGTGTCTATCTACACTGGTCGTGTCAGTATCTTTACACTGGTCGTGGTCAGTATCTTACACGGTCGTGTCAGTGTCTTACACTGGTCGTGTGTCAGTATCTTACACTGGACGTGTGTCAGTATCTTACACTGTCGTGTCAGTATCTTACAACTGGTCGTGTCAGTGTCTTACACTGGTCGTGTGCAGTATCTTACACTGGACGTGCTGTTCAGTATCTTACACTGAACGTGTGTCAGTTCTTACACTGGTCGTGTGTCAGTGTCTTACACTGGTCGTGTTCAGTGTCTTACACTGGTCGTTGTCAGTGTCTTACACTGGTCGTGTGTCAGTTCTTACACTGGCGTGTGTCAGTGTCTTACACTGGCGTTGTCAGTGTCTTACACTGGTCGTGTGTCAGTATCTTACACTGGTCGTGTCAGTGTCTTACACTGGACGTGTGTCAGTATCTTACACTGGACGTGTGTCAGTGTCTTACACTGGTCGTGTGTCAGTGTCTTACACTGGTCGTGTGTCAGTGTCTTACACTGGTCGTGTGTCAGTGTCTTACACTGGTCGTGTGTCAGTGTCTTACACTGGTCGTGTCAGTGTCTTACACTGGTCGTGTGTCAGTGTCTTACACTGGTCGTGTGTCAGTGTCTTACACTGGTCGTGTCAGTGTCTTACACTGGTCGTGTCAGTGTCTTACACTGGTCGTGTGTCAGTGTCTTACACTGGTCGTGTAGTCAGTGTCTCTTACACGGTCGTGTGTCAGTGTCTTACACTGGTCGTGTGTCAGTGTCTTACACTGGTCGTGTGTCAGTGTCTTACACTGGTCGTGTGTCAGTGTCTTACACTGGACGTGTGTCAGTGTCTTACACTGGACGTGTGTCAGTGTCTTACACTGGACGTGTGTCAGTGTCTTACACTGGTCGTGTGTCAGTGTCTTACACTGGTCGTGTCAGTGTCTTACACTGGACGTGTGTCAGTGTCTTACACTGGTCGTGTGTCAGTGTCTTACACTGGTCGTGTGTCAGTGTCTTACACTGAACGTGTGTCAGTGTCTTACACTGGACGTGTGTCAGTGTCTTACACTGGACTGTGTCAGTGTCTTACACTGGTCGTGTCAGTGTCTTACACTGAGTGTGTCAGTGTCTTACACTGGTCGTGTGTCAGTGTCTTACACTGGTCGTGTCAGTGTCTTACACTGGACGTGTGTCAGTGTCTTACACTGGTAGTGTGTCAGTGTCTTACACTGGTCGTGTCAGTGTCTTACACTGGTCGTGTCAGTGTCTTACACTGAACGTGTGTCAGTGTCTTACACTGGTCGTGTGTCAGTGTCTTACACTGGACGTGTGTCAGTGTCTTACACTGGTCGTGTCAGTGTCTTACACTGAACGTGTGTCAGTGTCTTACACTGGACGTGTGTCAGTGTCTTACACTGGACGTGTCAGTGTCTTACACTGGACGTGTCAGTGTCTTACACTGGACGTGTGTCAGTGTCTTACACTGGACGTGTGTCAGTGTCTTACACTGGTCGTGTCAGTGTCTTACACTGGACGTGTGTCAGTGTCTTACACTGGTCGTGTGTCAGTGTCTTACACTGGTCGTGTCAGTGTCTTACACTGAACGTGTGTCAGTGTCTTACACTGAACGTGTGTCAGTGTCTTACACTGGTCGTGTGTCAGTGTCTTATACTGGTCGTGTCAGTGTCTTACACTGACGTGTGTCAGTGTCCTAACATGGTCGTGTGCAGTGTCTTACACTGGTCGTGTCAGTGTCTTACACTGAACGTGTGTCAGTGTCTTACACTGAACGTGTGTCAGTGTCTTACACTGGTCGTGTGTCAGTGTCTTACACTGGTCGTGTCAGTGTCTTACACTGGACGTGTGTCAGTGTCTTACACTGGTCGTGTGCCAGTGTCTTACACTGGTCGTGTCAGTGTCTTACACTGAACGTGTGTCAGTGTCTTACACTGGACGTGTGTCAGTGTCTTACACTGGTCGTGTGTCAGTGTCTTACACTGGTCGTGTCAGTGTCTTACACTGACGTGTGTCAGTGTCTTACACTGGTCGTGTGTCAGTGT
This sequence comes from Cherax quadricarinatus, assembly GCF_026875155.1. Taxonomy (NCBI): domain Eukaryota; kingdom Metazoa; phylum Arthropoda; class Malacostraca; order Decapoda; family Parastacidae; genus Cherax; species Cherax quadricarinatus. The sequence goes on from NC_069404.1 coordinate 79,282,627, forward strand.
CTTACACTGGTCGTGTCAGTGTCTTACACTGGTCGTGTCAGTGTCTTACACTGGTCGTGTGTCAGTGTCTTACACTGGTCGTGTGTCAGTGTCTTACACTGGTCGGTCAGTGTCTTACATGGTCGTGTCAGTGTCTTACACTGGTACGTGTGTCAGTGTCTTACACTGGACGTGTGTCAGTGTCTTACACTGGTCGTGTGTCAGTGTCTTACACTGGACGTGTGTCAGTGTCTTACACTGGTCGTGTGTCAGTGTCTTACACTGGACGTGTGTCAGTGTCTTACACTGGACGTGTCAGTGTCTTACACTGGACGTGTGTCAGTGTCTTACACTGGTCGTGTGTCAGTGTCTTACACTGGTCGTGTCAGTGTCTTACACTGGACGTGTGTCAGTGTCTTACACTGGTCGTGTGTCAGTGTCTTACACTGGTCGTGTCAGTGTCTTACACTGGTCGTGTCAGTGTCTTACACTGGTCGTGTGTCAGTGTCTTACACTGGTCGTGTCAGTGTCTTACACTGGTCGTGTCAGTGTCTTACACTGGTCGTGTCAGTGTCTTACACTGGTCGTGTGTCAGTGTCTTACACTGGACGTGTGTCAGTGTCTTACACTGGTCGTGTGTCAGTGTCTTACACTGGTCGTGTGTCAGTGTCTTACACTGGTCGTGTGTCAGTGTCTTACACTGGTCGTGTCAGTGTCTTACACTGGTCGTGCCAGTGTCTTACACTGGTCGTGTGTCAGTGTCTTACACTGGTCGTGCCAGTGTCTTACACTGGTCGTGTCAGTGTCTTACACTGGTCGTGTCAGTGTCTTACACTGGTCGTGTCAGTGTCTTACACTGGTCGTGTCAGTGTCTTACACTGGTCGTGTCAGTGTGTTAGACAGCAAAAGTTTGGTTGTAGCAGAGTTTGGTTTGCTATAACTCAGGTATCAGCCTGTCACACTGGAGAAGATGAGAGGGAAGGGGAAAGAGATGTTTTGGGAAGGGTAAGGGAGGTTAGGGGTGAGAGCCGTGAGGGATGGGGATGGGGAGAACAGCTACCCATCTGGTATTCGATCTACCAATAGATGGGGGTGGGGGATCGTGGTAGAGGGTTGATGGAGAAAGTTGGCACCCTACCATGACCTCCCCTCTCCCCATCAACCACCTGTCAGTACCATCTGTGTCAGCAACAATCACCTCTGGTGTCCATAATTGTCAATACACTGTCACCCTTCCTCTCAATATTTCTTACCATCTTTAACAAGATTTGTGACAGGGACAATCACCATCTGTATCACCATCTGCGCAACTATCTGTCACCATCTGTTTACAGTTGTGGCAGTAAGTGCCTGGTGCCACAATACAATAAACAGTTGTGTCAATATGTGTAATTCGTTACTCAATAAACAGTACACAATGGCACAAAATATGTTACTTATTCAAACAACAAACACTCGTTATTATTTCTTTTTTTCTTTGTTTTTTACTTGTCTTTGAGTTTTTGTGTTGGTTCCGGGGATGACAGTCCCCATCCCCTTCGGCCTTATCCTGGTTGATGGCCTGACCATTTAACCTATTGGTGCTAGCAGCACCAACAGGCTAAATCAAGAATGGATTTTAATAGTTAGTCAAGGTTCCTCACTTAAGACAATTTTAAGAATGATGGTAATTATTCTTAATCTTGAAGGATGTTGAAAAGTCTTGGGCCCTTTAAGTTTATGTTGTTATGTGGTTGTGGAGGTTATCTTCCCGACGGCCCGGTCTCAGACCAACCAGCCATACCAGGTCACAGACCATATATTACAGGGAACTTCACATAAGCACATAAAAAATTAAAGATATATGTATACTGAATGTAGGGAGAAGTTTGTGAGGTTTACCTGTCATTGTGAGGTTTACCTGTCATTGTGAGGTTTACCTGTCATTGTAAGGTTTACCTGTCATTGTGAGGTTTACCTGTCATTGTGAGGTTTACCTGTCATTGTGAGGTTTACCTGTCATTGTGAGGTTTACCTGTCATTGTGAGGTTTACCTGTCATTGTAAGGTTTACCTGTCATTGTGAGGTTTACCTGTCATTGTAAGGTTTACCTGTCATTATAAGTGTCCATCATACGTGTTCATAATAAGTGATCATAAGAGAAAACGAAAAGATCAGCATTTCTGCCAGAGAGCAAAAAATTATTAACAGGTTGACTTTTCACATACATCTGAGAGGAAGGTAGCGGCGGCGCCTCTCTGGATGGTTGCTGTCTACCATCCCACAAGCCACACCTTACGCAACTACCTACACGCTACAGAACAACGGCTTTTACTACAGCAACGTTTTGCTCCATCATGACCTGACAAAGTTCTAAACATGTCCTGAAATGCAAGTCTATGTCCAACAGTGCCTGCAACACGCCATCTGCCTCAACTCCTGCTCCTATTTATAACGAGTATTTTGCAGGAACACCTGTCCTCCAAGTCTCATAAAATGTTACGTATTCCAACATGCAGGTTTGAACTAGTCCCTCCAGGTGCAACGTACCACATGCTCTCTCACCTTGGCTCCAGGACAGATCAACACAGACCAAAATAATTTAGGCACTGGAAATAAGCGGACAGTGAAAGTTCTCTGCATCTGGTGATGTGCAACACTGCGTGCTGTAGACAAGGCTGTTAGTGTATAACAGAAGTGAGAGTATGAGTGTCTTACCTGTGTCCTACTTCAGTGTCTTGAGAGTACAACTGTCTTACCTGTGTCCTACTTCAGTATCTTGAGAGTACAACTGTCTTACCTGTGTCCTACTTCAGTATCTTGAGAGTACAACTGTCCTACCTGTGTCCTACTTCAGTATCTTGAGAGTACAACTGTCTTACCTGTGTCCTACTTCAGTATCTTGAGAGTACAACTGTCTTACCTGTGTCCTACTTCAGTATCTTGAGAGTACAACTGTCTTACCTGTGTCCTACTTCAGTATCTTGAGAGTACAACTGTCTTACCTGTGTCCTACTATAGTATCTTGAGAAATAACTGTCCTACCTGTGTCCTACTTCAGTTTATCTTGAGAGTACAACTGTCTACCTTGTTCCTACTCAGTACTTGGATACAAACTGCTACCTGTGTCCTAATTCATGTATCTTAAGTACACCTGCTACTTGTTCTACTTCAGTATTAGGTACACTGTCTTACCTGTGGCCTATATCAGTATCTTGAGGGTACAACTGTTTACCTGTGCCACTTCAGTATCTTGATACATGTCTACTGTGCCTACTTCAGTATCTTGAGAGTACAACTGTCTTACCTGTGTCCTACTTCAGTATCTTGAGAGTACAACTGTCTTACCTGTGTCCTACTTCAGTATCTTGAGAGTACAACTGTCTTACCTGTGTCCTACTTCAGTACTTGAGAGTACAACTTCTTACTGTGCCTACTTCAGTTCTTGAGAGTACAAACTGTCTTACTGTGTCCACTTCAGTATCTTGAGAGTACAACTGTCTTACCTGTGGCCTACTTCAGTATCTTGAGAGTACAACTGTCCTACCTGTGGCCTACTTCAGTTACTTGAGAGTACAACTGTCCTACCTGTGTCCTACTTGAGTTACTTGAGAGTACAACTGTCCTACCTGTGTCCTACTTGTTTACTTGAGAGTACAAGTACCTTACTGAGTCCTGGATATCATAACTAACTTGGGATCTGAAGATTCTTGTTATCTAGCCCATCATTTTTCCTGTAGTTTATTATTAAATATGATAATATGTTCTTTGAGGGTAAAACACTCCCACAATGTTTACTTCTACGTCCTCCGTATTTCTCTTCCGTTCTACGTAATGTATGACAGTAAAGAATTACACACGTGCAACATCTGGGTATGTTTGTTTGTAGACATTTCGTTATACATTGGCTTTACCAACACAATGCTAGGACATAATATGAAGAATATAGAACTATATACAAAAGATGAGGTAATCAGTCCCCCAGCCTTGGAGTTAGTGAAGACCACCGTAGTCTTCAAACAGTCCAGGGTGTTACTGAAGCCGGGACTGTTGTTACTGAAGCCTGGACTGTTGTTACTGTAGCCTAGACTGCTGTTACTGCAACTTGGGCTGCTGTTACTGCAGGATGGGCTACTGTTACTATAGGCGGGACCAATGTTACTACAGGCTGGACCACTGTTACTGCAGCCTAGACTGCTGTTACTGCAGCCTAGACCACTCTTACTGCAGCCTGGACCACTGCTACTGCAGCCTGAGCTGCCGTTACTGCAGCCTTGGCTGCTGTTCTGCAGGCTGGACTGCTATTACTGCAAGCTGGACTGCTGTTACTGCAGGGTGGCCGCTGTTACTGCAGCTTGGGCTGCTGTTACTGCAGCCTGGACCACTGTTACTGTAACTTGGACTGCTGTTACTGCAGGATGGACTGCTATTACTGCAGGCTGGACCACTGTTACTGCAGCCTGGACTGCTGTTACTACAGCCTGCACCACTGTTACTGAAGCCTGGGCTGCTGTTACTGGATGGACTACTGTTACTATAGGCGGGACCATTGTTACTACATCCTGGACTGCTGTTACTGCAGCCTGAACCACTGTTACTGCACCCTTTTATTGCTGTTATGCAGGCTGGACTGCTGTTACTGCAGTCTGGGCTGCTGTTACTGCAGGCTGGACTACTGTTACTATAGGCGGGACCAATGTTACTACAGGCTGGATCACTGTTACTGCAGCCTAGACTGCTGTTACTGCAGTCTGGATCACTGTCACTGCAGCCTGGGCTGCTGTTACTGGAGCCTTGGCTGCTGTTACTGCAGGTTGGACTGCTGCTACTGCAGCCTTAGCTGCTGTTACTGCAGGCTGGGCTGCTGCGACTGCAGGCTGGTCTACTGTTACTATAGGCGGGACCAATGATACTACAGGCTGGACCACTGTTACTGCAGCCTAGACTGCTGTTACTGCAGCCTGGACCACTGTTACTGCAGCCTGGACAACTGTTACTGCAGCCTGGGTTGCTGTTCCTGCAGTCTTGGTTGCTGTTCTGCAGGCTGGACTGCTGTTACTGCAGGCTGGACCGCTGTTACTGCAGGCTGGACCGCTGTTACTGCAGGCTCGAGCGCCGGTATGTAACCTCTGTACCATATTTGGGCGACTTCTTGACGATGAGATGATTGGAGTAATATGTACCCTGTACCACGTGACCACCTGGGTCCATCCGACCACCTGGGTCCATCCGACCACCTGGGTCCATCCGACCACCTGGGTCCATCCGACCACTTGGGTCCATCCGACCACCTGGGACCATCCGTCACGCTGCACGCTCACACGTGCGTCTGTTAAAGTATGTTTATAACGGTACACACTCCTGTACACATAGGTATACATACAAGTACACACACCTGTACACATAGGTATACATACAAGTACACACACCTGTACACATGGGTACACATGCGGACCCACACGTGTACACAACAGGTACAAACGCTTACAACAGGTCTAAACACACGTGTACACATAAGTAATGGGTATACACAAATCAATTCCTTGGGGCTGAACGCTGAGAGGTGTCTGTACGCTACTCATTAACTTCATTATGGTACACATAAGTACCCACGGATATACCAAGGGATATTCAGCCTTGCCCCTGTTCTCATTTCTGACACAGACACATAAATCACAGCAACGTATTATCCTGTGCAGACGATATTAGAATCTGAATGAGAGTGGCATCCAGTGAGGACCCAGAAAACCTCCAAGCTGATATCAACAAAGTCTTCCACTGACAACATGATGCTCCAAGAAGACAAGTTTTAGTTACTAAATTACGGAAAGAGTGAGGAAATATAGACTGGAACAAAGTATAAAACAAACGCGACTGTGAGGTACTTAGGAGTGATTATGCCAGATCATCTCGCTTTCAATGATCACAACAGTATAGCTATCATAAATGCAAGGGAAGTGATTGGCTGAATAACTAGAACCTTCAAAACCAGAAATACCAAGACAATAATGATACTCTTCAAGTCATTTATTATCTCAAGGCTGAAGTCTGCTTCATTCCAGAAGACCTAGAGAATATGCAGAGAGCTTTCAATGCTCGTTTAAACTCAGTTAAGCACCTAAATTACTGGGAACGCATAAAGTCCCTCAATCTATACTCCTTGGAACGCCGGGGAGAAAAATCAAATTAGTCCCAAATCTGCATCCACAAATCATTCCCTATGAAAGTAAGAGGCTTGGTAGACGGTATATAACACCCCGATGAGAAGCAGAGGTGCAGTGAGTACACTGAAAAAAAAAATCAATAAGTCTGAAGGGATGAAGACTTTTCAGTGCCCTCCCTTCATACATAAGGCAGCGTACTAACACACCCCTGGCTGACTTCAAGTGGGAACTTGACAAGTTCCACAAGCCAGTTCCTAATCAGCTGGGCTGAGGTGTTTACGTTAGACTTCGCCCGGCTAGCTAGCACCATCAGCCTGGATGATCGAGCCATCACCAGGAGGCCTGGTCTGAGACTGGACCGCAGGGATGTTGATCCTGGGAACACTCTCAAGGTGGACTACAGGTGGGTTGGTAAGTACGCAGTTTGATCCAGATGCACTCTGGTTGTACTCAGTTCTCTAGCGCGATATATTCCGCTTTGATGAGCCTAAAAATACTTTCTTTTAAATCACCTCAATTATTATGTTTCCTTCTGGTTGTTACCAAGGTCGATGGCTACCTGGAGTCTACCCGGAGATTATTCCGGGGATCAACGCCCCCGCTGCCCGGTCCACGACCAGGCCTTGATCAGGGCTTGATCAACCAGGCTGTTACTGCTGGCCGCACGTACTCCAACGTACGAACCACAGCCCGGCTGATCCGGCGCTGACTTTAGGTATCTGTCCAGCTCCCTCTTGAAGGCAGCCAGGGGCCTATTGGTAATTTCCTTTATGTTTGGTGGGAGGCTGTTGAACAGTCTTGGGCCCCGGATACTTATGGTGTTTTCTCTTAGTGTACCAATGGCGCCCCTACTTTTAATTGGGGGAATTTTGCATCGCCTGTCCAGCCTTTTACTTTCGTAGGGAGTGATTTCTGTGTGCAGATTCGGGACCATTCCTTCCAAGATTTTCCAAGTGTAGATTATGATATATCTCCCTCCTGCGTTCCAACGAGTACAAGTCAAGTGCTTCCAAGCGTTCCCAGTAGTTAAGGTGCTTGACAGAACTTATACGTGCAGTAAAGGTTCTCTGTACACTCTCTAGATCTGCAATTTCACCTGCTTTGAATGGAGATGTTAATGTACAGCAGTATTCCAGCCTAGAGAGAACAAGTGATTTGAAAAGAATCATTATTGGCTTGGCATCTCTCGTTTTAAACGTTCTCATTATCCATCCTATCATTTTCTTTGCAGTTGTGATCGTGGCACTGTTGTGATCCTTTAAAGTGAGATCCTCAGACATTACTACTCCCAGGTCCCTTACATTATTTTTCCGCTCTATTGTATGGCCGGAGTTTGTAGTATACTCAGTTCTAGTTATTATCTCCTCCAGTTTTCCATAACGGAGTGGTTGAAATTTGTCCTCATTGAACATCATATTGTTTTCCGTTGCCACTGGGAAACTTTGTTATCTTCTTGGAGGTTAACCGCGTCCTCAATCAGATGACAGCCTCATGCAGATCCAAGTATCGTCTGCAAAGGATGATACGGTGCTGTGGATTACATCTCTGTCTATGTCTGATATGAGGATGAGAAACAGGATGGGGGCGAGTACTGTGCCTTGTGGAACAGAGCTCTTCACTATGGCAGCCTCCGATATAACTGTTGACCACTACTCTTTGTGTTCGATTGGTTAGGAAGTTGAAGATCCATCTCCACACTTTGCCAGTTATTCCTTTAGCACGCATTTTGTGCGCTGTTACGTCATGATCGCATTGTCAAACACTTTTGCAAAGTCTGTGTATATTACATCTGCATTCTAATTTTCTTCCAGTGCATCCAAGGTCATATCATAGTGATCCAGTAGTTGTGAGAGGCAGGAGCGACCTGCCCTGAACCCATGTTGTCCTGGATTGTGCAGTTTTTTGGGAATCCAGGTGGTTTGCTAATCCTGCTTCTTAGCACTCTTTCAAAGATTTTTATGATGTGGGAGGTTAGAGCTATTGGTCTATAGTTCTTAGCTAATGCTTTGCTGCCACCTTTATGGAGTGGGGCTATGTCCGTTGTTTTAAGTGAGTGTGGAATTTCACCCATGTCTAAGCTCCTTCTCCATAGTATACTTAGGGCACGTGAGAGGGGTTTCTTTCAGTTCTTAATGAACACAGAGTTCCACGAGTCTGGGCCTGGGACTGAGTGCATGGGCATGTTGTCAATGGCTTTTTCAAAGTCTATCGGAGTTAGGGTAATATCGGAAATCTGGCATACATTGATGGAGTTTTGAGGCTCATTGTCGATCTTCAGACTGAGTAGTGGCTCACTAAACACAGAGTCGTATTGGGATTTCAGTATTTCACTCATTTCCTTGTTGTCATCTGTGTAAGTCCCATCCTGTCTGAGTAAGAGCCCTTATGATCTCTGGCATGTACCTGTGTACGTTGTCTCTGACTATCTTTTATGTTAAGACCATGTCTCCTTTGGTTCTTCACTTATCTAGTGACGCCTCTTTTACCCTAGTTCCAGATCCAATCTTTTTTTTTTTTGTTTGAACTAGACCAGCCTTGTGGGTCAACAACTGAATTTTCTCAGTTTTTCCCTGAATGCCTGATTACACGAGGGGCTCATGCTGGCGCTACGTGCTCCAGTGCTGGTGTTACGTGTGATGTGTAAAGTGGCGAGACTTCGTGTGCAGGGAGATGGACCACACATTAGGTTAAGTATTCCTACTACACTGCTTTTTATTAACACAGTTATGTACAATCGCAGTGTGCGGCTTCACTAGGCTACGTGAGAGTTGCACAGTGGAAACACTCGCACAGCTGTTAAACTGTTCTATATTACATACCTGTGACCGGTGTCGAGAGTTTGTCTACCCTCGCAGTCCAACCTGAGGCCAGCCCTTGATTACCTATTTAACAGGCTGTTGCTTTTGGCGACTTGCTGGCCCACATACCCATCACAACCAGCTTGATCTGACACTTGACACAAGTAGTGATCCAACTTCCTCTTGAAAACTAATATCTGCTGGTAGTAGGATGGATAGTCCTGGACCACGAATGTTGATAAATTGTTCTTCTATTCTGCCCGAAGCGCCCTTGCTTTTCACTGGGTCTATTTTACACTTCCTCCCATATCTCTCACTCCAGTACGTTGTTAGGTAGTATGTAAATTTTGGACTAGCCATCAAATATCTTCCATGTATATATTATCAGGTATTCAAACCACGGAACGGGAGGGCATTAAACACACTTGCCATGGGTTTAATTCCTGCCCGTTTTCTGGTTGCAATCGTGTTATTACGATTTCATGAGTCATATCAGGTTGATCAGTCTTCTTTACTCCAGACAGCACATTCCAGGCTTTCCCAGAACTTCAATGTTTCACCGGCTCTATGTGGGCATTAAGCGACCTAAAGACCTTTTCCAGCACCTATATCTCTCCCTGCAGTTAGCAATAATGTAAACGAGATACCACAAGTGATTTGAATGGTATCACCAGTGGCACTATTTCTCTTATTGTAATGGTTTCATTATTCATCCAGTCATTTTTCTCATTAAGTTCTCTAAATGATAGATCGTCTGACCTTAATAAGTTTTTCACACGTTAATTTCCTTCTATGAGATGGTCCTCCTGTGTTTTGTATCCAGTCCAGATAAGCTCACATGGATACCATTCTGAGTGCAACTAAGCAAGCACTCACTCTAACTAGGTGAGTACACTCACACTCTTTAAGAACACCTACCAAAGTTTTGTGCTTATCAAAGTATCAGAACTGTGAGAACAAGCAAGTTTAATTTTAGCTTGTTGAGCGCAGCACCTTGATGCTTGTAGTGTGTGTACATGACACCCACCTCACGGGGAAGGGGCAGACAAGGGGTCAAGGGAGGGACAATATGCAAGATGGATTGAGTAAAGTGAGAGTTGACACTGTAAGGATAAGCCACAATTCACTATTTAACTGGCTCTTAGAAAGAGTTAGGGGCTGTTCATACCTCACGTCATATCTGAAAGGAGGGTGTCACCTGTGATACACCTGTGACCAGTTTCGAGAGTAAGGCTTAGCTCAGCCCTGCTGGTGCTTCCTTGCTCAACCATGCTGTTGCTGTCAGCGGATCCTAGCCCACGTAGCCAAGACAGCCTTCCTGGAGTCGATTTTGTGAGTCAATGCTCCTGTGGCCCGGTCACAGACCAGGCATCCCGGTCTATGGCTTGATCAACTAGATTGTTGGTGCTAACAGGATGAGGTACAAACTATGCACCACAGCCTGACTGAACAAGAAATAAATGGAAAAAGTTATTGATTTCCTTCTCGAAAACCACCAGGGGTCTGCTGGTAATTTCCCTATACATGAAATTAACCTCAACAGAGCTAATTGGGACAAAGATGTATCAGACATACCCTGGGAGAGTCACGAGCACACTAACATACCCTGAGAGAGTCACGAGCACACTAACATACCCTGGGAGAGTCACGAGCACACTAACATACCCTGAGAGAGTCACGAGCACACTAACATACCCTGGAGAGTCACGAGCACACTAACATACCCTGAGAGAGTCACGAGCACACTAACATACCCTGGGAGAGTCACGACACACTAACATACCCTGAGGAGAGTCACGAGCACACTAACATACCCTGGGAGAGTCACGAGCACACTAACATACCCTGAGAGAGTCACGAGCACACTAACATACCCTGAGAGAGTCACGAGCACACTAACATACCCTGGGAGAGTCACGAGCACACTAACATACCCTGGGAGAGTCACGAGCACACTAACATACCCTGGGAGAGTCACGAGCACACTAACATACCCTGGGAGAGTCACGAGCACACTAACATACCCTGAGAGAGTCACGAGCACACTAACATACCCTGGGAGAGTCACGAGCACACTAACATACCCTGGGAGAGTCACGAGCACACTAACATACCCTGGGAGAGTCACTAGCACACTAAATACCGAGCAGAGTCACGAGCACACTAAACATACCCTGGGAGAGTCACGAGCCACTAACATACCCTGGAGATGTCACGAGCACACTAACATACCTGAGAGAGTCACGAGACACTACATACCTGGAGTCACGAGCACACTACATACCCTGAGGAGTCACGAGCACACAACATACTGGAAGAGTCCGAGACCTAATACCTGGGAGAGTCACGAACACTAACAAAGGATAAGTCACGAAACACGTAAAATATGGGAGAGTTCACGAGATGCACACTAACATACCTGGGGAGCACAAACAACTATGGAGAGTCAGAGCAAAACATACCTGAGATCAAGAACACACAGATATAACTGGAGAGTCACGAGACACAAAACTGGGAAAGCACATAAGTACCCTGGGGATGTCACGAAGCCACTAATACATACCTGGGAAGAGTTCATGAACACACTAAAACCCGGGAGAGTCACGAGCACAACATACCTGGGAGATCACTGCACACTAAACCAGCAGACACACGGGAACAATAGCAAGAAACCCAGAAACACAGAGATAATTAAGATACATGCATCAAAGCAGTGAGATAATGTGTGAGATACTATATCAAAATGCAACTATGGAAAAGGGCAGATAGATGCAAATGGCTTCACTCGTTTGCAAAAGGTAAGGTTGCTTCGGGAAAACATATAGGTATTTACCAAGTAGCTAAACACTATCCTCAGTAACCAAAAATGTTATGGCGAGCTTGCACAAAATTACTAGAGATCACAAGGTAGATATTGTGATCAAGAGTAACATGAAAGCAATGAAGGTAATGGGGTGAGATCCATCTAATGATAAGGCACGAAGAGATGTTTCAATGAAAGAGAAAGAGATGAGACAGCAACAGATGAACAACCGGTCACACATAAATTACACAATACAAAATATGGCAGCAAGTACAGTGGACTTAAAAGTACCATGGTATTTAAATCCAACTAAACAATAACCACATTAGCATATCATACTTACCCGTTTGCAAGCATACAAGGTTCAAAACAAATGAAATGACAAAGTCAGCTAAATACACGGGATCCTCGTAGACGCAAATGGTGTTTGGAGCATTTACAGAAATACACACAAGGGATATTGTGGATGGAAAAACAGACACAAGTGCAGTATAATGAGATCCTTTATTGACTACGTTTCGCCCACACAGTAGACTTTATCAAGTCACAAACAGATCTACCTGAGCAGAGAGCACATGAGTGTATATAAAAGGAGCATACTGATGTGAAGGGTCAGGTATTTTATACCATGCATCTCCATCATGTCAGACACTGCAGTAGGATACTGTGGACGGTGAGACTGATAAAAAACGACAATATTTACAGATGTGACAGTAAATCGATCGCAGGGAGGAGTAGGGCTATATGTGAGACATATTTTGTTGGACAGAATGGATGAAGTCATCAATTGATACAGAAGAAATACTAGGTATTAAAGTTGAAAACTGGAATCTGGTAATTATCCTCGTATACAAACCACCGTCAGCAACAGCTTAGGAATTCACGGGTGGAACACAGAAAACAGACAGCTGACTTCAAAGTCTTGAAAATCCCACACTAAACATTGTCCCTCCTCGAAGATTTCAGCCTCCCAGATATGAAAGGAAGAGGGTAAATGGCAACGCTGTGCCAGTTTCTAGAAGTACGCTGTTCCAGCAGGTACACACCAGAGAGCTGGTGAGGCTTCGTGAAAAGTTTGCTTTCAATCAACGGATTACAGAACCCACTAGGAATGAAAATACACTGGCTTTGATTCTCACAAACCACCAACTATTCAGAGACGCAAGCGAAAATGTAATGTGCTCTGAGTACATCCTATTACTATTACATTCATGGAGGGCTGTAAACCCGTAGGGATCATACAGAGCCCGGGAAAATGGTAGGCATTATGTTCGATCAAAGGAAAGTGGAGAGCAGGTTCAATCCATTGGATCAAGAGCCTCTAACCGTTGTGACCTCTCCCTTGAGGGGTCACAACATCTCAGAAGTACAAAGAAACATAAATACAGGGGGTGAAAACTCCAGAAATAGTACTAGAGAATGGATGATCAGTAAATTTAACTTCAACAACTGAAGTGACTGGCACAAAATCAACAAAGAACTACCAGACAAACACTCAAAATACTGAGAAACAGTCATGAGCACGCTAAGTCCTCGCCAGTGTCTGCAAAAGCTGGAGACAGAAGCATACAAGATCTGCATTAAATATTTATTACTGAGGAAACCTATCAGATCAAAAATAAAAAAGGAACTTAGAAGAATGTACAGTGGGGAAGAAGTTAAAGAAATGTTTAAAAACATGAAGTCACAATGTAGGAAAAATAAACGAGAGATTGCGGAGTTTGAACAAAGAATATTAACTTGTCGCACCAGACTGAAAAAAAACAAATAATTCTAATGATATGCAAAATCTAAGTTAAGCGCTCCTTGTAGAACTGGACCATAATCACAGGAGGTTCATATACTGATGATGAAAAAGAAACGAGTCAAATTATAAAAGGCCAATATTAATGTTCAGGAATCCACTAAACGGAAGCAGGGTGGAGAATGAATAATTTTTTGTTTGTATTACCCATGAAGGCCACACTGATCATAAAACTGACATAACCTTACATCTACACAAAATCCAAAGGCCTTAGAGCGTGTGGACACAGTTCCTTTGCATACAGGAGGCAATACAGTACTATCCAAAAATTACTGACCAGTAACACTAACACACACATCATAAAAGTATTTGAAAAAGTGATGAGTCATCAAATTACAAATTTTATGGAACATCAGCACTGTACAGCCCAAACCAACATGTATTTAAAGCGGAAAGATCATGCTTGTTACAACTACTACACCACTATGACAGAATTACGGAGGACCTGAAGCAGTCAAAACAGAGAAGTAGTTTGCACCAGTTTCATAAAGTCATTTCACAAAAGTCATTCTGGAGTGATTGCACACAAAATGAAAGTAGGTAAATGGATATTCAACTTTCTGACAAACAGAGCACAAAAAAGTTATAGTAAACAGAGAAAATTCAGTATTAGCGACGTTAAAAGCTCAGTAGCCCACGACACAGTCTGGCGCCTTGGCTGTTTCTTATCCTCATAACGGACACAGATGACAACATAAAAACACACACTACTCACCACCTTTGTAGAAGACACGAAAAAATTGCAGGAAGATATAAAGAAAGTGTTTCTGAGGCCGTGAAGAATAACAACACGTTCAGTAGTGACAAGTTCCATCTCCTTATATATATGGAAAGACTAAAACTCAAAAGGGATATTGTATTCAAAAACACAAGAGAATTACTAAAAAGAATGGAAGGAACACGTGAAAGACCTGGAAGTAACAATGTCAGCCGACCTTTCTTTTATAGAACATAAGGCAAATGTCACGACAGCCACAAAAATGAGTCGGTGGATAATGAGAACTTTTAAACAAGGAAAATAGAGCCAATGGTAACATTATTCAAACAGTCTGCGCTTTCTCTCCCTTAGAGTACATATTATTCAATGTTGACAAATCAGTTCTGGACAGGAGAGCATCTAAATTACTGCAAATGCCTCAAAGTCTTAAATATGTACTTGCCGGAGCGGAAGAAAGATACATGATAGTGGAAGGTGCTTGAAGGTCTGGTCCCAATCCTGCACACTGTCATAACAATATATTGAAGTAAGAGATTTGGGGGATATTGTGGAATATACCCAGTGAAGAGCATGGGCGCTGTGGCCACAATAAGACAACAGTGTATCAACATCCGTGGTCCCAGACTTTTTTAACGTCTCACTAGAAGATATCGGAAATACTTCTGGAACATGTACATAAGTCTTCAAGAGGACACTCGACAATTTCCTCAGCTAGATGCCAGATCAACCAGACTGTGATTGACTCCAGTAGCAACAGTTTTGTTAACCAGGCAAGCACCAGACAAGCCTGGCTGCGGGAGAAGGAAAACTCTCGAAACCCTTCAAAGATATCGTCCTAGTCACTCCTCCTCCTCCTCCTCCTCCTTGTTGCCCACACTACTCCACGGCTCCAGCAGCAACAGTGTTCACCTTGCACAGATTCAGAGCCACCTGCAGTGTTTTATATCGTTTATTCACCTTCCTAATCCCCTCTCTCGGTATTTATCTTAACCACTCACGACAAGACTGTCATTCTCAACAACCCAGGTCTTGGCGATAATTAAAACTCTGTTGTTCGAGTAGAGACGAAGCTTGTTATTAAAGTGGATTGAGGCTCGTAGCAAGTGTCACTGGTGGGTCTGTATAAACAATCATCCGTGTGGTTGGCTCTGGCTTCAGTCAAGTAGCCTGCTCAGCCTCCTGCTGCTGCTGCTACTGCTCTACGCTACACTAAATCGCGCCAAACCACTCTAAGGCTCACACCAAACAGTACTGCTACACGTTAACTAACGAGTGATGGAAAGATTTTTGTTTTACGGGAAGTCGAAGGGAATGACTGAAGAAGCGAGCGTTGCCATCGGGGTCAGGGAGGCAGGGAACCGCAACAGCAAAAACTAACAATAGCAGCAGCAAAAACAACGATAGCAGGAGCAGCAGCAGGAGCAGCAGCAGCAGCAGCAGCAGCAGCAGCAGCAGCAGCAAAAACAACAACAGCAGAAGCAGCAGCAGCAAAACAGCAGGAGCAGCAGGAGGCAGTCCGCTGCTGGGGTAGCTGCAGTTTCTTGTGAGCCAAAAATACACATGAAGGAGGGTGGGGTGGCTCCTACCCACAACCTACCATACAGTCAATGTTACAGTCAACCTCCAGGATGTACCTCACCCATCAGTACTCAGCCTCCAGGGTGTACCTCACCCATCAGTACTCAGCCTCCAGAGTGTACCTCACCCATCAGTACTCAGCCTCCAGGGTGTACCTCACCCATCAGTACTCAGCCTCCAGGGTGTACCTCACTCATCAGTACTCAGCCTCCAGGGTGTACCTCACTCATCAGTACTCAGCCTCCAGGGTGTACCTCACTCATCAGTACTCAGCCTCCAGGGTGTACCTCACTCATCAGTACTCAGCCTCCAGGGTGTACCTCACTCATCAGTACTCAAACTCCAGGGTGTACCTCACTCAGTACTCAGCCTCCAGGGTGTACTTCACTCATTAGTACTCAACCTCCAGGGTGTACCTCTCATCAGTATTCAACCTCCAGGGTGTACCTCACTCATCAGTACTCAGCCTCTACAGTGTACCACACTCATCAGTACTCAGCCTCTACAGTGTACCACACTCATCAGTACTCAGCCTCTACAGTGTACCACACTCATCAGTACTCAGCCTCTACAGTGTACCACACTCATCAGTACTCAGCCTCTACAGTGTACCACACTCATCAGTACTCAGCCTCTACAGTGTACCACACTCATCAGTACCAAGCTTCTACAGTGTACCACATTCATCAGTACTCAGCCTCTACAGTGTACCACACTCATCAGTACTCCACCCTGTGTATGGTAGGGGCTAGTTTATTGTGCACCCCACATGAATCCTGTGTATGATACTAGCTGGTTTACTGTGCACAACAAATCTAAGCTGTAGACGGTAACAGCTAGTTTACTGTGCACAACAACTCTAAGGTGTAGACGGTAACAGCTAGTTTACTGTGCACAACAAATCTAAGCAGTAGACGGTAACAGCTAGTTTACTGTGCACAACAAATCTAAGCTGTAGACGGTAACAGCTAGTTTACTGTGCACAACAAATCTAAGCAGTAGACGGTAACAGCTAGTTTACTGTGCACAACAAATCTAAGCAGTAGACGGTAACAGCTAGTTTACTGTGCACAACAAATCTAAGCAGTAGACGGTAACAGCTAGTTTACTGTGCACAATATATCCATCCTGTGGATGGTAGTGCAAAAGCACATTGATACACAAAAGGCCTAGGAAGTAGACATCACAGGAGTTTACTGGAGTACATCTTTCCCTTGTGGGTTTAGAGGTTAGTTATGATTGTAATAGACATGGATACATGTCTACACACTAAAATCTTGATCATACATTATTACATAAACGTTAGCTCAGCTGGGACAATCCTTGACCTCTCTCTCCCTGAGCTGTGACCTGATTTCTAAAACATGTACATAAAAATAACTTGTGAGATCCTTGACTCTTATAGCAAGTTTAGCGGGCCTGCTTACCTCTTCATTATTCCTCGTCCCTGAAGACTGACAGACAGCATGACCAGTGAGGCTGTTGGTGTTTGTGCTATACTCTCCAGCTTAAAATTACAGCCCAGTTCATCAGCAATGGTGAGGTGTAACTTGTCAGTTTGCATCTCAATACCAGCCGGGATACTTGTTTTAACCGTCAACTGTGTTTAACACTATTGTTACGTCATGCAAGAGGGCAAGTTTTATAATTTAGTTGTGGTCCAGGAAGTACAACTAAGTTAACAGTCTGAACTGATGTGGAGACTGAAAACTCTAGGAATATTCTCCACATCTTTAGTTTCGCTGTCTTCAGACGGAGCCATGAATGAAAAGATGGCATAGAGTCGAAAAAAAGTTGAAACAGATACCAATACATAAACTTAGAACTGAAGGACCCGGGTTCGATCACGGGAAAAGGGAGAGGGAGAGAGTTACAGCATAGTTCACGTGTTGACTACCTAGCTTAGTAATAGGTACCTGGGTGTTAGTAGACTTACTCTGGCTACTAACGCTCAAAGTAGGTACCTGGGTTATAGACTACTCGGTTACGTAACATCCAATGTAGGTCCTGTGGGTTTAGAAGGTACTATGTTATAGACTATCGTCAAGTAGGTACCATGGTGTTAGTAACTATCTGCTTACACACTCAAGTAGTACTTGTGATAGTACTATCTGGCTTACTAAATCCAAGTTAGGTACCTGGGTGTAGTAGATACTCTGGACTTCTAACATCAAGAGTACCTGTGTTGTAGACACTTGGCTTACTAAACACTCCAGTGACTGGGTATTAGTAGATACTCTGGCTTACAAACTCCAATAGGTACCTTATGTTAAGTTTAGACTACCTCTGGCTTACTAACATCCAAGTTGTACCTGGAGCTGATAGACACTCTGGCTACTACACTCAAGTAGGTACCTTGTGTTAGTAGACTACTCTGGCTAGCTTAACAATCCAAGTAGGCCGGGTTTAGTAGACTACTCTGGTTACTAACACTCCAATAGTACTGGGAGTTAGAACATCTGGTTACTAACACTCAAGCAGGTACCTTGTTAGTAGACTACTCTGGCTTACTAACACTCCAAGTAGTACCTGTGTAGTAACTACTTGGTTACTAATCACTCAAGTAGGTACTGAAGTGTTTAGTAGACTACTTGGTTACTAACTCCAAGTAGGTACCTGGGAGTAGTAGACTACTGCTTACTAACACTCAGTAGTACATGATGGGTGTTAGTAAACTACTTGGCTTATTACACTCCAAGTAGGACCTGTGTTAGTAGTACTCGCTTGACTACACTCCAAGTGGTACCTGGTGTTAGATGAATAATTGGCTTACTAAACACTCAAGTAGGTCTTGTGATTAGAGTACATCTAGTTACTTAACACTCAAGTAGTACCGGGTGTTAGTAGACACTCTGGTGAAACAGGCCAAGAGGAGACCGAGTGTTAGTAGCCATCTGGCTGTACTAACACTCAAGTAGTACCTGGGTGTTAGTAGACTACTCTGGCTTACTAACACTCCAAGTAGGTACCTGGGTGTTAGTAGACTACTCTGGCTTACTAAACTCCAAGTAGGTACCTGGGTGTTAGTAGACTACTCTGGCTTACTAACACTCCAAGTAGGTACCTGGGTGTTAGTAGACTACTCTGGCTTACTAACACTCCAAGTAGGTACCTGGGTGTTAGTAGACTACTCTGGCTTACTAACACTCCAAGTAGGTACCTGGGTGTTAGTAGACTACTCTGGCTTACTAACACTCCAATAGGTACCTGGGTGTATAGACTACTCTGGCTTACTAACACTCCAGTAGGTACCTGGGTGTTAGTAGACTACTCTGGCTTACTAAACACTCCAAGTAGGTACATGGGTGTTAGTAGACTACTCTGGCTTACTAACACTCCAGTAGGTACCTGGGGGTTAGTAGACTACTCTGGCTTACTAACACTCCAAGTAGGTACCTGGGTGTTAGTAGACTACTCTGGCTTACTAACACTCCAAGTAGGTACCTTAGTGTTAGTAGACTACTCTGGCTTACTAACACTCCAAGTAGGTACCTGGGTGTTAGTAACTACTCTGGTTACTAAACACTCCAAGTAGGTACCTGGGTGTTAGTAGACTACTCTGGCTTACTAACATCCAAGTAGGTACCTAGGGTGTTAGTAGACTACTCTGGCTTACTAACACTCCAAGTAGGTACCTGGGTGTTAGTAGACTACTCTGGCTTACTAACACTCCAAGTAGGTACCTGGGTGTTAGTAGACTACTCTGGCTTACTAACACTCCAAGTAGGTACCTGGTGTTAGTAGACTACACTGGCTTACTAACACTCCAAGTAGGTACCTGGGTTTAGTAGACTACTCTGGCTTACTAACACTCCAAGTAGGTACCTGGGTGTTAGTAGACTACTCTGGCTTTACTAACACTCCAAGTAGGTACCTGGGTGTTAGTAGACTACTCTGGCTTACTAACACTCCAAGTAGGTACCTGGGTGTTAGTAGACTACTCTGGCTTACTAACACTGCCAAGTAGGTACCTGGGTGTTAGTAGACTACTCTGGCTTACTAACACTCCAAGTAGGTACCTGAGTGTTAATAGACTACTCTGGCTTACTAACGCTCCAAGTAGGTACCTGGGTGTTAGTAGACTACTCTGGCTTACTAACACTCCAAGTAGGTACCTGAGTGTTAGTAGACTACTCTGGCTTACTAACAACTCCAAATAGGTACCTGGGTGTTAGAGACTACTCTGGCGTACTAACACATCCAAGTAGGTACCTGGGTGTTAGTAGACTACTCTGGCTTACTAACACTCCAAGTAGGTACCTGGGTGTTAGACTACTCTGGTTTACTAACACACCAAGTAGGTACCTGGGTGTTGATCTTGGTTACTAACCAGACGTACTCTGGTGTTAGTAGATACTCGGTACTACATCCAAGTAGGTACCTGAGTGTTAGTAGACTACTCTGGCTTACTAACACTCCAAGTAGGTACCTGGGTGTTAGTAGACTACTCTGGCTTACTAACACTCCAAGTAGGTACCTGGGTGTTAGTAGACTACTCTGGCTTACTACACTCCAAGTAGGTACCTGGGTGTTAGTAGACTACTCTGGCTTACTAACACTCCAAGTAGGTACCTGGGTGTTAGTAGACTACTCTGGCTTACTAACACTCCAAGTAGGTACCTGGGTGTTAGTAGACTACTTGGCTTACTAAGACTCCAAGTAGGTACCTGGGTGTTAGTAGACTACTCTGGCTTAATAACACTCCAAGTAGGTGCCTGGGTGTTAGTAGACTACTCTGGCTTACTAACACTCCAAGTAGGTACCTGGGTGTTAGTAGACTACTCTGGCTTACTAACACTCCAAGTAGGTACCTGGGTGTTAGTAGACTACTCTGGCTTACTAACACTCCAAGTAGGTACCTGGGTGTTAGTAGACTACTCTGGCTTACTAACACTCCAAGTAGGTACCTGGGTGTTAGTAGACTACTCTGGCTTACTAACACTCCAAGTAGGTACCTGGGTGTTAGTAGACTACTCTGGCTTACTAACACTCGCAAGTAGGTACCTGGGTGTTAGTAGACTTACTCTGGCTTACTAACACTCCAAGTAGGTACCTGGGTGTTAGTAGACTACTCTGGCTTACTAACACTCCAAGTAGGTACCTGGGTGTTAGTAGACTACTCTGGCTTACTAACACTCCAAGTAGGTACCTGGGTGTTAGTAGACTCTCTGGCTAACTAACTCTCCAAGTAGGTACCTGGGTGTTAGTAGACTACTGTGGCTTACTAACACTCCAAGTAGGTACCTGGGTGTTAGTAGACTACTCTGGCTTACTAACAATCCAACTAGGTACCTGAGTGTTAGTAGACTACTCTGGCTTACTAACACTGCAAGTAGGTACCTGAGTGTTAGTAGATTACTTGGCTTACTAACACTCCAAGTAGGTACCTGGGTGTTAGTAGACTACTCTGGCTTACTAACACTCCAAGTAGGTACCTGGGTGTTAGTAGACTACTCTGGCTTACTACACTCCAAGTAGGTACCTGGGTGTTAGAAGACTACTGTGGCTTACTAACACTCCAAATAGGTACCTGGGTGTTAGTAGACTACTCTGGTTTACTAACACACCAAGTAGGTACCTGGGTGTTAGTAGACTACTCTGGCTTACTAACACTCCAAGTAGGTACCTGGGTGTTAGTAGACTACTCTGGCTTACTAACACTCCAAGTAGGTACCTGGGTGTTAGTAGACTACTCTGGCTTACTAACACTCCAAGTAGGTACCTGGGTGTTAGTAGACTACTCTGGCTTACTAACACTCCAAGTAGGTACCTGGGTGTTAGTAGACTACTCTGGCTTACTAACACTCCAAGTAGGTACCTGGGTGTTAGTAGACTACTCTGGCTTACTAACACTCCAAGTAGGTACCTGGGTGTTAGTAGACTACTCTGGCTTACTAACACTCCAAGTAGGTCATGGGTGTTAGTAGACTACTCTGGCTTACTAACACTCCAAGTAGGTACCTGGGTGTTAGTAGACTACTCGTGGCTTACTAACACTCCAAGTAGGTACCTGGGTGTTAGTAGACTACTCTGGCTTACTAACACTCCAAGTAAGGTACCTGGGTGTTAGTAGACTACTCTGGCTTACTAACACTCCAAGTAGGTACCTGGGTGTTAGTAGACTACTGTGGCTTACTAACACTCCAAGTAGGTACCTGGGTGTTAGTAGACTACTCTGGCTTACTAACACTCCAAGTAGGTACCTGGGTGTTAGTAGACTACTCTGGCTTACTAACACTCCAAGTAGGTACCTGGGTGTTAGTAGACTACTGTGGCTTACTAACACTCCAAGTAGGTACCTGGGTGTTAGTAGACTACTCTGGTTTACTAACACACCAAGTAGGTACCTGGGTGTTAGTAGACTACTCTGGCTTACTAACACTCCAAGTAGGTACCTGGGTGTTAGTAGACTACTCTGGCTTACTAACACTCCAAGTAGGTACCTGGGTGTTAGACTACTCTGGCTTACTAACACTCCAAGTAGGTACCTGGGTGTTAGTAGACTACTCTGGCTTACTAACACTCCAAGTAAGTACCTGGGTGTTAGTAGACTACTCTGGCTTACTAACACTCCAAGTAAGTACCTGGGTGTTAGTAGACTACTCTGGCTTACTAACACTCCAAGTAGGTACCTGGGTGTTAGTAGACTACTGTGGCTTACTAACACTCCAAGTAGGTACCTGGGTGTTAGTAGACTACTCTGGCTTACTAACACTCCAAGTAGAGTACCTGGGTGTTAGTAGACTACTCTGGCTTACTAACACCCAAGTAGAGTACCTGGGTGTTATTAGACTACTCTGGCTTACTAACACTCCAAGTAGGTACCTGGGTGTTAGTAGACTACTCAGGCTTACTAACACTCCAAGTTAATATCAATAATTTCTTTTTCTTCTTCATTCTACACTGTTCTTCCATTTCATTTCAATTTCAATATTTCTTCCTTTTCTTCCTAACCGTCACCCTATTTCTCGATTCTCTTCCTCTCTCCAAACACCGTCACACCATCAACACTCACACACCACACCACACACACACACACACACACACACACCACGCACACACACACATACACACACACACACACACACACACACACACACACACACACACACCACACACAGCACACCACTCCACATACAACCACCCACACACCACACACACAACACACACACACCACCACACTACACACACACACACACACACAACACACACACAACACCACACACACACACACACACACGCGCGCGCACACCACACACACACACACACACACACACACACACACACACACCACACACACACACACACACACACACAGGGACAGGCTGCAGACCTGGTCCAGCAACTGGCTCCTGGAGTTCAATCCCACCAAGTGCAAAGTCATGAAGATTGAGGAAGGGCAAAGAAGACCACAGATGGAGTACAGTTAGGGGGCCAGAGACTACAAACCTCACTCAAGGAAAAAGATCTTGGGGTGAGTATAACACCAAGCACATCTCCTGAAGCGCACATCAACCAAATAACTGCTGCAGCATATGGGCGCCTAGCAAACCTCAGAACAGCATTCCGACATCTTAATAAGGAATCGTTCAGGACCCTGTACACCGTGTATGTTAGGCCCATATTGGAGTATGCGGCACCAGTTTGGAACCCACACCTAGCCAAGCACGTGAAGAAACTAGAGAAAGTGCAAAGGTTTGCAACAAGACTAGTCCCAGAGCTAAGAGGTATGTCCTACGAGGAGAGGTTAAGGGAAATCAACCTGACGACACTGGAGGACAGGAGAGATATGGGAGGCATGATAACGACATACAAAATACTGAGAGGAATTGACAAGGTGGACAAAGACAGGATGTTGCAGAGATTGGACACAGTAACAAGGGGACACAGTTGGAAGTTGAAGACACAGATGAATCACAGGGATGATAGGAAGTATTTCTTCAGCCACAGAGTAGTCAGTAAGTGGAATAGTTTCGGAAGCGATGTAGTGGAGGCAGGATCCATACATAGCTTTAAGCAGAGGTATGATAAAGCTCACGGTTCAGGGAGAGTGACCTAGTAGCGACCAGTGAAGAGGCGGGGCCAAGAGCTCGGACTCGACCCCCGCAACCTCAACTAGGTGAGTACAACTAGGTGAGTACACACACTCCACACACACACACACACACACACACACACACACACACACACACACACACACACACACACACACACACACACACACGTTAGGAAGTATTTTTTCAGTCACAGAGTCGTCAGGAAGTGGAATAGCCTAGCTATAAGACAAGGTATGACAAAGCTCAGGAAGCAGAGAGAGAGAGAGGACCTAGTAGCTATCAGTGAACAGGCGGGGCCAGGAGATGAGTCTCGACCCTTGCAACCACAATTAGGTGAATACACACATACACACACACACAATGATAGTAAAACTGACGAGTTAGGTTACCTCCTTGGTCTGACCAGCAGTGGTTGTGGTGGTGGCAGTGTTGGAGGAGTAGGAGGTGGTGGTGGTGGTGGAAGTGGTGGCTGTGGTTGCAGGGCTGGTGGAGGAGGGATGCTTCGCCACCTGAAACAACAAATATTAATTAACTAGTAGATACCACCCTAGTGAGAGATAGAGAGAGAGTATTACTTAACTAGTAGATACCACCCTAGTGAGAGACGACCTATAGTGAGATAGACGAGAGTAGACAGCGAGAGAGGGAGAGAGAAGAAGACAGAGAAGGAAGAAGAGACAGAGGAGAGAGAGAGAGAGAAGAGAGAGAAGAGAGACAGACAGACAGAGAGAGAGAGAGAAGGAAGGGAGGAAGAGAGAGAAGAGAGGAGAGAGACAGGACAGACAGACAGAGAGACAGAGAGAGAGAGAGAACAGAGAGAGACAGAGAGAGAGAGAGAGAGAGAGAGAGAGAGAGGAGAGAGAGAGAGAGGAGAAAGAGAGAGAGAGACGAGACAGAGACAGCAGGGAGAGAGAGAGAGAGAGAGAGAGAGGAGAAGACAGGACGAGACGAGAGGGCAGAGAGAGGAGAGAGAGAGAAGACAGACAGACGACAGACAGACAGAGAAGAGAGAGAGACAGACGAGAGAGAGTAAGGAGAAGAGAAGTGAGAGAAGACATAAGAGCGAGATGAAGACCGAGAGCAGAGTTGATGAGAGAGTGAGATGAGAGAGAGAAGAGATGAGAGAGAGAGCAAAGGATACAGAAGACAGACATGTGAACAGGAAGACACAGACATGAAGACTAGACAGTAGGAGAACGCATCAACATTGTGATAATGGAAGAGTAAAGCGATGTAGACCAAAACATTGAGCGAAACATCAACATTGTGATACACATGAAACATCAACATTGTGATACATGTGAAACATCAACACTGTGATACACATGAAACATCAACATTGTGATACATGTGAAACATCAACACTGTGATACATGTGAAACATCAACATTGTGATACATGTGAAACATCAACATTGTGATACATGTGAAACATCAACATTGTGATACATGAAAATCCATGGAACATGTGAAACTCAACTGTGATACATGTGAAACATCAACATTGAGATCATGTGAAACATCAAATTGTGATACATGTGAAACATCAACATTGTGATACATGTGAAACATCAACATTGTGATACATGTGAAACATCAACATTGTGATACATGTGAAACATCAACATTGTGATACATGTGAAACATCAACATTGTGATACATGTGAAACATCAACATTGTGTACATGTGAACATCAATGTGATACATGTGAACATCAACATTGTGATACATGTGAAACATCAACATTGTGATACAGTGAAACATCAACATGTGATACATGTAAACATCAACATTGTACATGTGAAACATCAACATTGTGATACATGTGAAACATCAACATTGTGATACATGTGAAACATCAACATTGTGATACATGTGAAACATCAACACTGTGATACACGTGAAACATCAACATTGTGATACATGTGAAACATCAACATGTGATACAGTGAAACATCAACATTGTGATACATGTGAAACATCAACATTGTGATACAGTGAAACATCAACATTGTGATACATGTGAAACATCAACATTGTGATACACTGAAACATCAACATTGTGATACATGTGAAACATCAACATTGTGATACATGTGAAACATCAACATTGTGATACAGTGAAACATCAACATTGTGACACAGTGAAACATCAACATTGTGATACATGTGAAACATCAACATTGTGATACACTAGAAACATCAACATTGTGATACATGTGAAAACATCAACATTGTGATACACAGTGAAACATCAACATTGTGATACATGTGAAACATCAACATTGTGATACACAAGAAACATCAACATTGTGACACATGTGAAACATCAACATTGTGATACATGTGAAACATCAACATTGTGATACAAGAAACATCAACATTGTGATACACATGTGAAACATCAACATTGTGAACACGTGAAACATCAACATTGTGATACACAAGAAACATCAACATTGTGATACATAGTGAAACATCAACATTGTGATACATGTGAAACATCAACATTGTGATACACAAGAAACATCAACATTGTGATACACAAGAAACATCAACATTGTGATACATGTGAAACATCAACATTGTGATCACATGTGAAAACATCAACATTGTGATACATAGGAAACATCAACATTGTGATACACAAGAAACATCAACATTGTGATACACAAGAAACATCAACATTGTGATACATGTGAAACATCAACATTGTGATACATGTGAAACATCAACATTGTGATACACAAGAAACATCAACATTGTGATACACAAGAAACATCAACATTGTGATACATGTGAAACATCAACATTGTGATACATGATGAAACATCAACATTGTGATACATGTGAAACATCAACATTGTGATACACAAGAAACATCAACATTGTGATACATGTGAAACATCAACATTGTGATACACAAGAAACATCAACATTGTGATACATGTGAAACATCAACATTGTGATACACGTGAAACATCAACATTGTGATACATGTGAAACATCAACATTGTGATACACAAGAAACATCAACATTGTGATACATGTGAAACATCAACATTGTGATACATGTGAAACATCAACATTGTGATACACAAGAAACATCAACATTGTGATACACATGAAACATCAACATTGTGATACATGTGAAACATCAACATTGTGATACATGTGAAACATCAACATTGTGATACACAAGAAACATCAACATTGTGATACATGTGAAACATCAACATTGTGATACACAAGAAACATCAACATTGTGATACATGTGAAACATCAACATTGTGATACACAAGAATAACATGGATAAGGACAACATTGTGATACACAAGAAACATCAACATTGTGATACAGTCAAACTGATAACAAGAACTAACTTGTGATACATGTGAAACATCAACATTGTGATACACAAGAAACATCAACATTGTGATACATGTGAAACATCAACATTGTGATACACAAGAAACATCAACATTGTGATACACGGAAAACATCAACATTGTGATAACATGTGAAACATCAACATTGTGATACACAAGAAACATCAACATTGTGATACATGTGAAACATCAACATTGTGATACACAAGAAACATCAACATTGTGATACACAAGAAACATCAACATTGTGATACATGTGAAACATCAACATTGTGATACACAAGACACAACATGTCAACATTGAATCAACATGTGAAACATCAACATTGTGATACATGTGAAACATCAACATTGTGATACATGTAAACATCAACATTGTGATACATGTGAAACATAACATTGTGATACATGTGAAACATCAACATTGTAAGAATACATTGTGAACATGAAACTCACATTGTGATACACAAGAAACATTCAACATTGTGATACATGTGAAACATCAACATTGTGATACACAAGAAACATCAACATTGTGATACATGTGAAACATCAACATTGTGATACACAAGAAACATCAACATTGTGATACATGTGAAACATCAACATTGTGATACACATGAAACATCAACATTGTGATACATGTGAAACATCAACATTGTGATACATGTGAAACATCAACATTGTGATACACAAGAAACATCAACATTGTGATACATGTGAAACATCAACATTGTGATACATGTGAAACATCAACATTGTGATACATGTGAAACATTAACATTGTGATACATGTGAAACATCAACATTGTGATACATGTGAAACATCAACATTGTGATACATGTGAAACATCAACATTGTGATACATGTGAAACATCAACATTGTGATACATGCGAAACATCAACATTGTGATACATGTGAAACATTAACATTGTGACACACGTGAAACATCAACATTGTGATACATGTGAAACATGTTTCACAACATACTGGGCGAGGCTTGTAAAATACTGGGCGAGGCTTGTAATATACTGGGCGAGGCTTGTAACATACTGGGCGAGGCTTGTAATATACTGGGCGAGGCTTGTAACATACTGGGCGAGGCTTGTAACATACTGGGCGAGGCTTGTAACATACTGGGCGAGGCTTGTAGCATACTGGGCGAGGCTTGTAACATACTGGGCGAGGCTTGTAACATACTGGGCGAGGCTTGTAGCATACTGGGCGAGGCTTGTAACATACTGGGCGAGGCTTGTAACATACTGGGCGAGGCTTGTAACATACTGGGCGAGGCTTGTAGCATACTGGGCGAGGCTTGTAACATACTGGGCGAGGCTTGTAACATACTGGGCGAGGCTTGTAGCATACTGGGCGAGGCTTGTAACATACTGGGCGAGGCTTGTAACATACTGGGCGAGGCTTGTAACATACTGGGCGAGGCTTGTAACATACTGGGCGAGGCTTGTAACATACTGGGCGAGGCTTGTAACATACTGGGCGAGGCTTGTAGCATACTGGGCGAGGCTTGTAATATACTGGGCGAGGCTTGTAACATACGAGGCGAGGCTTCTAACATACTGGGCGAGGCTTGTAATATACTGGGCGAGGCTTGTAACATACTGGGCGAGGCTTGTAACATACTGGGCGAGGCTTGTAATATACTGGGCGAGGCTTGTAACATACTGGGCGAGGCTTGTAACATACTGGGCGAGGCTTGTAGCATACTGGGCGAGGCTTGTAACATACTGGGCGAGGCTTGTAGCATACTGGGCGAGGCTTGTAACATACTGGGCGAGGCTTGTAACATACAGGGCGAGGCTTGTAGTATACCGGGCGAGGCTTGTAACATACAGGGCGAGGCTTGTAGTATACCGGGCGAGGCCTGTAACATACAGGGCGAGGCTTGTAACATACGGGGCGAGGCTTGTAATATTCCCGGCGAGCCTTGTAACATAAGAGGCGAGGCTTTTAATGTACGAGACGAGGCTTGTAACATGCGAGGCGAGAGTTTTAATATACCCGGCGAGGCTTGTAATATACTGGGCGATTCTTGCAATATTTGGAGCGAGATTAATGGATAAGAAACATTATAATGACTAAAGCACATGTTATACAGGTGACAGCATTACTGAATAAACTCTATGTAAAATAAGGAATTTATAGTGTAAGGAAAAAGTGTTCCATAATTGTGTAAACGTCAACATATTGGAACATTTTTTAGAGAAGTGACGTCACAGCGTCGCTCGTGGGGGTCGTGATGAAGCCAGGACGAAGATACATACCTTGGACTATTATGTTATAATTCTCAAGGTATAAGTTGTTTCTGGGTTTATATTTATGCTCACATGGGCACTGGTATGGGCCTGGCCCTGTTGTCTGTTGGTTTTTAAATCGTAATGTTTTCTTTAGTTATCAGAAGTATATACACCGATAAAAGTATATCAATGTATATACACTGATTCAGGGATTTAAATATTCTTGAATGGTAGAAATTAAAATGCTGCCTTAATGATCCTAATCCAGTCGATAGGCTTTAAACCTAATACAACAATCATGGTCCAAGCCTAGCTAACCTTTCACCAGCAGATATCGAAACATAGCGTCAGTAATAGTTCAGAAACCTTCAAGAGGAACCTGGACCACTAACTCCTCCCAGTGGCAGATCAACCAGACTGTGATATATTGTGGGCCAGAGAATCTCTTCCCAGGCCGAGTAATGCATACTAACCTGAAAAATGAAGTTTTTGAGACGAGGACGGTAGATATTGAGGTCCTCGTTTCAAATGTTATTTTTTTCGGGTAACTATGAGTCACTCACACCCAACTCTCCGCCTATATATACTGTTATTTTAATGTGTGTGTTAAAGGTGATTAATCTCCTAGGACAGAAGCATTTGTTCACGTGTTATTTTTCAGCAATTTGTAGGTATCAATCGCCAAGGTTTACACCACATCATAATTAGCATCTGGAAAATTCTGGAGGGACTGGTCTCAAAACCTGTGTACCAAGATAACTCAACATGACAGTGGGAAGCTCAGCAGACAGTGCAAAACACCCCTAATGAAAAACGGGTGCCACGAGTACAATATTGCACTACCGTCCACAGGACGAATATGGGGTGCACAATAAACTAGCCACTTCGGTGGCAAAATCTAAATCAAACTAAGAGAGAACTCAACGTGTATAATGGCACCACTTTTCCCCAATACCCTCCTTTCATACGTAAGGGAAATCGCCAACAAACTCTTAGCTGTCTTCAAGACGGAAATTGAGAGGTTCCTCGAGTCAGCTCCTGATCAGCTGGGCTATTGGGCATACCGCTTACATTGTACCCGGCTGACATTAAGAACCTGGTCGATCAGGTCAGAAACCAAGAGGCCAGGTCTGGGATTGGGCAACAGGAGCGATGACACCTGAAACCGTCTACAGGTAACAACAGGAGGAACACAGGAGGCAGTGTTCATTCAGTATAATTCATTGATGACTACTATTTTAAGATCACAGTTTTAAACCATACCACGGGTGGGGATAGAACCCGCGATCAGAGAGTCTCTCTGATCGCGGGTTCTATCCCCGCCCGTGGTATGGCTTATTTGCAATCGTGTCATTACGATTTCGTGAATCACAGTTTTGAGAGGTTAGTGATTACTTTGTATAAGTCATTCATGTCTTCCAGTGTAAGGTCATGGGTCACAGAAGGCAGTGTTCACTGTTTAAATCACTGACGCATCCTAGTGTAAGATCATGGGTCACAGAAGGACGTGTTCACTGTTTAAATCACGACGCATCCTAGTGTAAATCTATGGGTCACAGAAGTACGTGTTCACTGTTTAAATCACTGACGCATCCTAGTGTAAGATCAGGGTCACAGAAGGACGTGTTCACTGTTTAAATCACTGACGCATCCTAGTGTAAGATCATGGGTCACAGAAGGACGTGTTCACTGTTTAAATCACTGACGCATCCTAGTGTAAGATCATGGGTCACAGAAGGACGTGTTCACTGTTTAAATCACTGACGCATCCTAGTGTAAGATCATGGGTCACAGAAGGCAGTGTTCACTGTTTAAATCACTAATGTATCCTAGCGTGAGATCACAGATCACTGATTAATCCGATTATAAACTATCGCGTACAGCTCTAGTCAGCATATTGAAAGGATACACATAGATGGTAGGGTGTGGAGCATAGTGATGTACATTATACCCAGAGCAAACCAACTGGTATGAAGCATATCAGAGAGGACTGACTACGTCAGTGTAGCCGTGGACTGACTACGTCGGTGTAGCCGTGGACTGAGTACGTCGGTGTAGCCGTGGACTGAGTACGTCGGTGTAGCCATGGACTGACTACGTCAGTGTAGCCGTGGACTGACTACGTCAGTGTAGCCGTGGACTGAGTACGTCGGTGTACCCGTGGACTGAGTACGTCGGTGTAGCCATGGACTGACTACGTCAGTGTAGCCGTGGACTGACTACGTCAGTGTAGCCGTGGACTGAGTACGTCGGTGTAGCCGTGGACGGACTACGTCGGTGTAGCCGTGGACTGACTACGTCGGTGTAGCCATGGACTGACTACGTCGGTGTAGCCGTGGACGGACTACGTCGGTGTAGCCGTGGACGGACTACGTCGGTGTAGCCGTGGACTGAGTACGTCGGTGTAGCCATGGACTGACAACGTCGGTGTAGCCGTGGACTGACTACGTCGGTGTAGCCATGGACTGACTACGTCGGTGTAGCCGTGGACGGACTACGTCGGTGTAGCCGTGGACTGAGTACGTCGGTGTAGCCATGGACTGACAACGTCGGTGTAGCCGTGGACTGACTACGTCGGTGTAGCCATGGACTGACAACGTCGGTGTAGCCATGGACTGACTACGTCGGTGTAGCCGTGGACGGACTACGTCGGTGTAGCCGTGGACTGAGTACGTCGGTGTAGCCTGGACTGACAACGTCGGTGTAGCCGTGGACTGACTACGTCGGTGTAGCCATGGACTGACTACGTCGGTGTAGCCGTGGACGGACTACGTCGGTGTAGCCGTGGACTGAGTACGTCGGTGTAGCCATGGACTGACACGTCGGTGTAGCCATGGACTGACTACGTCGGTGTGTAGCCTGGATGACTACGTCGGTGTAGCCGTGGACGGACTACGTCGGTGTAGCCGTGGACTGAGTACGTGTGTAGCCATGGACTGACTACGTCGGTGTAGCCGTGGACTGACTACGTCGGTGTAGCCATGGACTGACTACGTCGGTGTAGCCATGGACTGACTACGTCGGTGTAGCCGTGGACTGACTACGTCGGTGTAGCCATGGACTGACTACGTCGGTGTAGCCGTGGACGGACTACGTCGGTGTAGCCGTGGACTGACTACGTCGGTGTAGCCGTGGACGACTACGTCGGTGTAGCCGTGGACTGACTACGTCGGTGTAGCCATGGACTGACTACGTCGGTGTAGCCGTGGACGGACTACGTCGGTGTAGCCGTGGACTGACTACGTCGGTGTAGCCGTGGACGGACTACGTCGGTGTAGCCGTGGACTGACTACGTCGGTGTAGCCGTGGACTGACTACGTCGTTGTAGCCGTGGACGGACTACGTCGGTGTAGCCATGGACTGACTACGTCGGTGTAGCCGTGGACGGACTACGTCGTTGTAGCCATGGACTGAGTACGTCGTTGTAGCCATGGACTGACTACGTCGTTGTAGCCGTGGACTGACTACGTCATTGTAGCCATGGACTGACTACGTCGTTGTAGCCATGGACTGACTACGTCGTTGTAGCCGTGGACTGACTACGTCGTTGTAGCCATGGACTGACTACGTCATTGTAGCCATGGACTGACTACGTCATTGTAGCCATGGACTGACTACGTCGTTGTAGCCATGGACTGACTACGTCGTTGTAGCCGTGGACTGACCAATACAAATTTTCTTGTTTAATGTGAACCTTGCATAAACATCCTCTTCCTTGCAACTTATTTACACCATAACATCTATACAAATTATAATTTAGGATCCACATTTTGCTAGGAAATCCTTGTTGTGGGTTTCTGTAAAGGCTTCAAATGTTTACATTTGTTTCTATACAAGGCCATTTATGTCCAAAATATAATAGTTTTTATGCCTTATGTATTTTCAGAGACAGAGGCGATTGTTCAATCTCTGTTGTATTGAACTGACAATTTTGTTGGTGAATTTAATAATAATGAGCTGGCGAGTTGAATATTGTTACTGCTCATGATTTTGCCGTTGGTATGGTTGTTCTTCCCAGTAGTTTATTATACCGTACACTGAGAGTTTCTCAATAACACAGTCTTCTTGAGAAGTAACATTGTCTCAAGATTTAACCTGGAAAAACAGAGTGTCTTGTAATCACGCACTTTATATAACCCACTATGATAACATGAACGTAGATAAGTACGCTTATGCAGCAACTTGGAAAAGGAACAGGCTGGCTAATGTAGTAATCAGGCTTAGGCTTTGTTACGGGTACTTCTGACAGATTGGCAGAGACACAGATGATGATCAAACCAAATTCAAAGTATGTGGCCAGCTTTATGGTCATTATCTTGAACACTTTATTAAATTGTCCACTTATCGAGGAACACAGAGATAGACAGTAATAACCTACGTGATATGTCAAGATATCTTATTAATGAAAATAAGAAACCAGACATATTAAATTTTCCTAAATTTGCTTGCAAAAGAGAGAGAGAGAGAGAGAGAGAGAGAGAGAAGAGAGAGAGAGAGAGAGAGGAGAGAGAGAGAGAGAGAGAGAGAGAGAGAGACGAGGGAGAGACAGAGAGAGAGAGAGACGAGAGAGAGAGACAGAGAGAGAGACAGAGAGAGACAGAGAGAGACAGAGACGAGACAGAAGAAGAGAAGAGAGAGAGAGAGAGAGAGAGAGAGAGAGAGAGAGAGAGAGAGAGAGAGAGAGGAGAGAGAGAAGAGAGAGAGGAGAGAGAGGAGAGAGAGAGAGCTAAGACCAGGAAGAACCTAAGAAACTTATGAAAGCTATTAAAGTTACTTCCACTGGTAAGAACCCACCTTACTAGACAAGCAGCTCTCACAGCAGCCACCACTGACCACTTCAAGTGGCCGGCCAACCACTTAAAACAATATTGTTTGTTGGGTTTAAAGTCAATCGAGTCCACGAGGGGTCATTAAGGCCGCAATTCACCTACACACCAACGTCAAGGATGCTTTAATCTCTAAGATAAGCATTAAGTAAACGCTCTCTGTGTGTATACACTGAAAGAGACACACCTGTCGGTTTATATACGAAGATACACACCTCGTGCTGTGTATACACAGCAATATACACCCCTTGTTATCTGCAGTGATACAGACCTCTCGGCTATATATCAGCCATTTTAAGTACATACACTGAAAGTATATACACTGAAATATACATATCGAGGTCTATACACTAATATACAAGTTTCAATACAACTCAGTAAGTGTAAAGGGACCAAGACTCTTCAACACCCTTCATTAATAAGAAGACTTACCAACACTTGATAAGTTCCTGAAGTCACTACCTGACCAGCCGGCTGAGCCGGGCTGTGGCGCCTACGTTGGACTGCATGAAACCAGCACCAACAAACTGATTGACCAGGCCATCAGTCACGAGGTCTAGTCTGGGACCGGGTTGAGGGAGGGGGGCAGTGGCCCTCAAAATAGTCTTCAGGTAGATATATACACTTACACATCTTACACCTTTCAGATAGAGTACATATTGGTGAATATTACACAGATATGTACTTCTAGGAGTACACAAGTGTTTATATACATCCCGGGCTCTTGCCTATCCCTATCCATCCTATTAATTCCTCTGGATATTTTGTATGTCGTTATCATGGCTAACCTGGTCCTTTCTTCTAATGTCACCAGGCACAGCTCTTGTTGTCTATCCTCACAGGTCACACCACACAGGTCACATCACACAGGTCACACCACACAAGTCACAACACACAGGTCACACCACACAGGTCACACCACACAGGTCACACCACACAGGTCACACCACACGGGTCACACCACACAAGTCACAACACACAGGTCAGGAGCAAGTCTTATTGGAAAATTGTGCACTTTCTCCGGGTTCTTGACATGCTTGATCAGATGTGGGCTCCACATTGGTACTTCACGCTCCAAGATGGGTGGGCTCCACATTGGTACTTCACGCTCCAAGATGGGTGGGCTCCACATTGGTACTTCACGCTCCAAGATGGGTGGGCTCCACATTGGAACTTCACGCTCCAAGATGGGTGGGCTCCAAATTGGAAATTCACGCTCCAAGATGGGTGGGCTCCACATTGGAACTTCACGCTCCAAGATGGGTGGGCTCCACATTGGTACTTCACGCTCCAAGATGGGTGGGCTCCACATTGGTACTTCACGCTCCAAGATGGATGGGTTCCCCATTGGTATTTCACGCTCCAAGATGGGTGGGCTCCACATTGGTACTTCACGCTCCAAGATGGGTGGGCTCCAAATTGGAAATTCACGCTCCAAGATGGGTGGGCTCCACATTGGTACTTCACGCTCCAAGATGGGTGGGCTCCACATTGGAACTTCACGCTCCAAGATGGGTGGGTTCCACATGTACATAGCGCCAGAAATGACTCTTAGCGTTAGCAGGTGAAGATATTTGGTTGACGCGCACCTCAGGTGACAAGTTCCATGTTATGTTCTCACCAATTTTCCCTTTTGTTCCTCGAGACTGTGCTCCGTTTCTGGTCTTCATTTACTGGGACTGGATTCTGATTACCACTTGTCAGACCAGTGCCGAAGTTTGTCCATCTCCACTTACAGTCTTTTCCATGTCGTCTCCTGTCTTTATTCTTCTCGTTAGTGTCATGTTATCTTCAAACAGGAATACATCAGACTGTTTCTTCCTGTATTTCGTTCACATACATCAAAAACAGCACGGATCCCACTACTGGTTTTTGTGGAACTACACTTATTACACCTGCCCATTCTGAAACCCCTTTCCAAAAAATCTCTCTGTGTTTTCTTCCCGTTAGGTTTTTCTTTGATCCATCGAAGTGCCTTGTCAGTAGTGTTACTGTGTACTTGTGTAGTACACTTAGATATTCCCAGTTACTTATAGTAAGAGTACCTTCTAGACGTGACGTCTGTTCCAGTCTCCTTTGCGGTATTACTTCAAAAACCTTCATAACGTCCAAGAATAGAGTTCATCCATCCCTATCTCGGGCCACGCTTCTGTTACCTTGTCACAGAACTCTAGCAGATTTGTTTGTGTACGTAGCAGTGGTTCCCAGCGTCCTTCTAGTGACGTACTCCTCACACCCTACAAGACTACATCTCATTTACAGGCTAAGAGCTGTTATCCTCCTACCTTGGCTCATTTACAGGCTAAGGCCTGTTATCCTACCTCAGGTCATCTCATGTCCAACCCATCTCAAATATACTACCCACTTCATCCCAGGATGCAACCCAGTCAAGTACCTATTTTATTTACTGCGCACATGTCCATGTTACTGGGAATGAACCCGGGTAATTTAGTTGTGACTTGAAGGTGCTGTCACTAAGCCACGAGTTTGTGAGTGTGTTGTGTGTGTGTGTGTGTGTGTGTGTGTGTGTGTGTGTGTGTGTGTGTGTGTGTGTGTGTGTGTGTGTGTGTCACATTAACACCAGTGTGAGTGGTTGGTACCAGTTCTTCAGTGTGAGTGGCTGGTACCAGTTCTTCAGTGTGAGTGGTTGGTACCAGTTCTTCAGTGTGAGTGGCTGGTACCAGTTTCTTCAGTGTGAGTGGTTGGTACCAGTTCTTCAGTGTGAGTGGTTGGTACCAGTTCTTCAGTGTGAGTGGTTGGTACCAGTTCTTCAGTGTGAGTGGCTGGTACCAGTTCTTCAGTGTGAGTGGTTGGTACCAGTTCTTCAGTGTGAGTGGTTGGTACCAGTTCTTCAGTGTGAGTGGTTGGTACCAGTTCTTCAGTGTGAGTGGCTGGTACCAGTTCTTCAGTGTGAGTGGCTGGTACCAGTTCTTCAGCGTGAGTGGTTGGTACCAGTTCTTCAGCGTGAGTGGCTGGTACCAGTTCTTCAGTGTGAGTGGCTGGTACCAGTTCTTCAGCGTGAGTGGCTGGTACCAGTTCTTCAGCGTGAGTGGCTGGTACCAGTTCTTCAGTGTGAGTGGTTGGTACCAGTTCTTCAGCGTGAGTGGCTGGTACCAGTTCTTCAGCGTGAGTGGCTGGTACCAGTTCTTCAGCGTGAGTGGCTGGTACCAGTTCTTCAGCGTGAGTGGCTGGTACCAGTTCTTCAGCGTGAGTGGTTGGTACCAGTTCTTCAGTGTGAGTGGCTGGTACCAGTTCTTCAGCGTGAGTGGTTGGTACCAGTTCTTCAGTGTGAGTGGCTGGTACCTGTTCTTCAGTGTGAGTGGCTGGTACCAGTTCTTCAGCGTGAGTGGCTGGTACCAGTTCTTCAGCGTGAGTGGCTGAAAACAATCATTCCAAGGATTTAAATTTCTTTTTAGATTTTACCTCCGAAGCAACTAGTTTATTGTGTACCCCCGTCCCGTCCTGTTTTCAGGAAAATATGTATACACAAAAGACCTAGGAACTATGTCCCCCAAAAAGTTTACAGTACATCTGGATTTATATCTACAGTTGACTTATCTCTTGCAAGCAAATTTAGGAAATTTGTTTAATATGTCTGGCATCTTATTTTCATTAATAAGATATCTCGACATATCACAGGTTATTTTACTGTCTACCTTTATATTCCTCAATAAGTGGACAATTAAGCACAAAATGTACAAGATAATGACCACAGAGCTAGCCACATTGTATTTAGTTTGATCATCATCTGTGTGTGCCAAACCTGCCAGAAGTACTGGTAACCAAGCCTAAGCCTGGCTACTACAATATTAATCAGTGTTCACATTGCAAGTTGTCCCATAAGAGCACTTATCTACGTTTATGTTATAATGGGTTATAGATCTATTCAGGCTTCTAGCTGCATTTTTATACATTGTTTCATTATTTACTTCTCTCTTAATATTTATTCCTAGTGCTAGACACAGACACACTAAGATTGTATTCTACATCTTACAAAGGAGTGTTCTGCGCGGCCTGATCTATGCCACCGCCATATTTCGCCCAGGAAACGCTCGAACTTTTTCGGCAGTACTTCGTGCACAGCGTTAAATCCGTCAGCCTGAGCTGGGAAACTTCAGTAAGATAATGAGGATACTGTCACGTATTCCACTTATGTAGTTTCGCCGGTGTTGTCCCGGTCCGCGTCTTTTCCAGTTGGTGACCCGGCAGTAGTCCAATAAAGGTTCATCAGCTACAGCAAGTGATAGTAACTCCAGCACAGCTGGATTCATTATCACTTTAGAATTACCATCTCTCAAGGTAGTCCATTTCATACAAAGGAAAAATAGAGTTTGTATGGGAGTATCTCCATGATCACAGAGACAGAAAGTGACTGAATGGGAGAATGAGAAATCTGGAAAACAATACATTATAATAATATAAATATAAATATCTATATTTACTACAAGTACATGTACAAGGTATACAGACCTAGCTGACAGCAATGACATACTATGCTTGTTGTGCAGAGCATTTCGGGTAAATTAGGTCAGTTTTGCCCCATGATGCAACCCACACCAGTCGACTAACTCCCAGGTACCCATTTTACTGATGGGTGAACAGGGACAGCAGGTGTCTTATGGAAACACCTCCCTAATGTTTTCCAGGCGTACCGGAGGAGATTCGAACTCCGGACCTCAGTGTGTGAGCGGAGTGCGCTAGCGATCCAGCTTCGGGACAACAATACGGATTTATTACATGGCTTGCACTAGCCTCACCATAACTAGTGTAAACATCACCAACAACTCTACTGCACTTGTACTAAACAGAGAGAGGGGGAGGGTAGAGGTTAAGAAGTCACGAGTAACTCAAGGAAGATGTGGCTACGAGGAGGGTGGGAGGGTGGAAAGGGAGGGGGAGGGACCGGACAGAGAAGGAGGGGGGAAAGAGGGAGTGAGCAGGACGCTATCAAGACTTCCCGACCACTACCAACACTGCCTCAGTTCTCCCTTCTATGCTCCAACTTCCCTGCTCCAACCTCCCTGCTCCCTCCCACCTACACGACGGTTCCCTCATACCCTACCTCCATCCATTCCACCTCCACCGCCCTGCTTCCCTTCCCATATTCCACTTTCACCTTTAATATACCACGGATGTTGATACAATGTTCTCTTATTATGGCCACGGTGTACCTGTCTCTTACTGGGCTTATTTTGTACATTCCTCCATATCTCTCACTCAGTAACATAAAATGGAAGAATGTAGCAAATAATGTTACAAAAGAGATAATCCAAGGAGGGAGCCCAGAATATTCTCACACACGAGCTGTTGTATCTCATTAAAAAAATCACCCTAAGCCAGCAAATAGTGGAACCAACAAGACTGGAAAATACACTTAACCTTATTTTCACAAATAATGATGACCTGGTATAACATCTGACAGTATCAAAGACAATTAATTCAGATCAAAACTTAATCAAGTTTCAGACTTGCATATGCAGGGGTCCTGACCAACAACATGCAAACAATTACGAGGGTGCCTTAACCAAATTTAACTTTAACAACAAGAACATCAACTGGGATCAAATAAATCATGTTTTTAATGGTTACTTAATTGGGATCAAATAAATCATGTTCTTAATGGTTACTTACTGACGTTCTCAATGGCAGATGAGGTATGCTGAAGGCACATTCCACTAAGGAAAAAAAAGATAATATGTAAACTAGAAAAGTAGAAATGTTCCCTCTACAGACGAAGGTGAAGAATCAATGAGCTTCTGAAGATAGCTAGACTCTGAAATGTGACAGTAAACACTGATTCAGGAAGTAAATAACAGTGAACTTTAGTTATAGGAATCATACAAGATCCAGGAGAGAGAGAGAGAGAGAGAGAGAGAGAGAGAGAGAGAGAGAGAGAGAGAGAGAGAGATAAAAGCAATTAAAGAAATTATAAGAAATAAAATGTATTTCTTTTCGTATGCTCAAAACAAGGTAAAGACCATATTCAGCATCGGGCCCTTCCTCAAACAAGATGGGTGCCACGTATATGTAAAGAGAAAACATAATAAGTGTCCGGGTCCCTAGACTGTCCAACAGCCTCCCATCATACATAAGGGGATTACTAATAGGCCCCTGGCTATTTTCAAGAGGGAACTGGACAGATACCTAAGGTCAGTACTTGACCAGTTGGGCTGTGGTTCATATGTTGGACTGCATGCATGCAGCAGTAACAGCCAGGTTGATCAGGCCCTGATCCATCAGGAGGCCTGATCGAGTACTGCACCGCAGGGGCTATGACCCCCAGAATAACCTCCAGATAGAGTACATATTTAGGACTTTGATGCATTCCCAGTAATTTAAATGCTTTATTGGTTCTATAAGGGTCATAAATGATGTTTATATCTGTTCCAGCTCTGAAATATATTTCTCCTCCCTGAAAGGAGGCGTCAACACTGAACAATACTCGAGGTGTGAAAGAACAAGCGATTTGAAAAGTGTCATCACTGGCATTATTTCCCTTATTTTTAAAGTTTTCATTATCCATTGCATCAGTTACCTGACTTTCGTGATATGCAGCATTACTGTGTTCTTTGTTATACCCAGATCTTCCACATGTTCCTTTTCTTCTATCGGGTGATCTCGCATTTTGTCTAGTGTCTCTCTAGACTTCTTCCTTCCATTTCGAAGCAGCTGAAACTTGACACGACTGAATGTCATGTTATTCTCCACTGCCAACTAGAAGACATTGCTTATATCTTTCAATGATGTTCAATTGAATTTGTTCCATTGAACAATTGTTCAGTATCCTTTTAAACTGAATTGACTTTCATGATAATTTTCGTACCGTCCACGAAAAATGATACTAAGTTGTGGTTTACGTTTTTATCTGTGTCTATTATGAGGAGGATGAGAAACAGTAGAGGCGCCAGGACTGTGCTCTGAGGTACTCAACTTTCTACTTTGCTAAGGCTATATATTTTATTTACTACTACTCTTCGTGTTCTATCTGTTAGAAAATTTTAAATCCATCTGCTTACTTTTCCTGTTGTAGCTACTGACCTTATTTTATGTGCTGTCACTGCATGATCACATCTCTCATATGTCTTTGCGATGTTCATGCAGACTACGTCTGCATTTTAGGATTCTTCCAAAGTCTCTGTAATTTTGTCATCATTATCCAGTAATTGTGACTTGGATTGTGCAAGTCATTTTTTTTTTTTCATAAAATTTGTAATTTGCTGTCTCAGTACCATCTTAAAAGATTTTTATGATGTGTGATGTTAGTGCTATTGTATTGTTATCTTTTGTCGGAGTTTTACTGCAGCCTTTGTGCGGAGGAGCTGTCTGCACAAACTTAATTTCTCTGTGATTCCGTCTAGATCTAAGTTCTTCCTTCAAAGTATCTTGAGTGCTCATAATATTGATAGTTTGCGTTGCGCTTCTTTATATAGAGTTCCATGAGTCTAGCCCAGGTGCTGCACGTGTTGCTGTTTTCCATTTCATTTTCGAATTTTAGGGAATCAATGCTTATGCTGGATACATGACTAATCAGGTGGGCAGAGGTAATGAAAAATAATTCTGGATCATCTACTCTCTTGTTGCTTAGTGGATCAATGAACACTTTCATAATAGTCTTAAAAGTCCGCTCATTTCTTTATCGTCGTCGACAGATGAACCCCTTGTTTGTAGCAGATCAATTGTATTGGTGGTTTCTCACTTAGAATTTTGCATTATGTACAGAATTTTTTTCCTTGATATTTCCTGATGAGGAGACCTAGTCTGGGAGGCGGCGGTCACCCCATCCCCTCCCCCTCCTGCAGGCGGCGGTCACCCCATCCCCTCCCCCTCCTGCAGGCGGCGGTCACCCCATCCCCTCCCCCTCCTGCAGGCGGCGGTCACCCCATCCCCTCCCCCTCCTGCAGGCGGCGGTCACCCCATCCCCTCCCCCTCCTGCAGGCGGCGGTCACCCCATCCCCTCCCCCTCCTGCAGGCGGCGGTCACCCCATCCCCTCCCCCTCCTGCAGGCGGCGGTCACCCCATCCCCTCCCCCTCCTGCAGGCGGCGGTCACCCCATCCCCTCCCCCTCCTGCAGGCGGCGGTCACCCCATCCCCTCCCCCTCCTGCAGGCGGCGGTCACCCCATCCCCTCCCCCTCCTGCAGGCGGCGGTCACCCCATCCCCTCCCCCTCCTGCAGGCGGCGGTCACCCCATCCCCTCCCCTCCTGCAGGCGGCGGTCACCCCATCCCCTCCCCCTCCTGCAGGCGGCGGTCACCCCATCCCCTCCCCCTCCTGCAGGCGGCGGTCACCCCATCCCCTCCCCTTCCTGCAGGCGGAGGTCACCCCATCCCCTCCCCCTCCTGCAGTTGTCTACAGGTAATATACAGGTAACATAGTCACCCAATATTTACAAGTTTTACAAAAAAGACCAGATTCTCCTACAAGTAAATAACATTAATTTGTAAACAGAAAGAGAGTGTGGTCCGTGAAGGTTGCAGCGGACCATCAGTTAACCCCTGCACAGGTTTCACCACTACCAACTGAACCATGCACACATCTCCACTTGTAAATAATGAACGGATGAAATAGAATTTTGGGGCTCAAGAAGAGGATTAAATTTTATTTATGAGTATTTTTACCATTACTGCAAACTTCATGTTTTAAAACATTTTACACATACATACTTGAAGATATTTTTACAGATTTTTTGTAAGAATATCAATAATAAAAATAATAAATTTATTTATTTTCTGCAGTATACAGGTAAGGCAGTTTACATGTAATAAAACGGACACAAGAGTAAGCCACTAGCAGTTTATAAACCTCGTAAGAACTAAACATGGTTTATCAAGTACGAGGTTTTAAATGTAAAAAAATGAAAAGTAACTCAATGAATAAAAATAAAATATTAGAAGTAAATAAAAGTCAAATATTAATACTTCGAGGTGATTTAGTGATCTTCAGTTAAGTGGGATTTCTTACGCAGTTTCAAGGTGACTCCAAGTCTTCAGTTTATGAAACGTCTTACTTTATTATTATTTTATTATTATCACACCGGCCGATTCCCACCAAGGCAGGGTGGCCCGAAAAAGAAAAACTTTCACCATCATTCACTCCATCACTGTCTTGCCAGAAGGGTGCTTTACACTACAGTTTTTAAACTGCAACATTAACACCCCTCCTTCAGAGTGCAGGCACTGTACTTCCCATCTCCAGGACTCAAGTCCGGCCTGCCGGTTTCCCTGAATCCCTTCATAAATGTTACTTTGCTCACACTCCAACAGCACGTCAAGTATTAAAAACCATTTGTCTCCATTCACTCCTATCAAACACGCTCACGCATGCCTGCTGGAAGTCCAAGCCCCTCGCACACAAAACCTCCTTTACCCCCTCCCTCCAACCCTTCCTAGGCCGACCCCTACCCCGCCTTCCTTCCACTACAGACTGATACACTCTTGAAGTCATTCTGTTTCGCTCCATTCTCTCTACATGTCCGAACCACCTCAACAACCCTTCCTCAGCCCTCTGGACAACAGTTTTGGTAATCCCGCACCTCCTCCTAACTTCCAAACTACGAATTCTCTGCATTATATTCACACCACACATTGCCCTCAGACATGACATCTCCACTGCCTCCAGCCTTCTCCTCGCTGCAACATTCATCACCCACGCTTCACACCCATATAAGAGCGTTGGTAAAACTATACTCTCATACATTCCCCTCTTTGCCTCCAAGGACAAAGTTCTTTGTCTCCACAGACTCCTAAG
This sequence comes from Cherax quadricarinatus, assembly GCF_026875155.1. Lineage (NCBI taxonomy): Eukaryota > Metazoa > Arthropoda > Malacostraca > Decapoda > Parastacidae > Cherax > Cherax quadricarinatus. The sequence continues at coordinate 79,326,723 of NC_069404.1, forward strand.
TGCACCACTCACTCTTTTTCCCTCATCAATTCTATGATTCACCTCATCTTTCATAGACCCATCCGCTGACACGTCCACTCCCAAATATCTGAATACGTTCACCTCCTCCATACTCTCTCCCTCCAATCTGATATTCAATCTTCATCACCTAATCTTTTTGTTATCCTCATAACCTTACTCTTTCCTGTATTCACCTTTAATTTTCTTCTTTTGCACACCCTACCAAATTCATCCACCAATCTCTGCAACTTCTCTTCAGAATCTCCCAAGAGCACAGTGTCATCAGCAAAGAGCAGCTGTGACAACTCCCACTTTTGTGTGATTCTTTATTTTTTAACCCCACGCCTCTTGCCAAGACCCTCGCATTTACTTCTCTTACAACCCCATCTATAAATATATTAAACAACCGGTGACATACACATCCTTGTCAAAGGCTACTTTTACTGGGAAAAAATTTCCCTCTTTCCTACATACCTAAACTTGAGCCTCACTATCCTCGTAAAAACTCTTCACTGCTTTCAGTAACCTACCTCCTACACCATACACTTGCAACATCTGCCACATTGCCCCCCTATCCACCCTGTCATACGCCTTTTCCAAATCCATAAATGCCACAAAGACCTCTTTAGCCTTATCTAAATACTGTTCACTTATATGTTTCACTGTAAACACCTGGTCCACACACCCCCTACCTTTCCTAAAGCCTCCTTGTTCATCTGCTATCCTATTCTCCGTCTTACTCTTACTTACCTAAATATTTCACTATAAGCAAATGTGATAATATTGCTGTGGAGACAGGGTGCCAATGTATGAGGTGCTGTGTTCTCCAGTGTTAACCCAGCACCACCCGTCTCCCTGTTGCTGCTGCTGTTTTCTCAAGTGTTAACCCAGCACCACCCGTCTTCCTGCTGCTGCTGCTGTGTTCTCCAGTGTTAACCCAGCACCACCCGTCTCTCTGCTACTGCTGCTGTGTTCTCCATGTTTAACCCAGCACCACCCGTCTTCCTGCTGCTGCTGCTGTGTTCTCCAGTGTTAACCCAGCACCACCCGTCTCTCTGCTACTGCTGCTGTGTTCTCCAGTGTTAACCCAGCACCACCCGTCTCCCTGCTGCTGCTGCTGTGTTCTCCAGTGTTAACCCAGCACCACCCGTCTTCCTGCTGCTGCTGCTGTGTTCTCCAGTGTTAACCCAGCACCACCCGTCTCTCTGCTACTGCTGCTGTGTTCTCCAGAGTTAACCCAGCACCACCCGTCTTCCTGCTGCTGCTGCTGTGTTCTCCAGTGTTAACCCAGCACCACCCGTCTCCCTGCTACTGCTGCTGTGTTCTCCAGAGTTAACCCAGCACCACCCGTCTCCCTGCTACTGCTGCTGTGTTCTCCAGTGTTAACCCAGCACCACCCGTCTCCCTGCTACTGCTGCTGTGTTCTCCAGTGTTAATCCAGCACCACCCGTCTCCCTGCTACTGCTGCTGTGTTCTCCAGTGTTAACCCAGCACCACCCGTCTCCCTGCTACTGCTGCTGTGTTCTCCAGTGTTAACCCAGCACCACCCGTCTCCCTGCTGCTGCTGCTGTGTTCTCCAGTGTTAATCCAGCACCACCCGTCTTCCTGCTGCTGCTGCTGTGTTCTCCAGTGTTAACCCAGCACCGCCCGTCTTCCTGCTGCTGCTGCCGTGTTCTCCAGTGTTAACCCAGCACCACCCGTCTTCCTGCTGCTGCTGCTGTGTTCTCCAGTGTTAACCCAGCACCGCCCGTCTTCCTGCTGCTGCTGCTGCTGTGTTCTCCAGTGTTAACCCAGCACCGCCCGTCTCTCTGCTACTGCTGCTGTGTTCTCCAGTGTTAACCCAGCACCACCCGTCTTCCTGCTGCTGCTGCTGTGTTCTCCAGTGTTAATCCAGCACCACCCGTCTTCCTGATGCTGCTGCTGTGTTCTCCAGTGTTAACCCAGCACCACCCGTCTTCCTGCTGCTGTGTTCTCAAGTGTTAATCCAGCACCACCCGTCTTCCTGCTGCTGTGTTCTCCAGTGTTAACCCAGCACCGCCCGTCTTCCTGCTGCTGCTGCTGTGTTCTCCAGTGTTAATCCAGCACCACCCGTCTTCCTGCTGCTGCTGCTGCTGCTGTGTTCTCCAGTGTTAACCCAGTACCACCCGTCTTCCTGCTGCTGCTGTGTTCTCCAGTGTTAACCCAGCACCACCCGTCTCCCTGCTGCTGTTGCTGTGTTCTCCAGTGTTAACCCAGCACCACCCGTCTTCCTGCTGCTGCTGCTGCTGCTGTTCTCCATGTTAATATCCAGCACCACCTGTCCTTCCTCTGCTGCTGCTGTGTTCTCCAGTATTAACCCAGCACTGCCCGTCTTCCTGCTGCTGCTGCTGTGTTCTCCAGTGTTAATCCAGCACCATCCGTCTCCCTGCTGCTGCTGCTGTGTTCTCCAGTGTTAACCCAGCACCACCCGTCTCCCTACTGCTGCTGCAGCTGTGTTCTCCAGTGTTAATCCAGCACCACCCGTCTCCCTGCTGCTGCTGCTGCTGTATTCTCCAGTGTTAACCCAGCACCCCCCGTCCCCCTGCTGCTGCTGCTGTGTTCTGCAGTGTTAATCCAGCAGCACCCGTTTCCCTGCTGCTGTGTTCTCTAGTGTTAACCCAGCACCACCCGTCTCCCTGCTGCTGCTGCTGTGTTCTTCAGTGTTAACCCAACACCACCTGTCTCCCTGCTGTTGCTGTGTTCTCCAGTGTTAACCCAGCACCGCCCGTCTCCCTGCTGCTGCTGCTGCTGTGTTCTCCAGTGTTAACCCACCACCACCCGTCTCCCTGCTGCTGCTGCTGTGTTCTCCAGTGTTAAGCCAGCACCGCCCGTCTCCCTGCTATCTGCTGCTGTGTTCTCCAGTGTTAACCCACCACCACCCGTCTCCCTGTTGCTGCTGGTGTGTTCTCCAGTGTTAACCCAGCACCACCCGTCTCCCTGCTGCTGCTGCTGCTGTGTTCTCCAGTGTTAATCCAGCACCGCCCGTCTCCCGGCTGCTGCTGGTGTGTTCTCCAGTGTTAACCCAGCACCACCCGTCTCCCTGCTACTGCTGCTGTGTTCTCCAGTGTTAACCCAGCACAACCTGTCTCCCTGCTGCTGCTGTGTTCTCCAGTGTTAACCCAGCGCAACCCGTCTCCTTACTGCTGCTGTGTTCTCCAGTATTAACCCAGCACCGCCTGTCTCCCTGCTGCTGCTGTGTGCTCCAGTGTTAATTCAGAACCACATGATGTTCAATAGTGTTAAGTTCCAGCTGCTTAGGTATGAAAATGAATGGTATAAAATTCCGACACTATGGAAACATAAACACATATGCAGTTTAATGTGATCCTTTACTGACAACGTTTCGCCCACACAGTGGGCTTTTTTCAAGTCACAAACAGATCTACCTGGGGTGGAAGGTACGGGATTATTTATAGTCAGGTTCAGAATGTTGAGGTCAGGTGGAGAATGCTGCATCTGATGATCCACTGGGTGAGGTTATAGAGTCTTGGGTAGCTTGGCAGGGGTATTGGACAAGTTGTGAGTAGACCTTCTGCAGTGTTCTATGTTCTTATGTGGGATAGCGATGAAGAAGTTTCTTGGCAAGTGGTTCAGCTATGTTATAAAAGTCATTGTTCTGGTTGAAATTGTTGGTTATAGAGATAAGCGATGATTCCAGGATTCTTCGGTACTGAGTGTTGTCTTCTGTGGCGATAAGTCTTGATTTTCTGTAGTTAATTAAATGGTTGTGCGAATTGCGATGTTGTACACAGGCATTCCTTGTATCGTCAGTCCTGCTTGCGTATTGGTGTTCTGAAATACGTGTTTGGAGGTCTCTTGATGTTTCGCCCACGTATAATTTGTTGCAGTCATTACAAGGGATTATGTATACCCCTGCAGTGGATGGAAGCTTGTCCTGTCTACTACTGGTGATGTCCTTCATGGTCGTGGTTGTGGAGGTAGATACTTGGAATGATGTATTGGAAAAGATGTTGGAAACATGTTTGGCAATGGAGTTGGTGGGGAGGACTATGTATCTCTTCTTGGCAGTGTCTTCTCTGGGTATGGAACGAATGAAGAACTCAAAAGAAACACTATATACAAAACTCAAGAGGGTCACCAAATAGAACGCAAGGAATACGTAAAAGACCTGATAATAATTAGGTCAGCGGACCTTTCTTTTAAAGGCCGTAACAAGACAAAGATCACGACAGCCAGGAAGATGACGGGGTGGGTATTGAGAACTTTCCATACAGGGGAAATAATGCCAGTGGTGACACTCTTCAAATCGCTAGTACTCCCTCACTTTGAATATTGCTCAGTGCTGACGGCCCCGTTCAGGGCAGGAGAAATATCGGAGCTGGAACAAACACAGAGATCGTTTAAGGCTCACATTGAGCCAGTACAGCACCTAAACTACTGGGAACGCCTGCAAGTCTTGAACTTTTACACATAAGAGCGGAGGAGAGAGAGGTACATGATAATATATACCTGGAAGGTACTCGAGGGCTTAGTCATAAATCTGCACACTGCCATAACAACATACTGGAGTGAGAGATATGGGAGGAAGTGTAAAATAAACCCAGTAAGGAGCAGGGGTGCGGTGGGGACAATAAGGGAACACTGTATCAACATCCAGGGTCCCAGACTTTTCAACATCTTACCAGAAGATATCAGAAACACTGCTGGAACAAGTGTAGAAGCCTTCCAGAGGAAACTAGACAAGTATCTTCACCAAGTGTCAGATCAACCAGGCTGTGATGGATATGTGGGGCAGCGGGCCTCTAGCAGCAACAGCCTGGTTGACCAGGCATGCACCAGACGAGCCTGGCCCATGGCCGGGCTCAGAGAGTAGATAAACTCTCGAAACTCTTCAAAGCTATATATCAACGGTAAGGTATACCTGTCTCCCTGCTGCTGCTGTGTTCTCCAGTGTTAACCCAGCACCGCCCGTCTCCCTGCTGCTGCTGTGTTCTCCAGTGTTAACCCAGCACCGCCCGTCTCCCTGCTGCTGCTGTGTTCTCCAGTGTTAACCCAGCACCACCCATCTCCCTGCTGCTGCTGTGTTCTCCAGTGTTAACCCAGCATCACCCGTCTCCCTGCTGCTGCTGTCTTCTCCAGTGTTAACTCAGCACCACCCGTCTCCCTGCTGCTGCTGTCTTCTCCAGTGTTAACTCAGCACCACCCGTCTCCCTGCTGCTGCTGTCTTCTCCAGTGTTAACCCACCACCCCCCGTCTCCCTGCTGCTGCTGTGTTCTGTTGGTATTCGCGGCCCACTGGCCCACATAGACGTCACAGTCTGGGTGATCTGGCACTTGAAATCCTCTACACTTGTTCCTTTAATATTTTTGATACCTGAGGTAGTAGGCTGAATAGTCTTGGACCACGGATGTTGATACACGGTTCTCTTACTGTGCCCCTGCTTTTCATTGGGTCTCTTTTAAACTTCGTCTCATATCTCTTGTTCCGGTACATCGTTCTGGTACTGTTTAGATTTGGGACCAGAGGCCCTCAGGTATCTTCCATGCATATGTTTACCTGGAGAGAGTTCCGGGGGTCAACGCCCCCGCGGCCCGGTCTGTGACCAGGCTTCATATGTTAGTAGGTATCTCTCCTGTCTTTACTCCAGGGAATACATTTCCGGTATTGTGAGGCGTTCCCAAAAGTTTACATGCTTTACTGGTTCTATGTGGGCATTAAAGGATCTCTGCACCTTTTCCAGCTCTGATTCGGAAGGTGCCGTGAGAGCAGAACAATATTCGAGACATGAAAACACAGGTGAACTGAATAGCAGCATCACTGGCATGACTTCTCTGATTTTGAAGGTTCTCAAGGTGAAGGACTCTTGAGACCAGGAATGAAAGCTATAATTCTCTTACTCAAGAGCAACCCTGATTACCTCCCATTCCCCGGCACTGTGTGACCCATAAAAATTGAACGCTCCCCGTTAATATAAATATATTAAAGATGGTGAGGGTGGGGGGGGGGGTCACCTGCTCTCATGGCAAACCACTCCTGAAGCTCTTGGCTTGTACAACCACGAAAACTCACACACATTGTTAGTTTTCTTAGCCAGCGTACGTCTTTCTTCTTTACAGTCTGAATGTCGTGCGCATATATAATATATATATATATATATATATATATATAATATATATATATATATATATATAATATATTAATATATATATACGCGAGGCAGTATCTGTACATGTTTGTTCCTTGAATGGCAAGTATTGTTCTTGCTTATTGTTTGAATTATGATGTATAATACTGGTATATTAGTATGGACAGAGAGTGGGAATAAAACACATGCACACTCACGACATTTACTGAAGAAGAAATATCACCTCTGGTGACTCTGGAAAGACCAACGGTGGCCAAACCTCTCCATCAGTAACTGTCCTGACTGTGCATATTTTTCTTTTATTTCCACTCTTTGAATTATTTATAAAAACAACTGTACACACGAGGGAGTGTTTGCATGAGCAGTGTTTCATTTTTAAACGTTTCTTCCTTACTGCTTGAATGATGCAAACAAATCTTGTTTACCCGTCGAGTTCTGTTTGCAGATGCAGACTTCCCAGCAGTTTAAAAGACCAGTCATGGAAAACAAGAATCTTGGCTGGATAAATCTCTCAAACCCGGCCCCAAACATCCCGTTGCTTGGTAATTTCAATTTAGGACATCTAAACTGGAAGCACGAAGCAAATACTGTAACAGCAGAGAGACTTCTAGGAGCCAGTTTAAATGACCAGTCTCACAAAATAACTATTAATTCTCTGTAATAAATTTGTCTTAAGCCAGCAGATAGTGGAGCTGACAAGACTATAGAAAATACTTTTGACTTCATATTCACGAACAATGATGATATGGCAGAAAATACGACGGTGTCGAAAACAAACTCAGATCTCGACCTAGACGAAGCTGAGAGCTGCATGCACCCAGGCCCTGACCAGCTGCATGCACCCAGGCCCTGACCAGCTGTATGCACCCAGGCCCTGACCAGCTGCATGCACCAGGCCGGGCCGGTGACCAGCTGCATGCACCAGGCCCTGACCAGCTGCATGCACCCAGGCCCTGACCAGCTGCATGAACCCAGGCCCTGACCAGCTGCATGCACCCAGGCCCTGACCAGCTGCATGCACCCAGGCCCTGACCAGCTGCATGAACCCAGCCCTGCCACTATGCACCCAGGCCCTGACCACTGCAAATGAACCCAGGCCCTGACCAGCTGCATGCACCCAGGCCCTGACCAGCTGCATGCACCCAGGCCCTGACCAGCTGCATGCACCCAGGCCCTGACCAGCTGCATGCACCAGGCCCTGACCAGCTGCATGCACCCAGGCCCTGACCAGCTGTATGCACCCAGGCCCTGACCAGCTGTATGCACCCAGGCCCTGACCAGCTGTATGCACCCAGGCCCTGACCAGCTGCATGCACCCAGGCCTGACCAGCTGCATGCACCCAGGCCCTGACAGCTGCATGCACCCAGGCCCTGACCAGCTGCATGCACCCAGGCCCTGACAGCTGCATGCACCAGGCCCTGACCAGCATGCATGCACCCAGGCCCTGACCAGCTGCATGCACCCAGTGACCACTGAGCCCAGGCCTACCAGCTGCATGCACCAGGCCCTGACCAAGCTGCTATCCCAACCAGGCCCTGACCAGCTGCATGCAACCAGGCCCTGACCAGCTGTATGCACCCAGGCCTGACCAGCTGTATGCACCCAGGCCCTGACCAGCTGCATGCACCCAGGCCTGACCAGCTGCATGCAACCCAGGCCCTGACCAGCTGCATGCAACCCAGGCCTGACCAGCTGCATGCACCCCCAGGCCCTGACCAGCTGCCATGCACCAGGCCCTGACCAGCTGCATGCACCAGGCCCTGACCAGCTGCATGCACCCAGGCCCTGACCAGCTGCATGCACCCAGGCCCTGACCAGCTGCATGCACCCAGGCCCTGACCAGCTGCATGCACCCAGGCCTGACAGCTGCATGCACACCAGGCCCTGACCTCTGCATGCACCCAGGCCCTGACCAGCTGCATGCACCAGGCCCTGACCAGCTGCAGCAACCCAGGCCCTGACCAGCTGCATGCACCCAGGCCCTGACCAGCTGTATGCACCCAGGCCCTGACCAGCTTATGCACCCAGGCCCTGACCAGCTGTATGCCCCAGGCCCTGACCACTGCATGCACCCAGGCCCTGACCAGCTGCATGCACCCAGGCCCTGACCAGCTGCATGCACCCAGGCCCTGACCAGCTGCATGCACCCAGTGGCCCTGACCAGCTGCATGCAACCCAGGCCCTGACCAGCTGCATGCACCCAGGCCCTGACAGCTGCATGCACCCAGGCCCTGACCACTGTATGCACCCAGGCCTGACCAGCTGCATGCACCCAGGCCCTGACCAGCTGCATGCACCAGGGCCCTGACCAGCTATGCACCCAGGCCCTGACCAGCTGCATGCACCCCAGGCCCTGACCACTGTATGCAACCCAGGCCCTGACCAGCTGCATGCACCCAGGCCCTGACCAGCTGCATGCACCCAGGCCCTGACCAGCTGCATGCACCCAGGCCCTGACCAGCTGCATGCACCCAGGCCCTGACCAGCTGCATGCACCCAGGCCTGACCAGCTGCATGCACCCAGGCCCTGACCAGCTGTATGCACCCAGGCCCTGACCAGCTGTATGCACCCAGGCCTGACCAGCTGCATGCACCCAGGCCTGACCAGCTGTATGCACCCAGGCCCTGACCAGCTGCATGCACCCAGGCCCTGACCAGCTGCATGAACCCAGGCCCTGACCAGCTCATGCACCCAGGCCCTGACCAGCTCATGCACCCAGGCCCTGACCAGCTCATGCACCCAGGCCCTGACCAGCTCATGCACCCAGGCCCTGACCAGCTGCATGCACCCAGGCCCTGACCAGCTGCATGCACCCAGGCCCTGACCAGCTGTATGCACCCAGGCCCTGACCAGCTGCATGCACCCAGGCCCTGACCAGCTGTATGCACCCAGGCCCTGACCAGCTGTATGCACCCAGGCCCTGACCAGCTGCATGCACCCAGGCCCTGACCAGCTGTATGCACCCAGGCCCTGACCAGCTGTATGCACCAGGCCCTGACCAGCTGCATTGCACCCAGGCCCTGACCAGCTGCATGAACCCAGGCCCTGACCAGCTGCATGCACCCAGGCCTGACCAGCTGTATGCACCCAGGCCCTGACCAGCTGCATGCACCCAGGCCCTGACCAGTTCGTGCACCCAGGCCCTGACCAGCTCGTGCACCCAGGCCCTGACCAGCTCGTGCACCCAGGCCCTGACCAGCTCGTGCACCCAGGCCCTGTACCAGCTGTGCGACCAGGCCTGACCTAGCTCGTGCACCCAGGCCCTGACCAGCTCGTGACCAGGCCATGACCAGTGTGACCAAGGCCCTGACCAGCTCGTGCACCCAGGGCCCATGACCAGCTCGTGCACCCAGGCCCTGACCAGCTCGTGCACCCAGGCCTCTGAACCGCTCGTGCACCAGGCCCTGACCAGCATTCGTGCACCAGGCCTGACCTAGCTCATGCACCCTGGCCACTGACCACTAGCATGCATCCCAGGCCCTGACCAGCTGTATGCCTCCAGGCCCTGACGCAGCTGCATGCACCAGGCCCTGACAGCTGTATGCACTCCAGGCCTGACCAGCTGCATGCACCAGGGCCCTGACAGCTGTATGCACCCAGGCCCTGGACCAGCATGCATGCACCCAGGCCCTGACAGCTGTATGCACCCAGCCCTGCCAGCTCGTGCACCATGGCCCTGACCAGCTCGTGCACCCAGGCGCCTGACCAGCTCGGTGCACACACAGGCTGACCAGCTGCATGCACCCAGGCCCTGACCAGCTGTAGCACAGGCCTGTACCAGCTGCATGCACCAGGCCCTGACCAGCTGTATGCAACCAGGCCCTGACCAGCTGCATGCACCCTGGCCTGAGCAGCTCATGCACCCAGGCCTGACCAAGCCTGGCTGTCACACAGGCCCTGACCCAGTATGCACCAGGCCTGACCAGCTGCATGCACCCTGGCTCTTCACTTCAGGAGTGATCAAGGTCCCAAAACCGAAACGTTTTCTAATAAATCAACTGGGATCAAGTCAATCATGACCTTTACAAAAGAAACTACAAAGATGTACTGAATTAAATGGATCCAAACCAAAGTCAAGAGAGACGGTCAACGCAGTGGCACTAGAAGTATGTTCAAGATATACCAGTGGCACTAGAAGTATGCTCAAGATATACCAGTGGCACTAGAAGTATGCCTCAATGATATACCAGTGGCACTAGAAGTATGTTCAAGATATACCAGTGGCACTAGAAGTATGCTCAAGATATACCAGTGGCACTAGAAGTATGCTCAAGATATACCAGTGGCACTAGAAGTATGCTCAAGATATACCAGTGGCACTAGAAGTATGCTCAAGATATACCAGTGGCACTAGAAGTATGCTCAAGATATACCAGTGGCACTAGAAGTATGCTCAAGATATACCAGTGGCACTAGAAGTATGCTCAAGATATACCAGTGGCACTAGAAGTATGCTCAAGATATACCAGTGGCACTAGAAGTATGCTCAAAATATACCAGTGGCACTAGAAGTATGCTCAAGATATACCAGTGGCACTAGAAGTATGTTCAAGATATACCAGTGGCACTAGAAGTATGTCAAGATATACCAGTGGCACTAGAAGTATGCTCAAGATATACCAGTGGCACTAGAAGTATGCTCAAGATATACCAGTGGCACTAGAAGTATGCTCAAGATATACCAGTGGCACTAGAAGTATGCTCAAGATATACCAGTGGCACTAGAAGTATGCTCAAGATATACCAGTGGCACTAGAAGTATGCTCAAGATATACCAGTGGCACTAGAAGTATGCTCAAGATATACCAGTGGCACTAGAAGTATGCTCAAGATATACCAGTGGCACTAGAAGTATGCTCAAGATTATACCAGTGGCACTAGAAGTATGCTCAAGATATACCAGTGGCACTAGAAGTATGCTCAAGATATACCAGTGGCACTAGAAGTATGCTCAAGATATACCAGTGGCACTAGAAGTATGCTCAAGATATACCAGTGGCACTAGAAGTATGTTCAAGATATACCAGTGGCACTAGAAGTATGCTCAAGATATACCAGTGGCACTAGAAGTATGCTCAAGATATACCAGTGGCACTAGAAGTATGCTCAAGATATACCAGTGGCACTAGAAGTATGCTCAAGATATACCAGTGGCACTAGAAGTATGCTCAAGAATACCAGTGGCACTAGAAGTATGTTCAAGATATACCAGTGGCACTAGAAGTATGCTCAAGATATACAGTGGCACTAGAAGTATGCTCAAGATATACCAGTGGCACTAGAAGTATGCTCAAGATATACCAGTGGCACTAGAAGTATGCTCAAGATATACCAGTGGCACTAGAAGTATGCTCAAGATATACCAGTGGCACTAGAAGTATGCTCAATATATACCAGTGGCACTAGAAGTATGCTCAAGATATACCAGTGGCACTAGAAGTATGCTCAAGATATACCAGTGGCACTAGAAGTATGCTCAAGATATACCAGTGGCACTAGAAGTATGCTCAAGATATACCAGTGGCACTAGAAGTATGCTCAAGATATACCAGTGGCACTAGAAGTATGTTCAAGATATACCAGTGGCACTAGAAGTATGTTCAAGATATACCAGTGGCACTAGAAGTATGTTCAAGATATACCAGTGGCACTAGAAGTATGTTCAAGATATACCAGTGGCACTAGAAGTATGTTCAAGATATACCAGTGGCACTAGAAGTATGTTCAAGATATACCAGTGGCACTAGAAGTATGCTCAAGATATACCAGTGGCACTAGAAGTATGTTCAAGATATACCAGTGGCACTAGAAGTATGTTCAAGATATACCAGTGGCACTAGAAGTAGTTCAAGATATACCAGTGCACTAGAAGTATGCTCAAGATATACCAGTGGCACTAGAAGTATGTTCAAGATATACCAGTGGCACATAGAAGTATGCTCAAGATATACCAGTGGCACTAGAAGTATGCTCAAGATATACCAGTGGCACTAGAAGTATGCTCAAGATATACCAGTGGCACTAGAAGTATGTTCAAGATATACCAGTGGCACTAGAAGTATGCTCAAGATATACCAGTGGCACTAGAAGTATGCTCAAGATATACCAGTGGTACTAGAAGTATGCTCAAGATATACCAGTGGCACTAGAAGTATGCTCAAGATATACCAGTGGCACTAGAAGTATGCTCAAGATATACCAGTGGCACTAGAAGTATGCTCAAGATATACCAGTGCACTAGAAGTATGCTCAAGATATACCAGTGGCACTAGAAGTATGTTCAAGATATACCAGTGGCACTAGAAGTATGCTCAAGATATACCAGTGGCACTAGAAGTATGCTCAAGATATACCAGTGGCACTACAAGTATGCTCAAGATATACCAGTGGCACTAGAAGTATGCTCAAGATATACCAGTGGCACTAGAAGTATGCTCAAGATATACCAGTGGCACTAGAAGTATGCTCAAGATATACCAGTGGCACTAGAAGTATGCTCAAGATATACCAGTGGCACTAGAAGTATGCTCAAGATATACCAGTGAGGAAACAAGACTTGATATTAGCTAGAGAGAGACGCTCCCTCTACGGACCAGGTGTAGGAGCAGGGGCCAGGTGTGCCACCTTGGCTCCAGGTGTAGGAGCAGGGGCCAGGTGTGCCACCTTGGCTCCAGGTGTAGGAGCAGGAGCCAGGTGTGCCACCTTGGCTCCAGGTGAAGGAGCAGGAGCCAGGTGTGTCACCTTTGTTCCAGGTGTAGGAGCAGGGGGCCAGATGTGTCACCTTGGCTCCAGGTGTAGGAGCAGGGGCCAGGTGTGTCACCTTGGCTCCAGGTGAAGGAGCAGGAGCCAGGTGTGTCACCTTTGTTCCAGGTGTAGGAGCAGGGGGCCAGATGTGTCACCTTGGCTCCAGGTGTAGGAGCAGGAGCCAGGTGTGCCACCTTGGCTCCAGGTGTAAGGAGCAGGAGCCAGGTGTGTCACCTTTGTTCCAGGTGTAGGAGCAGGGGCCAGGTGTGCCACCTTGGCTCCAGGTGTAGGAGCAGGGGCCAGGTGTGCCACCTTGGCTCCAGGTGTAGGAGCAGGGGCCAGGTGTGTCACCTTTGTTCCAGGTGTAGGAGCAGGAGCCAGGTGTGCCACCTTGGCTCCAGGTGAAGGAGCAGGAGCCAGGTGTGTCACCTTTGTTCCAGGTGTAGGAGCAGAGGGCCAGGTGTGCCACCTTGGCTCCAGGTGAAGGAGCAGGAGCCAGGTGTGTCACCTTTGTTCCAGGTGTAGGAGCAGGAGCCAGGTGTGTCACCTTGGTTCCAGGTGTAGGAGCAGGGGCCAGGTGTGTCACCTATGTTCCAGGTGTAGGAGCAGGGGCCAGGTGTGTCACCTATGTTCCAGGTGTAGGAGCAGGAGCCAGGTGTGTCACCTACGTTCCAGGTGTAGAAGCAGGGGGCTAGGTGTGTCACCTATGTTCCAGGTGTAGGAGCAGGAGCCAGGTGTGTCACATTTGTTCCAGGTGTAGGAGCAGGAGCCAGGTGTGTCACCTTTGTTCCAGGTGAAGGAGCAGGAGCCAGGTGTGTCACCTACGTTCCAGGTGTAGAAGCAGGGGGACAGGTGTGTCACCTACGTTCCAGGTGTAGAAGCAATGGGCCAGGTGTGTCACCTATGTTCCAGGTGTAGGAGCAGGAACCAGGTGTGTTACCTTTGTTCCAGGTGTAGGAGCAGGAGCCACGTGTGTCACCTTTGTTCCATGTGTAGGAGCAGGAGCCAGATGTGTCACCTTTGTTCCAGGTGTAGGAGCAGGAGCCGGGTGTGTCACCTTTGTTCCAGGTGTAGGAGCAGGGGTCCAGATGTGTCACCTTGGGGCCAGGTGCTAATGAGCGCTACACCTGCTGTATATGCAGCTCACACCTAGACAACACCTTCAGGTGTGCTGGCCAGCTATACTTGCACCTGTAGTGTACTTACATCACTCACTCCTTGAAACAAGCCAGCCTTGATTATTGCATATGAGAAGGTATTTACGATTTCTTTCAATGTCATTTAAGGATTTTTCTTCCCTGTCTCTCCTGGGCCCTGAATGATACATACATACATATATTTGCTGAGGTTAAGAAGCAGATAAGTATCCCGGAGTTTGACTACTAGTGCACTCAGCTCACACACACCGAGGATCGATCCCTGGTACGGATGGAAACACTAGGACATGTTTCCTTAAGATACCTGCTGTCTAATGTTCACCCATCAATAAAATAGATACCTGGGTGTTAGTCGACTGGTGTGGGTCGCATCCTGGGGACAAACTTGACCTAATCTGCCCGAAATGGCTGCATAACAAGGGGGTTTCTATGTAGTAGTATATCACTGTTGTCAGCTAGGACTGTATACCAAGCTTGTATATGTACTTGCAGAAATAAATATTATTATTATTATTATTATTATTATTATTATTATTATTATAAGCGAGATTGAATGTTAGTAGCAGGGAGAGTAGGTGAGGTTACGTGATCACAGTGTTTGGCTTAGGGATAATAAATCTGGCAATAACTTCATGCACCAGCAATAAGAGGCATTACGGGAAGACCCCTGGTTGTCTTCAAGAGGGAGCTGGACAGATACCTAAAGACGGTGCCGGATCAGCCGGGCTGTGGCTCGTACGTTGGACTGCGTGCGGCCAGCAGTAACAGCCTCTTTGATCAGGCCCTGATCCACCGGGAGGCCTGGTCATGGACCGGGCCGCGGGGGCGTTGATCCCCGGAATGGCCTCCAGGTAGACTCCATTATAATGGAACCAAAGTACTGAGAAGAAGTATTGAGAGTGGGTTTCTCAAGACGGCGAGCGTCGCAGCAGGCAATTACGACCCACCAGTAATGTCTTTACTAATTCCCTTACTAGAAGCTCTGGATACTTCACAATATATGAAATTTTAGCGAGACTTGTTCCCATAAACCAGACACTGCCATCACTTAACCTCACTTACTCACACAGCTACTTACATTCAACCTCACTCACCCAGCTACTCACATTCAACCTCACTCACCCAGCTACTTACATTCAACCTCACTTACTCACCCAGCTACTTACATTCAACCTCACTTACTCACCCAGCTACTTACATTCAACCTCACTTACTCACCCAGCTACTTACATTCAACCTCACTTACTCACCAGCTACTCACATTCAACCTCACTTACTCACCCAGCTACTCACATTCAACCTCACTTACTCACCCAGCTACTTACATTCAACCTCACTTAC
The DNA here is from genome assembly GCF_026875155.1 of Cherax quadricarinatus. Taxonomy (NCBI): domain Eukaryota; kingdom Metazoa; phylum Arthropoda; class Malacostraca; order Decapoda; family Parastacidae; genus Cherax; species Cherax quadricarinatus. The sequence continues at coordinate 79,342,091 of NC_069404.1, forward strand.
TCACCCAGCTACTCACATTCAACCTCACTTACTCACCCAGCTACTCACATTCAACCTCACTCACACAGCTACTCACATTCAACCTCACTCACACAGCTACTTACATTCAACCTCACTTACTCACCCAGCTACTTACATTCAACCTCACTTACCCAGCTACTCAAATTCAGCCCCACTTACTCACCCAGCTACTCACATTCAACCTCACTTACTCACCCAGCTACTCACATTCAACCTCACTCACACAGCTACTCATATTCAACCTCACTTACTCACCCAGCTACTTACATTCAACCTCACTCACCCAGCTACTCAAATTCAGCCTCACTTACTCACCCAGCTACTTACATTCAACCTCACTTACTCACCCAGCTACTCACATTCAACCTCACTCACACAGCTACTCACATTCAACCTCACTCACACAGCTACTTACATTCAACCTCACTTTACTCACCCAGCTACTTACATTCAACCTCACTTACCAGCTACTCAAATTCAGCCCCACTTACTCACCTAGCTACTCACATTCAACCTCACTTACTCACCCAGCTACTTACATTCAACCTCACTCACACAGCTACTCACATTCAACCTCACTTACTCACCCAGCTACTCACATTCAACCTCAATCACACAGCTACTCATATTCAACCTCACTTACTCACCCAGCTACTTACATTCAACCTCACTTACCCAGCTACTCAATTCAAGCCTCACTTACTCACCCAGCTACTCACATTCAACCTCACTTACTCACCCAGCTACTCACATTCAACCTCACTCACACAGCTACTCACATTCAACCTCACTTACTCACCCAGCTACTCACATTCAACCTCACTTACTCACCCAGCTACTCACATTCAACCTCACTCACACAGCTACTCACATTCAACCTCACTTACTCACACAGCTACTCACATTCAACCTCACTCACCCAGCTACTCACATTCAACCTCACTTACTCACCCAGCTACTCACATTCAACCTCACTTACTCACCCAGCTACTCACATTCAACCTCACTTACTCACCCAGCTACTCACATTCAACCTCACTTACTCACCCAGATACTCACATTCAACCTCACTCACACAGCTACTCACATTCAACCTCACTTACTCACCCAGCTACTCACATTCAACCTCACTCACACAGCTACTCACATTCAACCTCACTTACTCACCCAGCTACTCACATTCAACCTCACTTACTCACCCAGCTACTCACATTCAACCTCACTCACACAGCTACTCACATTCAACCTCACTTACTCACACAGCTACTCACATTCAACCTCACTCACCAAGCTACTCACATTCAACCTCAATTACTCACCCAGCTACTCACATTCAACCTCACTTACTCACCCAGCTACTCACATTAAACCTCACTTACCCAGCTACTCACATTCAACCTCACTTACTCACCCAGCTACTCACATTCAACCTCACTCACACAGCTACTCACATTCAACCTCACTTACTCACCCAGCTACTCACATTCAACCTCACTTACTCACGCAGCTACTCACATTCAACCTCACTCACACAGCTACTCACATTCAACCTCACTTACCCAGCTACTCACATTCAACCTCACTTACCCAGCAACTCACATTCAACCTCACTTACTCACCCAGCTACTCACATTCAACCTCACTTACTCACCCAGCTACTCATATTCAACCTCACTTACTCACCCAGCTACTCACATTCAACCTCACTTACTCACACAGCTACTCACATTCAACCTCACTTACTCACACAGCTACTCACATTCAACCTCACTTACTCACCCAGCTACTCACATTCAACCTCACTTACTCACACAGCTACTCACAATCAACCTCACTCACACAGCTACTCACATTCAACCTCACTTACTCACCCAGCTACTCACATTCAACCTCACTTGCCCAGCTACTCACATTCAACCTCACTTACTCACCCAGCTACTCACATTCAACCTCACTTACCCTGCTACTCCCATTCAACCTCACTTATCACACAGTACTCACATTCAACCTCACTTACCCAGCTACTCACATTCAACCTCACTTACTCACCCAGCTACTCACATTCAACCTCACTTACTCACCCAGCTACTCACATTCAACCTCACTTACTCACCCAGCTACTCACATTCAACCTCATTTACCCACCTACTCACATTCAACCTCACTTACTCACCCAGCTACTCACATTCAACCTCACTTATCCAGCTATTCACATTCAACCTCACTTACTCACCCAGCTACTCACATTCAACCTCACTTATCCAGCTACTCACATTCAACCTCACTTACTCACCCAGCTACTCACATTCAACCTCACTTACTCACCCAGCTACTCACATTCAACCTCACTTACCCAGCTACTCACATTCCAACCTCACTTACTCACCCAGCTACTCACATTCAACCTCACTTACTCACCCAGCTACTCACATTCAACCTCACTTACTCACCCTGCTACTCACATTCAACCTCACTTACTCACCCAGCTACTCACATTCAACCTCACTTACTCACCCAGCTACTCACATTCAACCTCACTTACTCACCCAGCTACTCACATTCAACCTCACTTACTCACCCTGCTACTCACATTCAACCTCACTTACTCACCCAGCTACTCACATTCAACCTCACTTACTCACCCAGCTACTCACATTCAACCTCACTTACCTGATAAATTAGACATATGTGCAACATCTGGGTGTCTTTATATTGTATGTTTTAGGCCTCCAGTGGTTTTATCAATACAATACAAGAAAGTAAAGAGACTGTAGACCCAGTCTCTCAGCCTCCCAAAATTATATTCAGAAAACTGATGTGGTATACCTTTAATCCTGAGTTCCTAGAGTTTTTCTACTCCCAAAGCTCAGCGATGGGCCAGTCCCTCAGCCTAGGAACATAAAAATATAAAAATGAAGGAACACTGCAGCAGGCCTACTGGCCCATGCGAGGCAGGTCCTAGTTACCTCCCGGCATAAACCAATTACCTACCTAGTCAGGTCAGGTCACATCCACTTAAGGAAGAAGCACGGCATCAGACCTACAGCACAAGCTAGTCAGGTCCAACTCACACCTACCCACTCATGTATTTATCCAACTTGTCCAACACAAAGTCTTAGCCTCTATAACTGTACTTGGGAGTTTGTTCCACTCATCCACAACTCTTTTACCAAACCAGTACTTTCCTATATCCTTCCTGAATCTGAATTTTTCCAACTTAAAACCATTGCTGCGAGTCCTGTCTAGGCTAAATATTTTTAGCACGCTATTTACATTCCCTTTCTTTATTCCTGTTTTCCATTTATACACCTCAATCATATCCCCCCTGGTTCTACGCCTTTCGAGAGAGTGCTGATTCAGAGCCCTCAGTCTGTCTTCATAGGGAAGATTTCTGATACATGGGATCAACTTTGCCATCCTCCTTTGTACGTTTTCCAGTGCATTTATATCCATTCTGTAATACAGTGACCAAAACTGTGCATCATAATCTAAATGAGGCCTAACCAAGGATATATAGAGCTGAAGAACAACCTGAGGGTTTCTATTATTTATACTTATGAAGCCAAGGATTCTGTTCGTTTTATTGCGAACACTTATGCACTGTTGTCTTGGTTTTAGATTACTGCTAACCAGAACTCCTAAATCCTTTTCGCAATCGGTAGTACTAAGATCTACATTATTTAGTTTATATGTGGCAAAGCACAGTACTCGCTCCCATCTTGTTCCTCATCCTCATATCGGACACAGACAAGGATATAAGCCACAGCACCGTGTGTTCCTTTGCAGATGACACCCGAATTTGCATGACAGTGTCTTCCATTGCAGACACTGCAAGGCTCCAGGCGGACATCAACCAAATGTTTCAATGGGCTGCAGAAAACAATATGAAGTTCAAAGATGAGAAATTTCAATTACTCCGATACGGTAACCAGGAGGAAATTAAAATTTTATCGGAATATAAAATAAATTCCAACCACACAATAGAGCGAAAAACTAGCGAGTGATCATGTCGGAAGATCTCACCTTCAAGGACCATAATATTGTATCAATCGCATCTGCTAGAAAAATGACAGGATGGATAATGAGAACCTTCAAAACTAGGAATACCAAGCCCATGATGACACTCTTCAGGTCGCTTGTTCTATCTAGACTGGAATATTGCTGCACACTAACAGCACCTTTCAAGGCAGGTGAAATTGCTGACCTAGAAAATGTACAGAGAGCCTTCGCGGCGCGCATAACTGAGACAAAACACCTCAATTACTGGGAACGATTGAAGTTCCTGAACCTGTACTCCCTGGAACGCAGACGGGAGGGATACATGATTATATACACCTGGAAAATCCTAGAGGGATTAGTACCAAACTTGCACACGAAAATCACTCCCTACGAAACCAAAAGACTCGGCAGAGGATGCAACATCCCCCCAATGAAAAGCAGGGTGACACTAGCACGTTCAGAGACCATACAATAAGTGTCAGGGGCCCGAGACTGTTCAACTGCCTCCCAGCATACATAAGGGGGATTACCGATAAACCCCTGGCTGTCTTTAAGCAGGCACTGGACAGGCATCTAAAGTCGGTACCTGACCAGCCGGGCTGTGGTTCGTATGCTGGATTACGTGCGGCCAGCAGTAACAGCCTGGTTGATCAGGCCCTGGTCCACCATGAGGCCTGGTCACAGACCAGGCCGCGGGGGCGTTGACCCCCGGAACTCTCTCCAGGTAACTGCATCAGTCTATTCAAATCTTCCTGGAGTGCCGTAATCTCATTAGAATGAATTAGGTGACCTATTTTGGTGTCATCAGCAAACTTGCTTATGTCGCTATTTATTCCCTGAACTACGTTATTTATATAAATTGTGAGCAACAAAGGCTCCAACACTGACCCCTGTGGAACACCACTTGTGACACGCCCCCATTCTGATTTCTCCCCCATTGATGCAAACTCTCTGCTGCCTATCTGTCAACCATGCCTTTACCCAGGAAAAGATTTCTCCTATTCCGTGTGCCGTAATTTTAATCAATAGCCTCTGATGTGGAACTCTTTCAAAAGCCCTACTGAAGTCCATATACACAATATCATATTCATTACCATGATCTACCTCCTCAAATAATAATTGACTCGGCAATTATTATTGATTCCATAAATTTTCGCACTATGGAGGTGAGGTTTATTTGTCTATAGTTCGAAGCCAAGGACCTGTCACCTGCTTTGTAAAGCTTTGTAAACAGGTATTATATTTGTCATTTTCCACTTATCAGTCACTATGCCAGTTTGTAGTGATATGTTGAAAAGATTAGCCAAAAGTATGCTAAGTTCCTTTTTACATTTCTTTAACACTCTTGCAAACAGTTCATCAGGACCTTGGGATTTGTTAAGTTTTAATTTCTCTATTTGTCTGAGGACCATGTCACTAGTTACCCTAATCGTACATAGTTTATTATCATCCAGTTCTACATAAATTATCATTTCTGGAAATTCGCTAGTATCTTCCTGTGTAAAAACTGAGAGGAAATAAGCGTTAAAAATTTCACACATTTCCTTATCACTGTCAGTGATCCGACCAGAGTTAATTTTAAGTGGGTCTGTGTTGTCTTTAATCTTATTTCTAAATACCTGAGAGAAACCTCTTGCGTTAATCTTCGAATCCCTCGCCACTTTAGCGCCATAACTCTTACAGCTTTCTTCTTCCATATTTTGTCTCTGTTTAATGGAATATACTACACTACCCCTGCACTGCCATACACTACCCCTGCGCTGCCATACACTACCCCTGCACTGCCATACACTACCCTGCGCTGCCATACACTACCCCTGCACTGCCATTACACTACCCTGCCACTGCCATACACTACCCCTGCACTGCCATACACTACCCCTGCGCTGCCATACACTACCCCTGCACTGCCATACACTACCCCTGCACTGCCATACACTACCCCTGCACTGCCATACACTACCCCTGCGCTGCCATACACTACCCCTGCACTGCCATACACTACCCCTGCGCTGCCATACACTACCCCTGCACTGTAATACACTCCCCCTGCACTGTAATACACTCCCCCTGCGCTGTAATACACTCCCCCTGCACTGTAATACACTCCCCCTGCGTTGTTATACACTCCCCCTGCACTGTAATACACTCCCCCTGCACTGTAATACACTCCCCCTGCACTGTAATACACTCCCCCTGCACTGTAATACACTCCCCCTGCACTGTTATACACTACCTCTGCGTTGTTATACACTCTCCCCTGCACTGTTTATACACTCCCCTGCACTGTAATACACTCCCGCTGCGTTGTAATACACTCCCCCTGCACTGTAATACACTCCCCCTGCACTGTAATACACTCCGCCTGCACTGTAATACACTCCCCCTGCGTTGTTATACACTCCCCCTGCGTTGTTATACACTCCCCCTGCGTTGTTATACACTCCCCCTGCACTGTAATACACTCCCCCTGCGTTGTTATACACTCCCCCTGCGTTGTTATACACTCCCCCTGCACTGTAATACACTCCCCTGCGTTGTTATACACTCCCCCTGCACTGCAATACACTCCCCCTGCACTGTAATACACTCCCCCTGCTCTGTTATACACTCCCTCTGCGTTGTTATACAGTCCCCCTGCACTGTTATACACTCCCCCTGCACTGTAATACACTCCCCCTGCGCTGTAATACACTCCCCCTGCACTGTAAATACACTCCCCCTGCGTTGTTATACACTCCCCCTGCACTGTAATACACTCCCCTGCGCTGTAATACACTCCCCCTGCACTGTAATACACTCCCCCTGCGTTGTTATACACTCCCCCTGCACTGTAATACACTCCCCCTGCACTGTAATACACTCCCCCTGCTCTGTTATACACTCCCTCTGCGTTGTTATACACTCCCCCTGCACTGTTATACACTCCCCCTGCACTGTAATACACTCCCCCTGCGTTGTTATACACTCCCCCTGCACTGTAATACACTCCCCCTGCACTGTAATACACTCCCCTGCACTGTAATACACTCCCCCTGCGCTGTAATTACACTCCCCCTGCACTGTAATACACTCCCCCTGCGTTGTTATACACTCCCCCTGCACTGTAATACACTCCCCCTGCGATGTTATACACTCCCCCTGCGTTGTTATACACTCCCCCTGCACTGTAATACACTCCCCCTGCGTTGTTATACACTCCCCTGCGGTGTTATACACTCCCCCTGCACTGTAATACACTCCCCCTGCACTGTAATACACTCCCCCTGCGTTGTTATACACTCCCCTGCACTGTAATACACTCCCCCTGCACTGTAATACACTCCCCCTGCACTGTAATACACTCCCCCTGCGTTGTTATACACTCCCCCTGCGCTGTAATACACTCCCCCTGCACTGTAATACACTCCCCTGCGTTGTTATACACTCCCCCTGCGCTGTAATACACTCCCCCTGCACTGTAATACACTCCCCCTGCGCTGTAAATACACTCCCCCTGCACTGTAATACACTCCCCCTGCGTTGTTATACACTCCCCCTGCACTGTAATACACTCCCCCTGCACTGTAATACACTCCCCCTGCACTGTAATACACTCCCCCTGCACTGTAATACACTCCCCCTGCACTGTAATACACTCCCCCTGCGCTACCATACACCCTCCTGCACTACCATACATTGCCCCTGCGCTGCCATACACTTCCCTTGCGCTGCCATACACTCCTCCTGCGCTACCACCCCCCTTGCACTACCATATATTGCCCCTGGGCTCCCATACACTCCCCCTGCGCTACCATACAATCCCCCTCCGCTGCCATACACTCCCCTTGCGCTGCCATACACTACCCATCATGCTGCCATACATTCCCCTGCGCTGCCATACACTCCCCTTGCGCTACCACACCCCCCTGCACTACTATACACTCCCCCTGCGCTGCCATACACTCCCCCTCCGCTGCCATAAACTACCCCTGCGCTGCCATACACTTCCCTCCGCGGCCCGATAAACGACCAGGCCTCCCGGTGGATCAGGGCCTGATCAACCAGGCTGTTGCTGCTGGCCGCACGTACTCCAACGTACGAACCACAGCCCGGCTGATCCGGCACTGACTTTAGGTATCTGTCCAGCTCCCTCTTGAAGGCAGCCAGGGGCCTATTGGTAATTCCCCTTATGCTTGGTGGGAGGCTGTTGAACAGTCTTGGGCCCCAGACACTTTTGGAGTTTTCTCTTATTGTACCAATGGCGCCCTTACTTTCAATTGGGGGTATTTTGCATCGCCTGCCCAGTCTTTTACTTTCATAGGGAGTGATTTCTATGCGTAGATTCGGGACCATTCCTTCCAGGATTTTCCAAGTGTAGATTATGATATATCTTTCTCTCCTGCATTCCAAAGAGTACAAGTCAAGTGCTTCCAAGCGTTCCCAGTAGTTAAGGTGCTTGAGGCTGCCCTAACATTGTGTATTGAGGCTGCCCTAACATTGTGTGTTGAGGCTGCCCTAACACTGTGTGTTGAGGCTGCCCTAACATTGTGTGTTGAGGCTGCCCTAACATTGTGTGTTGAGGCTGCCCTAACAATGTGTGTTGAGGCTGCCCTAACATTGTGCTGAGGCTGCCCTAACCTTGTGTGCTGAGGCTGCCGTAACACTGTGTGTTGAGGCTGCCCTAACAATGTGTGTTGAGGCTGCCCTACATTGTGTGTTTGAGGCTGCCCTAACAATGTGTGTTGAGGCTGCCCTAACATTGTGTGTTGAGGCTGCCCTAACAATGTGTGTTGAGGCTGCCCTAATATTTTGTGTTGAGGCTGCCCTAACATTGTGTGTTGAGGCTGCCCAAACATTGTGTGTTGAGGCTGCCCTAACAATGTGTGTTGAGGCTGCCCTAATATTGTGTGTTGAGGCTGCCCTAACATTGTGTGTTGAGGCTGCCCTAACATTGTGTGTTGAGGCTGCCCTAACAATGTGTGTTGAGGCTGCCCTAATATTGTGTGTTGAGGCTGCCCTGTGTTGAGGCTGCCCTAACATTGTGTGTTGAGGCTGCCCAAACACTGTGTGTTGAGGCTGCCCTAACACTGTGTGTTGAGGCTGCCCTAACATTGTGTGATGAGGCTGCCCTAACATTGTGTGTTGAGGCCTAACATTGTGTGTTGAGGCTGCCCTAACATTGTGCGTTGAGGCTGCCCTAACATTGTGTTGAGGCTGCCCTAACATTGTGTGTCGAGGCTGCCCTAACTTTGTGCGTTGAGGCTGCCCTAACAATGTGTTGAGGATGCCCTAACATTGTGTGTTGAGGCTGCCCTAACATTGTGTGTTGAGGCTGCCCTAACATTGTGTGTTGAGGCTGCCCTAACATTGTGTGTTGAGGCTGCCCTAACATTGTGTTGAGGCTGCCCTAACATTGTGTGTTGAGGCTGCCCTAACATTGAGTTGAGGCTGCCCTAACATTGTGTGCTGAGGCTACCCTAACATTGTGTTGAGGCTGCCCTAACACTGTGTGTTGAGGCTCCCCTAACATTGTGTGTTGAGGCTGCCCTAACATTGTGTTGAGGCTGCCCTAACACTGTGTGCTGAGGCTGCCCTAACATTGTGTTGAGGCTGCCCTAACATTGTGTGTTGAGGCTGCCCTAACATTGTGTTGAGGCTGCCCTAACATTGTGTTGAGGCTGCCCTAACATTGTGTGTTGAGACTGCCCTAACATTGTGTTGAGGCTGCCCTAACACTGTGTTGAGGCTGCCCTACCATTGTGTTGAGGCTGCCCTAACATTGTGTGCTGAGGCTGCCCTAACATTGTGTTGAGGCTGCCCTAACACTGTATTGAGGCTGCCCTAACATTGTGTGTTGAGGCTGCCCTAACATTGTGCTGAGGCTGCCCTAACATTGTGTTGAGGCTGCCCTAACATTGTGCTGAGGCTGCCCTAACATTGTGTTGAGGCTCCCCTAACATTGTGTTGAGGCTGCCCTAACATTGTGCTGAGGCTGCCCTAACATTGTGTTGAGGCTGCCCTAACATTGTGTTGAGGCTGCCCTAACATTGTGCTGAGGCTGCCGTAACATTGTGTGTTGAGGCTGCCCTACCATTGTGTTGAGGCTGCCCTACCATTTTGTTGAGGCTGCCCTAACATTGTGTGTTGAGGCTGCCCTAACATTGTGTGTTGAGGCTGCCCTACCATTGTGTTGAGGCTGCCCTAACATTGTGTGTTGAGGCTGCCCTAACATTGTGTTGAGGCTGCCCTACCATTGTGTTGAGGCTGCCCTACCATTGTGTTGAGGCTGCCCTAACATTGTGTGCTGAGGCTACCCTAACATTGTGTTGAAGCTTCCCTAACATTGTGTGTTGAGGCTGCCCTAACATTGTGTGTTGAGGCTGCCCTAACATTGTGTGTTGAGGCTGCCCTAACATTGTGTTGAGGCTGCCCTAACATTGTGTGTTGAGGCTGCCCTAACATTGTGTGTTGAGGCTGCCCTAACATTGTGCTGAGGCTGCCCTAACATTGTGTGCTGAGGCTGCCGTAACACTGTGTGTTGAGGCTGCCCTAACATTGTGTGTTGAGGCTGCCCTAACATTGTGTGTTGAGGCTGCCCTAACACTGTCTTGAGGCTACCTGGAAGTCATTCCGGGGATCAACGCCCCCGCGGCCCGGTCCACGACCAGGCCTCCCGGTGGATCAGGGCCTGGTCAACGAGGCTGTTACTGCTGGCCGCACGCAATCCTTCGTACGAACCACAGCCCGGCTGATCCGGCACCGTCTTTAGGTATCTGTCCAACTCCCTCTTCAAGACAACCAGGGGTCTTCCCGTAATGCCCCTTATTGCTGGTGGGAGGCTGTTCAACAGTCTTGGGCCCCGGACACTTATTGCATTTTCTCTTAGTGTACCAGTGACGCCCCTACTTTTCAGTGGGGGTATGTTGCATCGCCTGCCAAGTCCTTTGCTTCCGTATGGAGTGATTGCTGTGTGCATATTAGGGACCAGTCCCTCCAGAATCTTCCAGGTGTAGATTATGATATATCTCTCTCGCCTGCGCTCTAGTAAGTACAAGTCAAGTGCTTCCAGGCGTTCCCAGTAGTTAAGGTGTTGATGGAACTTATACGTGCAGTAAAGGTTCTCTGTACATTCTCTAGTTCTGCAATTCCACCTGCCTTGAATGGGGATGTTAATGTACAGCAGTATTCCAGCCTAGTGAGAATAAGTGATTTAAAAATGATCATCACTGGCTTAGCATCTCTTGTCTTGAATGTTCTCATTATCCATCCTATCAGTTTCCCAGCAGATGTGACAGTGGCATTGTTGTGATCCTCGAAGGTGAGGTCTTCGGTCATTACCACACCCAGGTCCTTCACATTACTAGCTGCCATAACATTGTGTGCTGAAACTGCCGTAACATTCTGTGTTGAGGCTGCCGTAACATTCTGTGTTGAGGCTGCCCTAACATTGTGTGCTGAGACTGCCCTAACATTGTGTGCTGAGACTGCCCTAACATTGTGTGTTGAGGCTGCCCTAACATTGTGTGCTGAGACTGCCCTAACATTGTGTGCTGAGGCTACCGTAACATTGTGTGTTGAGGCTGCCCTAACATTGTGTGTTGAGGCTGCCCTAACATTGTGTGCTGAGACTGCCCTAACATTGTGTGCTGAGGCTGCCCTAACATTGTGTGCTGAGACTGCCCTAACATTGTGTGTTGAGGCTGCCCTAACATTGTGTGCTGAGACTGCCCTAACATTGTGTGCTGAGGCTACCGTAACATTGTGTGTTGCGGCTGCCCTAACATTGTGTGCTGAGGCTGCCGTAACATTGTGTGCTGAGACTGCCGTAATATTGTGTGTTGAGGCTGCCCTAACATTGTGTGCTGAGGCTGCCCTAACATTGTGTGCTGAGGCTGCCGTAACATTGTGTGCTGAGGCTGCCGTAACATTGTGTGTTGAGACTGCCGTAACATTGTGTGCTGAGGCTGCCCTAACATTGTGTGCTGAGGCTGCCCTAACATTGTGTGCTGAGGCTGCCCTAACATTGTGTGCTGAGGCTGCCGTAACATTGTGTGTTGAGACTGCCCTAACATTGTGTGCTGAGGCTGCCGTAACATTGTGTGCTGAAACTGCCGTAACATTCTGTGTTGAGGCTGCCGTAACATTGTGTGCTGAGGCTGCCCTAACATTGTGTGCTGAGGCTGCCCTAACATTGTGTGCTGAGGCTGCCGTAACATTGTGTGCTGAGGCTGCCGTAACATTGTGTGTTGAGACTGCCCTAACATTGTGTGCTGAAACTGCCGTAACATTCTGTGTTGAGGCTGCCGTAACATTGTGTGCTGAGGCTGCCGTAACATTGTGTGCTGAGGCTGCCGTAACATTGTGTGCTGAGACTGCCCTAACATTGTGTGCTGAGGGTACCGTAACATTGTGTGTTGAGGCTGCCCTAACATTGTGTGCTGAGGCTGCCGTAACATTGTGTGTTGAGGCTGCCCTAACATTGTGGGCTGAGACTGCCGTAACATTGTGTGTTGAGGCTGCCCTAACATTGTGTGCTGAGGCTGCCGTAACATTGTGTGTTGAGGCTGCCGTAACATTGTGTGTTGAGACTGCCCTAACATTGTGTGCTGAGGCTGCCGTAACATTGTGTGTTGAGGCTGCCGTAACATTGTGTGTTGAGGCTGCCGTAACATTGTGTGTTGAGGCTGCCGTAACATTGTGTGTTGAGGCTGCTGTAACATTGTGTTGAGGCTGCCCTAACATTGTGTGCTGAGGCTGCCGTAACATTGTGTGTTGAGGCTGCCGTAACATTGTGTGTTGAGACTGCCCTAACATTGTGTGCTGAGGCTGCCGTAACATTGTGTGTTGAGGCTGCCGTAACATTGTGTGTTGAGGCTGCCGTAACATTGTGTGTTGAGGCTGCCGTAACATTGTGTGCTGAGGCTGCCGTAGCATTGTGTGTTGAGGCTGCCGTAACATTGTGTGCTGAGGCTGCCCTAACATTGTGTGCTGAGGCTGCCGTAACATTGTGTGTTGAGGCTGCCGTAACATTGTGTGCTGAGGCTGCCGTAACATTGTGTGTTGAGGCTGCTGTAACATTGTGTGTTGAGGCTGCCCTAACATTGTGTGCTTAGGCTGCCGTAACATTGTGTGTTGAGGCTGCCGTAACATTGTGTGCTGAGGCTGCTGTAACATTGTGTGCTGAGGCGGCCGTAACATTGTGTGCTGAGGCTGCTGTAACATTGTGTGTTGAGGCTGCCGTAACATTGTGTGCTGAGGCTGCCCTAACATTGTGTGTTGAGGCTGCCGTAACATTGTGTGTTGAGGCTGCCGTAACATTGTGTGTTGAGGCTGCCGTAACATTGTGTGCTGAGGCTGCTGTAACATTGTGTGCTGAGGCTGCCGTAACATTGTGTGCTGAGGCTGCCCTAACATTGTGTGTTGAGGCTGCCGTAACATTGTGTGCTGAGGCTGCTGTAACATTGTGTTTTGAGGCTGCCGTAACATTGTGTGCTGAGGCTGCCCTAACATTGTGTGTTGAGGCTGCCCTAACATTGTGTGTTGAGGCTGCCCTAACATTGTGTGTTGAGGCTGCCTTAACATTGTGTGTTGAGGCTGCCGTAACATTGTGTGTTGAGGCTGCCCTAACATTGTGTGTTGAGGCTGCCCTAACATTGTGTGCTGAGGCTGCTGTAACATTGTGTGTTGAGGCTGCCGTAACATCGTGTGTTGAGGCTGCCCTAACATTGTGTGTTGAGGCTGCCGTAACATTGTGTGCTGAGGCTGCCGTAACATTGTGTGCTGAGGCTGCTGTAACATTGTGTGTTGAGGCTGCCGTAACATTGTGTGTTGAGGCTGCCCTAACATTGTGTGTTGAGGCTGCCGTAACATTGTGTGCTGAGGCTGCCTTAACATTGTGTGCTGAGGCTGCTGTAACATTGTGTGCTGAGGCTGCCGTAACATTGTGTGTTGAGGCTGCCGTAACATTGTGTGCTGAGGCTGCCGTAACATTGTGTGCTGAGGCTGCCGTAACATTGTGTGTTGAGGCTGCCGTAACATTGTGTGTTGAGGCTGCTGTAACATTGTGTGTTGAAGCTGCTGTAACATTGTGTGCTGAGGCTGCCGTAACATTGTGTGTTGAGGCTGCCGTAACATTGTGAGTTGAGGCTGCCGTAACATTGTGTGCTGAGGCTGCCGTAACATTGTGTGCTGAGGCTGCCGTAACATTGTGAGTTGAGGCTGCCGTAACATTGTGTGCTGAGGCTGCCGTAACATTGTGTGCTGAGGCTGCCGTAACATTGTGTTGAGGCTGACTTAACAGTGTGTGTTGAGGCTGCCGTAACATTGTGTGCTGAGGCTGCCGTAACATTGTGAGTTGAGGCTGCCGTAACATTGTGTGCTGAGGCTGCCGTAACATTGTGTGCTGAGGCTGCCGTAACATTGTGTGTTGAGGCTGCCCTAACATTGTGTGTTGAGGCTGCCCTAACATTGTGTGTTGAGGCTTCCCTGACATTGTGTTGAGGCTTCCCTAACATTATGTTGAGGCTGCCCTAACATTGTGTGTTGAGGCTGCCCTAACATTGTGTTGAGGCTGCCCTAACATTGTGTGTTGAGGCTGCCCTAACATTGTGTCGAGGCTGCCCTAACATTGTGTTGAGGCTGCCCTAACATTGTGTTGAGGCTGCCCTAACATTGTGTTGAGGCTGCCCTAACATTGTGTTGAGGCTGCCCTGACATTGTGTTGAGGCTGCCCTGACATTGTGTTGAGTCTGCCCTAACATTGTGTTGAGGCTGCCCTAACATTGTGTTGAGGCTGCCCTAACATTGTGTTGAGGCTGCCCTAACATTGTGTTGAGGCTGCCCTGACATTGTGTTGAGGCTGCCCTGACATTGTGTTGAGGCTGCCCTAACATTGTGCTGAGGCTTCCCTGACATTATGTTGAGGCTTCCCTGACACTGTGTTGAGGCTGCCCTAACATTGTGTTGAGGCTTCCCTAACATTATGTTGAGGCTGCCCTGACATTGTGTTGAGGCTGCCCTAACATTGTGTTGAGGCTGCCCTAACATTGTGTTGAGGCTGCCCTAACATTGTGTTGAGGCTGCCCTGACATTATGTTGAGGCTTCCCTGACACTGTGTTGAGGCTGCCCTAACATTGTGTTGAGGCTTCCCTAACATTATGTTGAGGCTTCCCTAACATTGTGCTGAGGCTTCCCTGACATTATGTTGGGGCTGCCCTAACATTATGTTGAGGCTGCCCTAACATTGTGTTGAGGCTTCCCTAACATTGTGTTGAGGCTTCCCTGACATTATGTTGAGGCTTCCCTAACATTGTGTTGAGGCTTCCCTGACATTGTGTTGAGGCTTCCCTAACATTATGTTGAGGCTGCCCTAACATTGTGTTGAGGCTTCCCTAACATTATGTTGAGGCTGCCCTAACATTGTGTTGAGGCTTCCCTGACATTGTGTTGAGGCTTCCCTGACATTATGTTGAGGCTTCCCTAACATTATGTTGTGGCTGCCCTAACATTGTGTCGAGGCTTCCCTAACATTGTGTTGAGGCTTCCCTAACATTGTGTTGAGGCTTCCCTGACATTATGTTGAGGCTGCCCTAACATTGTGTTGAGGCTGCCCTTACATTGTGCTGAGGCTGCCCTGACATTATGTTGAGGCTGCCCTGACATTGTGTTGAGGCTGCCCTGACATTGTGTTGAGGCTGCCCTGACATTGTGTTGAGGCTGCCCTGACATTGTCAGATGTTATCTAAGAATAGTTTACTAAATAATTAAGTTTATTCAAGTACACATAAATAGGTACATAAATGATCTTACATAGCAACATATATGTTGATTACCTAAGATAACCCAAGAAAGTCAAAGTGACTTATTTGCACTGGAGTCCTTGTTTATTTCCATTGATGAACCTTGGTAGTACGTATGTAATGTACTACGTACACTGATAACCTACACATCTTGGTGTAACAAACATATCTTTCATGCAAAGTTAATTTCCATCACACTCCATTATTCATTTCTTTATCCACCCTCCCTTTCCGGCTCTTAAGACTCCCTCCCTCCCTCCCTCCCTCTGTGCCAGAGCCAGACGACACGGGACCCACACAGTAGAAGCCAAGACTTATCCAATCAAATCTTGGCCACTTTTTTTTTGTGGTCGTAAATATAAGTGAGGGAGGGGCTGACTTCCCTCCCTCAACACTCTTTATTACCACCATGGCATCCTCTTCTCCCTTCCTTCCTGGCATCACCATAATAATCTCCCACAAGAGGCTCCTTATCCCTCCCTTCCTGGCATCTCCATCACAGTCTCCCTCATCAACACCACCATTAGCATCCTCTACCACCACTTAAGTTTCCTCTACTCTACACGCAAAGCTTCCTTCTCTCCCGTGTCATGTCTTCTTACCCCACTTCTCTTCCTATGTCTCCTTCATTCTCTCATCCCAGCCCTCTTACCTTCTTCCCCTCTTACTTTTCCCTCCTCTTCCCTCCTTATTCTCCCTTTCTTCCTCTCCATTCACTTTCCCTTCCTACACCTTCAGTATCCCTCAGGATACCGAAGGTGTAGGAGGATTCTAATCACGTGGAATAGCAACAGGATTCTAATCACGTGGAATAGCAACAGTTGCAGAACCCGGGCAGCATGGGTTTAGAGAAGGTCGCTCCTTCCTTTCACATTTGCTAGACCATTACGGCAGTCCTGGATGCTCTAGCAAACAGGCTAAATGCTGATGTAGTACACACTGATCTCGCAAATGCCTTCAATAAGTGCGACCATGTTGTGACTCTGAGCAAAATGCTTGCAAAAGGAATATCTGGTAAAGTTGGCAGATAGATATTTAACTTCTTAACAGAGCCCAAAGAGTCGTATTAGTAAGCAAAAGTGAAGGCTGACACAGTGAAAAGTTCTGTTCGTCAAGGCACAGTACTCGCCCCACTTCTGTTTCTCCTTCTAATATCCGACACTGACAAGGACATAAATCATAATACCGTAACATCCTTTGCTAATGACACCAAAATCTCTGAGTGGCACCCGTCAATCACAGCGAATTTTCAGGCGCATATAAAGGAAGTGTCCGGTGGGCCTCAGACAATAATATAATGTCCAATGAGGACAAGTTTCAGTTCCTCAACTATGAAAAAAGTGGAGGAAAAAAAAAGTAAGTGATATACCGCTGATGAGTTCCGAGTTTCTCTACTTCCGGAGTCCGGCCATGGGCCAGACCAAATTCAAATAATTCCAAAGAAGGAAAGTTCCATGTGCGAGACATAGGAGTAATGATGTCGGAAGATGTCACATTCAAGTATCACAACAATGTTGCCACTGCTACCGCAAGGAAAATGATAGGCTGGATAACTAGAACTTTGAAAACAAGAAATGCTGAGCCAATGATGATACTCTTCAGTAAGACAGGACGTGCTGGCAGACGACACACCAATATTACTTAATAAACCCAGGCAGAGAGGACGTGTAGTACTCCAATCACTTACATGATATTGCTGGAACTCATCGCTCTTGCTATGGATAAATGCAGGAAATAAAGACTGAAACGGAGTGCAGGACAAATTCAAATCATCCAACAGACGCGCAAACTTCATGTGCGAAACTTGAGAGCAATGTCAGAAAATCTCACAACCATGAATCACAACATTATTTACCATTGCTACAGCAGGAAACTGATAGGCTTGATAACTAGAACTTCCAAGACAATGATGCTCTTCAAGTCACTTGTTCTCTCCAGGCTGGAATACTGCTGTATACTATTAGCTCCCGTCAAAGCAGGCCAGACTGCTGAGATGGAAAATGTACAGAGAACTTTCACTGCCCGCAGACATTTATCAAACATCTAAACTGCTGGGAACACCTAAAATATCTACAACTGTATTTTGTGGAACGTAGGCGAGAAAGATACATTATAATTTACACCTGGAGAATCCTGGAGGGATTAGTCCCTAACCTGCACACTGAAACATTCCGTGTGGAAGTACTTTCAAAAAAAGCAGGAGCGCGACAAGTAAACCGAGAGAGAACTAGACGAGTCTGAAGAGTACCCCGACTTAACAGCCTCCCTGCGTGCGTAAGGCGAATTACCACGAAGTCTCTGGCTGTCTTCAAGACGAAACTGGACGAGTTCCTCAAATCAGTTCCTGACCAGCCGGTCTATGGCTCATATGCTGCACTGCGTGATGCTAACAGTAACAACCTGATATACCTATGATAAGTTTCGAAAGCCTTTCTACTCCCGGAACTCGGCCATGGGCCATAGTTGATGAAGTCTTGATCCACCGGGAAGCCTGGTCTGGGACCGGGCCGCGGGGAAGTTGACCCCCGGAAATATCTTTCAAGTCTCCTCCTATTGCTTTGTTGCCTCTATTACAGTCATGTGTAACGAGCCACCTGTTAGTGATGTGTAACGAGGAACCGGGTACAGTGATGTGTAAAGAGGCACTTGTTGCAGTGATGCGTAACGAGGAATATCCATTACAGTGACGTGTAACGAGCAACCTCTGTTAGTGATGTATAACGATGAACCTCTGTTAGTGATGTATAACGATGAACCTCTGTTAGTGATGTGTAACGAGCAACCTTTGTTAGTGATGTATAACGATGAACCTCTCTGTAACTCAGGCATTTTCCTTGTATCAGGTATCTGTTCTCGAGTTCTGAGGCTTCCCAATAATTCGGATGTTTTACCGAGTGTACGCGGGCAGAACACGACCTGTGTGCTCCTTCCAGCTCGGCTGTACCTCCTGCCTTGAAAGGTGTTGTCAACACAGAGCAATATTCAGGGGAGAGCACAGAGCAATATTCAGGGGAGAGCACAGAGCAATATTCAGGGGAGAGCACAGAGCAATATTCAGGGGAGAAGTTCAGTTTCACCTTGAAAACGTTTGTACTTGTTCCAGTAATATTGCTCGTATTTGCTAATGGAAGGTTACATGTAGTTAACTGCGTGGGGTTATCGCCCCCAGCGGTTCGGTCCCAGACCATGTCTTCTGGTTGATGGCCTAATCAATCAGGTTGATGGTGCTCGCAGCATGCAATCCAGCGTAGGCAACTCAGCCTGGCTGGTCAAGAACTGGTTTGAAGAACTGACCTCTTGGAGCACAGATGTTGAGCGTTCTCTCACTGTACCTATGATGCCCCTACTTCTCCCACTGTACCTATGATGCCCCTGCTTCTCTCACAGTACCTATGATGCCCCTACTTCTCCCACTGTACCTATGATGCCCCTGCTTCTCCCACTGTACCTATGATGCCCCTACTTCTCCCACTGTACCTATGATGTCCCTGCATCTCCCACTGTACCTATGATACCCCTACTTCTCCCACTGTACCTATGATGCCCCTGCTTCTCTCACAGTACCTATGATGCCCCTACTTCTCCCACTGTACCTATGATGCCCCTACTTCTCCCACTGTACCTATGATGCCCCTACTTCTCCCACTGTACCTATGATGCCCCTGCTTCTCCCACTGTACCTATGATGCCCCTACTTCTCCCACTGTACCTATGATGTCCCTGCATCTCCCACTGTACCTATGATACCCCTACTTCTCCCACTGTACCTATGATGCCCCTGCTTCTCCCACTGTACCTATGATGCCCCTGCTTCTCTCACTGTACCTATGATGCCCCTACTTCTCCCACTGTACCTATGATGCCCCTGCTTCTCCCACTGTACCTATGATGCCCCTACTTCTCCCACTGTACCTATGATGTCCCTGCATCTCCCACTGTACATATGATGCCCCTGCTTCTCCCACTGTACCTATGATACCCCTACTTCTCCCACTGTACCTATGATGCCCCTGCTTCTCCCACTGTACCTATGATGCCCCTGCTTCCCCCACTGTACCTATGATGCCCCTGCTTCTCCCACTGTACCTATGATGCCCCTGCTTCTCCCACTGTACCTATAATGCCCCTACTTCTCCCACTGTACCTATGATGCCCCTGCTTCTCCCACTGTACCAATGATGCCCAGGCTTCTCACACTGTACCTATGATGCCCCTACTTCTACCACTGTACCTATGATGCCCCTGCTTCTCCCACTGTGCCTATGATGCCCCTGCTTCTCCCACTGTACCTATGATGCCCCTGCTTCTCTCACTGTACCTATGATGCCCCTACTTCTCCCACTGTACCTATGATGTCCCTGCATCTCCCACTGTACCTATGATCCCCCTACTTCTCCCACTGTACCTATGATGTCCCTGCATCTCCCACTGTACCTATGATACCCCTACTTCTCCCACTGTACCTATGATGCCCCTGCTTCTCCCACTGTACCTATGATGCCCCTGCTTCTCTCACTGTACCTATGATGCCCCTACTTCTCCCACTGTACCTATGATGCCCCTGCTTCTCCCACTGTACCTATGATGCCCCTACTTATCCCACTGTACCTATGATGTCCCTGCATCTCCCACTGTACATATGATGCCCCTGCTTCTCCCACTGTACCTATGATACCCCTACTTCTCCCACTGTACCTATGATGCCCCTGCTTCTCCCACTGTACCTATGATGCCCCTGCTTCCCCCACTGTACCTATTATGCCCCTGCTTCTCCCACTGTACCTATGATGCCCCTGCTTCTCCTACTGTACCTATAATGCCCCTACTTCTCCCACTGTACCTATGATGCCCCTGCTTCTCCCACTGTACCAATGATGCCCAGGCTTCTCACACTGTACCTATGATGCCCCTACTTCTACCACTGTACCTATGATGCCCCTGCTTCTCCCACTGTGCCTATGATGCCCCTGCTTCTCCCACTGTACCTATGATGCCCCTGCTTCTCTCACTGTACCTATGATGCCCCTGCTTCTCCCACTGTACCTATGATGCCCCTGCTTCTCTCACTGTGCCTATGATGCCCCTGCTTCTCTCACTGTACCTATTATGCCCCTGCTGCTCTCACTGTACCTATGATGCCCCTGCTTCTCTCACTGTACCTATGATGCCCCTGCTTCTCCCACTATACCTATGATGCCCCTGCTTCCCCCACTGTACCTATGATGCCCCTGCTTCTCCCATTGTACGTATTATGCCCGTGCTTCTCTCACTGTACCTATGATGCCCCTGCTTCTCTCACTGTACCTATGATGCCCCTGCTTCTCCCACTGTACCTATGATGCCCCTACTTCTCTCACTGTACCTATGATGCCCCTGCTTCTCTCACTGTACCTATGATGCCCTGCTTCTCTCCACTGTACCTATGATGTCCCTGCTTCTCCTTCTCCCACTGTACCTATGATGCCCCTGCTTCTCTCACTGTACCTATGATGCCCCTGCTTCTCTCTGACATAGCTGTCATGTACCTATGATGCCCCTGCTTCTCTCACTGTACCTATGATGCCCCTGCTTCTCCCACTGTACCTATGATGCCCCTGCTTCTCTCACTGTACCTATGATGCCCCTGCTTCTCTCACTGTACCTATGATGCCCCTGCTTCTCTCACTGTACCTATGATGCCCTGCTTCTCCACTGTACCTATGATGCCCCTGCTTCTCTCACTGTACCTATGATGCCCCTGCTTCTCTCACTGTACCTATGATGCCCCTGCTTCTCTCACTGTACCTATGATGCCCCTGCTTCTCTCACTGTACCTATGATGCCCTGGCTTCTCTCACTGTAACCTTTATGATGCCCCTGCTTCTCTCACTGTACCTATGATGCCCGCCTGCTTTCTCTCACTAGTACTAGATTTAGTTAGCCCTGTTCTTCACTGTACCTCTATAGATGCCCATGCTTCTCTCGACTGCTTTAGCCCTGCTTAATTCTTAGTTACCATTATATCTCCGTATCTTCCTCTAGATAACACGCTCATTGATTTCGAAATGCATCCATGGTTAGTCAACTGATAACCTATGATGGTCACGACCGGCCGGGCTTACCCGTAACCTCTTCAGTATCAGGAAAAGAAATATTTCTAGTGTCATACTACTTGTCATCCAGGCCTATGTGGCTCCGAACTCTGTCACGTCAGGACTAACACTTCAGCCCCCATCATTTTACTGAGGTTGAAATGACAGTCAAGCATGTATGATCAGCCTGATCCACCATGTAAGCCAGGTCAACAGACCGGGCCGGGCGTTGTCACCCCGTAACCTCCTCCACGGTCACATGTGATCACCAGGTGAAAGATGAAATAATTCTCGTCACATTACAAGCAGTCGCCAGCAATTACTCGTCACGTCACAAACAGTAGCGACCAGGCAATATCTGTCACGTCATCAATACTGTCAGCGCCACAATACTGTCAGCGTCTAGAAGCATGTCACGTCCAGTCAATATGTCATCAAGTCCAGACACATAATTACTCGTCACATTATCAAAGCCAGTACGACCATCAATTACTCGTCACGTTATCAAAGCCAGTACGACCATCAATTACTCGTCACGTTATCAAGCAGTACGACCATCAATTATCTCGTCACATTATCAAAGCCAGTACGACCATCAATTATCTCGTCACATTATCAAAGCCAGTACGACCATCAATTATCTCGTCACATTATCAAAGCCAGTACGACCATCAATTATCTCGTCACATTATCAAAGCCAGTACGACCATCAATTATCTCGTCACGTTATCAAAGCCAGTACGACCATCAATTATCTCGTCACATCAAAGCCAGTACGACCATCAATTATCTCGTCACATTATCAAAGCCAGTACGACCATCAATTATCTCGTCACATCAAAGCCAGTACGACCATCAATTATCTCGTCACATTATCAAAGCCAGTACGACCATCAATTATCTCGTCACATCAAAGCCAGTACGACCATCAATTATCTCGTCACATTATCAAAGCCAGTACGACCATCAATTATCTCGTCACGTTATCAAAGCCAGTACGACCATCAATTATCTCGTCACATCAAAGCCAGTACGACCATCAATTATCTCGTCACATTATCAAAGCCAGTACGACCATCAATTATCTCGTCACATTATCAAAGCCAGTACGACCATCAATTATCTCGTCACGTTATAAAAGCCAGTACGACCATCAATTACCTCGTCACGTTATCAAAGCCAGTACGACCATCAATTACCTCGTCACGTTATCAAAGCCAGTACGACCATCAATTATCTCGTCACGTTATCAAAGCCAGTACGACCATCAATTACCTCGTCACGTTATCAAAGCCAGTACGACCATCAATTATCTCGTCACGTTATCAAAGCCAGTACGACCATCAATTACCTCGTCACGTTATCAAAGCCAGTACGACCATCAATTATCTCGTCACGTTATCAAAGCCATTACGACCATCAATTACCTCGTCACGTTATCAAAGCCAGTACGACCATCAATTACCTCGTCACATTATCAAAGCCAGTACGACCATCAATTACCTCGTCACATTATCAAAGCCAGTACGACCATCAATTACCTCGTCACATTATCAAAGCCAGTACGACCATCAATTACCTCGTCACGTTATCAAAGCCAGTACGACCATCAATTACCTCGTCACGTTATCAAAGCCAGTACGACCATCAATTACCTCGTCACGTTATCAAAGCCAGTACGACCATCAATTACCTCGTCACATTATCAAAGCCAGTACGACCATCAATTACCTCGTCACATTATCAAAGCCAGTACGACCATCAATTACCTCGTCACGTTATCAAAGCCAGTACGACCATCAATTACCTCGTCACGTTATCAAAGCCAGTACGACCATCAATTACCTCGTCACATTATCAAAGCCAGTACGACCATCAATTACCTCGTCACATTATCAAAGCCAGTACGACCATCAATTACCTCGTCACGTTATCAAAGCCAGTACGACCATCAATTACCTGTCACGTTATCAAAGCCAGTACGACCATCAATTACCTTGTCACGTTATCAAAGCCAGTACGACCATCAATTACCTCGTCACGTTATCAAAGCCAGTACGACCATCAATTACCTCGTCACGTTATCAAAGCCAGTACGACCATCAATTACCTCGTCACATTATCAAAGTCAGTACGACCATCAATTACCTCGTCACATTATCAAAGCCAGTACGACCATCAATTACCTCGTCACGTTATCAAAGCCAGTACGACCATCAATTACCTTGTCACGTTATCAAAGCCAGTACGACCATCAATTACCTCGTCACGTTATCAAAGCCAGTACGACCATCAATTACCTCGTCACGTTATCAAAGCCAGTACGACCATCAATTACCTCGTCACATTATCAAAGCCAGTACGACCATCAATTACCTCGTCACATTATCAAAGCCAGTACGACCATCAATTACCTCGTCACGTTATCAAAGCCAGTACAACCATCAATTACCTTGTCACGTTATCAAAGCCAGTACGACCATCAATTACCTCGTCACGTTATCAAAGCCAGTACGACCATCAATTACCTCGTCACGTCCAAGGCACCAGTCAGTTACCTCATCGCGTCAAGGGCAGTAAAACCATCAATCAATCTTAAGATAAACATCAATGACTAATTAATGACGATGATGAGAGCTCACTCATTAATGATCTGCTTATTTTGGTAATTCCCTACCACCAAGGAAGGTGCCTTGGTGGTAGGGAATTGCATTGCGAGCCGAGGGACTCTTGATGCAAGGAACTGGAGTAACTCCTCCGTGTTTTAAATCAAACCTGATAACGTCCCATTTATCAAGTGCTGTATGACCCTGGAAGGGTTTAATACTTCAATAATAATATACATTCCCTATGACTACGCAGCCATCTTACAAATTTACCTGGCCTTTCCCTGGGTTGCACACAGTACAAAGTACCGCCAACAAAATGCAGGAGTGTAACGAGCACACTAAGAGAGAACTTGGTGAGTGTCTAAACCAACGATACTGTGTGTATGGACTTCAAACAAGCTGTCGTTACTGGCCGCACTCAGTCCATCGTACGAACCTATACCTGGCTGCTCAGGAATTGATTTGAAGAGCTTGTATAGTTCGCTCTTGAAGACAACCAGAGGTTTGTTGGTAACTCGCCATATGCACGAAGGTACGACGTTGAAAAGTCGGGGACCTCCACCGACTAGCTACACACAATATCGTTGGTTTAGAAAGACACGTAAGAAAATACCAAAACATATTTATTAGAAAACGTTTCGGTCCTGGGACCTTGATCACTTCTAACACACAGAGGTTGAAAGACAGTATATACAGTCGGAGAGTGAGGTGTGAGTGACGCATGGTGACCTGAGGAATGCCATATTGGGATGATGGCAAGTAGACAACGGGGTCATGTGACTCCTGTGTTGTTAGGTAGGTGCTGCTTTGCCTGGGTGACTATCATATATGCTAATGTTTTAGAAAACTTGTAGTTTTCAGTGTTACGTTCTACGGTGTTGACGATTAGCGAGGCTTCTAGACATGATCGGCGGCTAACGTCTTGTTTGATGAGAATGAGTTGTGCCTCATCCCAATTCATCAAATGCCCCGTGGAGGACTGGCATTTCGATGCTCGTTCAGGCGTACCGAAAGATCTCTGCCTGTTTCGCCTACATATTTCTTGGGATAATATTCACAGGGGTTGGTGATCAAGGTCCCAGGACCAAAACGTTGGTGATCAAGGTCCCAGGACCAAAACGTTGGTGATCAAGGTCCCAGGACCAAAACGTTGGTGATCAAGGTCCCAGGACCAAAACGTTGGTGATCAAGGTCCCAGGACCAAAACGTGTCTAGTGTTTGTTTACATGTTTTTCTAAGCCAACTTGCCCTGATTATTCCAGGGTTTTTTACCAACAATACCTTTTGAACTTTTAACCTTTGAAGGGGTTTCGAAGTTTTCTACTTCTGAGCCGGCCTTGGGCCAGGTCGTCTGGTGCTTGCCTGGTCAACCAGGCTGTTGCTGCTGGAGGCCCGATGCCCCACATATCCAACACAGCCTGGTTGATTGGCACCGGTGAAGATATTGTCTAGTTTCCTTTAAAGGTTTCAACACTTTTTTCCAGCAGTTGTTTCTGATATCTTCGGGTTTAAGATGTTGAAAGTCTTTGACCTGGATGTTAATTAATTTGTTCCCTTATTGTCCTCCCAACCGCACCCCTGCTCCTTACTGGGTTTATTTAAACACTTTCCTCCCATACTTCCTCCAGTATTTTGTTAGGGCAGTGTTGCAGATTTGGGACCAAGCCCTCGAGTACTTTCAGGTATATATTATTCATGTACCTTCTCTTCTCCGCTCTAATGAGTACTGTTAAAGGGGATTTGCGACGTACCCAGTATTTAGGGCTTTAAACCGGCTCAGTGTGAGCCCGTAAACGGAATTCTATATGTTCCAGCTCCGATATTTTCCTGCCTAACGGGGCCGTCACCACTGAGCAAAATTTTAGTGGGGAGTACTAGTGATTGAAGAGTCCCCTGTATTCTCTCTCGTGATCTATGCCTCAAATGCCTTAGTGAAAAAATATAATAAATTCGTTAGGGTTACAAGGAAGGACGGTGCTACAAGAAAGTTCCTTAGTACAATCGTTCTGATATTTACTCATCAACATGTATCGTTCAAGATGGCTTCAAAATGCATCTGCAGTAACTAACTCCATCATTTTCGCCACAACTGAGGTTAAACTGATAGGTTCTTTGCTGATAGGCTCCCGCTTTGCAAGTAGGTATAACACTGTGTAAGTTGTGTCGGGAACATCAAAATGGTATACAATACCGACAGGTTGGTAGGTAAGACACATAGGCAACAGTTAGGCAACTTTATTCCGAAACGTTTCGCCTACACAGTAGGCTTCTTCAGTCGAATACAGAAAGTAGGCAGGAACAGTAGAGATGTGAAGACGATGTAATCAGTCCATCACCCTTGAAGTCGTAGAATTTGAGGTTGTCAGTCCTCAGTCTGGAGAAGTCAGTTCCCTGTCAGGAAAAATTTGGTTTCCCGACTAGGTGTCTTTACCTACCCAATTTGTTCGTGTATCTGTAGATATTATTATTATTATTTTATTATTATTATTATTATTATTATTATTATTATTATTATTATTATTATACCATTTATCACCATGAAGTACTATATCATTTAGCAGTGATTTGCTGAAGAGACAACCGTAGTTAATGACACAAACATGGCTAGCTAACAAAGTAAAGATAGCTAGTTAGTGACACAAATATAGCTAGCTAGTGAGAGCTAGCTAGTGACACAAACATGGCTAGCTAACAAAGTAAAGATAGCTAGTTAGTGACACAAATATAGCTAGCTAGTGACAGAGCTAGCTAGTGACACAAACAGAGCTAGCTAGTGACACAAACAGAGCTAGCTAGTGACAAACAGCTAGCTAGTGACACAAACAGAGCTAGCTAGTAACACAAACAGAGCTAGCTAGTGACACAAACAGAGCTAGCTAGTGACACAAACAGAGCTAGCTAGTGACACAAACAGAGCTAGCTAGTGACACAAACAGAGCTAGCTAGTGACAAAAACAGAGCTAGCTAGTGACACAGAGCTAGCTAGTGACACAAACAGAGCTAGCTAGTGACACAAACAGAGCTAGCTAGTGACAAAAACAGAGCTAGCTAGTAACACAAACAGAGCTAGCTAGTGACACAAACAGAGCTAGCTAGTGACAAACAGCTAGCTAGTGACACAAACAGAGCTAGCTAGTGACACAAACAGAGCTAGCTAGTGACACAAACAGAGCTAGCTAGTGACACAAACAGAGCTAGCTAGTGACACAAACAGAGCTAGCTAGTGACCCCAAACAGAGCTAGCTATGACACAAACAAGGGTAGTGTGACACAAACATAGCTAGCTAGTGACACAGACATAGCTAGTGACATAGAGCTAGCTAGTGACACAAACAGAGCTAGCTAGTGACACAAACAGAGCTAGCTAGTGACACAAACAGAGCTAGCTAGTGACACAGAGCTAGCTAGTGACACAGAGCTAGCTAGTGACACAAACAGAGCTAGCTAGTGACACAAACAGAGTAGCTAGGACACAAACAGAGCTAGCTAGTGACACAAACTAGCTAGTGACCAGAGCTAGCTAGTGACACAAGAGGGTAGCTAGTGACACAAACAGAGCTAGCTAGTGACACAAACAGAGCTAGCTAGTGACACAAACATAGCTAGCTAGTGACACAAACATAGCTAGCTAATGACACACACATGGCTAGAGTTCGTGGAGGGTCAAGAAAAACTAATTCTAGGTGTAATATACCGACCTCCAGGCTTGGATCACGATAGAGGGAGACTTCTTTGGGACGAAATTGTTAGGGCTTCTGGACACAGTAACATAGTCATAGTAGGGGACTTTAATTTAGTCAAATTGCTGGAATTTCTTTGACAGGAATCTAAGTCAGTGACTTTATGGAAACAGTTCGGAATGTTTTTCTGAAACAGCGTAACCTGAGCCTCGGGGTAATAATTTGCTAGACCTAGTCTTGTCAAATAAGGAAACACCGTTTAATAATCTGGAAATCGTGAAGTCTTGGCAAGTGATCACAAATCCTTCACTTTTAGCATTAATTGGGAAGCAAGGGGAATTTTAAGATAATACAGTAAAAAATCCCTGAAATTTTCGTTCTGCCGAATTATAAAGACTTAGGGAACATCTGTCAATCTTGATTGGGGTTATCTAGTAATGATTTTATTGGGGCGATAATCATACTTTTGAAATATGAAGGGATCTGCTTTTATGATTGTTTTTTAATAATGTACACAGTGCCCAGAGTATATACATTCCGGAGAAATTAGTCTAATAATAAAGATCCCAAATGGTTAAGGAGGCTTAAAGCATTTTATTAGGGAGGAAAAGGGGAAATTTATAGCGCACAGAAGAGGAAGGAACCTTACTGCCCAATATTTCAGCTTAAAGAGAATAAAAAGGCGATTAGAAAGACAAAACGTGCACTTAATGAAATTAGAGTTGCTAATGAATCCAAGGGGCTAATCCCAAAGGGGTCTTCCAAGTGTATTTGGGACGCGGTGAAGGAAAAAGTAGGACCTCTGAAAACTGGAATGGACAGCTGACGGAAATGAACTGGAATGTGTTCCCTTTTTTAATGACTATTTTTGCAGTTTTTTACACAGGGGATGTAAAGAGATTCCAGTAATTAACAATTATTTAGTTCCTGATGAATTTAAGTTAACTAATATTACTGTCACGAGGGACATGGTTATTAAACAGAAAGACAAACTGAAACAAAGTAAGTCCCCGGGACCCGATGAGTTGTTTTCAAGGGTACTTAAGGAATGCAAGATGGAGCTTAGTCAGCCATTAACGAGTGTATTCAATGCGTCCATCCTTACCAGTGTTGTGCCAGAGTTGTGGAAGATGGCTAATGTGGTTCCTATATTCAAATCAGGGGATAAGCTCTGTGAAGACCTGTTTGTGTGCTCTCTGTGAATCTGAACCAGGATGCCCTCTCTTGAGCAACTTTACCAGAGTGAGAGAAGAGCTCAGAGTTGCTAAGATGGAGATACGGCGATTAACCGAGGAGAACAAGAGGATTCGTAGTAATCCTCCTGTTGTGAGTCCCCAGGGGTTTAAAAGGGGAGCTTGGTCAGTGGGGGCAACATGGAACCAGTGAAGATCAAGGAAACGGTTGGAGAGGCAGAAAACAACGAAAACCAGAAGACACCGTGGAAACTTCCCAAACCATTCTCGGTGCTACCTAAGAATGTGATGTTTACTGGAATGCCACAAGAGCACAGAAGCATTGGGAGGACGTGAGTGAGACATCCCTAGAAAACCCACGAAAACCATCGAGAACGCTTGAACGAAAATTCTACAGTGGGTTTTAAAGGCTTTCCTGGGGAATGTGAGTCGACTACTGGAGCATCACGACGGACGACCAAGGAAGGTTAAAAACATTGTTGTTTTTTGGGGATAGCCAGTTAGTACATAGATAGGCATTCTTGCTTTAAGGATAGGAGAGTAGGAGGCAGAGAGGGTGTTTTCCTGGGGCGGATGAGGATATTGTTGCCGTTGGATGACTCATGGAGGGGAATGGGAGCAATTATTTCGTTCTGCTGGAGGCAACGATGTTTGGGAACGGGAGTAAGGACCTGATTAGCAGGATAGGCAGAATAGAGATAATTAGGGGGAAGGGTGGGAAACCTGTCTAAGTGGCTTTTTCCCAAGGAGGGAGTTGGAAAAGAATGGTTTTCCAGAGCAATTTTTTCAATTGCTGGCTGGACAAATACTGTAAGGGAAAAGCGTAAAATTTATTGACAACTGGGCCTCTTCTATGGCGAAATGACTATTGCCAGGGGTGGGGGTACTTATCAGGGGTTGGGGTGGGGCACTGGCCAAAAGCAGTGGGGGGAGCTGTTAGGTCTTTTAAAAAGGAATAGTTAGTGGTATGGGTTTTTGCGGGAAAACTGTGAAGTCTCAGGGTAGTAATATGAGTTACTAGGAGAACTAATAATAGGCAAAATAAGGTGGATATTGGAAAGCCAGTGGCACTAATTGACAAGGACAGTAATAGGTTTAGTGGAATAACAGAAAGGAGCAGGAAGGGTAAAGAGAGAGGAGGGTCTTTAAGTATTTATTACACAAATAGTCGCAGTGCTAGGAATAAGATGGACGAGTTGAGACTAGTTGCTAGTGCAGGTAACATAGATGTATTTGCCATTACTGAGACGTGGTTTAATTAAAAAAGTCGGGACATGCCTGCAGAATGTCACATTCAGGGTTTTAAATTGTTCCAAGTAGATAGAAGTATCGGGAAGGGGGGTGGGGTGGCACTGTATGTCCGAGATCGCTTGAACTGTTGCATAAAAACGGGTATTAAGTCTGAAGTAACACATACAGAGTCTGTTTGGATAGAATTTTCAGAGGGGCATGAAAAGTTAATTTTAGGTGTGATATACCGTCCCCCAAATTTAGATAGGGACCAGGGGAGACTACTATGGGAGGAAATTGCTAGGGCCACAAGGCACGATAATGTAGTAATTCTAGGAGACTTTTAACTTTAGTCATATTGATTGGAATTTCTTGACTGGGAATTTAAAATCATACGACTTCTTAGAAGTAGTTCAGGATTGTTTTTTGAAGCAGTTTGTGACAGAACCTACAAGGGGTAATAACCTGCTTGACTTAGTTCTGGCAAACAATGAATCCCTTGTTAATAATTTAGAAGTTTCAGAGGAACTGGGTGCTAGCGACCACAAATCAATTACATTTAGAATTGAATGTAAGTATGATAGTAGGGATAACTCAGTAACAGTCCCAGATTTTCGCTTAGCAGATTACGATGGGCTTAGAGAACACTTATCATCTGTTGACTGGGGTAACGAAGAGAGCTATCAGTATGACAGTTTTCTGAACACAATACATGCTGCTCAAAGAACGTTTATCCCTTATAAAGAAATTAGATCAAATAGAAATGACCCAAAATGGATGAATAATAGGCTGAAATATCTACTAGGGAATAAGAAAGGAATTTATAGGCGTATCAAAAGAGGCGAGGGTCATCTTATGAATCAGTATATTGACATTAAGAGGGACATTAAAAAGGGGATAAGAAAAGCTAAAAGGGACTATGAAATTAAAGTTGCTAGGGATTCTAAAACTAACCCAAAAAGTTTTTTTCCAGGTATATAGAACAAAAGTCAGAGATAAGATAGGTCCCCTTAAAAATAACTATGGGCATCTTAGTGACAAAGAGAATGAAATGTGCTCGATTTTAAATAATTATTTTCTCTCGGTTTTTACACAGGAAGACACTAATAAAATTCCGGTAATTAATTTTTATAGTGGGCCAGAAGAAGATAAATTATGTAACATCACAGTCACTAGTGAAATGGTTGTGAAGCAGATAGACCGACTGAAGCAAAATAAGTCACCGGGTCCTGATGAGGTTTTTTCAAGGGTTCTAAAGGAATCCAAATGGAAGTCTGTGAACCATTAACTAATATTTTTAACTTATCTCTTCAAACAGGTGTAGTGTCTGATATGTGGAAGATGGCTAATGTAATTCCTATTTTTAAAACAGGGGACAAGTCGTTACCGTCAAATTACCGCCCAATAAGCCTGACCTCAATTGTAGGCAAATTACTAGAGTCAATTATACCTGAGATTATAAGAAGCCATCTCGATAAGCATAGCTTGATTAATGATACTCAGCATGGATTCATAAGAGGCCGGTCTTGTCTAACTAATTTATTAACTTTCTTCAGGAAAGCTTTTGAGGCTGTTGACCACGATAAAGAATTTGATATTGTTTACTTAGATTTTAGTTAGGCATTTGATAGAGTTCCGCACCAAAGACTGTTGAAGAAAGTAGCAGCTCATGGCATTGGGGGAAGGGTGCTCTCGTGGATCGAATCATGGCTCACAGACAAGAAGCAGAGAGTGTCCATAAATGGGGTTAAATCCGAGTGGGGATCAGTAACAAGTGGCGTTCCACAGGGATCAGTCTTGGGCCCGTTGTTGTTTATAATATATATCAATGATCTTGATGAAGGAATTACTAGTGATATGAGCAAATTCGCCGATGACACAAAGATAGGTAGGATAATTGATTCAAACGTAGATGTTAGGGAACTTCAGGAGGATTTAGACAAACTCTACTCTTGGTCAGAAAAGTGGCAGATGCAGTTCAATGTAGATAAATGCAAGGTTCTGAAGCTCGGGAGTGTCCATAACCCTAGCACTTATAAGTTAAATAATGTAGAACTTAGCCATACAGATTGCGAAAAGGATTTGGGGGTTATGGTAAGCAGCAATCTTCAACTCGTCGGTTTTTCAAACCATTCATCACAACTGTCAGACACTGCAGCATCATGGGATCTTGTTACAAAGAATTCTTCAACACTTGTTCAACCTTTGGACGAAGACCTACTTCGACTAGTGGATGGTACCACTATGACCCCGCCTCCACCTGCTTCACGTCACCTCACTACAGTATATAAGCCACGTCTACGGCCCTATGCTGTACATTCTACAAGACTGATGGACTGAACACATCGACTCCAGGTTGAGGGACTGATTACCTCATTCTCCTCCTCTCCTTACGCCTTCCTCTTTGTATTGGACTGATGAAGCCACTGTGTGGCGAAACGTTTCCTGAATAAAGATTCCCATATGCTGCATATGTGTCTCAATCTTCAAGTGGAAGATAGGTATTAATAAAGGGGATATTAATAAGGTCTTGAGGATATCTCTCCAAGAGAGAACCCGCAGTAATGGATTTAAATTAGATAAGTTTAGATTTAGAAAGGATGTAGGAAAGTATTGGTTTGGAAATAGGGTAGTTGATGAGTGGAACAGAATACTTAGTTGGGTTATTGAGGCTAGGATTTTGGGTTGGATAAATACATGAGTGAGAGGGGTTGGATTTGAGTGGGATTTGCACATCAGAGCTTATTTCTTGGGTGGCATTGAAAATTGGGTTGGGCAAATGTTTTGTTAGTGGAATGAATTGTAAAGGACCTGCCTAGTATGGGCCAACAGGCCTGCTGCTCCTTTCTTATGTTCTTATGACACAAACACAGCTAGCTAATGACACAAACATGGCTAGCCAATGATAAACATAGCTAGCTAATGACATTAACATGGCTAGCTAATGACACAAACATGGCTAGCTAATGACACAAACATGGCTAGCTAATGACACAAACATGGCTAGCTAATGACACAAACATGGCTAGCTAATGACACAAACATGGCTGGCTAATGACACAAACATGGCTGGCTAATGACACAAACATGGCTGGCTAATGACACAAACATGGCTGGCTAATGACACAAACATGGCTAGCTAATGACATAAACATGGCTAGCTAATGACATAAACATGGCTAGCTAATGACATAGACATGGCTGGCTAATGACAAACATAGCTAGCTAATGACATAAACATGGCTAGCTAATGACATGAACATGGCTAGCTAATGACATAAACATAGCTAGCTAATGACATAAACATGGCTAGCTAATGACACAAACATAGCTAGCTAATGACATAAACATGGCTAGCTAATGACATAAACATAGCTAGCTAATGACATAAACATGGCTAGCTAATGACATAAACATGGCTAGCTAATGGCATAAACATGGCTGGCTAATGACAAACATAGCTAGCTAATGACATAAACATGGCTGGCTAATGACATAAACATGGCTGGCTAATGACATAAACATGGCTGGCTAATGACAAACATAGCTAGCTAATGACATAAACATGGCTAGCTAATGACATAAACATGGCTAGCTAATGACATAAACATGGCTGGCTAATGACATAAACATGGCTAGCTAATGACACACACATGGCTGGCTAATGACACAAACATGGCTGGATAATGGGGCAAACATCGCTGGCTTATGAGGCAAACATGAGTAGCTAGTGGCGCAAACATGGCTAACTACTGACGCAAACATGGCTCGCCAGTGACGCAAAATTTGGCTAACTACTGACGCAAACATGGCTCGCCAGTGACGCAAAATTTGGCTAGCTACTGACGCAAACATGGCTCAGGGGAGCAATGATTCCTGATACACTCGATTTCGCTAAACAAACAAAAATAAAACTCCTACTCCTTCCGTCGCTGCCCCACATCCTCCTCGGAGAGTTGTCTCAGCAGATACTGTTGTGGAGATCTGCTGGGCTCTGCGGGGCTCAGCAGCCTCGCCCTGTCTTCACAACCCCTCCCACGCTGTCATTCCGGCTACCTATTCAGCTAGTCAGTCAATCAGGAAGACTGTCACCCAGCCAGCCAGTCAGAAAGCCATTCAGTTTGGCAGTCAGTCAGCCAATCAATCAGCTAGCGAATCCCTGGCAGGCAGAAAGCCAGCCAGCCAGTCAATAAGTCAGTCAAGCAACCAGTCAGGAAGCCAGCCAGGCACCTAGCTTGACCTCCCTCTCGCTGGCATTGACCCGGAGCCGGACCTGAGTTGTACCATCCCGGAATACTGCTACCACCACCATCACCACCACTACTACCACCATTATCACCACTACCAACAGTATCACCACTACCACCACCACCAGCCCTACCACCATTAGCAACACTACCACTACCAACACTATCACCACTACCACCACCACCAGCCCTACCACCATTAGCAACACTACCACTACCACCACCGACACTATCACCACCACCATCAACACAACCACCACCATCAACACAGCCACCATCTCTACTGCTACCACCATTACCACAACCACTACTACTACCACCCTTATTATCACAACCACCACTAACCACTGCTGCCACCACCACTACAAGCCCTAGCTATGGGATGCCACTCACAACGATCTACTAAAACCAAGGTACCTACTTCCTGCTAAGTGAACTGAGGCAATAACTCTAAAGGAACATACTCAACGTTACCACCCATGCCGGATATCGAGGCACCGACCCTAGGTATGTGAGCTCACTGCGCTAACAACTGAACCACTTTGAAGAATTTCGAGAGTTGAACTACTCTCAGTGTATCCTCCTTAAGTCGTACACAGAAATACAAGCTTTACTGACAAAATAATTAGGGGCCAACTTGTGTTGATTCCCGCTAACATGTCAGGTGGTAACACACACAATGCATCAACTCAGAAAGTGCAGTGAGGAATAACCAAGAGCAGTGAACACAATATTCACAAGATCTTTGTTTCGAGGGATACATTAATATTACAAGATACATCAAACAGACTGGGAAGAGGTTGGTTCTAAGAGCAGTCTCATACATACAAAGTGCAAAACAACTACGGGGGGAGGGGGGTTGAATGACAGCTCTAGGCCTTTCGTGTGGCAATCAACACATCATCAGGAGCTTGCAATGTTGCAGAAAAGAGGAGGCCCAAGAAAATACTATCACAGGGAACACGTTTGCTGGAGCAAAGGGGATCCCTGTATTTGCTTGGACCTCCTCATCTTTTCTGCAACACTACAAACTCCTTATGATGTGTTGCTCCTGATGATGTGTTGATTGCCACACGAAAAACCTAGAGTTATCATTTCACTCCCCCCCCCCGTAGCTGTTTTGCATCTTGTATCGCTTGTTTGCGATTTTTGCATAATACATACATACATACATACATACATATATACATACATACATACATACATACTACTAAGACTGTTATAAATTCACCTGAAGTCAGTATTACTCACCAGATGAGAAAATACCCTTGACCTTATATTTACAAGGAGGAACTGGTAGGGATGACAACGGCTTGGTATACAACCAGCACACACCACCACCACCTGCCTCAAGCTGAGCACTCCAGCACACTTACCATGGTGAGTGAAACAAAGTCAACTGCAACAATAATACAGTAGCTGGGATCAACTATATCATGACCATACTGAAACATGCTGGGAAGACAGTATGAGTAACACGAATTTAAAGCAATGACTTCAAAGAATGAGCTTAACAGCACTAGGATCATATCTGATAGTAGGCCTCCCAGGGGATCATATCTGATAGTAGGCGTCCCAGGGGATCATATCTGATAGTAGGCCTCCCAGGGGATCATATCTGATAGTAGGCCTCCCAGGGGATCATATCTGATAGTAGGCCTCCCAGGGGATCATATCTGATAGTAGGCGTCCCAGGGGATCATATCTGATAGTAGGCCTCCCAGGGGATCATATCTGATAGTAGGCCTCCCAGGGATCATATCTGATAGTAGGCGTCCAAGGGGATCATATCTGATAGTAGGCCTCCCAGGGGATCATATCTGATAGTAGGCCTCCCAGGGGATCATATCTGATAGTAGGCCTCCCAGGGATCATATCTGATAGTAGGCCTCCCAGGGGATCATATCTGATAGTAGGCCTCCCAGGGGATCATATCTGATAGTAGGCCTCCCAGGGGATCATATCTGATAGTAGGCCTCCCAGGGGATCATATCTGATAGTAGGCCTCCCAGGGGATCATATCTGATAGTAGGCCTCCCAGGGGATCATATCTGATAGTAGGCGTCCCAGGGAATCATATCTGATAGTAGGCCTCCCAGGGGATCATATCTGATAGTAGGCCTCCCAGGGGATCATATCTGATAGTAGGCCTCCCAGGGGATCAACCAGCTGTTACTGCTGACCACACGGAGTATAACATACGAACCACAACCCGGCTGGTTAGCAGTTGATTGCAAGACCTTGCCAGGTTCCTTCTTGGGAGGCTGGGCGTTGAAAAGCCGGAGATTTCTGACAGTTATTCAGTTCTTTCTCGGCGTACTCGTCGAGCCCCTCTGCTTTCTTTATTAGAGGCTCTTTGCACCGCTGGCCAAATCTTTGCACCGAAGGCCAAGTCTTTGCACCGCAGGCCAAGTCTTCGAATTCACGTGGAATGATTTCAGTGTCTTATATAGATGCTGTGTCTGAACAAAGACAATACCACAAGTCACAGAATAGTCGAGGTTCAAACTCATGGCAAGGGAGTCCAAAATCTCCCAAGCCTAAAACATGCTCTCCTGGTGTCCAACATGGTAGTTACAATTTGCGTTTATGAAAAAAAAAATGGCAGAATGAAGTAACATGATATCTTAACTCCTGAGTTTGTATCTACATTTTGCATCAACGAGAATGAAGACTTTTATGATTATGAAACGACCCGAAATTTAATTGTTCATGATAATAGATCTGAAATTTTGTTAACATACACAAAATTCTCTGCATCAACTAGATTGTAACGTCAAAAATTACGAATGTGTTAACTCAGTAATATATCCTTGTCAGTATTGATGCTATTGTGTGGTGACTCCTACAACCAGACGTGAGGATGGTGACTCCTACAACCAGACGTGAGGATGGTAACTCCTACAACCAGACGTGAGGATGGTGACTCCTACAACCAGACGTGAGGATGGTGACTCCTACAACCAGACGTGAGGATGGTGACTCCTACAACCAGACGTGAGGATGGTGACTCCTACAACCAGACATGAAGATGGTGACTCCGACAACCTGACGTGAGGATGGTGACTCCTACAACCAGACGTGAGGATGGTGACTCCTACAACCAGACGTGAGGATGGTGACTCCTACAACCTGACGTGAGGATGGTGACTCCTACAACCAGACGTGAGGATGGTGACTCCTACAACCAGACGTGAGGATGGTGACTCCTACAATCCGACATGAGGATGGTGACTCCTACAACCAGACGTGAGGATGGTGACTCCTACAACCAGACGTGAGGATGGTGACTCCTACAACCAGACGTGAGGATGGTGACTCCTACAACCAGACGTGAGGATGGCGACTCCTACAACCAGACGTGAGGATGGTGACTCCTACAACCAGACATTAGGATGGTGACTCCGACAACCTGACATGAGGATGGTGACTCCTACAACGAGACATGAGGATGGTGACTCCTACAACCAGACGTGAGGATGGTGACTCCTACAACCAGACATGAGGATGGTGACTCCTACAACCAGACGGGAGGATGGTGACTCCTACAACCAGACATGAGGATGGTGACTCCTACAACCAGACGTGAGGATGGTGACTCCTACAACCTGACATGAGGATGGTGACTCCTGCAACCATACGTGAGGATGGTGACTCCTACAACCAGACGTGAGGATGGTGACTCCTACAACCTGACGTGAGGATGGTGACTCCTACAACCAGACGTGAGGATGGTGACTCCTACAACCAGAAGTGAGGATGGTGACTCCTACAACCAGACGTGAGGATGGTGACTCCTACAACCAGACGTGAGGATGGTGACTCCTACAACCAGACGTGAGGATGGTGACTCCTACAACCAGACGTGAGGATGGTGACTCCTACAACCTCACATGAGGATGGTGACTCCTACAACCAGACGTGAGGATGGTGACTCCTACAACCTGACGTGAGGATGGTGACTCCTACAACCAGACGTGAGGATGGTGACTCCTACAACCAGACATGAGGATGGTGACTCCTACAACCAGACGTGAGGATGGTGACTCCGACAACCTGACGTGAGGATGGTGACTCCTACAACCAGACATGAGGATGGTGACTCCTACAACCAGACGTGAGGATGGTGACTCCTACAACCAGACATGAGGATGGTGATTCCTACAACCAGACATGAGGATGGTGACTCCTACAACCAGACATGAGGATGGTGACTCCTACAACCTGAAGTGTAATCTAAACGCTCAACAATAATGAAACACAAGTGTTGCACATGTGTCTTAATCATCAACATATTTTATACCACTTGCAACATCAGCAAGACATACGCAACACTATGAAACATTACTGACGAGACGTTACTCCTGCGCTGCAGGTTCATCTGTCGAGTACAGAAGTGAACTGCACCTCTGAAGATACCAAGAAGTCTCCCTGAGTGTAATTCGTCCTCGTATTCAAGTAAAGAAACCTTCCACCCAGGCCAAAGTTTCCCTCAACTATTCCTACTGTTGTACGCACGTCTCTCACTTTTTAATTTATCGGTATTGTAAACCATTTATAATATGATACCCGCTCTTATCTTTAACAAACACAGCTTAGTTAGTGTCTATGAAGGCAGTTTATACCCGCCACAGTATGTGTGTATGTACAGTAGTTGTATGTGCCACTGTCTAGTTGAGGGAGTCTTCCCACTAAGTCCGCGGGTCGATGCTCTCTCCTCCTTCTTCCACTATCACTATTTTGTACCTGCATTTTGGAGTCTAAATTTTGTATTTCAATTTTTCTTAACTTTATATTTACTTAGTTCAGTGTTTGGAGAATCACTTCACTTACTACCTGACTCTAACACAAGTAGTCATGTATGAATTGTGTATTAGTCTTTCATGTTTCTGGTACACTTATGTACATTTCTTATCAGGTGTAATTTTATCTTTGTATCTTGATGTATCGTTACAGTATATTAGACCTTGGCAGTGTCTGGAAACTCATGAAAACTTAGTTTACAGTGTCATTTCAGTGCATCAAGTGAAGTTGTTTTCGTTCGGTCAGAGGGAGTGAAGAAGGTGTTACTGGACGACGGCTTCAATAGTTGCCTACTGGTGTAAGGATGTTTGTTGTTTTTACTCAGCAGTTGATAAAGTAATACTGAGTCTGCCTTGACAACCTTACTGTGGATCCTGCTTTCTGTATTTCCCGAATAAATTACTTTAAAGACTTGAAGGCTTCTTACCTTCAGTGTAAGATGTCTCAATACCTACACAAATGTCTTATGGCTATTTTCAACACTAATAGATGCCCAGCAGCTGACATACCCATGACATACCAGACAAAAATACTTTAGTCCCCAAAATATAAATTAAATTCTCAACACATACATGCTGAGAGAAATACACTTCTCAGTGTACATATCCTACACTGATGAGTATACTAATTCTTTAATATAAAGTAGTGTTTAATATAAGTCAGTGTTTAATATAAGGTAGCGTTTAATATAAGGCACTGTTTAATATAAGGTAGTGTTTAATATAAGTCAGTGTTTAATATAAGGTAGTGTTTAATATAAGGCAGTGTTTAATATAAGGTAGTGTTTAATATAAGGCAGTGTTTAATATAAGGCAGTGTTTAATATAAGGCAGTGTTTAATATAAGGCAGTGTTTAATATAAGGGAGTGTTTAATATAAGGTAGTGTTTAATATAAGGCAGTGTTTAATATAAGGCAGTGTTTAATATAAGGCAGTGTTTAATATAAGGTAGTGTTTAATATAAGGCAGTGTTTAATATAAGGTAGTGTTTAATATAAGGCAGTGTTTAATATAAGGTAGTGTTTAATATAAGGCAGTGTTTAATATAAGGTAGTGTTTTAATATAAGGCAGTGTTTAATATAAGGTAGTGTTTAATATAAGGCAGTGTTTAATATAAGGCAGTGTTTAATATAAGGCAGTGTTTAATATAAGGTAGTGTTTAATATAAGGCAGTGTTTAATATAAGGCAGTGTTTAATATAAGGCAGTGTTTAATATAAGGCAGTGTTTAATATAAGGCAGTGTTTAATATAAGGCAGTGTTTAATATAAGGTAGTGTTTAATATAAGGCAGTGTTTAATATAAGGTAGTGTTTAATATAAGGCAGTGTTTAATATAAGGTAGTGTTTAATATAAGGCAGTGTTTAATATAAGGTAGTGTTTAATATAAGGCAGTGTTTAATATAAGGTAGTGTTTAATATAAGGTAGTGTTTAATATAAGGTAGTGTTTAATATAAGTCAGTGTTATTGATGCGACTGCGCCTCGAGTCATCAGTTCTCCTGACTGACAAATTATTCTACATTTCCAAATAATATTATTATACTTTAAGGCAGAGTTTTGTTAGTTTTCCAAAAAGCAACAAAAAACTTCATCACATCTCATCCTCAGACTTTTGTAATTATATTATATATTATTTGTTATTTGTAAGGAGGAAGCCGTTCCAGCAGTGTTTTGTGTGGCAGCGAGACGGTAAGACAAACACAGAAATATATAAATTATTGGAAAGATTCTGCATGTTTCGTCCTCAGAGACCCTCTTCAGTAGGTAAGATTATCTGCTGTAGAGGTTCCCTCTACAGCAGATAATATAGTAGTGTTGTAGTACCATACACTGTGGTCAGTGGTCAGTCGTCACGTGAGGTCACAGACCCTGAGCTGCTTTGGGGATTAGCGTGGACGGTTACAAAGCATGGCTTGCTTCTGCAGTGTTTTAAAAATTGAGGTTGGAGAGTTGAAGGAGGAGGTCTTGCTTCTCCAGGAGGAGATTAGGAGGCTGAAGGTCCACTCTCAATGGGTGTGGGAGAGAGTGTGAGGTGGCTGGAGTTGTGGGGAATGAGGCTTCTAGCAGTGAGGTGCAGTCTGTCTCTCGCTGTGAGGAGGCTGTAGTTGGGGAGGTAGCAACGGCTACCAGCAGTGAGGTGCAGTCCAGCACCTGCTACAAGTGGCGAGTGTTCACAGTAATGGGAGGCGCATCAGAGTAAGGAAAGTTAAGAGTGAAGATCTGAAGGTAGGAAATCGCTTCTCTGTTCTTCAGGATGAATGTACTTCAGTGGCCAGTGAAGGTAAGGGTACTACTGCCCCTGCTAATGGAGGTAAGCGCATTCTTGTGGTTGGTGACTCTCAGGTAAGATATATTGACCGTGCTTTTTGTAATAGGAATAAGAAGATGAGAAATAGAGTGTGCTTCCCTGGAGCTGGTGTTGGGGACATTGTCAACAGGCTGGATAATATCATGTCAGGTAATGGGAACAAGCCCATTATCTGTCTCAGTGCTGGTGGAAATGATATTGGGAAGGGTAGGAGAGAAGAGCTGCTAGATAAGTACAGGTCAGCTATAGATATCATTAAGTCTAAGGGAGGGATCCCAATCATATGTAGCATCTTGCCTAGAAGGGAGTAGGAAATGAATGGTTGTCTAGGGCAATTGGTGTAAATTGCTGGCTAGACAGATACTGCAAGGAACTTGCAATCCCATTCATTGACAACTGGAACAACTTTTATGGCAAACATGATATGTATGCAAGGGATGGAGTACATCTCTCTGGGGCTGGGGTGGTAGCACTTGCAGACTCGATTGAGAAGGCCATTGGTGAAATGCCTATGATTTTAAACTGATGGAAGATAGAGGTATGGGTGTGTGTGGGAAACAAGCAGGTTGCAACACTTGGGTTGGAAACAGTAAATGTAATAAAAGGCATTCAGCATGAAGTTATAAATAAAGACAATAGATCAGGTCAGCAAACAAAGGGGGACAGCAGAGGGCAGCAAGGGACTAGCTCCCTTAAGGTTTACTATACTAATAGCAGGAGTGTAAGAAATAAGATAGATGAGCTAAGATTAATTGCAAGTGCAGGAAACATAGATATTATTGCTATAACAGAGACCTGGCTCAATCTGAAAGATAGAGAGATGCCCTCTGAATGTCACATACTAGGCTATAAATTATTCCACACTGACAGGGTCAACAGGAAAGGTGGTGGAGTAGCGATGTACGTCAGAGACAATTTAAATTGTTGTGTAGACAAGATATTAAATTAGAAGCGTCAGCCACTGAATCTGTTTGGTTACAGCTTCTCGAGGGCCGAGAAAAACTAATTTTGGGTGTGATTTACAGGGCCCCAAATCTTGATAGGGAGTGCAGTAAACTTCTATGGGACGAAATTCGTAAGGCATCTACATACGAAAATGTGCTAATGGGAGATTTCAACTATAGACAGATTGACTGGAGCAATTTGACAGGAAATTTAGAGTCAGGTGACTTTCTTGATACGATCCAGGA
Organism: Cherax quadricarinatus; assembly: GCF_026875155.1. Lineage (NCBI taxonomy): Eukaryota > Metazoa > Arthropoda > Malacostraca > Decapoda > Parastacidae > Cherax > Cherax quadricarinatus. Next base: position 79,385,225 of record NC_069404.1, read on the forward strand.
TTGTTTTTTAAAACAGTTTGTGACAGAGCCAACTAGGGAAATAACCTCCTTGACTTGGTTCTTGCCAGTAGGGAAACACTAATTAATAATCTTGAGGTTAATGATGAGCTTGGGGAAAGTGATCACAAATCACTCAGTTTTAATATATCATGGAATTCCCCTAATAATGGAAATCAAGTCTCCGTCCCTGACTTTCGCTTGGCTGATTTCATAGACTGAAAAATTACTTAGGTGGGCTGAACTGGAATGACCTGACTAAGGGTCAGGTAGGTGGTGATGGTTGCCGATATGATGCTTTCCAGGGCATAGTTCTAGCTGCTCAGTCAAATTATGTTCCAAATAGGGAAATCAGATCAAACAAAAATGATCCTAAATGGATGAACAATAGATTAAAATATCTGATTGATCAAAAGAGAGGCATATATAGGCAAATCAAAAGAGGAGAGGGGCAATTAAGAAATCGATATATTCAGTTAGAGAGAGAAATAAAAAAGGGAATTAGAAAAGCAAAAAGAGATTATGAGGTTAAAGTTGCAAGAGAATCGAAGACTAACCCAAAAGGATTCTTTCAGGTATACAGAAGTAAGATCAGGGACAAGATAGGCCCACTCAAAAGTTCCTCGGGTCAGCTCACTGACAGTGATAAGGAAATGTGTAGAATTTTTAACACATACTTCCTCTCAGTTTTTACACAGGAGGAATACCAGCGATATTCCAGTAATGATAAATTATGTAGAACAGGACGATAATAAACTGTGCACGATTAGGGTCACAAGTGACATGGTCCTTAGGCAAACAGATAAATTAAAACCTAACAAATCCCCAGGCCCTGATGAACTGTATGCAAGGATTCTAAAGGAATGTAAAGAGGAGCTTAGCACACCTTTGGCTAATCTTTTCAACATATCACTACAAACTGGCATGGTGCCAGATAAGTGGAAAATGGCAAATGTGATACCTATTTTCAAAACAGGTGACAGGTCCTTAGCTTCGAACTATAGACCAATAAGCTTAACCTCCATAGTGGGAAAATTTATGGAATCAATAATTGCCGAGGCAGTTCGTAGCCACCTTGAAAAGCATAAATTAATCAACGAATCTCAGCATGGTTTTACAAAGGGGCGTTCCTGCCTTACGAATTTATTAACTTTTTTCACTAAGGTATTTGAGGAGGTAGATCATGGTAATGAATATGATATTGTGTATATGGACTTCAGTAAGGCTTTTGACAGGGTCCCACATCAGAGACTATTGAGGAAAATTAAAGCACATGGAATAGGAGGAGAAATTTTTTCCTGGATAGAGGCATGGTTGACAAATAGGCAGCAGAGAGTTTGCATAAATGGGGAGAAATCAGAGTGGGGAAGCGTCACGAGCGGTGTTCCACAGGGGTCAGTGTTGGGCCCCCTGCTGTTCACAATCTACATAAACGACATAGATGAGGGCATAAAGAGCGACATCGGCAAGTTTGCCGATGACAACCAAAATAGGCCGTCGAATTCATTCTGACGAGGACATTCGAGCACTCCAGGAAGATTTGAATAGACTGATGCAGTGGTCGGAGAAGTGGCAGATGCAGTTTAATATAGACAAATGCAAAGTTCTAAATGTTGGACAGGACAATAACCATGCCACATATAAACTAAATAATGTAGATCTTAATATTACGGATTGCGAAAAAGATTTAGGAGTTCTGGTTAGCAGTAATCTGAAACCAAGACAACAGTGCATAAGTGTTCGCAATAAAGCTAATAGAATCCTTGGCTTCATATCAAGAAGCATAAATAATAGGAGTCCTCAGGTTGTTCTTCAACTCTATACATCCTTGGTTAGGCCTCATTTAGATTATGCTGCACAGTTTTGGTCACCGTATTACAGAATGGATATAAATTCTCTGGAAAATGTACAAAGGAGGATGACAAAGTTGATCCCATGTATCAGAAACCTTCCCTATGAGGACAGACTAAGGGCCCTGAAACTGCACTCTCTAGAAAGACGTAGAATTAGGGGGGATATGATTGAGGTGTATAAATGGAAGACAAGAATAAATAAAGGGGATGTAAATAGTGTGCTGAAAATATCTAGCCTAGACAGGACTCGCAGCAATGGTTTTAAGTTGGAAAAATTCAGATTCAGGAAGGATATAGGAAAGTACTGGTTTGGTAATAGAGTTGTGGATGAGTGGAACAAACTCCCAAGTACCGTTATAGAGGCCAGAACGTTGTGTAGCTTTAAAAATAAGTTGGATAAATACATGAGTAGATGTGGGTGGGTGTGAGTTAGACCTGATAGCTTGTGCTACCAGGTCGGTTGCCGTGTTCCTCCCTTAAGTCAATGTGACCTGACCTGACTAGGTTGGGTGCATTGGCTTAAGCCGGTAGGAGACTTGGACCTGCCTCGCATGGGCCAGTAGGCCTTCTGCAGTGTTCCTTCGTTCTATGTTCTTATGTTCTTATGTACACTGTCGTATCTGACTGACACGAGTGTGGCGAGTACAAGACCAGAGTACACCGCCAGTGTACACTCGCACAGTGTGTGTGTGTGTTGTGTGTGTGTGTGCGTGCGTGTGTGTGTGTGTGTGTGTGTGTGTGTGTGTGTGTGTGTGTGTGTGTGTGTGTGTGTGTGTGTGTGTGTGTGTGTGTGTTCCCTCCTCACTCAAATGCCCCATTCCCCTTAACCCAAGAGCAATCCCCTAACTCAAACACCCCAATTTCCGTTAACCCTTATTTTTCTTCCTCACACAAAGACCCCTATTTCCCATTAACCCCCAGTTACCCCCTCCAAAATCTACACACTAAAATCACACTAGTAAAACAAAGGTGTCATGAGTACACTTAGAAAGAACTCTTAAGTATAAGGGGACCAAGATTTTTCAACACTGCGTTCATACATTAGAAAAGTTACCAACAGGAAACTTGATTTGTTCCTCAAGTCAGTTCCTGACCAGCCAGGCTGTGGTGCACACCTTAGTCCTGGATGACGACTTGCTCTGGCTTATCCTAGGTAATATACATAGTGTATAATTGTAGTTATGTGTAATTTACCTAAATAAACTTCTTACCATTAAAATCGATTCCTGGTTAACCTCAGGAGTGCCAGCTGAGGCCAGACTTCCTGGTTAACCAGGCTGTTGATGTTAACGACCAGCACCTCAACATAGCAATCACAGCCTAACCAACGCAGTAAACATGTAGGGGCATAAAAGGAAAGACTAACGAAACAAAAGGCTAGCTCAAATTCCGTGGATCAAGATTCATCATTTTTAAAGCATTCCTTGAGGAGTATGTACTCGTACTGTCCAATACTGCGGGTGGGTACTAACAACCGGATTGATCCGTTGGCAACCACAGGAGACAGCAGACTCCCTGGGGAGGAGGCAAGGAACCCTCAAACGGAACACGAAAGAATAAATCCTCTTTTGGCGCCAGGATTAACAATAATCCTTCCATTGATGGGAGGATTACCAGCATGATTCAGCGCCACACTACCACCGGGTTTATGACACTGTAGTGATGACACTGTAGTGATGATGTTAGTGATGACACTGTAGTGATGATGTTAGTGATGACACTGTAGTGATGATGTTAGTGATGACACTGTAGTAATGATGTTAGTGATGATGTTAGTGATGACACTGTAGTGATGATGTTAGTGATGACACTGTAGTGATGATGTTAGTGATGATGTTAGTGATGACACTGTAGTGATGATGTTAGTGATGACACTGTAGTGATGATGTTAGTGATGATGTTAGTGATGACACTGTAGTGATGATGTTAGTGATGACACTGTAGTGATGATGTTAGTGATGACACTGTAGTGATGATGTTAGTGATGACACTGTAGTGATGATGTTAGTGATGACACTGTAGTGATGATGTTAGTGATGACACTGTAGTGATGATGTTAGTGATGACACTGTAGTAATGATGCTAGTGATGACACTGTAGTGATGATGTTAGTGATGACACTGTAATGATGATGTTAGTGATGACACTGTAGTGATGATGTTAGTGATGATGTTAGTGATGACACTGTAGTGATGATGTTAGTGATGACACTGTAGTGATGATGTTAGTGATGACACTGTAGTGATGATGTTAGTGATGATGTTAGTGATGACACTGTAGTGATGATGTTAGTGATGACACTGTAGTGATGATGTTAGTGATGACACTGTAGTGATGATGTTAGTGATGATGTTAGTGATGACACTGTAGTGATGATGTTAGTGATGACACTGTAGTGATGATGTTAGTGATGATGTTAGTGATGACACTGTAGTGATGATGTTAGTGATGACACTGTAGTGATGATGTTAGTGATGATGTTAGTGATGACACTGTAGTGATGATGTTAGTGATGACACTGTAGTGATGATGTTAGTGATGACACTGTAGTGATGATGTTAGTGATGACACTGTAGTGATGATGTTAGTGATGACACTGTAGTGATGATGTTAGTGATGACACTGTAGTAATGATGTTAGTGATGATGTTAGTGATGACACTGTAGTGATGTTAGTGATGACACTGTAGTGATGATGTTAGTGATGACACTGTAGTAATGATGTTAGTGATGACACTGAAGTGATGATGTTAGTGATGACACTGTAGTGATGATGTTAGTGATGATGTTAGTGATGACACTGTAGTGATGATGTTAGTGATGACACTGTAGTGATGATGTTAGTGATGACACTGTAGTAATGATGCTAGTGATGACACTGTAGTGATGATGTTAGTGATGACACTGTAGTGATGATGTTAGTGATGACACTGTAGTAATGATGTTAGTGATGATGTTAGTGATGACACTGTAGTGATGTTAGTGATGACACTGTAGTGATGATGTTAGTGATGACACTGTAGTGATGATGTTAGTGATGACACTGTAGTGATGATGTTAGTGATGACACTGTAGTGATGATGTTAGTGATGACACTGTAGTGATGATGTTAGTGATGACACTGTAGTGATGATGTTAGTGATGACACTGTAGTGATGATGTTAGTGATGACACTGTAGTAATGATGTTAGTGATGACACTGTAGTGATGATGTTAGTGATGACACTGTAGTGATGACACTGTAGTGATGATGGTAGTGATGACACTGTAGTGATGATGTTAGTGATGACACTGTAGTGATGATGTTAGTGATGACACTGTAGTGATGATGTTAGTGATGACACTGTAGTAATGATGTTAGTGATGACACTGTAGTGATGATGTTAGTGATGACACTGTAGTGATGACACTGTAGTGATGATGGTAGTGATGACACTGTAGTAATGATGTTAGTGATGACACTGTAGTGATGATGTTAGTGATGACACTGTAGTGATAACACATGTAATGGCACAAAGGGTAGGAACAAGAACACAGAGGTGGGGAAAAAATAATAATGGACCAAACACCCAAAGCAGAAGAAAGAAAACCCAAAGGAGAAAGAGGAACGGGGAAGAGGCAGAAGGAAAAACACAGAATCAAGTTAAGTCACGGGTGTTCTGAAGTTTGGAACATTTTACAATGTAATGGGAAAGGAAAGCCAGGACTAAGATTCATACAAAGAAAGTTGTATATAAGGGAGGATTCAACCAGACGGTGACTGGGAAGATAGTTTAAGCAGAAGACCGGTCAATAGGATGGCTGTGATCTCTGACATGACAGAAAAGAGCATTGTTGGTGTGGGCAAGCCTAACATTACTTTTGTGCTCCCTGAGTCTGTCAGAAAGAGATCGGCCAGTTTTTTCAAAGTATTGAAGAGGGCAAGACGAACAAGAAATAAAGTAGACACCAGGAGCATCTATAGAGGGAGGAGAGGTATGAACGAGATTAGTGCCAAGAGTGTTAGTCTGGCAAAAAGTAAGTTTGATGTCTAAGGAATGGAGAGAGTTGTTGAGACTAGAAAGACTGGAAATGTAGGGAAGGCAGAGGACAGAAGGGTTGCCAGGAGTAGGGAGTTTGGGAGAGAAGAAAGTCCGTTTAGCACGTGACAAGACAGACTATGAAATGGGAAGGGTAGCCAAGACGGGAAAATGAATTACGAGGAATGGAAATTTCTGATTGAAGGAACCGAGGATCACAAATGCGGAGAGCACGAAGAAAGGCGGAAATAAGAACACTCTTCTTGACAGAGGAAGCATGATAAGAAAAGTAGTGAATGTACATGCCACTGTGCATAGGTCTGCGGTAAACGGAAAAGGCAAAACCTGTAACTGAGCGGTGGACATGAACATTAAGGAAAGGAAGTAAGGAATTAGATTCCCGTTCAGCTTTAAACTTAATGGAAGGAGCAAGATTATTAAGAGCATCAAGAAATGGTTGGAAGAAACTTAGAGTCATGAGGCCAAAGAGCAAAGATGTCATCAACACAGCGGAGACAGAGTGAAGGGCGCACATCAATAGTAGGAAGAACAGTCTCGAAGTATTCCATGTAAAGATTAGCAAGAACAGGAGAGAGAGGAGAGCCCATAGTCACACCGAAGGTTTGAGAATAATATTTACCTTGGAAGGAAAATGAATTAAAGTCCACACAGAGGCGGATAAGATCAAGAAAGACATCAGTAGGAATAGGGAGATGAACTACTACTGCTACTACTACCTCTACCACTGCCTCTCTTCTTCCTTTCCTACTACCTCTCTTGTCCCGTCCCTCTCTGCTGGTCTATATATACTCTCTCTTTCTCTCCTTTTTGTTAGTGTGACTTTGTAAACGGTCCAAGTCGGACCGAAACGTCGTCGTCGTAAGCTTCTTTCTCCTATGTGGGGGTTATTTATGTTTAAGCTATTGATACTATTAGTCACGCTATTGGTACTATTAATCAAGCTATTCATACTATTAGTCAAGCTATTGATACTATTAGTCAAGTTATTGACACTATTAGTCAAGTTATTGATACTATTAACACTATTAGTCAAGCTATTGATACTATTAGTCAAGCTATTCATACTATTAGTCAAGTTATTGACACTATTAGTCAAGTTATTGATACTATTAACACTATTAGTCAAGCTATTGATACTATTAGTCAAGCTATTCATACTATTAGTCAAGCTATTGATACTATTAGTCAAGTTATTGACACTATTAGTCAAGTTATTGACACTATTAGTCAAGTTGTTGATACTATTGACACTATTAGTCAAGTTATTGATACTATTGACACTATTAGTCAAGCTATTGATACTATTAGTCAATCTATTGATACTATTAGTCAAGTTATTGACACTATTAGTCAAGCTACTGAAAATATTAATCAAGCTATTGATACTATTAGTCAAGTTATTGATATTAGTCAAGCTATTGATACTATTAATCAAGCTACTGATACTATTAGTCAAGTTATTGATACTATCAGTCAAGCTATTGATACTATTCGTCAATTTACTGATGTTATTAGACAATTTATTGATGCTATTAGTCAAGCTAATGATACTATTAGTAGCTAGGTAGTCCAAAATGATCATCATGTAGAGTCGAGATAACAAGAGGTGAACGCAGACCAGGACGGTGACCTTGACTGACCTGTAATATACCTGCACCAGATTTCCAGAACTCTTCTACCTCACTCTCAATCCCCCAACCCGACCTGAGACTACAACACAAGCAGAACAAGATGAAGAACAACTGAGAACACAAGACAACAAAGACACGGTACAGAATAAAGGGCATATACAAACAACAAAGATCGACCACAGCAAAGGTTGGTCATGGGCAAGGCAGCATATAGCCCGCTCATACCCAAGTGGTGTACCCCAGCCCACCCATGCCAAAGGAGTGTACCCCAGCCCACCCATACCCAAGGGGTGTACCCCAGCTCAACCATACCCAAGGGGTGTACCCCAGCTCACCCATACCCAAGTGGTGTGCCCCAGCCCACTCATATGCAAGTAGTGTGCCCCAGCCCACCCATACCCAAGTGGGGTACCCCAGCCCACTCATATCCAAGTAGTGTGCCCCAGCCCACCCATACCCAAGTGGGGTACCCCAGCCCACTCATATCCAAGTAGTGTGCCCCAGCCCACCCATACCCAAGTGGGGTACCCCAGCCCACTCATATCCAAGTAGTGTGCCCCAGTCCACCCATGCCCAAGTGGGGTACCCCAGCCCACTCATATCCAAGTAGTGTGCCCCAGCCCACTCATATCCAAGTAGTGTGCCCCAGCCCACTCATATCCAAGTAGTGTGCCCCAGCCCACTCATACCCAAGTAGTGTGCCCCAGCCCACTCATACCTAAGTGCTGTTCTCAAGACAACGTTTACCTCGACCTAACGTAAAATACCGTCAGACAGCAGGCCAGGCAAGACAATGTGGGTGGAGGTAAACATGAGGAAGACTTGGGAAAGAGGGAAGGCGAGAGAGGCGACGAAAAGGAAAGAAATGAGTAGAAAATCAGGCAATATGAAGGAAAACTGGACAGTGATGGAGAGGAAAAGAAACAAAGTTTAAGATGAAACGGATGAAGGGAGAGCTGGTAACTACTAGCAAGTAAGTTCACTAAACAATGTTGAGATGTTGGAGACTGCAAGATAAAGTTTATGGTTATGGCCCTTTTTGTGTTAGAGATAGGAAGAGGAGGCAGAACGTAAGTCTTCCTGGGGCTGGGATGTTTAATACTGTTTGCGATCATGACAGCATCAGGTTTGGTAATAGGGAAAATCCTAGAAATGAGGTGCTGAATAAGAAGTATAGGAAAGCGATCTACATAAATATAATGAAGGGAAGGAGCCTTGTAATATGTCAAGTTCTGCTGAGCAGTGTTGGAAATGAATGGGCGACCAGAGTAACAGGTGTTAATTTCTGGCTAGAAAAGCACTGTAAGGATATTACAGTACTCTACCATTCACTGGCAGCTTGAATCATACCTAAAGCAGGAATGACATGTATGCCAGGGATGGGGGTTCACTTATCTAGGACTGAAGTGACAGCTTTAGATAGTTCAGTGGAAGATACTGATAGTGCTTTAAGACCAGAAACAGTCTGAGGTATGGATTTTTGTGTATAAAAATGAAATGTAGAACTAGTGATTTAGGTTGTATAAATTATCAAGTAACAATGGGTCAAAATAATATCAACAGTAATAGTGAAAAAGGCAAGAGTGACAAAGATACATAATGGATATTATCTTAATATATGCTACACAAATAGTGGTAGTGCTGGAAATAAGATGGAAGAATTGATGGGCTGCATGTGCGGGGAAATATTTGTTTTGAAAATAACCGAGACGTAGTTTAATTTGAAGAGTCTGGACGTGATTACCAAGTTCAACATTCAGGAGTTTAAGTTATTCTATGTAGACAGCAAAAATGGTAAGTGGGTGGCGTGGAGCTATATGTCCGAGAGCATTTGAACTGTTGCATAAAAATGGGTTTAAAGACTGAAGGAATACACTCGAGAGGATGCGAAAAGTTGATTTTAGGTGTGATATACCGTCCCCGAACTCACAAAGGGACCAAGGAAGACTTCTGTGGGAAGAAATTGTTTAGACTTCGAGTCAGGATAACAGTAATTCAAGGGATCAAACAGAAATTATCTAAAGTGGGTTGAACATAAGACTTAAACATCTTTTAGGGGAGAAAGAATTTTATAGGCCTATCAACAGAGAGGGCCAACACGTGAACCAACATATTCATACCCTTTGCCATTCCAAGGTCCCATTAGGTGCTTCCATCTAATCTGGGCAGATGAAATTACTGAAATTGCTTTCTAACCAATAGAAGATATCAGACACACTGCTGGAACAAGTAGCTTCACCAGGTGCCAGATCAACCAGGCTGTGATCGATATGTGGGTCATCAGAACGCCAGCAGCACAGCCTGATTGACTAGGCAAGCACCAAACAAGCCTGTCCCAAGGCCGGGCTCAGGGAGCAGAAAAACTCTCGTAATTCGCCAAAGGTAATAGGGGAACTCACTGTCATCCTCAACTTCTTCCCAAGAGATGAGATGTGAAGCTGTGCAGTTGCAGTCTCGGGAGCGGCTGAGTCTCACGCACTCGTAACTTGCAATAATAACTCTTGAGATTTACATTAAAAAATGATAAAAAAAAATCTTGAAGTTAGGATAACAGCCATAAGAGTAAAAAGGCTTTGTAAAGAGCCAGTCTATAAAATACTACAAAAACATTCAGATACCTCCAATATTTCTATGTTGGAACATTAAAGAGCTAAAAGAGTGAAAAAAAATATAAGAGCTAAAAAAGACTTCTAAATTATGGTTGCAAAGGAATCAAAAACAAATACGAGAAGTTTTTTAAGTCTACAGATGAAAGACTAAGGAAAAGTTAGTCCCACTTCAAAATAACTCTAGACAGCTTATTAACAAGCAGAAAGATATGTCCTCAATGTTTAAGTTATTTTCTTTTGGTCGTCACAAGACACCAAGAATATCCCAGTAATTATTTGTTATAGTTGAGCTAACGTAAACAAAAATGTAATATTACAGTTATTAGTAATATTCTTATTTTAATAATGGTATAAAATACCAACAAGTTGATGACTAACACACATATTCAACAGTTGCTTATATTGCTGAAACGTATCACCTACACAGTAGGCTTCTCCAGTCCAATATAGAGGTTGCCTCTGTATTGGACTGAAGAAGCCTACTGTGTAGGCGATACGTTTCAACAATAAAGATAACCAAGTACTGTACACGTGTCTTCATCATCAATATAAGTATTAAACAAGTTGACTGACTAAAGCAAACTAAGTCCCCAAGTTCCAGTAATCATTTATCTGAAGGGTTCTTAGAGAGTGCAAAATAGAACTTTTTAATATATCACTCCAATCAGATGTAATGCTGGAGATGTGGAAGATGGCTAATGTAATAATTATCTTTAAACTGGAGGTGAGCGATTACCATCAAATCACCGGCCAATAATCCTCACTCCAGTAGAGGCAATTATAGCCGATACACTAACAATCTACTTTGAAGATCAAAACACAATTTTTTACATTCCGTTTCCTGCTTCCATCTTAAATTGCTGCAACATCTCCTGTACACATTCTACTAATTCACCATTCTGCAGTAAATAAACCTTTAGGGTTTTCTTCAAGAGATAAAATGCCGTTTTATCCATATGTTACATTCATCAAAGATATTGTAGAATTTCTAATAATATTTACATTACTTATTCTCTTAAAACCTCTTAACCCTTATCTTTTAGGTGACCCCGACAATTTTACACCTGCTAACCCTTTAGTTACCCCTATCCATATATAACTGTTCTGAGTCCTCATGTTAATTAAGAGGGGAACCTGGTCAGAGGCCGGGCAATATTGTTTATTTAGATTTTAATAAGCGTTTGACAGAGTACCGCACCAGAGATTGTTAAAGAAAGTGGCAACTCATGGCACCGGGAGAAAAGTGCTGTCATGGATCGAGTCATGGCTCATCAATAGGAAGCAGAAAGTATGTTTAAATGAGGTTAAATCCGATTGGGGATCTGTAACAAGTGGCGTTCCACAGGGATCAGTCTTGGGCCCGTTGTTGTTTATAATATATATCAATGACCTTGATGAAGGAATTACTAGTGATATGAGCAAATTCGCTGATGACACAAAGATAGGTAGGATAATTGATTCAAACGTAGACGTCATGGAACTTCAGGAGGATTCAGACAAACTCAATTCGTGGTCAGAAAAGTGGCAGATGCAGTTCAATGTAGATAAATGCAAAGTTCTGAAGCTCGGGAGTGTCCATAACCGTAGCACATATAAATAAATAACGTAGAACTTAGCCATACAGATTGCGAGAAGGACTTGGGGGTTATGGTGAGCAGCAACCTTAAACCAAGACAGCAATGCCTAAGCGTACGTAATAAGGCACAAGATTACTTGGATTTATATCAAGAAGTGTAAGCAACAGAAGTCCAGAGGTTATACTACAGCTTTATACATCATTAGTAAGGCCTCACCTACATTACGCAGCTCAGTTCTGGTCTCCAAATTACAGAATGGATATAAATTCGTTTGAAAACATTCAGCGAAGAATGCCAAAATTAATTCATAGCATTAGAAATCTTCCTTATGAAGAAAGCTCGAAGTCCCTTAAATTACATTAACTTGTAAGACGAAGAATGAGGGGAGACATGATCAAAGTGTACAAGTGGAAGATGGGTATTAACAAAGGAGATATAAATAAGGTCTTGAGGATATCTCTCCAAGAAAGAACCCGGAATAATGGATTTAAATTAGATAAGTTTAGATTTCGAAAGGATATAGGAAAGTATTAGTTTGGAAATAGGGTAGTTGATGAGTGGAACAGTCTGCCTAGGACTAGGACTAGGACCTTGGGTAGTTTCAAATTTAAGTTGGATAAATACATGAGTGAGAGGGTTTGGATTTGAGTGGGACTTATATAATGAGTAAATAGAATCATCAAAACTTACGGGGCAAAAATCAGGATGAAGACCTCTCACAAGTGGCGCTGTTTACCTGGAGTTTACCTGGAGAGAGTTCCGGGGGTCAACGCCCCCGCGGCCCGGTCGGTGACCAGGCCTCCTTAGGTCAGTGTCCCAGGATGCGACCCACACCAGTCGACTAACACCCAGGTACCCATTTTACTGATGGGGAACATAGACAACAGGTGGAAAGAAACACGTCCAATGTTTCTACTCTGGCTGGGAATCGAACCCAGGCCCTCACCGTGTGAAGCGAGAGCGTTAACCACCAGGCCACCAGATTAGTTTCAGGCCCCTTTTTCTTCATTACATAAATAGCATTGAAGAGGGATAGTAACATAACTACACAAAAATAGCCAGAATAATAAATTCAAAAGGACGATACCACTGAAATTAAACATAAGAACATAAGACAGGAGGAAGAGTGTAGCAGGTCTGTTGGCCCATACTAGATTTAAATAAGTTAATGCCGTGAGGAAACGCAGATCAACGAAGATAACTGCTAAGTTCTAATCTTCTGAAGTGTAAATAACCCTGGCACTTACAAACCAAAATTACTAAATAATATAGAACCTGATCATACAGAACGTGAAGAGAAGCTGGGACTCATGGTAAGTAGAAATTTGAATTCAAGATAGCGGTGCCAAAATGTATGTAACAATACTAAAATATTGCTTGGATTTCTACCAAAAATAACCGGAGTCCAGATGTTTTACTGGAGCTCTATATATATGAGCAAGGCTTGGCTTGCATCATGCTGCTCAGTTCTGGTCTCCATACGTTGGAGAACATTCAGAGGAGGATGACAAAATTAATTCACTGTATAATAAATTTTTCATATATTTTTCATACAAAGACAAGCAGAGAGCCCTGAACCTTCACTCTCTTGAAAGACGAAGAATGAGGGGAGATATGATCTAAGTATACAAATAGAAGACGGGCATAAATAAAATATAAATAGGGTACTGAGGATATCCAACCGGGAAAGAACTCGAATGTATTCAAAACGGATAGATTTGTAGGAAAATGGTGATTCGATTATAGAAGGAGATACGTGGAACAATTAAAAGTGAAGAAGGAACTCGTGGCGTACCGTTTCATCTAATAAATATCCTGATGTGTACATACCTGCCTTCCACAACAATCTGTCAGGTAAAGTTGGGTCACTTAAGCTACATTGGATAGATTTAAAAATAGGTTAGATAAATACATGGTCGTATGGGGTTATATTTGAGTGGGACGTGCAGAGAACATGGGTTAGTTGGGTTACTGAAACTTAAACCGTGGGTAAATGTAAGAATAGGTTGTTTGAGTGAAGGACCTGCCAAGTATGGGCCAGTAGGCCTACTGCAGTGCTCCTGCATTCTTGTTAATATGTTGTAAGTGAAGTGAACACTTTATTCACCTCTCCTCCTCCTCTCTGTCTGTCTGTCTGTCTGTCTGTCTGTCTGTCTCTCTCTCTCTCTCTCTCTCTCTCTCTCTCTCTCTCTCTCTCTCTCTCTCTCTCTCTCTCTCTCTTCTTTTCTATCTATCTATCTATCTCTATCTCACTAACTTTACTCAATGATTACTCTTGTCAAGCTCTTCCTCCGCCTTCTCACTTACCCCATCTCTCCACCCTCCCCAACCGCCCTATTAACCCCCTCTCCTCAAACTCCCTTCCACAACCCCCCTCCCTCAACCCCCCATTGAGGCAGTGGCTGCACTTGGTTGACCTCTAATTTAATGACCACAAGACTTTTATTACTTCTTACTAGAACCGCACACCCCTTCCTACCCCTCCAGTCACACTAACCCACCCCCATCACACTACCCCAAATCTGCCCCACCCACAGCCCCCTCCTTAACTAATAACCATCTTCTTTATACCCCAAATTCATCTTTGCTCTTCCTTCTACATATCTCTAGTTTTAACCTACATATCTCTAGTTTTAGCTTATCAGTGTCAAGTGCAAACTCCTACTGTATGCAGATGACAGTGCCCTGTTAGTGTCAGGTAAAGACCCACAAGATATTGCTAATGTTTTAACACTGGAACTGGAGTCCTTCAGCAAATGGTTAGTAGACAACAAACTATCATTACACCTCGGGAAAACTGAAGCCATTCTCTTCGGCACGAAACATAAACTGAGAAGGGTAAATAATTTTAATGTCCAGTGTAATGGGGAGCCCATCACTTTGGTTTCACCAGTAAAATATCTGGGAATCCCCTTTGACCCATGTATGTCAGGAGAATTGATAGGGAACAGTGTAGTAAAGAAAGCGAATGCCAGACTGAAGTTCCTGTATAGACAAGCACAGTGTCTACCTACTGAGGCTCGCAGGACCCTATGTCTAGCCCTTGTACAATGCCATATGGATTACGCTTGCTCTTTATGGTACTCTGCCTTGACAAAAAAACTGAAAGATAAACTGCAAATCACCCAGAACAAAATCGTAAGATTCATCCTGGGGCTGGGACCAAGAGAACATGTAGGCCAGAATGAATTACAGTACGGAAATAAATGGTATAAAATACCGACACAATGGCAATATAAACACAAATGCAGTATAATGTGATCCTTTATTGACTACGTTTCGCCCACACAGTGGGCTTTTTCAAGTCACAAACAGAACTACCTGGGGTGGAAGGAACGCACATAAGAACACTGTAGAAGGTCTGCTCACAAACTTGTCCAGTCTCCTTTCCAAGCTACCCAAGTTTTTAGACTCTACAACCCAACTCGGTACATCATCAGATGCAGCATTCTTCACCTGACCTCAGCCGGACTATAAATACTCGCGTTCCTTCCACCCCAGGTAGTTCTGTTTGTGACTTGAAAAAGCCCACTGTGTGGGCGAAACGTAGTCAATAAAGGATCACATTATACTGCATTTGTGTTTATATTCCCATGAATTACGCAGTTGGATATGCGAATGTTAAAGACAGAGTAAAACACTGAAGCTAAATCATGTTTATAAAATTGCTCACAGTGGTCCAGAATATTTTGCTGTCAATTTTGTAAAGGGTTTGGGGAAAACCAAAGCAATCATAGTACTAGGGGGAGAGAGCACCAACTTTGTAGTACCCACAGTCATTGGCCAGGCGTCAAACACCTTTTATTGTACAGCAATAAAGGAATGGAACAGACTGCCCGCACATGTCAAAGCCAGTCATAGCATGAACCAGTTCAAGAAGAGTGCCAAAAGGTGTCTGATGAATGTAGCTACAGAAAGGGAGGGGAATGATTTTCTATTTTTTAGTTAACATACTTGTAAATTTTACCATATTCCTAGTAATGACCCTCGTATTGTAGATAGTCTTAATGACCCTCGTGTAGTAGATAGTCTTTTTAGTATGATAATAAGATGTTATCTTCATTATAGAATAATAAGAAAATATTATAACCTTTATATTATAATAATATATAATATATAATAATATAGGTAGTAGGTTGGTAGACAGCAACCATCCAGGGAAGTACTACCGTCCTGCCAGATGACTGTGAAACAGAAACCTGTAACTGTTTTGCATGATGGTAGGATTGCTGTTTTCTTTTTCTGTCTCATAAACACGCTAGATAACAGGGATATCTTGCTACTCCTACTTACACTTTGGCACACTTCACAGACATGCACATGCATATATATATACATACATCTAGGTTTTTCTCCTTTTTCTAAATAGCTCTTGTTCTTCTTTATTTCTTCTATTGTCCACGGGGAAGTGGAAAAGAATCTTTCCTCCGTAAGCCATGCGTGTCGTATGAGGCGACTAAAATGCCGGGAGCAATGGGCTAGTAACCCCTTCTCCTGTAGACATTTACTAAAAAAGAGAAGAAGAAAAACTTTATAAAACTGGGATGCTTAAATGTGCGTGGATGTAGTGCGAATGACAAGAAACAGATGATTGCTGATGTTATGAATGAAAAGAAGTTGGATGTCCTGGCCCTAAGCGAAACAAAGCTGAAGGGGGTAGGGGAGTTTCAGTGGGGGGAAATAAATGGGATTAAATCTGGAGTATCTGAGAGAGTTAGAGCAAAGGAAGGGGTAGCAGTAATGTTGAATGATCAGTTATGGAAGGAGAAAAGAGAATATGAATGTGTAAATTCAAGAATTATGTGGATTAAAGTAAAGGTGGATGCGAGAAGTGGGTCATAATAAGCGTGTATGCACCTGGAGAAGAGAGGAATGCAGAGGAGAGAGAGAGATTTTGGGAGATGTTAAGTGAATGTATAGGAGCCTTTGAACCAAGTGAGAGAGTAATTGTGGTAGGGGACCTGAATGCTAAAGTAGGAGAAACTTTTAGAGAGGGTGTGGTAGGTAAGTTTGGGGTGCCAGGTGTAAATGATAATGGGAGCCCTTTGATTGAACTTTGTATAGAAAGGGGTTTAGTTATAGGTAATACATATTTTAAGAAAAAGAGGATAAATAAGTATACAAGATATGATGTAGGACGAAATGACAGTAGTTTGTTGGATTATGTATTGGTAGATAAAAGACTGTTGAGTAGACTTCAGGATGTACATGTTTATAGAGGGGCCACAGATATATCAGATCACTTTCTAGTTGTAGCTACACTGAGAGTAAAAGGTAGATGGGATACAAGGAGACTAGAAGTATCAGGGAAGAGAGAGGTGAAGGTTTATAAACTAAAAGAGGAGGCAGTTAGGGTAAGATATAAACAGCTATTGGAGGATAGATGGGCTAATGAGAGCATAGGCAATGGGGTCGAAGAGGTATGGGGTAGGTTTAAAAATGTAGTGTTAGAGTGTTCAGCAGAAGTTTGTGGTTACAGGAAAGTGGGTGCGGGAGGGAAGAGGAGCGATTGGTGGAAATGATTATGTAAAGAGAGTAGTAAGGGAGAAAAAGTTAGCATATGAGAAGTTTTTACAAAGTAGAAGTGATGCAAGGAGGGAAGAGTATATGGAGAAAAAGAGAGAGGTTAAGAGAATGGTGAAGCAATGTAAAAAGAGAGCAAATGAGAGAGTGGGTGAGATGTTATCAACAAATTTTGTTGAAAATAAGAAAAAGTTTTGGAGTGAGATTAACAAGTTAAGAAAGCTAGAGAACAAAATGGATTTGTCAGTTAAAAATAGGAGAGGAGAGTTATTAAATGGAGAGTTAGAGGTATTGGGAAGATGGAGGGAATTTTTTGAGGAATTTTTAAATGTTGAAGATAGGGAAGCTGTGATTTCGTGTATATGACAAGGGGAATAACTCTTGTAGGGTGAAAAGGGCCCAGTTGGGGTGTGGGGGAAGTTCGTGAGGCGAGGTAAAAATTAAAGGGGAAAGGCGCCGGGATTGATGGGAAAAAAGATAGAAATGTTAAAGCAGGTGGGGATTATTTTTGGGAGGGGTTGGTGAAATTTTTTAATAAATGTATGGAAGGGGAAAGGGTCCCTGGGGATTGGCAGGGAGCATGATATTCCTTTTAGAAGGAAAAGGGAAAAAAAGAGTGCAAAAATTTATAGGGGGTTTTAAGTTGCTGAGTATCCCTGGTAGGTATGGTAGAGTTTTACTGAAAAAATTAAGAGTAAGAGGAAAAATAGGATAGAGATGAACAGGGGCTTTGGAAGGGGGGGGGTGTGTGGACCAGGTGTATACAATGAAACATTAAATGAACTATTTAGTAAAGGGTAAGAGGCTTTTTGGCATTTAGGGTTTGGAAAAAAGGGTATGACAGGGGGATAGGGGGGCAAAGTGGCAGATGTTGCAAGTGTATGGTTTTAGGAGGTAGGTTATGAAAGCATGAAGAGTTTTTACAGGATGTAGGCTAAGTAGAGTTTTGAGGAAAGAGGGAAATTTTTTTCCCCCGTAAAAGAGGCCTTTGACAAGGATTGTGATGTCACCGTGGTTGTTTAATATATTTTTTGGGGGTTGTAAGAGAAGTAAATGCGAGGGGCTTGGCAAAGGGTGGGTTAAAAAAATAAAGAATCACACAAAGTGGGAGTTGGGCACAGGCCCTTTTTCTGATCACCTGTGCTCTTGGGAGATTTGAAGAGAAGTTGCAGGATTTGGGGGATGAATTTTTGGTGGGGGTGCAAAAAAAAAAATTAAAGGTGAAATACAGGAAAGGTAAGGTTATGAGGGTAACAAAAAGATTAGGTGGGAAAGATTGAATATCAGATTGGAGGGGAGAGTATGGGGAGGTGAATGTTTCAGATTTTTGGGGGGTGGACGTGTCAGGGATGGGTCGATGAAAGATAGGTGAATCATAGAATTGGAGGGGAAAAGGAGTGGTTCATTGGGGTCTGTGGGGACAAAGAACTTTTTCTTTGGGGGAAAAAGGGGGAAAGTATGAGAGGGATAGTTTTTCCAAAGCTTTATATGGGTTGAGGCATGGGTGATGAAGTTGCAGCGAGGGGAAAGGGTGGGGGCAGTGGGGGATGTCATGTCTGAGGGCAATGTGTGGTTGATATAAGCAGAGAAATTTGTAGTTTGGAAGTTAGGAGGAGGTGCGGGGTTACCAAAAAATGTTGTCCGGGGCTGAGGGAAAGGGGTTTTTGGGTGGTTCGGACATGTAGAGAGAATGGAGCAAAACAGAATGACTTCAAGAGTGTATCAGTCTGTAGTGGAAGGAAGGCGGGGTAGGGGTCGGCCTAGGAAAGGTTGGAGAGAGGGGGTAAAGGAGGTTTTGTGTGCGAGGGGCTTGGACTTCCAGCAGGCATGCGTGACCGTGTTTGATAGGAGTGAATGGAGACAAATGGTTTTTAATACTTGATGTGCTGTTGGAGTGTGAGCAAAGTAACATTTATGAAGGGGTTCAGGGAAACTGGCAGGCCGGACTTGAGTCCTGGAGATGGGAAGTACAGTGCCTGCACTCTGAAGGAGGGGTGTTAATGTTGCAGTTTAAAAACTGTAGTGTAAAGCACCCTTCTGGCAAGACAGTGATGGAGTGAATGATGGTGAAAGTTTTTCTTTTTCGGGCCACCCTGCCTTGGTGGGAATCGGCCAGTGTGATAATAAAAATAATAATAAGGTAAAAGGACCCCAATGGAAATAAGTCACTTTGTCTGACTTTTTTGGGTTATCCCAGGTTCTCTACACATATGCTGCATGTATGATAATTCTATGTAACTGTATCTGTGTATACCTGAATAAACTTACTTACTTACTTAACCTAATTTTCAGCACCATCCCTCCCCGTTTTTCTGCCTCTCTCCCTAACTTACAGCCCCTTCCCCGTCTTAACCTCTCCCCATCTTTCAGCCCCTCCACATCTCTCAGTCCATCCTTCATTAGATGCAACGCAAACAGATCTGTTCACCAGGAATTAAACGTGAGTCAGTGTTCCAGGAGGTGCAGGCTAGTGTTCCAGGAGGTGCAGGTTAGTGTTCCAGGAGGTGCAGGTTAGTGTTCCAGGAGGGGCAGGCTAGTGTTCCAGGTGGTGCAGGCTAGTGTTCCAGGTGGTGCAGGCTAGTGTTCCAAGAGGTGCAGGCTAGTGTTCCAGGAGGCGCATGCTAGTGTTCCAGGAGGTGTAGGCCACTGTTCCAGGTGGTGCAGGCTAATGTTCCAGAAGATGCAGGCCAGTGTTCCAAGTGCAGGCTAGTGTTCCAGGAGGTGCAGGCTAGTGCTCCAGGAAGTGCAGGCTAATGTTCCAGGAGGTGCAGACCGGTGTTCCAGGAGGTGCAGGCTAGTGTTCCAAGTGCAGGCTAGTGTTCAAGGAGGTGCAGGCCAGTGTTCCAAGAGGTGCAGGCTAGTGT
>NC_069404.1:79405817-79443932 GCF_026875155.1 Cherax quadricarinatus
CTAATTTTAATGACCACAAGACTTTTATTACTTCTTACTAGAACCGCACACCCCATCTACCCCCAGTCACACAAACCCACCCATCACACTACCCAAATCTCCCCCACCCACAGCCCCCTCCTTAATAATAACCATCTTCTTTATACCCCAAATTCATTTTTGCTCTTCCTTCTACATATCTCTAGTTTAACCTAATATCTTAGTTTTAGCTTATCATTTGTCAAGTGCAAACTCCTACTGTATGCAGATGCCCAGTGCCCTGTTGTGTCAGGTAAAGACCCACAAGATATTGCTAATGTTTTAACACTGGAACTGGAGTCCTTCGCAAATGGTTAGTAGACAAAAAAACTATCATTACACTGGGGGGAAAAAACTGAAGCATTCTCTTCGGCACGAAACATAAACTGAGAAGGGTAAATAATTTTAATGTCCAGTGTAATGGGGAGCCCATCACTTTGGTTTCACCAGTAAAATATCTGGGAATCCCTTTGACCCATGTATGTCAGGAGAATTGATAGGGAACAGTGTAGTAAAGAAAGCGAATGCCAGACTGAAGTTCCTGTATAGACAAGCACAGTGTCTACCTACTGAGGCTCGCAGGACCCTATGTCTAGCCCTTGTACAATGCCATATGGATTACGCTTGCTCTTTATGGTACTCTGCCTTGACAAAAAAACTGAAAGATAAACTGCAAATCACCCAGAACAAAATCGTAAGATTCATCCTGGGGCTGGGACCAAGAGAACATGTAGGCCAGAATGAATTACAGTACGGAAATAAATGGTATAAAATACCGACACAATGGCAATATAAACACAAATGCAGTATAATGTGATCCTTTATTGACTACGTTTCGCCCACACAGTGGGCTTTTTCAAGTTACAAACAGACATACCTGGGTGGAAGGAACGCACATAAGAACACTGTAGAAGGTCTGCTCACAAACTTGTCCAGTCTCCTTTCCAAGCTACCCAAGTTTTTAGACTCTACAACCCAACTCGGTACATCATCAGATGCAGCATTCTTCACCTGACCTCAGCCGGACTATAAATACTCGCGTTCCTTCCACCCCAGGTAGTTCTGTTTGTGACTTGAAAAAGCCCACTGTGTGGGCGAAACGTAGTCAATAAAGGATCACATTATACTGCATTTGTGTTTATATTGCCATGAATTACAGCAGTTGGATATGCTGAATGTTGAAGACAGAGTAAAACAACTGAAGCTAAATCATGTTTATAAAATTGCTCACAGTGTCCAGAATATCTTGCTGTCAATTTTGTCAAGGTTGGGAACCAAAGCAATCATAGTACTAGGGGGAGAGAGCACAACTTTGTAGTACCCACAGTCATTGGCCAGGCGTCAAACACCTTTTATTGTACAGCAATAAAGGAATGGAACAGACTGCCCGCACATGTCAAAGCCAGTCATAGCATGAACCAGTTCAGAAGAGTGCCACAAAGGTGTCTGATGAATGTAGCTACAGAAAGGGAGGGGAATGATTTTCTATTTTTTAGTTAACATACTTGTAAATTTTACCATATTCCTAGTAATGACCCTCGTATTGTAGATAGTCTTAATGACCCTCGTGTAGTAGATAGTCTTTTTAGTATGATAATAAGATGTTATCTTCATTATAGAATAATAAGAAAATATTATAACCTTTATATTATAATAATATATAATATATAATAATATAGGTAGTAGGTTGGTAGACAGCAACCATCCAGGGAAGTACTACCGTCCTGCCAGATGACTGTGAAACGAAACCTGTAACTGTTTTGCATGATGGTAGGATTGCTGTTTTCTTTTTCTGTCTCATAAACACGCTAGATAACAGGGATATCTTGCTATCCTACTTACACTTTGGCACATTCACAGACATGCACATGCAATATATATAACATACATCTAGGTTTTTCTCCTTTTTCTAAATAGCTCTTGTTCTTCTTTATTTCTTCTATTGTCCACGGGGAAGTGGAAAAGAATCTTTCCTCCGTAAGCCATGCGTGTCGTATGAGGCGACTAAAATGCCGGAGCAATGGGCTAGTAACCCCTTCTCCTGTAGACATTTACTAAAAAAGAGAAGAAGAAAAACTTTATAAAACTGGGATGCTTAAATGTGCGTGGATGTAGTGCGAATGACAAGAAACAGATTGATTGCTGATGTTATGAATGAAAAGAAGTTGGATGTCTGGCCTAAGCGAAACAAAGCTGAAGGGGGTAGGGGGAGTTTCAGTGGGGGGAGAAATAAATGGGATTAAATCTGGAGTATCTGAGAGAGTTAGAGCAAAGGAAGGGGTAGCAGTAATGTTGAATGATCAGTTTATGGAAGGAGGAGAAAAGAGAATATGAATGTGTAAATTCAAGAATTATGTGGATTAAAAGTAAAGGTTGGATGCGAGAAGTGGGTCATAATAAGCGTGTATGCACCTGGAGAAGAGAGGAATGCAGAGGAGAGAGAGGAGATTTTGGGAGATTGTTAAGTGAATGTATAGGAGCCTTTGAACCAAGTGAGAGAGTATTGTGGTAGGGGACCTGAATGCTAAAGTAGGAGAAACTTTTAGAGAGGGTGTTGGTAGGTAAGTTTGGGGTGCCAGGTGTAAATGATAAGGGAGCCCTTTGATTGAACTTTGTATAGAAAGGGGTGTTAGTTATAGGTAATACATATTTTAAGAAAAGAGGATAAATAAGTATACAAGATATGATGTAGGACGAAATGACAGTAGTTTGTTGGATTATGTATTGGTAGATAAAAGACTGTTGAGTAGACTTCAGGATGTACATGTTTATAGAGGGGCCACAGATATATCAGATCACTTTCTAGTTGTAGCTACACTGAGAGTAAAAGGTAGATGGGATACAAGGAGACTAGAAGTATCAGGGAAGAGAGAGGGTGAAGGTTTATAAACTAAAAGAGGAGGCAGTTAGGGTAAGATATAAACAGCTATTGGAGGATAGATGGGCTAATGAGAGCATAGGCAATGGGGTCGAAGAGGTATGGGGTAGGTTTAAAAATGTAGTGTTAGAGTGTTCAGCAGAAGTTTGTGGTTACAGGAAAGTGGGTGCGGGAGGGAAGAGGAGCGATTGGTGGAATGATTATGTAAAGAGAGTAGTAAGGGAGAAAAAGTTAGCATATGAGAAGTTTTTACAAAGTAGAAGTGATGCAAGGAGGGAAGAGTATATGGAGAAAAAGAGAGAGGTTAAGAGAATGGTGAAGCAATGTAAAAAGAGAGCAAATGAGAGAGTGGGTGAGATGTTATCAACAAATTTTGTTGAAAATAAGAAAAGTTTTGGAGTGAGATTAACAAGTTAAGAAAGCCTAGAGAACAAATGGATTTGTCAGTTAAAAATAGGAGAGGAGAGTTATTAAATGGAGAGTTAGAGGTATTGGGAAGATGGAGGGAATATTTTGAGGAATTGTTAAATGTTGAAGATAGGGAAGCTGTGATTTCGTGTATATGACAAGGAGGAATAACATCTTGTAGGAGTGAGGAAGAGCCAGTTGTGAGTGTGGGGGAAGTTCGTGAGGCAGTAGGTAAAATGAAAGGGGGTAAGGCAGCCGGGATTGATGGGATAAAGATAGAAATGTTAAAAGCAGGTGGGGATATAGTTTTGGAGTGGTTGGTGCAATTATTTAATAAATGTATGGAAGAGGGTAAGGTACCTAGGGATTGGCAGAGAGCATGCATAGTTCCTTTGTAGAAAGGCAAAGGGGATAAAAGAGTGCAAAAATTATAGGGGGATAAGTCTGCTGAGTATACCTGGTAGTGTATGGTAGAGTTATTACTGAAAGAATTAAGAGTAAGACGGAGAATAGGATAGCAGATGAACAAGGAGGCTTTAGGAAAGGTAGGGGGTGTGTGGACCAGGTGTATACAATGAAACATATAAGTGAACAGTATTTAGATAAGGCTAAAGAGGTCTTTGTGGCATTTATGGATTTGGAAAAGGCGTATGACAGGGTGGATAGGGGGGCAATGTGGCAGATGTTGCAAGTGTATGGTGTAGGAGGTAGGTTACTGAAAGCAGTGAAGAGTTTTTACGAGGGCAAATAGTGAGGCTCAAGTTAGAGTTCTGTAGGAAAGAGGGAAATTTTTTCCATGTAAAAGTTGGCCCTTAGAACAAGGATGTTGATGTCACCGTGGTCTGTTTAATATATTTATAGATGGGGTTGTAAGAGAAGTAAAATGCGAGGGTATTGGAAGAGGCTTGGAGTTAAAAGATAAAGAATCACACACAAAGTGGGGTTGTCTCAGCTGCCCTTTGATGATCCACACTGTGCTCTTGGGTGATTATCTGAAGAGAAAGTTCGTCAGAGATTTGGTGGTGAATTTGGGAGGGTGTGCAAAAGAAGAAAAATTAAAGGGTATCAGGAAAAGAGTAAGGTTATGAGGATAACAAAAAGAGTAGGTGATGAATGATTGAATATCAGATTGGAGGGAGAGAGTATGGAGGAGGTTGAAAGTATTTCACGATATTTGGGAGTGGACGTACTCAGCGATGGTAGTCGATGAAAGATGAGGTGAATTCATAAGGAGATTCGATGAGGGGAAAAAGAGTGAGTGTTCATTAGGAGTTGTGGGACAAAGAACTTTGTCCTTGGAGGCAAAGAGGGGAATGTATGCAGAGTATGTTTTACCAAACGCTCTTATATGGCGTGGATGCCCTTGCCGGTGATGGGGAATGTTGCAGCGAGGAGAAGGCTGGAGGCAGATGGGAGATTCATGTCTGAGGGCAATGTGTGGTGTGATTTAATGCAGAGAATTCGTTAGTTTGGAAAGTTAGGAGGCAGGTTGCGCGGAATTACCAAATGTTGTCAGGCGGGCTGAGGCAAGGGTTGTTGAGGTCGATGGGTCAATGTATGAGAGAATGGAGCCTAAACAGAATGGACTTCAAGAGTGTATCAGTCTGTAGTGGAAGGAAGGCGGGGTGGGGTCGGCCTAGGTAAGGTTTGGAGAGATGGGGGTAAAGATGGTCTTGTGTGCGAGGGGCTTGGAATTCCAGCAGGCACTCGCGGGACCGTGTTTGATAGGAGTGAAGGGAGACATATGGTTTTTAATACTTGATGTGCTGTTGGAGTGTGAGGCAAAGTAAACAAGTATGAAGGGGTTCAGGGGAAACTGGCAGGCCGGACTTGTGTCCTGGATGATGGGAAGTACAGTGCATGCCACTCTGAAGGAGGGGTGTTAATGTATTTGACAGTTTAAAAACTGTTGTGTAAAGCACATTCTGGCAAGACAGTGATGGAGTGAATGATGGTGAACGTTTTTCTTTTTAGGGCAACCATGCCTTGGTTGGGAATCGGCGTGTGATAATAAAAACTAATAATAAGGGTAAAGGACCACAATTGGAAATAAGTCACTTTGTCTGACTTTTTTGGGGTTATCCCAGGTTTCTCCTACCACATATGCTGCATTGTTCTGTGATAATTCTATGTATCTGTATCTGTGTATACCTGAATAACTTACTTACTTACTTAACCAAGTTCAGCACCATCCCTCCCGATTTCTGATCTTCTCCCTTACTTTAAGCCCCTTCACCGTCTTAATCATCTCAACCCATCTTTCAGCCCCCTCACATCTCTCAGTCCATCCTTCATTAGATGCAACGCAAACAGATCTGTTCACAGGAATTAAAACGAGATGTCAGTGTTCCAGCGAGGTGCAGGCTAGTGTTCACAGGAGGTGCAGGTTAGGGTTCCAGGTAGGTGCAGGTTAGTGTTCCAGGAGGGGCAGGCTAGTGTTTCCAGGTGGTCGCAGGCTAGATGTTTCAGGTGGTGCAGGATTGTGTTCAAGAGGTGAGGCTATTGTTCCAGAGGGTTGCTAGTGTTCCAGGAGGTGTAGGCCATGTTCCATGGTGCGTGCAGGCTAATGTTCCAGAAGATGCAGGCCAGTGTTCCAAGTGCAGGCTAGTGTTCCAG
Organism: Cherax quadricarinatus; assembly: GCF_026875155.1. NCBI lineage: Eukaryota > Metazoa > Arthropoda > Malacostraca > Decapoda > Parastacidae > Cherax > Cherax quadricarinatus. The sequence continues at coordinate 79,411,738 of NC_069404.1, forward strand.
GAGGTGCAGGCTAGTGCTCCAGGAAGTGCAGGCTAATGTTCCAGGAGGTGCAGACGGGTCGTTCCAGGAGGTGCAGGCTTAGTGTTCAAGTGCAGGGCTATAGTTCAAGGAGGTGCAGGCCAGTGTTCCAAGAGGTGCAGGCTAGTGTTCCAGGAGGTGCAGACTAATAGTCCAGGATGTGCAGGCTAGTGTTCCAAGTGCAGGCTAGTATTCCAGGCGCAGGCTAGTGTTCCAGGAGGTGCAGGCTAGTGTTCCAGGAGGTGCAGGCCACTGTTCCAGGTGGTGCAGGCTAGTGTTCAAGTGACCAGTGAAGGCTACGGTGTTCCAGGCGGTGCAGGCCTGTTCCAGGAGGTGCAGGCTAGTGTTCCAGGAGGTGCATGCCAGTGTTCCAAGTGCAGGCTAGTGTTCCAGGAGGTGCAGGCTAATGCTCCAGGAGATGCAGGCCGGTGTTTCAAGAGGTGCAGGCTAGTGTTCCAGGAGGTGCAGGCTAGTGTTCCAGGAGGTGCAGGCTAACTGTTCCAGGTGTGCAGGCTTGTGTTCCCAGGAGGTGCTGGCTAGTGCTCCGGAGGTTGCAGGCCAGTGTTTATACAGAGGTGCAGGATAGTATTACAGGAGGTACAGGCTAAGTGTTCCAAGGGAGGCGCAAGCCACTGTTTTCCAGGTGGCGCTAGGTAGTGTACCAGGCAGGTGCAGGCTAGTGTTCCAGGAGTTGAAGGCCACTGTTTCAGGTGGTGCAGGCTAGTGATTCCAGGTGCAGAAATATACTAGTATTACAAGAGGTGCAGGCCAGTGTTCAAGTGACAGGCTAGTGTTTACAGGAGGGGCTGGCTAGTGCTCCAAGAAGTGCAGGCTAATGTTCCAGGAGGTGCAGGGCGGTGTTCTAGGAGGGCGCAGGCTAGCTGTTCCAAGATGCAGGCTAGCGTTCCAGGCGCAGGCTAGTGTTCCAGGAGGTGCAGGCTAGTGTTCCAGGAGGTGCAGGCCACTGTTCCAGGTGGTGCAGGCTAGTGTTCCAGGAGGTGCAGGATAGTGTTACTTGGAGGTAGGTGAGGCCACTGTTCCAGGTGGTGAGGCTCGTGTTCCAGGGCGTTGCAGGTAGTGTTCATGGAGGTGAGGAGTGTTCAAGAGGTGCATGCCGTGTTCCAGGAGGTGCAGGCTATGTTCCAGTAGGTGGCAGGCTAATGATCCAGGAGGGTGCAGGGCTAGTGTTCAAGATGGCAGGATTGTGTTCCAGGCGCAGGCTTAAGTTCAGTAGGTGCAGGCTAGTAGTGTTTCAGGAGGTGCAGGATAGTTGCCTCCAGGGAGTGAGGTGTTCAAGGAGGGGGTACAAAAGAAATACTCAGGAAGGGGAGCAGCCAACACTCGAGGAAACAGGGAAATAAGGAAACGATAAAAGCGTAAAGGGACCAAGGACTCTTCAACCGCCATCCTTCCAGCATAAGAAGGATTTGCTAAGTAAAGGAAACAAGTGCAACATAATGTGACCAGGTTATTCGTGGGAAGGTTTCGCTCTCAGCAGCTTTTGTCAAGCCGTTGTCAAGGCTCCTGGAGAGCGAAACGTTGCCACAATAAAATGTCACATTAGTTGAATTGAGGCCTTTTAATTTACACATGGTCGGTAGTTTACCCACCAGGTTAAGAAGGATTACAAGTTAAACTCCTAACTGTCTTGAAGTAAGATTTTAATTCCGCTTGTTCCTGCTCAGCCGGCCTGTGGTGCATACGTTTGACTGAGTGCAGCTAGCACTAATGGCCTAGTTGACCAGGCAATAAACAGAGAAGCCAGGCCCAGGGCCAGGCTCCGGGGCTGGAAAATTCAAGGTATATCAAAGGTATCCACTGGAATTAACACTGAGTGTGATCATAAACATTCCTCTTGTGTTTAACAGTCCATCAACCATTCTGGAGTTAACACTGCCACCAACTATCATCTGGAGTTAACACTGCCACCAACCATCCTCTTTAGTTAACACTGTCACCAACCATCCACTGGAGTTAACACTGCCACCTACCATCCTTGGAGTTAACACTGTGCCACCAACTATCATATGAAGTTAACATGCATCAACCATCCTCTGTGTTAACCACTGCCACAACCATCCTCGCGTAGCCTAACACTGCCACCAAACCATCTCTGGACTTAACACTGCCACCAAACATCATCTGGGTTAACACTGCCATTCAACATCCTCTGAGGTTATCACTGCCCCAAACCCATCCTCTCGAGTTAACACTGCCACCAACTATCTTGGAAGTTATCATGCCATCAACCATCAAATCTGGAGTTTACACTGCCACCAAACCCATCATCTGCGAGCTAACACTGGCCACCAACCATCTCTGGAGGTTAACACTGCCGCACACCCATCCTCTGGACGTTAACACTGACATCAAAAATCTCTGGAGGGTTAAACCTGCCACCAACCATCCTCTGGAGTGCTAACAATGCCACCAAATATCCTCTGGGAGTTAACACTGCCACAACCATCCTTGGAGTTAACATGCATCCAACCATCCTCTGGAGTTACCACAGCCATCAACAGCATCTGGAGTTAACACGGCCACAAACCATCCTTCTGGTGTTAACACTGCCATCAACAATCCTTGGAGTTAAAACACTGCCACAACCAGCCTATGGAGTAAACACTGCCACCAACTATCCTCTGGAGTTAACACTGCCACCAACCATCCTCTGGAGTTAACACTGCCACCAACCATCCTCTGGAGTTAACACTGCCACCAACCATCCTCTGGAGTTAACACTGCCACCAACCATCCTCTGGAGTTACCACTGCCATCAACTATCCTCTGGAGTTAACATTGCCACCAACCATCCTCTGAGTGAAACATTGCCACCAACCATCCTCTGGAGCTAACACTGCCAACAACTATCCTCTGGAGTTAACACTGCCACCAACCATCCTCTGGAGGTACATGCCACCAACATCACTCTGGACGTCAACACTGCCCACCAACCATCCTCTGGGAGTTAACATTGCCACCAACTATCCTCTGGAGTTAACACTGCCACCAACCATCCTCTGGAGTTAACACTGCCACCAACCATCCTCTGGAGTTAACACTGCCACCAACCATCCTCTGGAAGTTAAAATGCCACCAAGTTCCTTGGAGTTAACACTGACCACACCAAACCATCCTCTGGAGTTAACCTGCCATCAACCATCTCTGGGTTAACACTGCCACATACATCCTTGGGAGTTAACACTGCCACCAACTATCCTTGAGGTAACACTGCCATCAAACCATCCTCTGGAGTTAACAACTGCACCCCAACCATCATCTGGAGTTACACTGCAACAACTATCACTCTGGTGTTAACACTGCACAATCCATCATCTGGAGTTAACACTGCCACCAGCCATCCTCTGGAGTTAAACACTGCCCACCAACCGTACCCTAGGAGTTAAACACTGCCACCAACCTTCTGCTGGAGTTAAACACTGCCACCAAACCACCTCTGGAGTTTACACTGCCTATTCAACCACATCTGGAGATTAAGCACTGCCACCAAACCATCCCTCTGGCAGTTACACTGCCACCAAACCATCCTCTGGAGTTAACACTGCCACCAACCATCCTTCTGGATGATAAAAACTGCCTCCAATCTCCTCTGGAGTTAACACTGATTGCCACCAACATCCTCTGGGAGTTAACAATGCATCAAAACCATCCTAGGAGTTAACACTGCCACCAACCATCCTCTGGAGTTAACACTGCCACCAACTATCCTCTGGAGTTAACACTGCCATCAACCATCCTCTGGAGTTAACACTTCCACAACATATCTGGAGATAACAGTGACACACCAACCTTCATATGGGTTACACACTGCCACATCCTTCCTCTTGGACGTTAACACTGCCACCAACTCTCTGGAGTTTTAACACCTGCCACAAACATCTCTGGGGTTAACACTACCACCACATCCTCTGGAGTTAACCTGTCGCAACCATTCTCTGGAGTTAACACTGCCACCAACCATCCTCTGGAGTTAACACTGTCACAAACCATCCTCTTGGAATTAACACTGCCAATATCATCCTCTGAGTCTAACTTGCAGCGACAATCCTCTGGAATTTATCACTGCCACAACCAACCTCTGGAGTTAACACTGCCCCAAACGTCCTCTGGAGTTAAAAAAGCCACTTCTCTGGAGTAACACTGCCACAACCATCTCTGGAGTTTACACTGCCACTATTCCTATAGGAGTTAACACTGTCACCAACCGTCTATGGAGTTAACACTGCCACTATCCTCTGGAGTTAAACAATGCCACCAACCCGTATCTGGAGTTAACTCCTGCCACTATCTCTGGGCAGTTAAACTCGGGCACACCACCCATCCTCTGGAGTTAACACTGCACCCAACCAACCTCTGGAGTTAACACTGCGACAACCGTCCTCTGGAGTTAACACTGCCACTATCCTCTGGAGTTAACACTGCCACTATCCTCTGGAGTTAACACTGCCACTATCCTCTGGAGTTAACACTGCCACCAACCATCCTCTGGAGTTAACACTGCCACCAACCATCCTCTGGAGTTAACACTGCCACCAACCATCCTCTGGAGTTAACACTGCCACCAACCATCCTCTGGGGTTAACACTGCCACCAACCGTCCTCTGGAGTTAACACTGCCACTATCCTCTGGAGTTAACACTGCCACCAACCATCCTCTGGAGTTAACACTGCCCCAACCGTATTGGAGTTAACACTGCCACTATCCTCTGGAGGGGTTAACACTGCCACAAACCACTCTGAAGTTAACATGCCCCAACCGTCTCTGGAGATAACACTGACACTATCTATGGTTGTTAACACTGCCACCAACAATCCTTCTGGAGTTAACACTGCACCAACCGTCTCTGGAGTTAACACTGCCCACCAAACCGTCCTCTGAGTTAACACTGCCACAACGTCATATGGAAGTTAAACACTGCCACCATCCTCTGGAGTTTACACTGCTCCACATCCTCTGGAGTTAACTTGCACCAACCATCTCTGAGTTAACATTGCCACAACCATCTCTGGACTTTAACACTGCCACCAACCATCCTCTGGAGTTAACACTGCCACCAACCATCCTCTGGAGTTAACGCTGCCACCAACCATCCTCTGGAGTTAACACTGCCACTATCCTCTGGAGTTAACACTGCCACCAACCATCCTCTGGAGTTAACACTGCCACCAACCATCCTCTGGAGTTAACACTGCCACCAACCATCCTCTGGAGTTAACACTGCCACCAACCATCCTCTGGAGTTAACACAGTTCTAGGAACTTCAAGGGTTCTCAGTCATGTATTACAGGTGCTGAGCTGAACTTACAGAGGCAGTGAAAGTTCTCCCTACAATCTCCTTCTGCAGTTTTTCTCCACCTTTAAGAGTGGGTTACTGTGCAATAATATTCCACTTTAAAGAGTTAACAAGTAACTTGAGGAACATCATTACCTTAGCATATCTTGTCTTGAAGGTTCTGGCTATCAAGTCTATCAACTTTATTATTATCAGTTTCCTTACGTTTTGTTGATGGCAACACTGACTGTGATCGTGACGTTAAAATATTCTACCTCATTGATTACCCTTAAAAGTCTCTTGACATTATTCGCTCTGTTGAGTGCTTTCTGTGTTGCAAATTTACTCTGTTCAGTTTTTAAATCATCTGTTTTTTACAAAGTGAAGTAAAACAACCGGCTTCTTGGTACAGAGGACTTTTCGATACTTTATTACCTGGCCACTAGTTACATTCATAAATGTAGGATCCTGAGGAAGGACCTACCAGTAGGGTTGCCACAATTGCTCTCAATGATTTACATTTTTTGAGATAGAGTATGTGCAACATCTGGGAATCTGTATTGCAGAGTTTCGCCAACGAGTGGCTTTATCAATACATTTCAACATATAATATAATTCTTCACTTTATGTCCTTGTATTGTACTGATCAAGCCACTGGTTGGCGAAACGTCTACAAAAAAGATGCCCAGATGTTACACATGTGTCTAATTCATCTTATCGGTATTGTATGCCATTTATGTACGATTACATTTTTACTTATACTAGTCGTCAGATTTTCTGCAGCTCACCTTGGCAGTATATAAGTCTCCACACTGCTGCTGCAGCTTTACAATGTTTCACACTATGAAGCAGAACACTTCTCCAGGCTGAGGGACTGACCACCTCAAAACTACGTCTTGGAGGGTGATGGACTGATTACATCGTCTTTACATCACTACTGTTTCTGCTGTCTCCTCTGTATTCGACTGAAGACAGCTACCTCTCGTGCATGCGTCAAGCATGTGGACCTGATAGCTTGTGCTACCAGGTCGGTTGCCGTGTTCCTCCCTTAAGTCAATGTGACCTGACCTGACTAGGTTAGGTGCATTGGCTTAAGCGGGTAGGAGACTTGGACCTGCCTCGCATGGGCTAGTAGGCCTTCTGCAGTGTTCCTTCGTTCTTATGTTCTTATGTGCAAGCGAAAAATGGTATGGTGAGACCTACAAAATGTGAAAAAAACCTACTTATGTACAGTTCAGGACACTCATTAGAGGAAACGTTTCGCCACTCGTGGCATTTTTCAGTCATTAGGACTGAAGATGCTACTCTAAATATGTCCTGAAGTGTACATAAGTCTACCTGGAGGGTATTCTGGGAATCAAGGCCCCCGCGGCCGGGTCCACGACCAGGCCTCCCGGTGGATCAGGGCCTGATCAATCAGGCTCTTACTGCTGGCCGCACGGAGTCCAACGTATGGTCCACAGCCGCGATCAGTAGTTACAGTAGCTTCAAAATCTTCGTAACAGCAGTACTGGAGTTACTATAACTTGGGAACTATAATCTCTCGTGAAGAAGCTGAGGTATAGGTTGGTAGGTTGATAAAGGAGCGGTTTGTGAGGTACTGGGCAGGGGGTGATAGGTGAGGCACAAAGTAAGGGGGTTTTAAGGGGGTGGAGGTGGTTGCTGTGGGGTGAGCAGATGTGGTGGTCAGGTAGTTCTTTTTTTATTATTATTAATACTGCCCGTGATAGGAAAGTGGTAGGGATGTGGGAGGGAGGGAGGGAGGTGGGTGGCAAGAGATGTGGGAGGGAAAGAGGTGGGTGGCAAGGGGTGTGGGAGGGAGGGAGGGAGGGAGAGGAAGAAGGAAGGGAAGGAGTGAGAGCGAAGAGGATGGGTGGATTAGAATGGTCAGCCCTCAGGAGAAGGATTTTAGAGGCTGGAAGAGGCAGAGGTTCAAGTCAGGGTTTAGAGCGCAGACACAACACTTCCTCCCACTCACACCCACACACATGGAGGATCTTGGGGCGAGTATGATACCCAGTATATCGCTTGCAGCGCACATCAACCAAACAACTCCTGCAGAAAACGTTCGTATGGCGAATCAAAAACAAGCTGCCAGATATCTCAGTAAGAAGTCATTCACGATACTATACACAGTGTGACAAATGGTTTTAAAAACCGACAAGTTGAAGATTGAGACACTTATGCAACATATAGGAATCTGTATTGAAAAAACGTTTCGCCACACAGTGGCTTCATCAGTCCAATACAAAGTAGAGAGGGGTAAGGAGATAAGGAAGTAATCAATCCCTCGGCCTGGAATCGATGTCTTCAGTCCATGAATCTTGCAGAAATCACAGCATAGGGCCAGAGAAGTGGCTTATATACTGTAGTCAGGTGAGTTGAAGCAGGAGGAGACCTACTTACACTAGAGGAACCATCCACTAGTGTAAGTAGGTCCTCGTCCAAGGAAGAGAGAGGGTGGAGGAGTGGCACTGCTCATCAAAAACCAATGTGATTTTGATGAGTTGGAGAGAGACAGAGGAGAAGCAAGAGACTACATAATAGGAACACTTCAGTCTGGAGGTCTCAAGTTGGTAATTGCAGTGATGTATAACTCACCACAGAACAGCAGGAGGCCAGTGTAAGAATATGATGAGACCAACAGAGTGATGGTTGACACACTGGCTGAAGTAGCCAGGGCTCATGCGAGCAGGGCAAAGCTACTGATTGTGGGTGCCCTCAATCATAAAGAAATTGACTGGGAGAACCTGGAGCCACATGGGGGCCCAGAGGAGAAATGCGTGAGGAGCTCAACATGAGATTCAAAAAACTGTTCACAGAGGAGACAGAAGGGACTCCAGAAAAACGGAGAGGTGGGGTACACCATCAAGTGTTGGATACAATACATACAATCGAGGAACAAGTGAAGAAGCTGCTAAGTGAGCTAGATACCTCAAAAGCGATGGGGACAGATGACATCTCTCCATGGGTCTTGAGAGAGGGAGCAGAGGTGCTATGTGTACTAATAACAACAATCTTCAACACATCTATCGAAACAGGGCAAATACCTGAGGTATGAAAGACAGCAAATGTAACCCCAATTTTTAAAAAAGGAGACAGACACGAAGCATTAAACTACAGATCAATGTCACTGACGTGTATAGTATGCAAAGTCTTGGCAAAGAGTACCAGGAGAAGAGTGGTGGAGCACCTAGAAAGAAATGAGCTTATCAATGACAACCAGCACGGTTTCAGGGATGGGAAATCCTGTCACAAACCTACTGGAGCTCTATGACAGGGTGACGGCAGTAAGACAAGAGACAGAGGGGGTAGACTGCATTTTCTTGGACTGTAAAAAGGCTTCTGACACAGTTCCACACAAGAGATTAGTGCATAAGCTGGAGGACCAGGCAGTATAACAGGGAAGGCACTACAATGGATCAGGGAATACCTGTCAGGAAGACATCAGCGAGTCATGGTACGTGACGAGGTGTCAGAGTGGGCGCCTGTGGCGGGCGGGGTTCCACAGGGGTCAGTCCTAAGACCCGTGCTGTTTCCGGTATATGTGAGCTACATGACGGCAGGAATAGACTCAGAAGTGTCCCTGTTCGCAGATAATGTGAAGTTGATGAGAATTCAATTGGACGAGGCCCAGGCAGAACTATAAAGGGATCTGGACAGGCTGCAGGTCTGGTCCAGAAACTGGCTCCTGGAGTTCAACCCCACCAAGTGCAAAGTCATGAAGATTGAAGAAGGGCAAAGAAGACCGCAGACGGAGTACAGTCTAGGGGGGCCAGAGACTACAAACCTCACTCAAGGAAAAGGATCTTGGGGTGAGTATAACACTAGGCACATCTCTTGAGGCGCACACCCACACATGCCCTCCCCTCCCACACACACCCGCCACACATACACACAGCGTCCCCACACACCCGCCACACATACACACAGCGACCCCACACACCCGCCACACATACACAGCGACCCCACACACCCGCCACACATACACAGCGACCCCACCCACACATCCGCGACCACAACACCCCACACTCACACAGCGACCCCATACACCCGCCACACATACACAGCGACCCCATACACCCGCCACACATACACACAGCGACCCCACACACCCGCCATACATACACAGCGACCCCATACACCCGCCACACATACACAGCGACCCCATACACCCGCCACACATACACAGCGACCCCACACACCCGCCACACACACGCACACACACACGCACACAGCATTCACACACACACACACACACACACACACACACACACACACACACACACACACACACACACACACAGGAAGGCCAGGACGAATGAAGCCAAACTACAAGAAAGGGGACTACACAGGAATGAGGAACTACCTGAACGGGGTTCAGTGGGACAGAGAACTGGCAGGGAAGCCAGTTAATGAGATGATGGAATATGTAGCAACAAAATGCAAGGAGGCTGAGGAGAGGTTTGTACCCAAGGGTAACAGGAGTAATGAAAAAGCCAGGATGAGCCCATGGTTTACCCAAAGGTGCAGGGAGGCAAAAACCAAGTGTGCTAGGGAATGGAAGAAATATAGAAGGCAAAGGACCCAGGAGAATAAGGAGAACAGTCGTAGAGCCAGAAACGAATATGCACAGATAAGAAGGGAGGCCCAAAGACAATATGAAAATGACATAGCAGCGAAAGCCAAATCTGACCCGAAACTGTTGTACAGCCACATCAGGAGGAAAACAACAGTCAAGGACCAGGTAATCAGGCTAAGGAAGGAAGGAGGAGAGACAACAGGAAATGACCGTGAAGTATGTGAAGAACTCAACAAGAGATTCAAAGAAGTGTTCACAGAGGAGACAGAAGGGACTCCAGAAAGACGGAGAGGTGGGGTACACCACCAAGTGCTGGACACAGTGCACACAACCGAGGAAGAAGTGAAGAGGCTTCTGAGTGAGCTAGATACCTCAAAGGCAATGGGGCCAGATAACATCTCCCCATGGGTATTGAGAGAGGGAGCAGAGGCGCTATGTGTACCCTTAACAACAATATTCAATACATCTATCGAAACAGGGAGATTGCCTGAGGCATGGAAGACAGCAAATGTAGTCCCAATCTTTAAAAAAGGAGACAGACATGAAGCGTTAAACTACAGACCAGTGTCACTGACATGTATAGTATGCAAAATCATGGAGAAGATTATCAGGAGAAGAGTGGTGGAACACCTAGAAAGGAATGATCTCATCAACAGCAGCCAGCATGGTTTCAGGGACGGGAAATCCTGTGTCACAAACCTACTGGAGTTCTATGACATGGTGACAGCAGTAAGACAAGAGAGAGAGGGGTGGGTGGATTGCATTTTCTTGGACTGCAAGAAGGCGTTTGACACAGTTCCCCACAAGAGATTGGTGCAAAAACTGGAGGACCAAGCAGGGATAACAGGGAAGGCACTACAATGGATCAGGGAATACTTGTCAGGAAGACAGCAGCGAGTCATGGTACGTGGCGAGGTGTCAGAGTGGGCACCTGTGACCAGCGGGGTCCCGCAGGGGTCAGTCCTAGGACCAGTGCTGTTTCTGGTATTTGTGAACGACATGACGGAAGGAATAGACTCTGAGGTGTCCCTGTTTGCAGATGACGTGAAGTTGATGAGAAGAATACACTCGATCGAAGACCAGGCAGAACTACAAAGGGATCTGGACAGGCTGCAGACCTGGTCCAGCAATTGGCTCCTGGAGTTCAATCCCACCAAGTGCAAAGTCATGAAGATTGGGGAAGGGCAAAGAAGGCCGCAGACGAGTACAGTCTAGGGGGTCAGAAGACTACAAACCTCACTCAAGGAAAAAGATCTTGGGGTGAGTATAACACCAGGCACATCTCCTGAAGCGCACATCAACCAAATAACTGCTGCAGCATATGGGCGCCTAGCAAACCTCAGAACAGCATTCCGACATCTTAATAAGGAATCGTTCAGGACCCTGTACACCGTATACGTTAGGCCCATATTGGAGTATGCGGCACCAGTTTGGAACCCACACCTAGCCAAGCACGTAAAGAAACTAGAGAAAGTGCAAAGGTTTGCAACAAGACTAGTCCCAGAGCTAAGAGGTATGTCCTACGAGGAGAGGTTAAGGGAAATCAACCTGACGACACTGGAGGACAGGAGAGATAGGGGGGACATGATAACGACATACAAAATACTGAGGGGAATTGACAAGGTGGACAAAGACAGGATGTTCCAGAGTTTGGACACAGCAACAAGGGGACACAGTTGGAAGCTAAAGACACAGATGAATCACAGGATGTTAGGAAGTATTTCTTCAGCCACAGAGTAGTCAGTAAGTGGAATAGTTTGGGAAGCGATGTAGTGGAGGCAGGATCCATACATAGCTTTAAGCAGAGGTATGATAAAGCTCACGGCTCGGGGAGAGTGACCTAGTAGCGATCAGTGAAGAGGCGGGGCCAGGAGCTCGGACTCGACCCCCGCAACCTCAACTAGGTGAGTACAACTAGGTGAGTACACACACACACACACACACACACACACACATATACACCTGAGTGAGCCCAATCTTCAACTCATCCTGGTAACCAGAGAGCGCGTGGAACGTCACATGTTAACGTGAAGCATGTTTCCTGGTGGTGTAACCTTGACCCTCACACCACCTTACCTACCGTCTGTCTTCGGCGACACGACCATGGTCAAACGCTCTTGATCACAGGAAGTGAAGCCATCCTCTCTTTCCCCACATCAAGTCTGACTGCCCCATCACCACTACCGCTCCCCCCGCTTGCTTGTACTGTGCCTAGAAACATTTCCTTCAGTACCTCCGTCCCAATACCTCTCCTGATTCACGATTATCTGTTAACCCCTCTGAGGCCTACTTTCTGACCCTTTTGTATATCCATAGGCTCTTGCGCTACCATCGATAGGATGGATATGTAGAGCACAATAAACTAGCCACTACCATCCACTGGATGGATATGTGGCGCACAATAAACATACCAGTGACTGATAGAAGTCACTGCTAAGTGACTTCTATCATTCACTGGTATGTTGTGTGGCTTCTATCATTCACTGGTATGTTGTGTGGCTTCTATCATTCACTGGTATGTTGTGTGACTTCTATCATTCACTGGTATGTTGTGTGACTTCTATCATTCACTGGTATGTTGTGTGACTTCTATCATTCACTGGTATGTTGTGTGACTTCTATCATTCACTGGTATGTTGTGTGACTTCTATCATTCACTGGTATGTTGTGTGACTTCTATCATTCACTGGTATGTTGTGTGACTTCTATCATTCACTGGTATGTTGTGTGGCTTCTATAAAAAAACCTAATTTCATGACCAATGTCTGTGACACATGACCACAATATGTTCTTCTCACCAATGTTACGTGCGATCATTCTCTGCCGTTACCATTATCTGCTATGTTATCATTATCTGTTACGTGCGACCTGATAAAGCTCTTCGCGGTGGGGAAACGTGACCTGATAAAGCTCTTCACGGTGGGGAAACGTGACCTGATAAAGCTCTTCACGGAGACATAGCGTGATGAAATTCTACAGACCAAAGCTCCACGGAAAACGAAAAACGTGATTTGATAACGCTCTACACAAAGATAAACATGACATTATAAAGTCGTGGACAGAAACATGACTTGATGAAGCTCTACACAGTGAAACATTCATTTGTATAGCTCCACACAAGATAAAAAAAATAACCTGGGAAAAGCTCTACACAGAGCGAGACGTAACTTGATAAAGTCCTACAGTTAAACATGACTCTATAAAGCTCTCCAAAGAAAAACATCATTTGATAAAGCTCTACACAAAGAAGGATGGCTCGATAAAGTTCTACGCTAAGAGAAACATGATCATAAAGCTCTACCGAGGGAAACGTGACTTGATAAAGTTTTACAAAGAAACGTGACTTACTAAAGCGTTACAGTGAAAAACTAGACTTGCTAAAGCTCTACACAGAGAACCATGACTTTAACCTTTACACAGAACCATAACTTAATAAAGCTCTACACAGCGAAACAATTTTATAAAGCTCTACACAGAAACATGACCTGATACAGCTCTATACAGAAACATGTCATGATCAACCTCCACACAGAAACAAGACTTGATAAAACTCTGAAGAGAACACCTGATAAAGCTCTAGACAGAGAAACACGACTTTCTTAAGCTTTAGACAGAAATGTGATTTGACAGAAGAGCTAGACAGAGAGACATGATAAACCTCTAAACAGAAACACTTGATAAAGCTGCAAACAGAAACGTTGTCACAGTGGAAGCTTGCTCCACATCCAGTGTCAGCTGTGACCCTGGATATATAGGACACTGCGGTATCCTATATTTCAGTTTGTTTCACAGTGTTTGATGGACTCAACACAGAACACACTATACAGGTCCTAACTTAACCAGATACATTAAAATGTCGTCCATAATGATACATAAGGATGGTCAATGCTGCATGTAATCTTTCCACCACCAGACAAGAATACTTTAATCTCCAAAAACAGGAATTTAAACTATTAGCATACATACACTGAGAGAAATACAACTTTGTGTATATATATCCTGTGATCCATGAGAAGTGACAATTCACTTCAACAGAAAAATGGAAAAGATATAGTATAGCTGTATATTTGAGCACATAGCTTTGACGTCTGGTTGAAGGTTTTCATACTTCCTTTCAGCTGTTAGCTTCTTTTTTTTCCACAGCGGCGTAACTAAATTCTGTCCTCAATGAACATCGCATTGTTGTCTGTGGCCCAACAGAACCTATGATATACCCGTTTATCGGTTTCGAGTGTGTTCCTACTGCCCCTGACCCGCCCTCTGCTGCTTACTTGGTTTTTACTGTGTTCCATGTTATTACTTCTTATTTTTAGGTATGTGTGCTGAGTGACCTGGTCCAAGTGCTGTGTAAACACTACTACTACGCTGAGTGACCTGGTCCAAGTGCTGTGTAAACACTACTACTGCGCTGAGTGACCTGGTCCAAGTGCTGTGTAAACACTACTACTACGCTGAGTGACCTGGTCCAAGTGCTGTGTAAACACTACTACTGCGCTGAGTGACCTGGTCCAAGTGCTGTGTAAACACTACTACTGCGCTGAGTGACCTGGTCCAAGTGCTGTGTAAACACTACTACTACGCTGAGTGACCTGGTCCAAGTGCTGTGTAAACACTACTACTGCGCTGAGTGACCTGGTCCAAGTGCTGTGTAAACACTACTACTGCGCTGAGTGACCTGGTCCAAGTGCTGTGTAAACACTACTACTACGCTGAGTGACCTGGTCCAAGTGCTGTGTAAACACTACTACTGCGCTGAGTGACCTGGTCCAAGTGCTGTGTAAACACTACTACTACGCTGAGTGACCTGGTCCAAGTGCTGTGTAAACACTACTACTGCGCTGAGTGACCTGGTCCAAGTGCTGTGTAAACACTACTACTACGCTGAGTGACCTGGTCCAAGTGCTGTGTAAACACTACTACTGCGCTGAGTGACCTGGTCCAAGTGCTGTGTAAACACTACTACTGCGCTGAGTGACCTGGTCCAAGTGCTGTGTAAACACTACTACTGCGCTGAGTGACCTGGTCCAAGTGCTGTGTAAACACTACTACTACGCTGAGTGACCTGGTCCAAGTGCTGTGTAAACACTACTACTGCGCTGAGTGACCTGGTCCAAGTGCTGTGTAAACACTACTACTGCGCTGAGTGACCTGGTCCAAGTGCTGTGTAAACACTACTACTACGCTGAGTGACCTGGTCCAAGTGCTGTGTAAACACTACTACTACGCTGAGTGACCTGGTCCAAGTGCTGTGTAAACACTACTACTGCGCTGAGTGACCTGGTCCAAGTGCTGTGTAAACACTACTACTGCGCTGAGTGACCTGGTCCAAGTGCTGTGTAAACACTACTACTGCGCTGAGTGACCTGGTCCAAGTGCTGTGTAAACACTACTACTACGCTGAGTGACCTGGTCCAAGTGCTGTGTAAACACTACTACTGCGCTGAGTGACCTGGTCCAAGTGCTGTGTAAACACTACTACTACGCTGAGTGACCTGGTCCAAGTGCTGTGTAAACACTACTACTGCGCTGAGTGACCTGGTCCAAGTGCTGTGTAAACATTATAAGTACTACTACCAAACATTCGGAGTGAAGCGTAGTTTTACAAACTTACAACTGTGTAAGCCAGCAGCGTGTTGGCTCTGCTTCTGGCTGCTTAATTAACACTGTCGATGACGCCAACGTCTGTAACTAAGGATGTTCTCTTGGTTTTGGTGAGATGAGAGAGGAGTAGAGGTGAAGGAGGCAGTGAGGGGGAGGTTAGTGATGAGGGGAGCTGTAAGGGGGAGGGGGTAATAGCTGAGAGGCTGTGGATAGTGGGGGAGGGAATGCGGTACACCACACCTGGTCGTCTGACACTACACAGTTTCAACTAACTCTGCCCCACCCACAACCTCACCTTCACTACACCCACAACCTCACCTTCACTACACCCACAACCTCACCTTCACTACACCCACAACCTCACCCACTACACCCACAACCTCACCTTCACTACACACACTACCTCACCCCCTACACCCACACCCTCACCTTCACTACACACTACCTCACCCCCTACACCCACACCCTCACCTTCACTACACACTACCTCACCCCCTACACCCACACCCTCACCTTCACTACACACACTACCTCACCCCCTACACCCACACCATCACCTTCACTACACACACTACCTCACCCCCTACACCCACACCATCACCTTCACTACACACACTACCTCACCCCCTACACCCACACCATCACCTTCACTACACACACTACCTCACCCCCTACACCCACAACTTCACCTTCACTACACACACTACCTCACCCCCTACACCCACAACCTCACCTTCACTATACACAGTACCTCACCCCCTACACCCACAACCTCACCTTCACTACACACACTACCTCACCCCCTACACCCACAACCTCACCTTCACTACACACACTACCTCACCCCTACACCCACACCCTCACCTTCACTGCACACACTACCTCACCCCCTACACCCACAACCTCACCTTCACTAACACACACTACCTCACCCCCTACACCCACACCCTCACCTTCACTACACACACTACCTCACCCCCTACACCCACAACCTCACCTTCACTACACACACTACCTCACCCCCTACACCCACACCCTCACCTTTACTACATAAGAACATAAGAAAGAAGGAACACTGCAGCAGGCCTACTGGCCCATGCGAGGCAGGTCCAAGTCTCCTACCGGCTTAAGCCAATGCCCCAACCTAGTCAGGGCAGGCCACATTCACTTAAGGAAGGAACACGACAACTGACCTAGTAGCACAAGCTAATCAGGTCCAACTCACACCCACCCACACCCACTCATGTATTTATCTAACCTATTTTTAAAACTACACAACGTTTTAGCCTCAATAACTGTACTCAGGAGTTTGTTCCACTCATCCACAACTCTATTACCAAACCAGTGCTTTCCTATATCCTTCCTGAATCTGAATTTTTCCAACTTAAAGTCATTGCTACGAGTCCTGTCTAGGCTAGATATTTTCACCCCCTACACCCACACCCTCACCTTCACTACACACACTACCTCACTCCCTACACCCACACCCTCACCTTCACTACACACACTACCTCACTCCCTACACCCACACCCTCGCCTTCACTACACCCACTACCTCACCCCCTACACCCACACCCTCGCCTTCACTACATCCACTACCTCACCCCCTACACCCACACCCTCACCTTCACTACACCCACTACCTCACCCCCTACACCCCACCCTCGCCTTCACTACACCCACTACCTCACCCCCTACACCCACACCCTCACTACACCCACTACCTCACCCCCTACACCCACACCCTCACCTTCACTACACCCACTACCTCACCCCCTACACCCACACCCTCGCCTTCACTACATCCACTACCTCACCCCCTACACCCACACCCTCACCTTCACTACACCCACTACCTCACCCCTACACCCACACCCTCGCCTTCACTACATCCACTACCTCACCCCTACACCCACACCCTCACTACACCCACAACTTCACCCCTACACAAACTACCTCACCCATACACCCACTACCTGACCCCCTACACCCACTGCCTCACCCCCTACCTCACCCCTACACCCACTATCTCACCCTCACTACACCCATTAACTCACCTGAAGGTTACTTGTAAATCACCTGCAGTCGATTTCGGGGGTTACCGCCCCTGCGGCTTGGTTTCAAACCTGGATGCCTGACTCACGAAATCGTAATGGCGCGATTACAAACAAACCAAGTAGACTATTGTTTTTAGTAGCACGTAGACCAACATATGCACCACAGCCCAGATGATCAGGAACTGACTTGAGGAACTTATCCAGTTCCCTCTCAAAGACAACCAGAGATGCGTTGGTAATCCCACCTATGCATGAAAGGAAGGTGATGAAAGGCCTTGTTCCATTTACACTTATTCTGTTATCTCCCAGTGCACTCATGGCACCTCTGTTTTTCATAGAGGGTCTTTTGCACTGTTTGCCAAGCCTCTTACTTTCATAGCGAATCATTTCTGTTTGCAGATTTGGGACCAATCTTTTGTACGATTTTAAAGGCGCAAATTATAGAGTATCTTACAATTTATTCTGCATATGTCACACTCCCATATAGGCCGCCTCCCAACCAGCGAACCGGATACTAAGGGTTTAACGATCAATAGGGTACCTATCGTTAAATCAGTAGCTTGGTCCATTGACCAATCACAGGCAAGCCCGCCAAAGCTGAAGCAAAGTGATTCACTTGCTGTAAGTTTCTGGCAGACTTACCTACCTGCTGGTTGAGTACGGTGCACTCTCGCTTCTGATTTGCCATCTGTCACTGTCGTGTATATTTATTATTATTCCATCTGTACACAGTGTACATATTTGTATATAGTGGGTAAAGGTAAACTATACATTATAGTCTATCTGCTGAGTCTGCTTCAATTCCCATTACGACCAGGTCACTGGCCATTCTTTACCCGTGTTCGTAATAACTATGTTTCAAAGAGCACAGATTGAGAGACCTCCAAACTTCCAAATAATTTAAGTCCTTGACTAACTTTACAAGAACAGTGAAGGTTCTTTGTACATTCTCCAGCTATATAATCCTACGGGTTTAGCGCTCCCCATGATTATAATAATGTACATTCTCCAGTTCTGCAGGTCACTTGAGAAAACAAGTGACCTGAAGTGCGTCATCACTGGATTGACCTCTTGAAGGGTCTAGTAATCCAGCCCATCATTTTCCTAGCAACTTTTATAATACCTTTGAAGAATTTCACTACTCTCGTCTGGTGTTTGCCTGGTCAACCAGCCTGTTGCTGATGCAGGCTTGCTGAACCACATAACCATCACAGCCTGGTTGATCTGGCACCTGGTAAAGATACTTGTCCACTTTCCTCTTGAAGGCTTCTACACTTGTTCCAGCAGTGTTTCTGGTATCTTCTGGTAAGATGTTGAACAGTCTGGGACCCCAGATGTTGATACAGTGTTCCCTTATTGTCCCCACCGCACCCCTGCTCCTCACTGGGTTATTATTATTATTAAAGATTCGCCGGTATTCTCCCGGCCGGGCCTTTTCCAAGTGGTGGCCCGGCCTTGGCTCCCTCTTTAGGGAGTGTCTGAGACCTAAGTCTCCCATGGGAGGAGGCACAAGTACCTCCTCATCTTTGGGACCAACTGTCCCCAGGCCTAGCCACAAGCTAGGCCTCTCTGGTCTGCCATCCCCGCCTCTAGGGGGCAAATGGGAATGACAGTCTTGAGCTAAAGGCTCGGGCTCAGGCACCTACCCTACCCTAGAAGGGTTAGGCATGGTATCGATCCTCACTGGGTTTATTTTGTACTTCCTCCCATATCTCTCATTTCAGTATGTTATGGCAGTGTGCAGATTTGTGACCAGGCCATCGAGTACCTTCCAGGTATATATCATGTATCTCTCCTCCACTCCAGTGAGTACTTATTCAAGACTTGAAGGCGTTTCCAGTAATTTAGGTGCTTTACTGGCTCAATGTGAGCCGTAAACGATCTCTGTATTTGAACATTAAAATGGTATAAAATACCGACAGATTGTTAGGTAAGACACATATGCAACAGTCAGGTATCTTTATTTCGAAACGTTTCGCCTACACAGTAGGCTTCTTCAGTCGAGTACAGAAAAGTTGATAGAAGCAGAAGATACTTGAAGACGATGTAATCAGTCCATCACCCTTAAAGTTTTGAGGTGGTCAGTCCCTCAGTCTGGAGAAGAGCATTGTTCCGTTGTCTGAAACAATATGAAGTTGAAGTGACAGGATGGAGCCTTTATATAGTGCCAGGAGGTGAGAAGGAGGTTTCAGACAACGGAACAATGCTCTTCTCCAGACTGAGGGACTGACCACCTCAAAACTTTAAGGGTGATGGACTGATTACATCGTCTTCAAGTATCTTCTGCTTCTATCAACTTTTCTGTACTCGACTGAAGAAGCCTACTGTGTAGGCGAAACGTTTCGAAATAAAGATACCTGACTGTTGCATATGTGTCTTACCTAACAATCTGTCGGTATTTTATACCATTTTAATGTTCATTCTGTCAGACACTGCAACACAAGGGTATCTTGGTACAGACCATCAACTTCGACCTCTACTAGTGAGAACGGCTGGGTTTGAGAGGGACCTGCCCTCCCAAACCAACCTCCTTCTCACCTCCTGGCACTATATAAAGGCTCCATCCTGTCACTTCAACTTCATATTGTTTCAGACAACGGAACAATGCTCTTCTCCAGACTGAGGGACTGACCACCTCAAAACTTTAAGGGTGATGGACTGATTACATCGTCTTCAAGTATCTTCTGCTTCTATCAACTTTTCTGTACTCGACTGAAGAAGCCTACTGTGTAGGCGAAACGTTTCGAAATAAAGATACCTGACTGTTGCATATGTGTCTTACCTAACAATCTCTGTATTTGTTCCAACTCCGATATTTCTCTTGCTTTGAACGGGGCCGTAAGGCCTACATGAGGGAGCACTAGCGATTTTAAGTGTCACCATCGGCACTATTTCCCACCCCGTCATCTTCCTGGCTGTTGTGATCTTTGTCTTGTTATGGTCTTTAAAAGAAAGGTCCGCTGACATAATTATTCCCAAGTCTTTTACGTGTTCCTTACGTTCTATTTGGTGACCCTCTGAGTTTTGTATATAGTGTTTCTTTTGAGTTCTTCATTCTTTCCATACCTTAGCAGCTGGAATTTTCACCCTTGAACGTCATGGTTTTTCCCCTGCCCACTGGAAAACCCTGTTAGATCTTCCCCGTAATTTTTCGTGTCCTCTATCGTATGACTTATTTTTTATTTTGACCATCTGCAAATGATGAACAAAAGTGTACGGGTATTTTTATTATGTTGCTATGTGATGGAAACAGCAGAGGTGCCAGGACAGTGCCTTGGGGCGCTGAGCTTTTGATCTCGCTGATGCTGGATCTTGCTCTATTTACTATTATTGTGTTCTGTGTGTTGGGAACCCGAAAACCCATCTACCTACCTTCCCCGTAATGCTCATGGCCTTCATTTTGTGTACTATCACTCCATGATCGTATTTGTCAAACGTTTTTGCAAAATCTGTGTAAATCACATCTGCGTTTTGGTCGTCTTCCAGTGCCTCCGTAATTTTGTCATAATGGTTCAGCAGCTGTGACAGGCATGATCGTCCTGCTCTAAAACCATGCTGATTCGGGTTATGTTGGTTGTGATGGTCCATGAGATTTGTAATCCGCCGTCTCATAAGAACATAAGAACATAAGAACGAAGGAACACTGCAGAAGGCCTACTGGCCCATGCGAGGCAGGTCCAAGTCCCTACCGGCTTAAGCCAATGCACCAACCTAGTCAGGTCAGGTCACATTGACTTAAGGGAGGAACACGGCAACCGACCTGTTAGCACAAGCTATCAGGTCTAACTCACACCCACCCACATCTACTCATGTATTTATCCAACCTATTTTTAAAGCTACACAACGTTCTGGCCTCTATAACGGTACTTGGGAGTTTGTTCCACTCATCCACAACTCTATTACCAAACCAGTACTTTCCTATATCCCTCCTGAATCTGAATTTTTCCAACTTAAAACCATTGCTGCGAGTCCTGTCTAGGTAGATATTTTCAGCACATATTTACATCCCCTTTATTTATTCCTGTCTTCCACTTATAAACCTCAATCATATCCCCCCTAATTCTACGTCTTTCTAGAGAGTGCAGTTTCAGGGCCCTTAGTCTATCCTCATAGGGAAGGTTTCTGATACATGGGATCATCTTTGTCATCCTCCTTTGTACATTTTCCAGAGAATTTATATCCATTCTGTAATACGGTGACCAAAACTGTGCAGCATAATCTAAATGAGGCCTAACCAAGGATGTATGAGTTGAAGAACAACCTGAGGATCCTATTATTTATGCTTCTTGATATGAAGCCAAGGATTCTATTAGCTTTATTGCGAACACTTATGCACTGTTGTCTTGGTTTCAGATTACTGCTAACCAGAACTCCTAAATCTTTTTCGCAATCCGTAATATTAGATCTACATTATTTAGTTTATATGTGGCATGGTTATTGTCCTGTCCAACATTTAGAACTTTGCATTTGTCTATATTAAACTGCATCTGGGCCCCTTCTCCGACCACTGCATCAGTCTATTCAAATCTTCCTGGAGTGCTCGAATGTCCTCGTCAGAATGAAATTTGACGGCCTATTTTGGTGTCATCGGCAAACTTGCCGATGTCGCTCTTTATGCCCTCATCTATGTCGTTTATGTAGATTGTGAACAGCAGGGGCCCAACACTGACCCCTGTGGAACACCGCTCGTGACGCTTCCCCACTCTGATTTCTCCCCATTTATGCAAACTCTCTGCTGCCTATTTGTCAACCATGCCTCTATCCAGGAAAAAATTTCTCCTCCTATTCCATGTGCTTTAATTTTCCTCAATAGTCTCTGATGTGGGACCCTGTCAAAAGCCTTATGGGAAATCCATATACACAATATCATATTCATTACCATGATCTACCTCCTCAAATACCTTAGTGAAAAAAGTTAATAAATTCGTAAGGCAGGAACGCCCCTTTGTAAAACCATGCTGAGATTCGTTGATTAATTTTATGCTTTTCAAGGTGGCTACGAACTGCCTCGGCAATTATTGATTCCATAAATTTTCCCACTATGGAGGTTAGGCTTATTGGTCTATAGTTCGAAGCTAAGGACCCGTCACCTGTTTTGAAAATAGGTATCACATTTGCCATTTTCCACTTATCTGGCACCATGCCAGTTTGTAGTGATATGTTGAAAAGATTAGCCAAAGGTGTGCTAAGCTCCTCTTTACATTCCTTTAGAACCCTTGCATACAGTTCATCAGGGCCTGGGGATTTGTTAGGTTTTAATTTATCTATTTGCCTAAGGACCATGTCACTTGTGACCCTAATAGTGCACAGTTTATTATCGTCCTGTTCTACATAATTTATTTATTACTGGAATATCGCTGGTATCCTCCTGTGTAAAAACTGAGAGGAAGTATGTGTTAAAAATTCTACACATTTCCTTATCACTGTCAGTGAGCTGACCCGAGGAACTTTTGAGTGGGCCTATCTTGTCCCTGATCTTACTTCTGTATACCTGAAAGAATCCTTTTGGGTTAGTCTTCGATTCTCTTGCAACTTTAACCTCATAATCTCTTTTTGCTTTTCTAATTCCCTTTTTTATTTCTCTCTTTAACTGAATATATCGATTTCTTAATTGCCCCTCTCCTCTGATCTGTAATTTTTAACTAGTGCTCTACTACCTCCCTTAAGCAAAGGAGCTATGTCTGCACTCTTTAAGGTCTCCAGTATTTCACTTACATCTAGCTCATTCTTCAAAGAATACTGAGGGCTCGTGCTAGTGGTACTTTGCATTTTTTTTTATAAATAGAGCATTCCATGAATCTGGTCCAGGTGTTGAGTGTGTGGGCATGTTGTCTATTTCTTTTTCAAAATCTATGGGATTTGTACTAATGTCAGTTAGTTGGTCTGCGCGGCCTTCTGTTGGAGTGTAAACTATTTCTACATTTTCTACCTTGCTGTCATTTAGTGGGTTGCTGAACACCGAGTCAAACTGTTCTTTTAGGATTTCATTCATTTCCTGTTCATCGTCAGTATATGAGTCTCCTCTCAGTAGTGGTCCAATTCTACAGGTAGTTCTTAGCTTGAATTTTGCATAGGAATAGAAATATTTTGGGTTTCTTGCAGTATCCTGTATGGCCCTTTGTACTTCTGTTAGGTATGACATACTAAGTTTTTGCTCTAATTCAGTGATCTCTCGGCTAGACTATCTTTCCTCTGTTGCAGCATATTTGTGTTTTTAAGAACATAAGAACATAAGAAAGGAGGAACACTGCAGCAGGCCTGTTGGCCCATACTAGGCAGGTCCTTTACAATTCATCCCACTAACAAACATTTGACCTACCCAATTTTCAATGCTACCCAAGAAATAAGCTCTGATGTGCAAGTCCCACTCAAATCCAACCCATCCCACTCATGTATTTATCCAACCTAAATTTGAAACTACCCAGAGTCCTAGCCTCAATAACCCAACTAGGTAGACTGTTCCACTCATCTACTACCCTATTTCCAAACCAATACTTTCCTATGTCCTTTCTAAATCTAAACTTATCTAACTTAAATCCATTACTGGGGGTTCTCTCTTGGAGAGATATCCTCAAGCCCTTGTTAATATCCCCTTTATTAAATACCTATTTTCCCAAATTTATACACTTCGATCGGGTTTCTCCCCTCATTCTTCGTCTAACAAGTGAATGTAACTTAAGAGTCTTCAATCTTTCTTCATAAGGAAGATTTCTAATGCTATGTATTAATTTAGTCACCCTACGCTGAATGTTTTCTAACGAATTTATGTCCATTCTGGAAATTTATGGCGACCAGAATTGAGCTGCATAATCTAGGTGAGGCCTTACTAATGATGTATAAAGCTGCAGTATGCCCTCTGGACTTCTGTTGCTTACACTTCTTGTTTATAAATCCAGTAATCTATTTGCCTTATTACGTACGCTTAGGCATTGCTGACTTGGTTTAAGGTTGCTGCTTCCCAAATAACCCCCAAGTCCTTTTCGAAATCTGTATGGTTAAGTTCTACATTATTTAACTTATAAGTGCTGGGGTTTTATGGACACTCCGAGCTTCAGAACCTTGCATTTATCTACATTGAACTGCATCTGCCACTTTTCTGACCAAGAGTAGAGTTTGTCTAATCCTCCGAAGTTCCCTAACATCTACGTTTGAATCAATTATCCTACCTATCTTCGGGGTCATCGGCGAATTTGCTCATACACTAGTAATTCCTTCATCAAAAATCATTGATATATATTAAAAACAACAAGGGGCCCCAAGACTGATCCCTGTGGAACCCCACTTGTTACTGTCCCACTGGGATTTAACCCCATTTATGGACACTCTTTGCTTCCTGTCTGTGAGCCTTTGATTCGATCCACGGAGCACCCTTCCCCAATGCCATGAGCTGCTACTTTCTTCACAGTCTTTGGTGCGGAACTCTATCAAATGCCTTACTAAAATCAAAGTAAATAATATCAATTCTTTATCGTGGTCAACAGCCTCAAAAGCTTTACTGAGAAAGTCAATAAATAGTTAGACAAGACCGGCCTCTTGTGAATCCATGCTGAGTATCATTAATCAAGCTATGCTTATCGAGATGGCTTCTTATAATCTCAGCTATAATTGACTCTATTAATTTGCCTACAATTGACGTCAGGCTTATTGGGGGGTTTTAATTTGACGGTAACGACTTGTCCCTGTTTTAAAATAGGAAATTACATTAGCCATCTCCACATATCAGACACTACCCCTGTTTGAAGAGTTTAAATTAAAAATATTAGTTAATGGTTCACAGACTTCCATTTTGATTCCCTTTAAAGAACCCTTGAAAAACCTCATCAGACCCGGTGACTTGTTTTGCTTCAGTCGGTCTATCTGCTTAAACAACCATTTCACTAGTGACTGTGATGTTACATAATTTATCTTCTTCTAAATCCACTATAAAATTAAATTACCGGAATATTATTAGTGTCTTCCTGTGTAAAAAACCGAGGGGAAAAAATTATTTAAAATCGAGCACATTTCATTCTCTTTGTCAGTAAGATGCCCATAGTTATTTTTAAGGGGGAAACCTATCTTATCTCTGATTTGTTCTATATCCTGGAAAAACTTTGGATTAGTTTTAGAATCCCTAGCAACTTTAACTTATAGTCCCTTTTAGCTTTTCTTATCCCTTTTTTAAAGTCCCCCTTAATGTCAATATACTGATTCATAAGATGACCCTCGCCTCTTTTGATACGCCTATAAATTCCTTTCTTATGCCCTAGTAGGAAAAATTTTAGCCTATTATTCATCCATTTTTGGGTCTTTCTATTTGATCTAATTTCCTTATAAGGGATAAACGTTCTTTGAGCAGCATGTATTGTGTTCAGGGAAAAATGTCAATTTTATAGCTCTCTTCGTTACCCCAGTCAACAGATGATAAGTGTTCTCTAAGCCCATCGTAATCTGCTAAGCGAAAATCGGGATGTTACTGAGTTATCCCTACTATCATACTTCCCTTCAATTCTAAATGTAATTGATTTGTGGTCGCTAGCACCCAGTTCCTCTGAAACTTCTAAATTATTAACAAGGATTCATTGTTTGCCAGAACTAAGTCAAGCAGGTTATTTCCCTTGTAGGTTCTGTCACAAACTGCTTCAAAAAACAATCCTGAACTACTTCTAAGAAATCGTATGATTCTAAATTCCCAGTCAAGAAATTCCAAACAATATGAAATAAGTTAAAGTCTCCTAGAATTACTACATTATCCCTGCCCTTTTGGCCCTTACAATTTCCTCCCATAGTAGTCTCCCTTGGTCCCTATCTAAATTTGGGGGACGGTATATCACACCTAAAATTAATTTTTCATGCCCCCCTGAAAATTCTATCCAACAGACTCTGTATGTGTTACTTCAGACTTAATACCGTTTTTATGAACAGTTCAAGCGATCTCGGACATACAATGCCACCCCACCCCCCTTCCGATACTTCTATCTACTTGGAACAATTTAAAACCCTGAATGTGACATTCTGCAGGCATGTCCGACTTTTTGAATTAAACCAGTCTCAGTAATGGCAAATACATCTATGTTACCTGCACTAGCAACTAGTCTCAACTCGCCCATCTTATTCCCAGCACTGCGACCCATTTTGTGTAATAAACTTTTAATGACCCTCCTCTCTCTTTACCTTCCTGCTTTTTTCCATTATTCCACTAAACCTATTACTGTCCTTGTCAATTAGTGCCATGGCTTTCCAATATCCCCCCTTATTTTGCCTATTACTAGTTCTTAGTACTCATATTACTACCCTGCGACTTCACAGTTTTCCTGCAAAAACCATACTCTAACTAATCCTAGTTTAAAGTCCTAACAACCCCTCAATGAGTTAAACTAGAAAACCCCCACCTGCCCTGGATAAGTGACACCCATCCCTGGCATACATGTCATTTTGGCCATAGAAGGTTGTCCCAGTTGTCAATGAATGGTACTGCATTATCCTTACAGTATTTATCCAGCCAACAATTAATACCAAAATTTCTCTGGACAACCATTCATTACCAACACCTCTTCTTGGCAAAATGCCACATATAACAGGGCACCCCCCCTTCTTCCTAATCATGTCTATAGCTGTCCTGAACTTTCTAACTAAAAACCTCACTTCTACGCTTGCCAACATCATTGCCTCCAGCACTGAGGCAAATAAAAGGATTGATCCATTACCGTTCATGATGTTGTCAAGCCGGCTAACAATGTCCTCCATCCCAGCCCCAGGAAAGCATACCCTTTGTCTCCTACTCCTGTCCTTCAAGCAGAATGCCCTATCCATGTATCTAACCTGGCTATCCCCCAAAAACAACAATATTCTTACCTTCCTTGTTGTCGTTCGTCGTGACGATCCCAGTAGTAGACTCACATTCGTCGGGTAGCACTGAGAGTGCGTTGGAGGTTTCCACGGGAGTTTCCACAGCAGTCTCTTTCTTCTTCATCGTTTCTGGCTTTCCTTCGTCTTCTTGATCGTCACTTCGTCGTCCCCTGCTGTCCAGCCACTGACCACGATCCCTTCTTGACCTGAGGACTCGAAACAGGAGGACTACTACGAATCCTCTTGTTTTCTTCGGTTAGTCGCCGTATCTCCATCTTCGCTGCCCTCAATTCTTCCTTAAGTTGCTGGTAAAGTTGCTCGATGGAGGGCATCTTGGTTCAGTCCACGGGAGCAAACAAACACTTCTTCACAGAGTTAAGTACAGGTCAGCACTCAAAGTACAGGTCACCACTCAAGAGAACACGATGTGTTCAGTCCATCAATCTTGTAGAATGTGTAACCCGCTCTCTTTTTATGTCTGATCTTCTTCTGGGTTTCCTCAATGGTACGTGCTTCATACATACCTTGTATGTGATAAATGGTTTTGAAAACCGACAAGTTGAAGAATTGAGACACTTAGGCAACATATGTGTTCAGTCCATTACTCTGCAGCCACCTCTCTGGCTCTATGCTGTACTTCCTACAAGACTGATGGAATGAACACATCGATTCCAGGCTGAGGGACTGATTACCTCAAACTCCTTGTCTCCTTATACCTTCCTGCTTTGTACTGGACTAATGAAGTCACTGTGTGGCGAAACGTTTCTTCAATAAAGATTCCCATATTTTGGGGTTTGGGGGGCAAATTTTTTGTTAGTGGGATGGAATTTTTAAAAGGGAAACCCCCAAAGTAGGGGCCAAAAGGGCCCTTCTGCATTTTTCCCTCCTTTTTATGTTTTAGTTCTTATTTTTGATAAGTGTCTCAATTTCATACGTTGTTTGCTTTAAAATTTCAGTTTTCCCCTAGGCATTGGTAGAGATTTGGGGTTTAATTATGTCTGCCCCCAAAGGATATGCCTGTTGGGCCTTTTGGGCTTTTTTTTTCCCGTAAATTTCTATGGTTGTTAAAATTAACTTACTGAAACCCCTTCTTAAATTTAGTAAATGCATTTCCTCCCGGGAGTTAATACTGTTTAAACCCTTCTTGATGATGTGATCAGGAATATTTGTTTTTTTTAAATTTATTGAAAATTGTTTTATTTTCTCGTTGTTTGTAAATATAAAAATTTTGGGTTTATTTTTTTTTTTTGTGGGTTCAATTATTTTTTGGTTCAATGAGTACTTTTCACAGGGGCCTCATTTTTTCCCCCGTAGTGCCTGTTGAGCCGGGTGTGCTGAAGGAGTTTTTTTGGGTTTATAATATGCGTTGCCCCCATTTTCCCATTTTACTGAGGGAGATGAAAATCTCCAAGTATTTAAAATATTTGGTGTGGAATTTTTAGCTTATCCAGATAACTATCTTCTTGTGTACGAATGGTATTTTAATCCCGAAAAAGATGAGGAAAGGGAAACATTTGCAACATCTGGGTTTCTTTTTGTAGCGTTTCCCCAAATCCAGTGGCTTTATAAATACAAATTCCGGGGAAAACTTAAAAGACGGGTAAAACCCATGTACAGAAGATGGGGGTAATCGTCCCTAACCTAGGGGTTAGGGGGCAAAACAGCACCTTTTATTTCGTGGAGATTCTGAATCCCCACGACTAGGGTGCTTTTTGAAACCTACTCCGGGTTTTGGGGGAACTGATTCCCTATTTCTGTCCCATAGTTCTACTGTCTTAAAAGTTATGTCCGGGAAATTTTTTATTGAAAAAGCCACTGGATGGCAAAAGTTCCCTTTAAAGATCCCCAGATTTTGGGAAAATTGTGCCCTTACTTATAAACTATTTTTTATTTTAATGTTTTTGTAAATTCCTCAGCAGTTGTGTTTGGCGGTTTGTATACTAGGAAATTCCCAAAAATTCCTATTTTTCAATTTTAAATTTGCCGAGGATTTTACAATATTTCCGGATTTTGCGAAAACAAAAAGCATCTTTTACAGGTACTACTCCCCCTTGGGACCTATTAATTCTTTCACATCTATATATGTTTGTTTTTCTATCTTTTTTCTCTCCGTCCAAAACATCCCTTGTGTGTGTTTCTGTAAAACTCCCCCAAAAATGGGGTTCCGTTTGATAGATCATGATATAACTAAAACCCTTTTCGTTTTTTTTTTTGATTTCGACCCTGAATGGGTTTGGGAAAAAAGACGCGGATTTTCCATTTGGGGGTTCTTTGTTTTGCTGTGTGTTTCGTTATCCCAGGGTGATGAACCCCCGGTACTCCCGCTGGTGTACATAACCCGGGTTTCTCCGTACAAATTTCTTTAAAATTATGTATTCGCCCGAGGGGATCCCTGGTTTGAATGCCCCTTTGTGCCCATCTGTAGCTTTTCCCCCTTTTAGTCTTTTTTGGGATCGTTTTCTTTGTTTTAAAAGATTATTTTTTCTTTCCCCTTCCTCTGGGTTTCTGTGCCCCGCTTTCCCTTTTTACAGGATGGTCGGGCAGCTTAGATCATAACATTCCTGGACTGTGCTGAAGTTTCGACATCGTGGTGGAAAAACGCTCACTCTTTGTCAAATGACATTTTTCCCTTTTCTTGTGTTTTTCCACAAGCTCTCCTATAGGAAATATTTTTTTCTTAGTATCTGAAAATTTTTTTGACACCTTATTGCTGTTTTTGTGTTTTTTCCCAAGTTCTGCCCCCTTCTGAATTTCTTATTTTCTTTCTCTGGCTTTATTTCTTCCCTTTTTGCTTTTTCGTTTTTTTCTGCTCTAGCTTTCTCTTCCCCCCCTTCCCTTTTTTTTATGGATGTACCCTGTTTTGCCTTTTCCCCCCTTGCTCTGAATGCTTTCCCATTCTTATTTCCACCCCTTTGGGTTTTTACCTTTTTTTGGCCCTTTCCTCTTTTCTTGTTCCTTCTCCCTTTTTTCCCACCTTTGATAAATTGAAACTCCTTAGGAACTTTTTAGCGTTCTAGGTTTTCACATTTCAGCATTACTTATACCCGACCAGTTTCCCAACTCCTGTTTTAGTAATTTCTATGGTTAAATAAGCTTTGTAATAATATTGGGATGTTTTACCACATTTTCAAATAATGCCCCTAACATTTTCCCAATTTTTTTTTTCACATATACAACAGTTTTTTATTTTGGTCATGTTCACTTCTATGTATCTTACCCGCCCCTTTCCCTTAGGTGAATGTGACCTGACCTGACTGGTTTGGGGGGCTTTGGCTTAAGCCGGTGGGGAGACATGGCCTGCCTCGCAGGGCCCGTAGGAGCTGCGTGTTCCTTTTTTTTGTTATAAGAACATAAGAAGGAGGAACACTGCAGAAGGCCTATGGCCATGCGAGGGGGGTCCCTTTTCAAAAAAAACCTCTACAAAGTAAAAATGGGCAGGCGATGCAAAAAGCCCCCCAAAAAAAGTAGGGGCGCATTTTGGGACAATAAGGGAAAAAAGCATAAGTGTCCGGGGGCCAAAACTGTTTTAACAGCCCCCCATCAAACATTAGGGGGTTTTCCAATAAACCCCCGGCTGCCCTTTAAAGAGAGTGACGATACCTAAAGCAGTCGGATCACGGGGAGTGGGTCGTACGTTGGACGCTGCGGCAGCAGTAAAAAGCCCATTGATCAGGCCCTGACCATCGGGACCTGGTCGTGGGCCCGGGGCCGCGGGGGCGTGATCCCCGGAATAACCCCCAGGTAACCAGGTAACCTAAAGTACCCAAAAAATAACTCCCCCCCCAAGACCGATGAGGGGTTTTTTTCAAGGGTATTAAGGAATGCAAAAAGGGCTTAGTCAGCCATTTAACAGTGTATTCAAGCGTCCTCCCTTTCCGTGTTTTCCCGAGTGGAAATGGCTAATGTGGTTCCTATATTCAAATCAGGGGATAATCCACCTTTAAATTCCGTCCAAAAGCCCGAAACTATAGGGGGGCAATTTTTGAATCAATTAAGCTGACTTATCAAAGTCACTTGAGGCATAACTTGATAAATGAATCTCAGCTGGGTTCAGAGAGGGTTCCCGCCCGACAAAATTACTGACGTTTTAATAGAAAAATTTTAGGCAGTTGAGTGATAGGTTGTATTGTTTTTTTGGATTTTAGTAAAGCCTTCGACGAGACCTCACAAAGACTCTTTGAAAAGTGGCAGTCGGTATAGGAGGTAAAATTTAGCATGGATTGAGGCTGGGTTACCAATAGAAGCAGAGAGTTACCATTTAAAGGGGTGAAAATTTAATGGGGATTTGTCATAGTGGTGTTCCCCAAGGATCAGTTTTTGGCCCCCTCTTGTTATAATTTTCTTAATGACCTTTATGAAGGGGTTACGTGACTAGTAAATTTTTTGATGATCAAAGATAGGCCGTATAATTCACCGAGGGGGAATCAATGAAATCCAACGATTTGAACAAATTTAATGTCTTTGGGCTGAGAAATGGCAGTAAGTTTTTAAAGTGGATAAGTGTAGGTACTTGCCCCGGGAAGAAAATAAATCTCGAAGCTAAACTAGGTGAAATAGAGCTTGGTCAACAGAATTAAAAAAAGGGCTTGGGATCATGGTAAGAAAATCAAAACCAAGAAACAGGCCCCAGTGTGCGCAACAAGGCCAAAAGATTTCTTTGGGTTTATCTCAAGAAGTATAAGTAACAGAAGTCCAAAATTATTTTTCAGCTTTAACTCACTGTGAGCCTCATTAGATTTTCTGCTCAGTTTTTGGGCCCCTTACTACAGGGGTGGGCATAGACTCTTTGAGAACAACAAGAGAAGACTAAAAGAT